>CM076246.1:6518486-6560986 GCA_038380765.1 Odontothrips loti
TGCTGCTGCTGCTGCAGTCGGCCACGCCCGCCGCGGGAGAATCGACGAGACACAATAAAAACACTACGTGCCGTTTGGCAGCAGCAGCAATTGGATCCACAGCCAAAAACAGCGATGTCACTTTTCCTTTAAATTTATAAAAATGGACTCCACAAATTTCGATGAGAACGTTTTATCGCATCTCTAGCCCTAAAGGAGTCCAAAATTACGAAAACAAAGAAAAAAAAAATTTTGCATTTCAGAGGCATTCTTTGTAAGCTTGCAAAGAAATCCTTTTTAAGCTTACAAAACTTTCCTTCCTGGTCAACTTGCGAACGAATTCCCTGCAATACGAAGATTTTCCTTCGCAATGCAAACAATTCCTTCGGATGCTAAGAAATCTTCGTTCGTGACGTCATAACACTGAACAGCAGTAGTCCCCGCCTAGCCCGGGCAGGATGTGAGGCGAACTCCCTATAGATAACCACGACACATAGACGGATAGATGCATCGCAGCCGCGTACACCGCGCACCGCACGGCTGGTAATTTCTATCCTCTCCGCGCTCTCCCGAGCAATGGCAAAACACCCACACACACACACACACACACACCGAAGAGAGCGCGATCTAGCGACCAGGTCCCGAAGCACGTGCCCACACGCCGCGGCCTGCGCGGCCTGCCGCCCGAGCACTCGCTGCTTGCCCAGTCTAGCGACACGGATTTCGAAACGCCCCCCCCCCCCACCTCCTCCCCCTCTTCTTCT
Organism: Odontothrips loti; assembly: GCA_038380765.1. Taxonomy (NCBI): domain Eukaryota; kingdom Metazoa; phylum Arthropoda; class Insecta; order Thysanoptera; family Thripidae; genus Odontothrips; species Odontothrips loti. Next base: position 6,519,230 of record CM076246.1, read on the forward strand.
TCTTTTCCATCTTCATGTGTTGCTTGTCTGTTCGCCAGCAGTACTATAGGCGCGGGCGCCGTCATAGAGAAGAGAGAGAACATAGAGAAGAGAGAGAAAAGAGAGAAAACAGCGAGAGAGAACATGAGGAAGAAATCGCATTAAAAAGAGATAAAAAGGAAAAATCCGCCGGGCGCGGGCGCCTCCACGGTGACCTCGAACCCGTAAATCAGGCGTGTATGTATTGATGGCGCGCGCGCGAGCGCACACACACACACACACACACACACACACGCGCGCGCGCGCGCACGCACACACACACCTGCCCTGCCGCGGCGAGATACGCCGTTCTGTTGCCGCGCAGTACTACCACTCTCGTATCACGTGGACACGGCACAAGACATATAAACACATGAACCACACCAAGAAAAACTTTGTCTTGAAAAGATGAAGTCTACTTTCGCTTTCATGAAAGTCAAATGAGACTTGATTCAAGTTAGTTTCGACCTAGAAAAATGTTCCCTCGAATCAAGTCTAAATAGACTTGATCCCGCCAAGGTCAAAATTAGACTTGATTCAAGACAAATTTGGATTGAATCAAAGAAATGAGTATTAAATAAAGGTTTTCGTGTCTTAAATCAAGAAGTATTTTTTCTGGGCGCTGCTTCTGCGAGTCGTTGGTGACGCTGCGGACGCCGCCGGCATACGAGCCACACGCCACGGAGAGACGTGCAAAACGTCATCGGCTCGGCAGAGGAGAGGAGAAGGAGGATACACCACGTACATGCGTACAGCAGCGGCGGCAGCAAGAGCAGCAGCAGCAGCAGCAGCAGCAGCAGCAGCAGCAGCAGCAGCAGCAGCAGCAGCAGCAGCAGCAGCAGCAGCAGCGGCGGCAACAGCAGCAGCAGCAGCAGCAGCAACAGCAGCAGCAGCAGCAGCAGCAGCAGCGGCGGCGGCAGCAGCAGCAGCAGCAGCAGCAGCAGCAGCAGCAGCAGCAGCAGCAGCAGCAGCAGCAGCAGCAGCAGCAGCAGCAGCAGCTGCAGCAGCAGCGGTGTCGTCGTCGGCGGCGGCGGCGACTCCAGACACTCGCCTTCCCTCACCCACGGCCCACGGCCGGCAGAAAGGGATTAACTTCTGCATTTCTAACACAAATGAAAATTGGAGACGCGGTGCGCCTCCGCCTCGGTGCCGCCGCCTCCGGACCGGGCCGGGAGGGGGGAAGGACTCACTTGCCCGTGTCGCAGTTGCGTCAAGACCATCTCTGACGTCACCGGCCGATTTTCCTCGGCGGCAATCGAGCAGAGAGACAGAGCAGCGGGCCGTGCGGGGCGGGGCGGGGCCGACCCACGAGTGGACGTGACGCGTTTGCGGCTCTATTATCGCCGAACGGAGCCATTCAACATGGCGAATATACTACAACCGTCCCTCTCACTCCCGGCCGAGACGCCGCGAAACGGAAGGCACAGAGAGAGACGGAGATGGCAGGATGGCTGTTTTTAAAACTCACATTTACGATCCGAGACGCATCGGGCACCAGGATTCCAAAAGCAGGGTGGTACACATGAGTTGGGCCCACCGCTGGCTCCCTCTCACTCTCCGTCACAACGGGTCACACGTGGCGCCATTTCTGGGAGCCCACGGTGCTAAAAGCTGAGCCTAACTCAGGTCTCAGGTCTCACATCTTCAAGGTAAGGCCACGTTAGTCCCTTATCGTTAAACACTGAGCGGTACGATTTACGACTGCCACTCGGGGATCAGCGCACCTCCTGACTGTGGCTCTGCGGGGCTCTGCCGTCGGGGCGTCGACCGTAGCTCTTCAGCTCGCACAAGTCCACCGCAGCGGAGGCCTCCTCGGCCCGCGGGGTAGCACCGCGCGATACGGCCGCGCTAACTACATAAATACTCGGCGGCGCCTCACGTGGCCGGGACTGTACAGCGCCCGGAGGGGGGATGGGGGCTCAGCGCCAACGTGCACCGGCCAGCCCCTTGCACTGATTATACTCCGAGCGAGGACGTCGGAGTGAGAGAGAGAGAGAGAGTGACAGCGACCTCGATAAAGGAACACCCAGTCCTACGGCATCTGCGCATATTGCAGGTTTCCTAATTAATGATCGCGGGAGGGAGGGAGACGGAGAAGAGAGGGCGGAGAACGAACTTGCTCCTTGAGCAAAGGGCCGAGGGTGCTTGGGGGGGGGGGGGGGGGGCGTGAGCAAGGGCGGCACTGGGGGCCCAAAGCTCGCCGCCACCCCACTCCAGACTCGCAGGGTAGATGCTACCCCCTCCCCCTGACTGCCATTATGAATTCAGTAGCTCCCCCGCCCCTTTCTCCTGACCAACTTCTCCGACATAGTCCAGATAAATTAGCCGGTACGCCGCGGGGTAGGTAGAGGCACGCGCGGGCTTGGCGGGGAGGGGGGGGGACGTCGGCGCTGACCCGGTCGGTACTCACACTGCTGTCGATGTGCAGAGAGGGCCGGTGGTGTGGCGGCCTCAGCGGCGGGCCCTTGTTCTGCACCAGTCCGTTGGAGCGGTGGTCGCCGCCGCCGCCGTGCTTGACGGGCTGCCCCGGGTACTGCCCCCGGCCCGCGTACGCCGGCTTGCCGTCGGCGGGCTTGAGGAAGCCGCCCCTGTGTTGCGGCGGCGGCGGGTGGTGGCGGCCGGAGGCGTGGTGGTGCGAGCCGGGGGCGGGCCGCTTGAACTCGGGGGCGGCGGATGACGGCGTGGAGGCGGCAGCGGCGGCGGCTGCAGCGGCGGCGGCGGCCGCTGCTGCCGCTGCCGCAGGACCCGAGGCCGGCCCGCCCGGCGTCGGCGGCCCGTTGCCGTCGATGCCGAACAGCCGGAGCGGCTCCTGCAGCAGGTGCTTGACCGCGTTGTAGTCGCCGAACGTCGAGTGGATCTTCTGCGACGACTGGTCCGCCGCCGAGGGGTTCACCTGCAAACAGAACCACGGCGTCAGTACGGAAACACTGAGCGTTGAGGCGCTCCACATCTGCGGCGTGCGATCACCGGGCGGCCGGCAGCTGCGGCGCCAACAGCCTCAGCGGGCCTCGGCCGCCTCAGCGCCTCCTCCCGGCCGAGGCGTCAGTCTTAATTCACGGAGGGTCCAACAGTCGACTCTGGAAAGGGAGCGCCATTAGCCGAGATGACCCACAGACACGAATGGAATGGAGGCATTACGCCATCCCAGTGTCAAAACGCGCGCAGGGGGAGAGAGGGAGAGAAAGAGAGCAGGGTGGGAGAGAGAGAGGGAGAGAGAGAGGGAGAGAGAGGGAGAGAAAGAGAGCAGGGTGGGAGAGAGAGGGAGAGAAAGAGAGCAGGGTAGGAGAGAGACGGAGAGAAAGAGAGCAGAGTGGGAGAGAGAGGGAGAGAAAGAGAGCAGGGTGGGAGAGGGAGAGGAAGAGAGAGAGAGAGAGAGAGAGAGAGAGAGAGAGAGAGAGAGAGAGAGAGAGAGAGAGAGAGAGAGAGAGAGAGAGAGAGAGAGAGAGAGAGAGAGAGAGAGAGAGAGAGAGAGAGAGAGAGAGAGAGAGAGCGGGGTGGGAGGGGGGCTGCACCGTGTGGAGCGCCTCTCCCGACAGTGAGTGAGTGGGAGGAAGGAAGGGTTCCGGACGGGAGAGGCCGCCGCGAGAGAAAAGAACTCCAACCTGTGTGACTGATGGTCCAATCAGAAGGCGCCGCCAGATTTTCATCCCACATTTTCGCCTCGCGAGAGAGAGAGAGAGAGAGAGAGAGAGAGAGAGAGAGAGAGAGAGAGAGAGAGAGAGAGAGAGAGAGAGAGAGAGAGAGAGAGAGAGAGAGAGAGAGAGAGAGAGAGAGAGAGAGAGAGAGAGAGAGAGAGAGAGAGAGAGAGAGAAGATAAAGGAGAGAGGAGGGAGAAAAGAGATAGAGAGCGGCCGGAGATGCGGCGGCAGCAGCAGCAGCTGCCATGCTGCGGGAAGCGCCGTGGTGGGTAGGCAGCCCGCATGCTCGGGTGCACGCCAGCGCGGCGGTGGCCTACCCTGCCCCTGCCGCCAGCCGCAGCCGCAGCCGAACACCGGAGCGGGGGGGAGGGGGCGCTAGCCGCTGGAAGAGGACGCTGCAAGAGGCTGTCCACCAGTACGGCACAGCACGGCACAGCACGGCACAGCACGGCACAGCACGGCACAGCACGGCGGCAGCAGCAGCATGTCCGCGGTGCTACGCCGCGCGGCAGAGCGCTGGCCGGGTCAGCAACCTGTGCATGCGTGTCGGTGCCCGCCGCGCCCGCCGCGCCACCCGCCCCCCGCCCCCCGTCATGGACTATAACGGCACGCCTAGGAGAGCAGCCCAGCCAGCAACCCCCCCCCCCCCCCCCCCGACAAGGACGCCACGTGAATCACATACACAGACGACCCCGCGGCCAGAAGAAGAGGCCGGGCAAAGAAAGGCCCCCTACGCGCGTTTGTTATATTCGCGTCAAATATCGACGAACGCCCCCGTCCCCTCCCCTCCCTCCTCCCCGGGGTCGGGTCGAGGTCAGAGCTGCTCCCGTGTCGGCTGCCGGCGGTGGCGCTGCTGCTGCCGCTGCTGCTGCTGCCGCTGCTGCTGCTGCTGCCGCTGCTGCTGCTGCTGCTGCTGCTGCTGCTGCCGCTGCTGCTGCCGCTGCTGCTGCCGCTGCTGCTGCCGCTGCTGGCATCAGGGCGCACGGCGTCTCGCGGCGTCGTCCTCGTGCCTCTGCAGGTAGGCAGTACTTTGTTGCCGAGTTATGATCGCGATGTCGCACGTCTCTTATGAAACTGGCGCAAGGGGAGAGGGGGGAGGGGGGGGGGGGGGGGGGGGGAGGAGAGGAGGAGGGGGGTGCATCGGGGGGAAACCAGGGGGACACTTTCCCCCCCTGCCCCCTCGCCACGGCGGCGATGCGGTCGTGACGTCAGATGCCATTGTATGAAAAGGTTACGGCCCTGTTGCATCAAATCTTCCCCCGCCGCCGCGGCCGTGCAGTAAAAGCATGGTGTACCGACATGTGTGGCGATATGTGCCTTCCGGCCGCGCGCCAAACGACCCTCCTACATTCTTCTTTTATTTCTCCTCATTTCACCAGTTTTCCTACTCCGTCCCGCATTATGTGCAGCAGAAACCAGAGGCAAAAGGCACCAAACCGTAGCGTGGACAGAAGTAGGTCGAATAAGCGTTTCGACGGCAAGGACGCTAGGGACGTCTCAGATTTCTAACGCGGCTTAAATAAGCTCACGCGTCCTAGCTCGTCCTCGGGGCGGCGAGATGGAAGAGGGAGAGAGAACGAGAGGGAGGGAGGGAGAGAGGCCGCGGCAAGCTAAACGCTAACGCCCCTCCTGATGAGTCCGCCAGAAATAAAAGACGTCGCGGGGTAAAAGTAAAATCACAAAAAACAATATGAATACAATTAGCAAATAGTGGTAAGAGAGGGAGACATAGTGAGAGAAAGAGAGAGAAAAGAGCCCAGAAGTGCGAGGGGGAAACAATAAGAGGCACAGAGCGACCATCCGCAAGCCAAGGGGGAGTGAATCAACAAGAGAGATGAAAAGAGAAGCGCGACGGAGGGAGGGAGGGAGGGGGGGGGGGCAAGCCAAGACGAGACAGATTGCTCGTCTCTTCCTACTTCATTTCGGGAGTGTCATGTCGCGTCTGGCAGCAGCAGCTCCGTGCGGCGTGCCTACCCAGCCCGCCGGTGGGCGCCCAAGTACTCGCCGCGGTTTGTTCATTCATTCGGCAGCCCCCCCCCCCCCCCCCCCCCTGCTTGGTTGGATCGTGTACCGCCGGGGGCGCCAGCATCGCACGGGCAAGACGAAGGTACGGCTAGCCGGGTGGCCACTTTCACTTCGCGTCTAGAGCGCCCAAGGAGGAAGACGGAGAGGAAAAGAGGAAGAGAGAAGAAAAGGAGGGGCGGATAGAGGGGGGAAAACAAAAGAGAGATTGATTTTTGGTTTTACTAAAAATTGAACTCCACACTGACGAGGTCCGTTGTGTATACAGGTAAGGATCCGAGTGTGGCGTAGAGAACAGAGAGGAGAACAAAACGTGAGCAGGACGTTACGTATGCCGAGAGATGAAATCAGAGGGCCGAAGGCTGCTGCTGGCGCACTGAGCGCACAGAGCCCTTGGGGCAGGTCACGGCGTTCGGAACGGGAGGTGAGGAGAGGCCCGCCGAGCAGCGCTGTGACGTGGCGGCGAGCAGCGTCCGTGCGCTCTCCCAAAAATTCGCTTTCCCTCCGACACGGCAGGGCGCGGCACGCTGCCGCACCGCGGACTGCTGGCTGTCGATACCGCCGACAGCCGCGAGCCCCGAGCCGCACAGCGCAGCGCCCAAATTCTCATCCATTTCCTCTCGGCGCGCTGTCCGCGACATTTTAATCCGCGAGGAACCGAATAAAGAAAAAGAAGTCATCCCCACTCCCTCCGTCCCTCCCTCCCTCCCCCGCAGCCGGCAACGGGCGGAGACGCAAAAGCTGGAGGCGGGCTTCTGCACCCGCACTACAGCAGCAGCCAGACAATTGCGATGTGGTCATCCATCTCTCCCTTCGGAGAAACACACACACACACGCATACCTACACTCACACACGTCCGTGCGGCAGCCATCACCCATCAGCCCAATCTTATCTAGCCCCGCCGCCATGAGAGTATAAGTGGCTATGGAGGGGCAACGAGCCCGCCTCCCAGAGCTACATGCCGTAATATGCGGCCCATTTTCTCTTAAACGACTCAAAATTCCGGAAAAACCGAGATACCGTTCGAAAGAGGAAGGTTGAATGTATGACCGCTAAAAGGTTCACTTCGGTCAGTGCTGTCCTTCTTCGAATCCCGCTCGCTTTTCGCTTCGCCGCCTGGATTCGGCCGGCCTCGGGTCCGAGGATGGCCGCCTTCCAGAAGCGTTTCAGAACGACCCGTTGCGAAAATCGTCAAAACGATCAAATAAGCGTTTTCATACCGAAATATCGTGTCAGAGTGGTTCATTATATTTTTAAAAAACGTTTGGCACCCTTCTTGAACACCAAATATCAAAATAACAAATTCAGAAATACGGGGAGTAAACATAACCTCAAACGTCGCCGTATTTCACATTTTGTTATTTTGATATTTGGTGTTCAAGAAGGGTGCCAAACGTTTTTTAAAAATATAATGAACCACTCTGACACGATATTTCAGTATGAAAACGCTTATTTGATCGTTTTGACGATTTTCGCAACGGGTCGTTCTGAAACGCTTCTAGAAGGCGGCCATCCTCGGACCCGAGGCCGGCCGAATCCAGGCGGCGAAGCGAAAAGCGCGCGGGATTCGAAGAGGGACAGCACTGACCGAAGAGAACAGTTTAGCGGCCATACATTCAACCATCCTCTTTCGAACGGTATCTCGGTTTATTCCGGAATTTTGAGTCGTTTAAGAGAAAATGGGCCGCATACTACGGCATGTAGCTCTGGGAGGCGGGCTCGTTGCCCCTCCATAGCAACTTCTTATAATCCATGCCGTCCCGGCTACACGCCCCGGCTACACACCCCGGCTACACACCCCGGCTACACGCCCCGGCTACACGCCCCGGCTACACGCCCCGGCTACACGCCCCGGCTACACGCCCCGGCTACACGCCCCGGCTACACGCCCCGGCTACACGCCCCGGCTACACGCCCCGGCTACACGCCCCGGCTACACGCCCCGGCTACACGCCCCGGCTACACGCCCCGGCTACACGCCCCGGCTACACGCCCCGGCTACACGCCCCGGCTACACGCCCCGGCTACACGCCCCGGCTACACGCCCCGGCTACACGCCCCGGCTACACGCCCCGGCTACACGCCCCGGCTACAGCGCAGCGGCGGACCCCGCTGAACGCACCTGGCAGTTCGGTATCGGCACACACCCACTCGAACTCTGTGTGTACAATATGACTTCAGGTCAATTGGTCATTTTCGATCGGTGAGACTAAAATAACGCAATTCGTGTTGAGTTGTGACATTTTTAAAATTGTTTTGCACTGTACAGTTTTACACTTTTTTTTTGGAGGGAGGGGGGGGGGGCTGCTTTGACTTTTATGTGACGTTCCGATCAATTTTAGTGACTTCTCGACAAAATATTTCAATTTTAAGTGGAAGCCCGGGAGCCTGCCGGAGGGACAAATTGCGCCATCAAAACAACTGAAATTGCCACAAAGTGCACAAATATGAATGAGACAGGAGGATGCGGCCGTTCAAAGGCTGTAAGGGAAGCGTGCACCGCGGGGGTAGAGGGGGAGGAGGGGTAGGGGGGTAGGGGGGGGGGGTAGGCGGGGCTCTGCATCTAATGCGGCAGCGCACGGGGCCAACTACCGTACCATAACACACAGCCGGGGGGAGGGGGGTTACGAAATAAATGAATGACCTCGATTCGGGGCCGCGGCGGTGGTGGAAGTGGTGGAGTCTCCGGCCCGCACGGTGTGGAGCATACAGCGTAGGTATGCACGGCGCGCGTGGGTCAGACTGGTTCCGTTCTCCGAGTTCGCATTCGGTTTCAGAGGGGGCCTATATGCCTCGGCCTTGACCCCCTCCCCATCGTTGGGCACACCGCTGCAAACGCGGACGACAGAGCAGGGAGTCGAACCCGGTGAACAAGATGGAAGAGGGGGGGGGGGAACAAAGGATCTTCGCGGAGTAGAATCCACGGGCTCCGCGGAGTAGAATCCACGGGCTCCGCGGAGTAGAATCCACGGGCTCCGCGGAGTAGAATCCACGGGCTCCGCGGAGTAGAATCCACGGGCTCCGCGGAGTAGAACCCACGGGCTCCGCGGAGTAGAACCCACGGGCTCCGCGGAGTAGAATCCACGGGCTCCGCGGAGTGGGATCCGCAGTCTGCACGGGCTCCGCGGGGAACCTTGATGCAGCAGTCCGTACGGCGCGGCGCGGTGCGGCCTTGCAGGAGGGTCCTGATGCCGTCTGCTGGCGTCTCCCGGCAGCGCCCGGCACGGCACCACTTCCTACTGCTGGGTCGTCGCGCACCCATGAACCTGCACCGTCATACTGGCCGCCGTGTCAGCGCCGCCAACACACGCGACAAAGGGCCGCGGTGCGTTCGTGTGTGCAGTTAGCAGGAAGTCGGACCCTGCGCGCCCTGCCTGGCAGCCCTGCCCCGTCACAAACAGGTTGGCCCACCACCGAGCGCCTGCGAGCGCCGGGGTAGGCCAGCCCGCACGACACGCGTGCACTGCAGGGGTGGCCGTTGCCTACCCAGCAGGCGCCATATCCCGTCGCCCGGACCCGGGGCCGGCCGGGCTGGCCGAATTACAATGCACATGTCACGGGACACATTTTCCAGCAGCGAAAGGTATGAAAATTTGACGGAGTGAAATCAATTTGTGATTCTGATTTTGGTCAGTCAGAAAGCAGTCACAAAAGCCCACGATTTCCTATTTCGAATAGCTTTCCGATTTACTTTCCGATTGAGAAAAGAACTCTCCTCGTTCCCGGAGTCGGCAGCCGCTGCGGCGCGGCAGGCGAGGCTAGGCAAGAGCCGCGGGGGGCCGGGCGGGGCCGGGCGGCATTGCCAGGGCATTGGCAGGCCGGCCTTTACCCGCCGGAAGAGCAGGAAGTCGGGGGCCCCGGCCCGGCCGGCCGTGCTGAGGGCCGCACACGCCGTGCACACGCCCTGCACACGCCCTGCACACGCCCTGCACACGCCGCGGCTCCTCGGGCTTTCCTTTCTGCCCTGCCGCCGCAGCAGCAGAGACCCCTCCGTCGGCCAATTTTCCACGTGTCTTACGCCCAAGCTCCCCTCCCCCCCCCCCCTCCTCTCCTCCTCCTCTCCCCCGGCCTCATCCCGAAGGCGTTGATCGGCGATTTATCGTCCGCGCTGCGACGTTATATGAACGGCCAGGGAGGGGGATAAGAGGAGGGGGGGGGGGGGCTGACGCGATGCCAGCGGGACGGAGCGCCGTGGTGGGTACGCAGCCCGCATGCATAGGTGCCGGGCGGTGGCCTACCCCGCCCCCCAACAGATACTACCACTACAACACTCACTCTGACGGGTGCCCCGAACAGCGGCGCCCCTGTCGCCTCCGCCTCGCGGTCCGCCTGGGCCTGGGAAGACATCTGCGCGCGAGCCAGGCGGTCTCGCTCGCGGAGTCTGTCCCGCTCCACGCTGCAACACAGAAAAACACAAATAAATAAAACAAGTGCACACCAATTCCTGCCGTTACATAAAACGCCGACGGCACGGGGGCGGGGAGGAGAACAAGGAGGGGTCTCCTCGCTTTCCGCCCCCTTTTCACTGTTAATGGTCACGCACTTTCCCAGCCGCGGGTCGCCCGCAGATCAGATAAGAAAGCACAGCGCCGCCGCACGTGCGCCGCTCTCTGTCGCACCCGCACGCCCGCACGCACGCGCTCGCTCACACGCACGCACGCCATCGTCCCACAAGTGTGTCTCTGTGTCACAGTCCAGCTTCCGGGCGGGGCCGTGTGATAAGCCCCCTGGGCCCCCCTGGGCCCCCCTGGACCCCCCTGGGCCCCCCCTGGGCCCCCCGGGGACCGCCGCGGCCTCGCCGCACAGCACAGCACCGGCACGGCACGCACAGCCGCGTCCACATTCAGAACCGATTGCGTTCCGAGCGGAGCAGGAGACACACTCCGGAGGAGATTGATTAGGCTCCGTCTCTGTCGTACACCCGTCACCACGGAATACCTCCGTCCTTGTCTCAGCGGGGCGATGATAACCCGCGGAACAGGCGACCTGCATAACGATGCCAATGTGCGCGGCGAGAGAGAGAGAGAGAGAGAGAGAGAGAGAGAGAGAGAGAGAGAGAGAGAGAGAGAGAGAGAGAGAGAGAGAGAGAGAGAGAGAGAGAGAGAGAGAGAGAGAGAGAGAGAGAGAGAGAGAGAGAGAGAGAGAGAGAGAGAGAGAGAGAGAGAGAGAGAGAGAGGCGAGGAAAATGAGCGACGAATCGTCAATGCCACTCCATCCGTCGGCGCCGTGAGAAGATGGTTATTGAAAGCCAGCGCGCGGCTGAGCACGCAACGCGCACCGGTGTGTAGGTGTGTGTGTAGGGGGGGGGGGGGGCGTACGGCAATACAATTCCCTCCCCCCAGCAGGTGAGTGAACTGTGAACTACCCCCACCCGCTATGGGGTTGCTGACACCGAGTCGTCGTGTGTTGGAGTATTCCAACCCGCGGCCGCCGCATCATCCGTACTGCAGTCACAACTGCTGCTGCTGCTGCTGCTGCTGCTGCTGCTGCTGCTGCTGCTGCTGCTGCTGCTGCTGCTGCTGCTGCTGCTGCTGCTGCTGCTGCTGCAGGTTTCCGTCGTACAAAGAGTCATCCCAATATACCACCGAGAAAAAGAAACAAAATAAAAATCCCCGGCATTCCCCGGGCCAGCGCGGGGCTGCTACTGCTGCTGCTGCTGCTGTGGCGGCGGCAGGAGGGCGCAGATAAGGTTTATTCCGTGCAAAACGCCCCCGCGCCGCATGAGGGCTGTGTGAGGGAGGCTGAGGACGAGCGAGCAGAGGAGCTGGCGGGGGAGAGAGACAGAGAAGGTCATGTCGGCGTGTGTTTCGCCCACCCAGCCGGCCCCCGCCCCGCCACGCCGCCCAGTGCTGCGGGGAGCAGAATCTTAAATGAAAATCGATTGCAGGGCGGGGTGGGAGCGAGAGGGGGAGGCCGGCGGGGGTGCATAGAGGGAGAAAGACAGAGAGAGGGGACGCAGTATTTATCATGAGCCATATTCCACCGCAAGGCGAGCACGCACACACAGACAGAACCGATAACAAGATGTCGTGCCACTAGGTTTGGCTCCGTGGAATCGTATAAAAATGAAACGGTCATTATCGGCCGCATCGGCCGGCCCGAGTGCTTGCGGAAAATGGATCACCACTGTGATCGCGAATCATCATCAAATGATAACCATGCGTCAGCAATTCATTTCTCTGCCCACCAATTACGCCTCGCGAACCACTGACGACTACCACTGATTACAGCTTGTGATTACCCCCCCCCCCCCCCCCAGTTGTCCACCCCTCGTTACGAGTGCGAGAGAGAGGCCCATCCCACTGCCAAACCTCTCAGCCGGCGCGACACGTGCGCCCCCCGCGCACCATCCCCGCGCATGCCCCCCCCCCCCTCCCCAGGCAGCACCGCTCCGGCATGCCAAAAGCCAAGACGAGTCCAATCCTCTTTTGATTCCCCCGTTCCCTTCTCTCTTTTCCGAGGGATAGAACCGAGGCTTATGCCAGGCTTACTCTCACCACCACGCGCCGACAGATCCCATGACACATACTGCCCCCCCCCTCTCTCTCTCTCTCTCTCTCTCTCTCTCTCTCTCTCTCTCTCTCTCTCTCTCTCTCTCTCTCTCTCTCTCTCTCTCTCTCTCTCTCACACACACACGTCCTCCAGAAGCCGTCACTGACAAGCGCCCCCAGCGAGGACAGGGAACACACCCTCCGGGCCCGTCGCTGACCTCTGACCCCATTCCCATCCCTTCTCGGTCCTCGCAGAGTGTCACGAAGGCAACTCCGGCAGTATCCGGTGAGTCTCCGCCCAGAGGCCGGGTTAGGCTATGCAACCGACCGCGGAGTGTGTGTGTGTGTGTGTGTGTGTATGTGTGGCGGAAGAGGTGCACAGGTGTAACTAGAGCATCCGCACCGTCTTCCAGGTGAGCGGCTGGACCGCCCGGGGGGGGGGGGCGCATGGCCTTACGCAACACGCGCAGCAGCAGCAGTGGCGGGCCTGCTGAACCGCTTGAGGGTACTCTAACTCACGAACGGGGCTGACCACCAACGGCACCTGATTGTGGAGGACAAGTTCAGATGAGCGGCCAATCGAGGACGACGTCCTCCAGTTGTCCGCGGCGCACTGCTATTGGTCGGCGGCGGAGGCGGCAGCAGCAGCAGCAGCAGCAGCAGCAGCAGCAGCAGCAGCAGCAGCAGCAGCAGCAGCAGCAGCAGCAGCAGCAGCAGCAGCAGCAGCAGCAGCAGCAGCAGCAGCAGCAGCAGCAGCAGCAGCAGCAGCAGCAGCAGCAGCAGCGGCGGCGCCTTCTCAGCACCCGGTGAAAGTAACGCAGCGGCGCCGTTACCGTGGGAGGGCGGCCGCCACTGCCGCCGCTACCGCCGCCGTTGAACGTGATACCACGTGATACCTGCCGCACCCTGTAAGTCACAGACCACGGCACGGCACGGCACGGCACGGCACGCGTGTGCAGATCCACGCGGCCGCCTTCCCTAACGCAATTCCTGCTGCCGGGCACTGCCGGGATCCCCCTCGAGTCCCGCGTCGTACGTGAGTACGCCCATCTCAGTTGCCCTCCCGTGCCGGCCGACGCTCTCCCTCTCTCTCTCTCTCTCCGTCCCTCTCTACAGCAGCGGAGCCGTGGACGAGAGAGGACCGGAGGTTGACGGCCCCGGGGAGGCAAGCCGTGCCGCCGCCGTGCCGCCGCCACTGCCCGCCGCCTGGCGCCACCCGGTGCAAGCAGCGCGGCAAGAGAGGTGAAGTGGATTGGAGCGAGGGAGGGGAAGAGGGGGGGGGGGGCTCTAGCGAGCGAGCGTCTCTAAGGAATCCAGATCGCGGCCCCTCCCCCTTTTGTCGCAGTCCCACACCCCCGCCGTGCCCCCTGCACTTGCCGCTGCACTTGCCGTTGCACTCCTAATCTGTCACTTACTCAATTCCCATTCATTCCTCTGCTTCAGATAGAGCCTACGACACTAGCTCTTGCCGATTAAACTACGATCAGAGGAAAGAAGGAATTACGTATGCCATACGACGTGTGTGTATTTATACTAGAGCGCCGTATGTATGGGCCGACTGGTTGCTGCTCAGATCATAAATGCTGCGGTGGCACGCGACATGTGTGCGAGTACGACACACAGTGCGGCCTAATAGACGAGAGAGATAGAGAGATAGAGAGAGAGAGAGAGGGAGAGAGATAGAGAGAGATAGAGAGAGAGAGATAGAGAGAGAGAGAGAGAGAGAGAGAGAGAGCGATAGAGAGAGAGAGAGAGAGAGAGAGAGGGGGGGCATAAAGGAGGTGGGGCGGTGTATTTCTGTCGTGCCGACTATTTGCCCAAACCCTCCGGGGTCTGCACGGCTGCAGCGTTGGCGTCCCTGCGGGAGGGTGGTAGGGAGGGAGGGCGGGGGCTCGCTCCATACTCCCTCCGCACCCGACTTTATTTTTCCGCCCATGTCACGAGGTGCGACAGAGAAAAGCTAGAAACAAAGAAAGGACGTGGAAGAGGAAAAAGTGTGTTGCTGTCATTTGCCTTCCCCCTGCTCCTCCACTTCCTCCTCCTCCTCCCCCGTTTTCGCACAATCCGTGCTCTTTCACACCCTGTACACACTACTTCGTTATACAACTGCAAATCCTCTGAAGAACAAACATTCCGTTTAGTGCGATATGCAGAACAGGTCGTTGTTGCACCATCGCTTGCACCAAACGGAAGCGCACACTGTCCGACACATCAAACAAACGATGGTTTCGTTTAGAACAAAAGCATCGGTGTGTCTGTCCAGGTGCACTCGGCTGCACTCGGCTGCACTGCCGCAGTGCCCTGGGCTGTGACACGGCACCGCAGGGCACCGCAGGGCACACACGGGGGCATGAGATCCCAGATAACAGTGCTGTGTAACGGGTTCACCGGCAGCGCGGGCAGCGCGGTGGGCACCAACGCCTCGCAATGCGCCAACAGCAGCGGCGGCGGCATGGCCGGGCATAGGACATTCCCGGAATGCGGAATTCCGCCAGGAGCCCCGCGTGCTCCACAGCTTAGGACAGGTGGCATCTGATACCCGAGCATCTGTGACGACTCGATCGGAGGGATCGAGAGCTGCTGCTGGCGAGCTCGTTAGCTTCAGCCGCACACATCTCATTAGCAAGCGCCCTTCTATACCCACGCATTTGCTCAAACAGAATTCATCTTCTCGTACTCTAGACGGCGTCCATCCGCCTGCGAGTGGCAGGGTAGGCCGGCCCGCACGACACGCGTGCATGAGCGAGGTCGTGGCTGCCTACCCAGCAGGGGCCGCCAGGGGCCGCCACCGCTCACCACCACAGCACCGCCCAACTCACTGCGAATAGTGGCGACGACGCTGTGCAAATAAGCCGAGCGACTGCGAATAAAAGCTGGCGGGGTGTCGCGCGGGCGCACGCTGCTGGCGTTGCCGCGTCCACAACTATCACTGCCGCACACGTCCGCCGCGGCCGGCCGCACCCAGGCGGGGCCCGTGGACCGCGGGGCCGCCTCCGAAGCGACGAGCCGCCGCGCGGACGGACGCAGCCCGACGTCAGACGACCGCCGCGTTATCGGGGCATTATCTCGGGCCGAGATCCGCGGGAGACAGACGAGGCGACACTACAAAGACTACAGAACAGCGCCGCGGCTACACTACCAACACTACAGAACACGGCCGCGCACGTGAAAAAAAATGTCGACTATGGTTGAATCAAGCATGCCGCAAAATACGGATGCATGACGTTAAATACGTATACATGATTCAAGCAGATGCAACATTCTTACAGACGATTTCACGATACAAGCATTCTTTTCAGAGAGTGCGGATTTACTACCAACACTACGGAACAGCGCCGTTGCGCTCGGGCCGGCGGCGGTATTCGAACCCGCGAACTCTCGTTAAAACTGCAGCAACGGCGCGCGGCGCACAGCCCCCCCCCCCCCCCCTTTTCCACAAGGACGCGCGTACACTACAACACCCGCTGCAAAAGTGAACTTGAACTTGATCCAAGTCTAATCGACTGCCGTGTAGTGTACTTACGTGCCTCCCCCCTCTCTCTCCCTCTCTGTCCCTCGCGGGTCTAATACCTGCCCCTCTCTCTCACACTCTCTTTCACTGCGTGCGTATGCGTGCATAAGCGCGCACACCTCGTTCTAGTGATAACGAAACCGTTTTGATCTGAACTTGAACTTGACGGACGGCGAGAGAGACAACGCCAGGGGCGCAGCCGCCGCACTCTATGGGGGGGGGGGGGGGGGGGGGGCTTGTTGTGTCAAGTGGGCGCAGGCAGTCAGCGCCGACGTTACGGCGGACCAACTGTGCAAACGCCGCCGCCGCCGCCGGGGGGCCACACGCGCGCCGAACAGCGGACGGCGGCTCAGCTTTGGCGGCAGCGGCCTTGGGTGCTCACACTGTGCTCACGGCGTCACAACCTGGGAGCTGTTGGCTGCGCCGTCTGGTCCATGCGTGTTGTCTTGGACCGCTGCTGCCGCGCGCCAGGTGCAGACACAACAGCCCCCGGGGGGAGAGGGAGGGGGGGGGGGCTAGACAGCACGAGCATACGGCAAAAGGAAGCGGAGGGAGGGAGGGAGGGAGGGAGGGAGGGGCCCACGGCCCAGCCCGCATCATTATCAAAGCGAATCGGGGTGGGCAGGTAGACACAGACAGCATCCTTCTTCTCCTCCTGCTATTGCTGGGTCCGCTGGGTCCCTTCCAATAGGACAGCGCGTCCCAAACAGGAAAACCTGTGCGGCGAACCATCAAAGACGGCGAGCCACCGGCGCAAGCGCGGGCCCAACTTAGAGCCCGCCTGTGAGTAAAAGCCCCACAGAGTTGTTCGACACGTCTTTCCTACTGTCGGCCCCCGTTGGCGAACCCTGCCCCCCCCCCCCCCCTGGAGTGTCTTGATCTGTGCTGGACTGGGTGGTTAGGAATACATTTAGCGTGGCCGACATCATCACATCACTGACAAATCACACACACACACACACACACACACATACATCACCTTCGACCAGTGTCCGTATGTGTAATGGGGCGTAACTACCAGAGAGCCTACTAGTACAAAGTACTTCTGACTGCTGTGCGCTACCCGCTATGCCGCCGCCGTTGCGAGGACAACAAAAAGGTCGCCCCCCAACTTTCACCTTCATAATTGTCTCTCCCCCCCCTCTCTCTCTATCTCTCTCTGTTTGACGCGCCGCATCGCGTCTAAGAGTCCGTCCGTCTATCCGTGTGTTCGGGCGCGTGTAGCCGTGTAGCCGCGGCGGCAGCGGCTGTGAGCGACCTCGGAGCGGAGCGGCAGGTTACCACTTGCGTCACAACAGTGCAACGACATCGGCTGGGGGGGGGAGAGAGAGAGAGAGAGAGAGAGAGAGAGAGAGAGAGAGAGAGAGAGAGAGAGAGAGAGAGAGAGAGAGAGAGAGAGAGAGAGAGAGAGAGAGAGAGAGAGAGAGAGAGAGAGAGAGAGAGAGAGAGAGAGAGAGAGAGAGGGAGGGAGGGAGAGGAGAGAGAGAGAGAGAGAGAGAGAGAGAGAGAGAGAGAGAGAGAGAGAGAGAGAGAGAGAGAGAGAGAGAGAGAGAGAGAGAGGGAGAGAGAGAGAGAGAGAGAGAGAGAGAGAGAGAGAGAGAGAGGAGAGAGAGAGAGAGAGAGAGAGAGAGAGAGAGAGAGAGAGAGAGAGAGAGAGAGAGAGAGAGAGAGAGAGAGAGAGAGAGAGAGAGAGAGAGCGAGAGAGAGAGAGAGAGAGCGAGAGAGAGAGAGAGAGAGAGAGAGAGAGAGAGAGAGAGAGAGGAGAGAGGGGGGGGGGGGGAATTGTAATTGCGGGCAGACGAAATGAACTACGCCAAGAAACGTGTGGCGACTCACAGCGGCCGTCTGCACGCACGCGTGCACACACTCACTTACATTCTCTCACTCATTCACTAAAGCGCCCCAATCAGCGCAAGCGAGGGTCCAAATGTTTGCACACTTTACCTCTCTCATATGGCCATTGCCGCCGCGTCCATTCAGAGCCACGGCCTCCTCGAGGCGCCCAGCGGGGCCGGGCATAGAGACACACCTGCCGGCCCGCTGTCATTTGTGAACGCCCCCTGGCGGCCGCGGTGCACACTGACTACCCGGCGGCGGGTCACGGCCAGGACGACACCTCTCGATACACCAAACGTCTTGACTTGACCGCCGCCGAGCGCCGTGCGCGCGTCATAGGCACCGCACCACTTTCTCCGAGCGGAGGCCGCCAGGGGGCCGCCGCGGGCCGCCATCGCCATGCTCTACCGGGCAGACCACAGACCGCCCGGCCGCCGAGGGGGCGCCCGTCAAGCCCCCGCCGGCCTAGGATCCAAGTCTCCGCGCTCGAGACCAGGGAGGAGGGGGGGAGGGGAGGAGCAGGGTCTTCGCTCCCCGCCGGCCTAGGATCCAAGTCTCCGCGCTCGAGACCAGGGAGGAGGGGGGGAGGAGCAGGGTCTTCGCTCCCCGCCGGCCTAGGATCCAAGTCTCCGCGCTCGAGACCAGGGAGGAGGGGGGGGGAGGAGCAGGGTCTTCGCTCCCCGCCGGCCTAGGATCCAAGTCTCCGCGCTCGAGACCAGGGAGGGGGGGGGGAGGAGCAGGGTCTTCGCTCCCCGCCGGGGGGGCGGGAGACCAGGGTCTTCGCTCCCCCACGCGGCCCCGCCGTTATTGTGGCAGGTTATGAGAGCGGGGAGAAACGTAAACAAGGCGAGGGACAAACATAGCAGAATCCAATGTCTGCCAATGACTGCCGACTCTGCTCGTCGCGCGGCTCTGATTAATCACGAGACCCGATATCTCTCTCACGCTCCCGGTCCGTCTCGCTCTCTCTATCAATCGCGCCAGCAGCGGTCACTTGAAAGGCAACTCGTTTTTTCTGTTTCTCGCGCCCGGCCGCGGGTAAACACACCGCGCACGCCCCCCTCCCCCTGAGGCAGGCCCTCTCCTAGGCCGCTGCGGAGCCTGCGGTCACACCCGAGCAGCGCCGCCAGGAGGGAGCGGCAGCAGCGGCAGCAGCGGCAGCAGCGGCAGCAGCGGCAGCAGCGGCAGCAGCGGCAGCAGCGGCAGCAGCGGCAGCAGCGGCAGCAGCGGCAGCAGCGGCAGCAGCGGCAGCAGCGGCAGCAGCGGCAGCAGCGGCAGCAGCGGCAGCAGCGGCAGGGCTTCCGTCCGCAAACTTCGGTAGCGCACCGCGGTAGTACCGGTTCCTGCAGGGAGTGGAGTGGCCCCAAACAGCGCCGTAGCCGGCTAGGGGGTCGGGCAGGGGCCGGGCCCGGTTGGTCACCCCCCCCCTCCCCCGCACACGGAGTGAGCCGCGGGCAGACAGACGTCACGGCCGCCCGTCGTAACCCTCTGTACCACTTCGGGCGCCGACAACGGAGTGCACCTTGGCCGCTGCCACCGCTGCTGCCGCTGCTGCCGCCCGGGACGGCAAAGCTGCGCAAACAAGCCCTTCCGGAGAGAAGAGCGCAAGGGATATTACAAAGGACCGGAGGGGAGTGAAAATACTCCAAAGTCCGAGACCGGTGGCACCGCCGGCCGGAAGTGCAATAAAACACCTTTTCCCAAGGCAGCCGTCGCCGCCTCAGGTGCCACGGTAGTTATGGCAAGTTTGTCGTCATCAATCAGCGGAAGGCATCAATAAACAAATAAATAAATGCATGAATGAGAGAAACAATGGCGAGAGGGGAACAGGCCACCCTGTGAGGTGGCCGGCCGCGCCGCGCGCACAATTCGGCGGCGACGTTGCAAAATCGCGATACGGCAGTGTCGGTAAGCGAGCTGCTGGGCGGAACGGACATCGGAGACTCTCTTTCTACCCCTCCCCCCCCCCCCCCCCCCCCCCTCCCCTCTCCCTCTCTCTCTCTCTCTCTCTCTCTCTCTCTCTCTCTCTCTCTCTCTCTCTCTCTCTCTCTCTCTCTCTCTCTCTCTCTCTCTCTCTCTCTCGTGATCGCCGGGAAATGACATCCATCCAACTGCTAGAACCCGTTGCTCCACGCCGAGCTCCGCGCAGCGCCGTGCTGAGCCGAGGGCTGCGATGTCGGCAGAGCGCAGTAGTAATCGGCGTCACCGATTGCAGCGCCCGCCCACCCAACAAGGAGGAGAGGGGGGGGGGGGGGAGAAAACCGCGCCGCCGCCGCCGGGAATCGAACCCTTGAACCCGCGCGCCTTCAGCCACGCCAAACCTCGATGAGTAAACAATTCCGACCAGGATTGGGGACAACCCCGACATTATAAAAATCATCACAAGATTTCCAGGTGAGGAAGCAGCTCCCGGGGGAACCCCCCCGCGGCGAGGCGCCATAACCGGGACGCCCAACTGCCCCGCCACGCGTCACGCGGAAAGTCCCCCCGCCGACACCGCTCACAAGTGGCAGCATCCGGTGTGTGTGTGTGTGTGTGTGTGTGTGTGTGTGTGTGTGTGTGTGTGTGTGTGCGTGTGTGCGCTGCTAACGAAACACACACACCGTCTTCAGACCCCCGTCACCCACAATACATATATACCACTGCCAATGGAATCCACGGCGGAGGCGACTGCTCTTGCGTAGGTATCAGCCGCAGCCACCGAGCTCATGTTGGCAGCGGCCGCAGCGCCCCGCCGCGCCCCCGCCGCGCCCCTGTCCGCCCGTCGAATCGGCAACGCCGCAGCTGCAGCCGCACGCCCCGGCTGGCTGCCTGGCTGCCCGGCTGGCTCCCCGGCTGGCTCCCCGGCTGGCCGCCCCGGCTGGCCTACGCCTGCACCGCCATCTTGGCCGCTGCGCCGCGCCACGGTCCGCGGATTAGATGCGATGCGAACAGCTGAGCGGGCCGCTGGGGCCCCTGGGCTGGGCCCGCGCGGGGGGAGGGGAGGGGACCCGACGGCAGGCCGCCCGAAGACGCCGCCGAAGACGGTGGCCGCCACCCGAAGGCGCACTCCCCGAGCGGCAGGGAGGGAGAGGGGGGAGAGACACACCTGGCGGGGGGGGGGGGGGGGGGAGGCTGGGCAAGGCTGCTGCTGTTGTCCGGCCCGGCCTCATGTGGGCTGGCCGCGCGCCACAACAGCTGACACGGGGCGTGGCGTGGCGCGGCGCGCGCCGACGAATTTCCTCGCTATCACGGATGCAGGGCGCCGAGCCGAGCCGGACCAGGGGGGGGGGGGGGGGGGGGGGGCAGTCAGCTGACGTGAAGAGGAGGAGGAGGAGGATGGCCTCCGCACCGAGTCGCGTACCGTTTCTTGAGCACCACCATCCTCGACATGGTCCTGGAGGAGTGTGTCCTGGAGGTGATGCGGCGAGTCGTCAGGAAGAAGAAGAAGGCCGGCAGCAGGAAGGGGCCCGTGCCCCGCGAGCGGTGTCAGGCAGCAGCCTGCAGTGTGTGTGCGCGCGCGCGCACACACACACACACAAAGCGCGCACGGCTACCGCTGCTACCGCTGCACGCTGCTGCGGCGGCTGCAACGTCGCGAACCACACTGCGTAGCGAGTGTGAGTGAGAAGAGACCACGACCTCCAGCGCCACGCCAAGACGAGCCGAGCAGAGCGTGCGTCGAACCCACGGCACGGCTGCACGGCCGGTGAGCCGAACCGATGACACACACACAGACACACACACACACACACACACACACACACTGGTGCGCGCGCAGCCGGCGGTGTTACCAACCTCGCCCCGCAAGGTAACCAAACCAACAACCCCAACCACCACGCACTCCACGGCGGTGCTGCTGGATCACAACTTGTTGCATCGCCCCCCGCACGCCCCAACCCGGAAAAACTACCAGAACTATTACAGGTATTACCAACATATGCCTACTCAGCAACCAAAGAAGGTGGTCATGCGTCATCATAATCATCTTTAAGTACTATACATAATGATTAGCAATGATATAAGGGGCAAGGACAGCCCGTGAGGAGGAACGAAATCCCAAAGTTCTAAAATCGATCTCGCTTTCCTTCTCCCTCTCCCGCTCTGCTGGTTGGCGGGCAGACACTCCGCACTATGCTGCAGCAGAGGAGAACTTGATCGAGAGCACTCAAAATACTTTCACTGCGGTGCGCACGGGACCTCGCGCGCGCGCGCGCACATACACACGCACACACACACAGACAGACACACCGCATTGTACTGATGAGCATGTATAGACCGCTGCAGGGCCCCAGAACGCCGTCCGGCGACGGGCGTGGCGTGGAAAAATTGAACATAAAAACAATTAAACTAAAACTATAGATATGGTACCGACGACTCTGCCACCGCTCTCTTTGAAGCCGCTCAGTTACTTATACAGAATACAAACCACCACCAGCGGCGAGCGGGCCGGGCGGACCTAATCCACTGATCCCACTCGGTCCCCGCGCAGCAACCCCCCCCCCTCCCCTTCCTTCCCCCTCACTCTCTCCGAACCCCTCGCCCCCGTGGCATGTCATGACCGTGCCACCGAGCGACTTGGAATCGCTTCCTGTTTCGACTTTCGGCATGTGTAAGGCGACGCCGGGGGCGATGCCGCGAAGGGGGGGGGGGGGGGGGGAGTCAGGGGGGCTGACCCCGGGGGACGCCGGCCGCCGTCTGGCTCTGAATGCAGCAGAGAAAAAGAAGGGGTGGGGAGGAGGCGGGGGATCACTTTTCCCTGATAGCCCCCCCCCCCCCCCCACCCCCTTCTTTTTTCATTCATTCATCCCTTCCTTCCTTTCCTTCTCTCGGTCCTTCCGACTGCTTCGCTCCTTCCCTGTGTGGGTAGCGGGGGGAGGAGGGGGGAGAGAAGGGGGGAGGGGAGGTGCGAGTTCGATGCCCTCCGCGGGCTCCGCGCGGGGTGGTGGGAGCGCACGACAAACACACACACACACACACACACACACACACACACACACTCACGCCACTTTTCACCCTTTCAGCCGCACACCAATTATCCCTATATATAGGACAGAGCAATCGATGGCGTCACCGAAGCTAGCTGAAATTTGCAAAAGTGAAGGTACCGTAGGGCAGCGTCAGCGTGTCATATGGAGTGCTATCTGCTGAAATGGTACATAAATTCTTCTCAAATTGCACATGTTGGCCGAAGAATTGGAAGTCTTCCCGAGGTACTCTCACGCCGCTGCTGCGTACAGTCCGTCCCCCAGCACACGGATAGCCACCTCAGAAGACACAACAGTGTCTGCCGCACGTGACTGCCCGCATGCGTATCCACTTCGTGATCACACCAATTCCTCGAAAACAAAAAGATGGCACACACGACGGTGAAACACCGCAGGATAAACTTGTGCGATACCGTCTGCTTGCGGGGCAGATACCATCACAGTGAACCACCAAGACTCACCCGTCACGGACTCGCCTAAAAGTACACGCCACTCACCTGAAACCAGAAAGAGACAAAACGACTTAAAAAACGGCCATGCCTCCGCGTGTTTCATGTCGCCTGGTGGGGGTCATGAGGTGCGCATGTGACGCCCGGCCCGGTAAGGCCAGGCAGGGCAGCCAAGGTCTTCAGCCAATACCACCCATTTATTTCCGCTCCGTCTCTCCCGACCGCTCTGCCTCGAGGTCCCTCTCCCGACGCTTCTTTCTCAAAACGTCGTTGGCTTCAATTACATTTTGTTTCTTCCCGAAAAAAAAAACAACAACACAAAAACCGACAAGAATACGTCGAAATCAACAACAAAAATTAGCAGATTATTATTCAACGACACTCTCCGAAAAATAAAATTGAATGGACTAAGAAAATCAAGATGACTTAAATTTGTAGTCGATTCAACCAAAAATCAGTCGTTTCTACTAAAATTTCGTCGAAAAATCGACCAAATTGTAGTAATCTTGATTTTCTAAGTCGATTCGATTTTACTTTTCTGAGGGTGACAGCTGGAGTGCAGTAGTTATATGTTTGCATCGCAAAAAAAAAAAAAAAAAATTAATAAAAACCAGCCTATAAGCTCTCGGGGGGGCTAGGGCTGCTGTCGCTCGGGTTAGGGACCTAACCTACTTGAGCAAATAATTTCCTCTCAACCTTTGCAACCTAACCTAACCTTTTCATCTTAACCTTAGAAACCTAACCTATTCGTCCTAACCTCAGCAACCTGATCTAACCTAACAGCTCGTCAAAGCCAGTCAAAGTGACTGCCTTAAAAATAAATAATTGCCACGCTCTCTGTTGCTCTTCCCAGCACAACCACTGAGAGGCGCTAGTAACGTGTTTGACTAGCGGCGTGAGGTAATTGTCTCATTCTGCGACAACAAACGCGCCGTGCTGCGCTGGGTGAATGGGAAAGTGGTTCGGAGAGGGAGGGGGAGTGTGCGAGTGCGAGCGCGGGTGGAGGAAGGAAGACAGTCAGGGCATCGAGATACGACGAACCGGTGGCTGCTGTGACTTTTCCTCGACAGCATTTCGTAAGTCCTAGCACTTTACAGCGCACTGACAGCCCCTCGCCCTCCATTCTCCTCCTTCATCCGGAGTGGTGATGCTAAGCGGGGGAGGAATTCCCCGTAGGTCCGCGAAGTCCTCGCTCTGCCAAATGAGGGCGGCCAATCGGCAGCGGGCGGGTCGGGGGGGGGGGGGGGGGGGGGGGGGGGGGCGGCGGCGCCGGCAACCACCCAGCCAGCGGGGCGAGGCGAGGCGAGGAGTATCACTCGTCGGGATAAGATCGATGAAACGAAATGCTACTAGGCGCAGCGCGCAGCGCATGAGGGCCGGGCCCCGCCGGCCCCGTCTCGCCACCCCCTGTGTACGCGTGGGTGCAGCGAGGCCGCAAAAATGTATTGCGGAGCCCTCCACGACCCCAAGGGGCCCGCAAGGGGCGATACGCAGCGCTGTAGACTGCCCCTTCGAGGCTCAACGCCCGAGTCCGGTCCGTCATATTCCTCAGAACACACAGGGCACCGGGGCTCCGAGGCGACAAAGCCTTCTCCTCCTCCCGGCCCGTTTTTCACTACGGCCGACCCCCTCCCCCTGCCACACCTAACCTCCCCGCCCCGCCCAGCGCCGCCGTCCGGCCAAATGTGGGTCATCGGAGCGGCGTCCCGGCCGCGGTGCCGGCCGTGCCCAAGGAATGCAACTCACGTCCTCATGTGTGTCGTGTCACACACACACCTCTGCAGCACACTGTCACCGACTGGGCGGCGCATCCCTCAGTGGGAAGGAGAGGGAGGATGCGAAAATTTCATGGCAGATAAGATGGGCAGAACACGAGTGGTACGAGAGGATTCGGACTGGATCCCATTCATTCATGCAGCCATTCATTCATTCTGAGGCGGATCCGCAGGCCCGGTCTCGCGAGGTGAAAGCTCCCTGCACACGGGAGCGTAACCAGACACGGCCAGCGCCCAGATCTCAGCCCTGCCCCGACCCTTCCTCAGTCCGTGCGGTACGCATAATAACGTTCCAAACTGCGATAGAAGCATGGAACTTTGTGGAGTTACTCCTCAGAATGCGTTTCGGAAACAATGGCCCGCAGCTCATTTTCGTGACTCCGTGTGGAGTAGAGATATTGAACACTGTGGAACACCCTCATTTTTGCACAGGAAATAGCCCACATTTTCGCACTTCATCGCTTCCTGTGCTTACCTCATGTTATGACAAACCGACTTCAAACAACGAAAATCGAATCGAATTGCCTTGTTCATGGCAGAGCGATGTTGCGAAACCTTGCTCAAATTAAGAGAAATTCTGCATAGATCGCCCAAATTGAGCAATCTAGCTCGCAATGTTTCAGCTGCTCATCCTTACATTGGTATTTGGGCGACATCAGCAACATCGCTCAAACTAAGCGAGGAGCCTCGCTCCTCCAGTGAAGCAGAGCAGCTGGTCTGGTCGATGAAACGCCCCTCAAATGTAAGCTGCGCGTAACTAATGGCGCGCGAAGCAGCCGCACGTGCACAGTGACTGTGTGTCATCCAGGTGACACCTGCAGCTGGCCACACCTGCCATCAAGGACACGCAGACCTTGTTGCCAACACACGGAAATCGGCCGCCGAGATATAGATCAGTCCCGTCCAGACCCAATCGAGAGGTGGTTCATAACATTCTCAACCCACCTGTGATTCTTCACCTTCCTCAATATCCAAGCTGGCGATGTTATGACCACCCACCCAGTGAAGATGAACCCTGACATAACAATCCAATGTGCTTCAGGGAAGACTAGCTCATTTTCATCCATCTGCCTAGCACACAGTCTCGGAACTTGAGGACAGGATTGAGTTTGCGACATGCCGAATACATCATACTCCGGCATCAAACTATGCTTGAGCCGAGGACGGCACTGCCTGGAGGACCCACAACGTCCTTGTAGAAGACACTCTACGGCCCACGTGATTCCAGACAGGTGACACGTCCAGAGTGGCCTTCATACGGACGACGCCCATGCAACAACAGTAAGTCATGCTCCACAACTTTTGCTCTCCTTATTTTTCTTCTGTCAGCAAAACCACGAGGAAAATCCTCGTCCCGTCACATCTACCGGCTCTAGGACGTCACGGAGCCGTGAGTGTCCTTGGGGGCAGCCGAATAATACCGCGGCCAGAGGTGTCTCAGGGGTCATGTCCGTATCGCCGTGCACAGCCTCCTTCATTACCCAACCCCAATGTCCAGCCCCCCCCCCCCCCCCACCGCGTCGAAATGAGAGCGCAGGCAAACAGACAAGGAAGGAGAGTGCGTGGCTACGTGCCCAACGCCATGCCCGGCCGCCCCTCCCCTCCCTGCTAGTCTATGCGGGTCGGACTACTCTATGGTAATCATGTACAAGCGATTCCATCCGTGTGCCAAAGCGGTCCCTGCACTCGATTGCCTATTCCCACCTTCCCTCTCTCTCTCTCTCTCTCTCTCTCTCTCTCTCTCTCTCTCTCTCTCTCTCTCTCTCTCTCTCTCTCTCTCTCGGAACGTTAATCGTCAAACCTCCGAGATGCATCAGGTCCGATCAGTTATTCATGCCGGACAACTCTAGCAGACGACACACCACCGTCGTGCGGGCCCTGCGGCCGCAGGTAACCACAACACGCGACACGGATAAAGACAAACGAAGAGAGACGGAACAGAGAGAGAGAAGATAAAATAAGGAGGGACATTTGGCAACACGGCGGCCATACGTCACCGCGGGGGTGGGGGCGCGGCGGTGGTGGGGCGGCTGCCGAGCCGGTGCCGCTGGGAGGGGAGGAGAGGAGTGAGCCCGACGGGCCCGACCTTCTGTTCGTGTTGTTGTACTAGCGGGGCCTAAGGCGAGGCATGGCCAAGCGGTGGTCGTGGTGAAAGCTCAGGTGAATCACAGGGCGCCACTGAACATGTACCAACACGGACCGGTCAGTCCGCGGGCAGGGGCTCATGAGTTGAAGATGCAAAACGGATCAACTTTTCATCGGACAATCTTGATTAAATTTACAAAAACGCCGAAAAAACAAACAAACATGAAAACTTCAATAGGTTTGGTCCACAAGAAATAGTTCGCGAACATTGTTTCCGGAAAATTCTCAGTCATATTTTGATACTGAGTTGAGAATTGACACCTGAGTGGCAATCCATAATCTACGTACGGCATGCAGCTATCCGCCGCGCTCGAGTGTCCGCTTCCGACCTCCAGCGGGATAAGGCAGCAGCCGCCAGTGACGTCATTCTCGGCCTGACGGCTCAGCAGCGCGACAGTTGCACAACTAATGAATCGTCGTTCTGCCCACGACTACAGGCAGACGGGCAGAAAATGAGCTGCTCAGGATTAGGAAGACAAGGGTCCTCCATGAGGACATCCCCGTCCAGAATGTGGCACAGAAAACTCCAGGGGATGAGAAGCAACCAACCTCAGGGTGCGCCGGGGTCCAATATACGCTTGATATAGCCCCCAATCACCAGCCCCGCTTACACCGCTGACCACAAGGAGGGACCTCATGGCGAACCGCACATGCAGCCGCAACGCCAGCTTTCAGCAAATAACTTGCAGCAGATCTGAACCCCGAGGGGCGAATCACTCGCGTAATCATGTGTACAAAATTCTATAAATTTTCAAAAACAAATTGAGAAAAAATTGCGAATTTAAAGTTGGACTTGGACTTCATGCCGAAAAAGAGCATCTACATAGGCTGAAAAAGCCAGCAAAGCAATAACATTCTTAAATGAACGAAAACCACGGGGTGTAATCCGACGAAATCCTGAAGTCTGTGCAAAAGTTTAAATGAGTGGCTGCCCCCTCGTCTGAAACCCCTCCGCAGTGCGCTATACCACCACTACACAACGGCCTTGCCACTCGACTCGATGGCGCTGTGACGACCCGAGCCATGGTCATGGTAATGGGGCTGAGGGGGTCAGGCAGCCCAAAGGTATTCATCGGTGGTCACAGCCAAATTTGTTCCTTAATTTTGAGACTTTGGTGGAATTTGGGGGATTTGGCTGTGAGAACTAAGATTTTCGTCAGAACAGCTACAAGTCATTTGCGTCAGCGTTCTTCTTCTTTTTCGCAGATGCAACTCACTTTGAGTTGCCCCCACAAAGTTACAGCCGTCACAACTGAATATGTTGATTGTCCCTAAATCAACGAACAAATTCGTTGTGACAACTAATGAGTTTTCTGCGCGCAGACACCAGCGACGGAGGTCCGTCCGCACGACTGTGTCACGCAATACGTCTCCAAACCCAATCATCAATCCCCCGCGAGCAGGGCGCACCGCCGCCGTGTCGGAAAAACGACAAAAAGAGGCAGACGCAAGAAGAAAACGGGGCGGCGTCGTTGTTGGCCGTAATTAACACGTCGTGGTGGCGGTGGTGGCGGGGAATGCGGCGGTGGTGGCGGTGACTTTTCGGTGGCCGGGCGGCGACTCCTTTTTCTCGCAACACGCAACTGGTACTAGCGACACACAGCCGCGACAAAACTTTCTAGCTCCGGGCCGCGCGGGGAAGGCGGCGCCGCACTCACTGCAACGCATACGACCCCCCCCTTCTCGATTTAAACTATTTAGCACCGACTTACGTCATGGCTGATTCTTTTTCCCTTCATTTGATTTTTCTTTTCCTCAACTAAAAATGAATTTTTAAGCAGATGACACCTCTTTAAATAGCACTAGCATAGCCTAGCTAAACTAAATAATATGGAAGAAAGGGGTGTCAGCTAGCTTGTACTTTCGTTGTCGCGGGAGCCGCGTCCGCGTCGATCCGCATCCGTGTACGTATCAGTCCGCGTCGAGCATTGTCGCATTTCGCACCGTGGTATTGTTGCCCTCGCGGGCCATGCGAGCCATCCTGGGCGGGGAAAGGAAGGCACCCCGCTCCCCTCCTCCTGCACCCGCCACGCCGCTCAAAAATTGCCTTTCCTTTCCTTTCAAATATCTTCGGCTCTCCCTTATAATACAACAAAAGATAAGTTCTGCTTCCACAGACAATTCCTATTTAAATAGGGATTTAATTTTTAGCAGATGAAGTTTCAACTTCAGCTAGCTTGGACTCTTGCAGTTTTTTTTTTTCTCTATTTTGAATTTTCTTCGGCATTTTTTTACCGATTTCTTTGGACATTTTGTGTCACATATTTTTGAAGTTTTGGATTTTTTTCCTCAACATGATCTATTTCGATTTTTTTTCCTATTTTGTTGCACTGTACACCGAGTTTGTTTTCAGGACGGACTCTCGCCGCCCCCCCACAAATGCGCGGCATAACTAAGGAATCCCTGTGTAACACCTCATCGTACACGCGGCGGGACCACTCCTGCCCATCACTGCAAATGAATCAACCATGATCCTATCATGTCGACATATGTACTGGTATATTGGCACACGTAAGTGATCCTGAAAAAGTGATGATTTCGCAATGAATAATAACCATTACTCTAACAGTGTTATCGGCTCTAGTACCAGCATCCCCCCCACCCTTTCCCACGATCGCATGAGCGCCACTTCCTCACACGCCTCCGCCCGCCTCACTCACACCCTCCCAGCCGATAGTGGCCACACCGCGGCCGGCCGTGTTTACAGCACATCCCGACGGTTTGCGGTCCTGACCCAGTATTTACATACCCGGCGTCCGCCCCGAAGAGAGGGGGGGGGAGCCTCTAAAGGAACAGTCCCAATCAGAACGCGGACGGTCACTAGCACCACTGCGTGTTTGCTTTCGCTGGCACCGCACGCGCGAGCCCAGAAACACGCTGCCAGCGCGCGCCTGCCAAAGGCCGCCGGGAGGTAGGCAACCCGCGCAGCTGCCCTGTCTGTCCCCCTCGCTCTCCTCCGACAACGCAGTGTATACCCCCCCCCCCCCACCCTCTTCCGTCCCAAAACAACAAACTATCCGGCCGTGTTTCGTAGGCGTCAACTAAGCGAAATGAAACGGCGCAATAGAAAATTTGCAATCACCGCTCGAGACGCGACGACACGGGGAGTAAATACCCCCCCTCATCGGCATGCCCTTGTTGTTGCTCTCGCACACGCGGCTCCCAGTCGGCCGGACAGCCCCGCCCGGCCCGGCCCCGGCCGCCCCGCCGGCCAGTCGGCGTGATTCATCTGACAAAGATAACTTGGACTACAGCAGAGCGCCCCAGAGCTGCTGCTCGACTATGCGGCTGCCCTGGCGCCGGCGGCTGAGGCGACTAAGGCGGCTGAAGCGGCTGAAGCGGCTGAAGCGGCTGAGGCGGCTGAAGCGGCTGAGGCGGCTGAAGCGGCTGAGGCGGCTGAGGCGGCTGAAGCGGCTGAGGCGGCTGAAGCGGCTGAGGCGGCTGAGGCGGCTGAAGCGGCTGAGGCGGCTGAAGCGGCTGAGGCGGCTGAAGCGGCTGAGGCGGCTGAAGCGGCTGAGGCGGCTGAAGCGGCTGAGGCGGCTGAAGCAAGCGGCTGAGGCAAGCGGCTGAGGCAAGCGGCTGAGGCGGCCCGCGTGCATCACAACAAGCGCCTCCTTCTTCCCCCGCCGCCCCGCCCGGCCCTTTATTAGTGCTGTTGTGCAGACTGGATTAAAATATAACCCGGCGAGGGGCCGAGCCGAGCCGAGCCGGGCCGGGCCGAGCCGAGCCGAGCCGGGGGCCCGCGCCGAGCCGGCCGGGCGGAAGCACGGAGCCGTCGGCACGACACTCACTGTCACCGCCGCAGTGCGCCGTGCGCTCAAAATACATGCCAGAGCAGGCAAAATAAAATGTTTACAAAAATTGTTACAAAAAAAATCACGGTTGGAAACAAAAAATACTGTAGGTAAATTAAAATTACAGCGGGTAAAAGAAAACAACACCCGCAACACCCTTTAAATAAATCACAGTATTCATATATACACTAAAAGAAGAATGCTTGTTAGAAGTCGGCAAATTTGCTGCCTTGAAAATAAAAACAGCAATTAGGAGCAAGGCTGGGATAAAAACGCCCACTTTTGAAAAGGGTGCGATTTGTTTTGCGCTGATATATTTCCTTGCACTTACACTGGCGAGTCATACGGGGACACCGACCTAAGAATGAAGTCACGTGCACGCGCAGCACGACCCGCAACCACTTCAGTCCCCGGCACCCACGAGAGAGAGAGAGAGAGAGAGAGAGAGAGAGAGAGAGAGAGGAGAGTCGACACCTATCTCTGTCGCTCTCACCTTCACCGCCGCCCCTCCCCCGTAGTACGTATATAGTATTAGACCGGTTCAACTGATCGACGAACGGTCGGTGAGTGTGTGTGTGTGTGTGTGGGACAGATGTCAGCCGGCCAATGGCGTGCGCGTACATATACCGGTGCAGCAAGGAATGCTGTGGGGGAGGGGGGAGAGGGGGGGGGGGGAGGAGGGCGAAGGATGTGAGAGAGGAAGGTGGACGGACGGTGCGTGCAGTGATGATGCATGAGCATAAGTCCGAGCCCTCATTCAGATGACACGGGGGGGGGGGGGGGGGCACGCTTTCAAATTCAGATTCCTCGTACCTTCCCTCTCTCTCTCTCTCTCTCTCTCTCTCTCTCTCTCTCTCTCTCTCTCTCTCTCTCTCTCCTACTGCGCCATACAGTCCCTCTCCTGACAGGGACGGACACACACACACAGCGCCCGACAACCCAAGGGCAACCCGAAACAAAGTTATGTAAGTAAGGGCACATATCGGAGCGATTCGAGGAGAGAAGAGGGGTCAACCAGGTCAACTCACCCCCTCATCTCACACACCCGACACTAGACAGGACTGTAGAGGGGAGGTAGAGGGGGGCGCTGTGGTGGTGCAGCCCGTGCCGTGCCGTTGCGGCTGAGTCAACCGGCTTTCCAGTAAAAGAGAGAGGGGGGGGGGGGGGGGCTGCCGTCCTCCGAACGCCCCCCAATAAACTCCGCTAGGCTCAGCAGACAGCGGCTGGGCAGTGGCTGGGCAGCACCGGGCGGTGCGGGGGGCGCAGTGGGGGGCGGGGCAGGGGGGGCGGGGGGCCGGGGGGCACGGCCGCGGAGAGTCCCCCGATTGATTGAGAATAACCCCAAGGCCGCGCGAAAAGATTGCGCCAGTCGGCAGCACGGCAGCCGGCGGCAGTGTGAGATGCGCCGGTAGACCGCCCTGCCCTGCCCCGCCCCGCCCCGCCGGGGGCCTACCCAGCCCACCCCCGACGGCGTGCACCGATAACAACAACAACCGCATCGGGACGGCACGCCGATTAAAAACGGCGCGGTTGCCCTTACGTCATACAGCGCATCACAATGAGAATCGGCGTCAGCCAATCGAGTCACAATATTGTCGGTGCCGTTACACGGGCGCGGAGGAGGAGGCGGAGAAGGAGGCGGAGGAGGAGGAGGAGGAGGAGGAGGAGGAGAAGAAGGAGGAGGAAGGAGAAGGAGGAGGAAGGAGAAGGAGGAGGAAGGAGAAGGAGGAGGAAGGAGAAGGAGGAGGAAGGAGGAGGAAGGAGAAGGAGGAGGAAGGAGGAGGAAGGAGAAGGAGGAGGAAGGAGGAGGAAGGAGAAGGAGGAGGAAGGAGAAGGAGGAGGAAGGAGAAGGAAGGAGAAGAAGGAAGGAGAAGGAAGAAGGAGGAGGAGGAGGGGGAGGAGGGGAGATAAAGCGTCGGGGCAGGGAAAGAGAGAGCGCGAAAGAGAAAGGGAGGGGAACGAGAGCGAGAGAGGAAGAGACACGGAGAGGGACGGAGATGGAGAGAACACGGAGGAACGACATAGATAAAAGGAGAGGGCGAAGATGGAAGAGGCGGCATGGAGAAGAGAGATAAAGCACTGGGGCCGCGCCGATGACAGCAGGACGGCGCGGAGGAATTACAGGAGAAAGAGGGAAACCCGACTAGACAAAGACAGGCGAATGGCAGGTACGGTCCGACGGCACGATAAACAGCCGTGAAGGAGGGAGCGAGCATGAGCACGGGCGGCCGCGGAGGAGAGGAGGGGGGGGGGGGGGCAGCGGCTGAGCAACAACTGATGGAGAAGGACGGGAGAAGAAGGAGGAGGAGGACGAAGAGAGAAGCAAAGCAAAGAACCGAAAACACGGCCAGCAAGGCGAGTGTCTTACCGACTCTTTAGATCGCATGAGTAAGAAGGGTTGCGATGATAGGATTCGGATCGGGTGACATTTGTCGGCGCGGTGCTAATACGCGAAATCGCGGCGTGCGCCGTGCCCCCCCCCCCCCCCCCCCCCCCCGCAGTCCCTCGCGTGCCGTGCCCTGCCGGACCCCCCCCCCCCCCCCCCCCCCCGACCGAAGGGCCGAACCGAACCGCAGCCCCGCGGCACCGCACCGCACCGCGCCGTGCCGCAGAAGTGGGGCACGATACTCTACTTACCGAGGTCTTTTCATAGCTGATGCCACTTGGCTAGCCAGCTTGTCTTGCGGGGGATGGCCGGGACGGCCTCCCCGCCACAGCGGTGCTGGTGTTCACACTAACACTGATCCTGGCGGTGACCCGCGTGCACAGCATGCGCCGCCACCATGGCGCGGCCACACTGGGCCATTTAACACGGCGGCCCTTTTAAACATCGGGGATGAAAAAAACACACACTCCAGGGATGCGGGTAGTAAACGGCCTCCGTGGCCACACGCACAGACACACACACACACAGGCACGCACACGCGTCCGCGCACTCCCAATCCGTGCGCACTTTTGTACACACAATTGGCACTATTCCTTTATTCGAACGGCGCGAGAGCGGAGGGGCGACGCGCACAGAGCCTGCCTCCGCGGGCTCCCTAACCAAACTAAACTGCCTCCACCACCACCGCTCAGCCGCTCCGCTCCGGCCGTGCCGCCCTCCCCGCCCCGCCCCCTACTACCCCCCCCCCCCCCCCCCCTCACCGTACGCCGGCCGCGCCGCGCTGCCTTAGCGCTGCCTGTCCGGCCTAGCCGAGCCACCGAGTGCGGTCGGGCCGCGACCGGGTTCCGCGGGGCGCCGCTAGAGCGCGCTGGCCGCGCCCGACCCCTCAGGAGGACACGGACCCGACCCGACTCCCACGAGGACACGCGGCCGGGCCGGGATGTGCCCGGCGGTGCCCGGGCCGCCGGGACGCCAGCGGACGACAACAGGGTTCATACCAGTTGCCCAGTTTCAATTTCCCTGACTTTTCCCTGATTTCAAGACCAAAAAATCGAGATTTTCCCTGACTTTTTCCACGCTTTACCCTACAACTTCGCCGCACACAAGGGAACATCTTAAGGTGATACTACAGCCCGATTTCGACGACTTAATTTTTTAACGTTGGTGCCATATATAGATTGAAACTTTCCGGAAATTTGATATCGTGGAAATATTTCCGAAATATTCCCGAAGTTTTTCGGAAATTTTGGAAACTTTTGGAAATTTAGCGTTTTAAGCCATAAAACCACCAATTCTTATATATTATGCAAGAATCACTCGAGATTATACTACATGATCATGAGCGTCGAATCATCATGACACAGTGGTAAAAAGAACCGTTGTCTATAATGCTAGATAATTTTTATTTAACAAGAGATTCCAGATCAGTTCTAGAAAATAGTCTTGGCATAAGAGCAATCGCGTATTTCTTTAGGTCTAAAGGTTCTAAAGGTACGTTTTCGACCTATTCGGATTTTACCTTAGTCGTGTGACACGCGCGTCAAGTCGGTACAACTATCACTCCTTTTTGTGATTATCTACGGAATTCACTATCGGTCCTTATTGCAAGGGAATGACTGCATTTGGAAAGTGCGAGTTGAGCCTATTTTCACGACCCATGGGTCCGTAAATTGTGGCAACAAACATTATTTAGAATATGTACCATTTATAGTTGGAAACTGGAGAGTACGAAAATTGCTTGTGAACACCATGTCGCACCTGCACTGATAGCAGTGATTTCAAAAAGAAGTCGCTGCTGGCGCAAAAGTTATCTTACGATGCCCGACTGTCACCTAATCTCATCGCGTTTACGGGCAACAGCGAAAAACCATTTTCAAAAATTGTTAACTCCGTTGCTTTTCTCGTCATATTAGTGGGGAAATGACATTTGAGTCCGCCCAGGCGAATAGAGCGTGCGGAATCCACCAAAAATGTGTTTCATGGCAAAAGACAACTTATAATTTAACAAACAAATTGGTCCAAAGTGACCTGTGTTCTGGGAATCACCCTTAAGTTCAAATCGTGCGCTGAAGCGATCGGCGCAGCGTGCAGCCAGTGAAAGCACCAGAAGTGAATCTTAGAAGCGTTTTTATCAAAATTCCCAGTGTTTCCAATTATTTCCGACCCCTTGGAAATATTTCGGAAAGTTTCCGGAAATATCTCCAAATTTCCGGAAATATTCCCGGGACGTCAATCTCTATTGCCATAATAGTACATTGAAAGCTTGCTGGCTATTTTTTGAAATTTTGAAAACGTATTTTTATTTGACAATTTACCTTTAAAAGAGGTAATGTTGTCCATATTTTCGAGGGCAGTTTCTAGGCTGACTCCTACGGACCAAATGCCCCTTTATAGTGTAGTCAGCTAAATTTAAA
The DNA here is from genome assembly GCA_038380765.1 of Odontothrips loti. Lineage (NCBI taxonomy): Eukaryota > Metazoa > Arthropoda > Insecta > Thysanoptera > Thripidae > Odontothrips > Odontothrips loti. Next base: position 6,554,677 of record CM076246.1, read on the forward strand.
GTTGTAAAAATCGTAAAAAAGAAAGCTAGGTCGAAATCGGAGATTACCAACCAAGCTGTTCACTTGTCAATCTCGCCGGAACAAATGCGCACACTAAATCCTTGTGTACAGCTTTAGGCATAGCTGCAAGTTTCTGCACTTGGGTACGAATTTGTAATAGCTAGATACGAAATGAGTATGAAATCGTACGCACTTTTATGGATGTGAAAAATCGTGTGTGTAGCTGTGCATGAAATGTGTACACGAACGAGGCACCCTTTGGCTGCGTTGCCGACTGGCGCAACTCGGGGCAGCCGGAAGAGAACTGGTAGGGTGCACGTCTCCGGACGAGTGTGTTATTTTACATGGACGTTCGTTGTATGTTCTCTTGGCATCATAGAAGCGAGCGAAGCGAGCTTCAAGCCATCGCTGGCGTAAATTAACTGTTCTTAAACTCAGCGAGCGTTACTTTGTTAGGTTTTCCCTGACCATTTTCGAATTTCCCTGACTTTCCCATGACTTCCAGTCCCCCTTTTTTTTCCCCTGACATTTCCCTGACTTCCCTGACTTCCCTGACCGGTATGAACCCTGGACAAGCGCTAAGCCGCTTTGGGGCACAAAATGCACCGACACCTGCACGGCCAATTACAGCAGACAGCGGGGCGCTGACGGGGGCCCCGAGGGCCTCCATATGGCCGCGCTCCCCGACGGACCCCGTCGGACTCCCCGCCGAGGCGCGGACGTCCTCAGGACACGCGGCGACCGCCCGGACTTCTAGAGCCCGCAGCCAGCGCTGTCATCCCGTCGGCCGTCTCGTACTCCATGGCCGCATTCGGAGAACGCGGGTGCCGCCCACCCCTACATGACCCTGGGGACCCTGGGGAGCTTCCGGGCCGCGAGTGCCTCCGGTACCCCGTCCTCGCCGCCCCGGGGCCGATGACCCTCCGCAGAGATGGCATGACGCCGCACAGCCCAGATAAGCGGGCGCGGCGTGCGGCCGGATCTGTCAATATCTGAGGCATCGCGAAGGGCCGTCGGGGGGCACCCTAAGGGGTGCCTTAAGGGAGTACAGATACCCTAAGGCAGTCTCCTGAGGGGGTGCAACTAATTTGCACCAGATCCGAAATTTTAGTCTACGGCCGTTTTCAGCTCTACAACGTAGCTCAAGCCCCTTTTTAAGGAAGGTTTTTGAGATTTGTAATCGCTGACTACGTGTGTCTCAAAAAGTGTGTACACTGATTGCTCCGAGCTGACGGGGTACCCGCCGCGCAGCACCGCGGCACGGCGGCACCGCGGCCTTGCTACTGGCCGGCCTCCGCTCCGCTCCCGCGTCGCCGCCCACGGCCAGAGGTTGTTGCACCGGAGATCCCATGATTGCGTAGCAGGGACCGCAATTTTCACCAATTCTTTCTTCTTCTTCTCCTCCTTCAGAACAATTACTGGGCAGACGACTCCTCAAGCACGGGCCTACACAAAGTGCAGGGGCGCTCCTCGGCGGCAGAGCTTCGCTGCTGGCTTAAGCCGGACACTCCAGTCCGTCCGTATCAGCGCCAAACTAAAACGGCTTCCCTCCCAGGCTAATAGCCAACACATGGACTGCCCCCCCCCCCCGATCATTCCCTGACGGGGTGCAATAATTGCAGGCCGCTCGCTCCGCGGAGCTGCTGAGCCAGGCTGTTGCCAACCTATCTGCACGGCCAGCAGCCTCAGCAGGGCCACCGCCACCGCTGCCACCGCTACTGCTGCTACTGCTGATACGCGTGGAAAATGTTGCGAATGGTCAGACGGCTGGCGACGTAGTAATGTGGGTCAGGCAAGGGGCCGGCATACAGTAGTGGAGTTCAGCTTTGGGGCCGAATGCCGATGAATATTCACCCGATCGCACTCGAAAAACAAAAACAAAAAACAACCTTGCTTATGACCCTTAAAAATATGTGACCGTCAAACGTGCCCCCAGGCTAATACAGGGGGTTAGGCGCGCCGGCCGGCGGAACACAGCAGCGGCCGGGGTCCTCGGAAGCGGTGCGTCAGCCCTGGTGTTGTTGGGCGCTGGGCATATAGGGCGCAGTGTGCAGAGCAGATGGGGGGAAATCGATATTGGCTACTGCTGCTGCTACTGCTGCTGCTACTGCTGCCGCTACTGCCGCCGCTACTGCTGCCGCTACTGCCGCCGCTACTGCTGCCGCTACTGCTGCCGCTACTGCCGCCGCTACTGCCGCCGCTACTGCTGCCGCTACTGCCGCCGCTACTGCCGCCGCTACTGCCGCCGCTACTGCCGCCGCTACTGCCGCCGCTACTGCCGCCGCCCGCAGCAAAGCTAGCAGCGACGCAGCAGGCTCCCATTACAACTCAACATGTCCAGCGGTCCGTCCGTATCCGCCGCTCCTGCCGTCCGCTCATACGTGGGTTCGAGTCCCGGCCGGGCCCAAACGCCACGGACATGCAGGGGTGACGGGGGCGGCGGGGGCCGCGGGGGTGAGGACCGTGCGGCCAGTACATCTGAGTGGGGTGGGCGGCGCGGGGGCGGCGAGCACCGTCCAGGCCGTTACACTCCCGCCGCACCCTCCGGGACCCGCCCCCAGCCCCCGCCGCCCCCGCGCCCCGGCTGGCTCCAGCCATGACCCGGCGGCCCTCCGTGCCCCCATGAGGGTGGCTCGTCGCCGAATGATTAAGTTCCTCACCTCGCCGTCGTGATTCGGGCGCCCCCGCCTCATCAGAGGCGAGCCAATCGGCAGAGCAAGCAGGGCGACGGTAAACGGGCCAGTACACCGTCAGGACACCGCCAGGACACCGTCAGGACACCGCCAGGACACCGTCAGGACACCGTCAGGATACCGTCAGGACACCGTCAGGACACCGTCAGGACACCGCCAGGACACCAGCGGAACACCGCCAGGACACCAGCGGGACACCGTCAGGACACCGCCAGGACACCAGCGGGACACCGCTAGGACACCGCCAGGACACCGCCAGGACACCAGTGAAACACCGCTGAGACAACGGCGGCAGGCCTGGCTGGCACTCGCCCCTCGGGTCAGAGACAATGCGGTGTCACCAAGGTGTCACCTCTCCGCCGCTCCGCGCACTGTGCATGTGCAGCTCAGACAGTAGCTGTTATTGGACTTGACCGTGTGCTGTGCGCTCCTCTGCACCATGTGCGTGCGAACGGGACAGCCGACGGATGCTCGCCTAACGCCACGACTTGATCAACCTATTAACGGGAAGGGAGTCAGCTCATGGTGCCACATGGTTTTACCTCCCACCCCCGGGTACATAAATACAGGGTGGGTACACAACCACGGCCGGCCTTATGGAGTCACGGTTGCTTGGAGAGTGGCCCTTGCTCCCCGTGCTCCAGGGGGAGGGGGGGGGGGGGCAGCTTGACCGGGTTTGGGAGAGGCGCCGACCGTACGGCCGTGGGCCTAGCCGTCTGATTCCCGGAGCGCTAAGCAGTGAGAGCGGGGAGAGGAGAGGAGAGCAGACTCTGGCGCATGCGCAGACTGCCGCTGGGCGGCCCGTGGGGCCTAACCACCGCGGGCTTTTGCTCACTACTCTGGTCTGCTCCCCCCCCCCTTCCACCTCCCTTCCCTACCGGACCGTCCCGCGCTGCAGCCGACCGCACGGCGCACACAGGCAGACTAGTGCTGGCAGCGGTAGTGGGTAGAGACGCGAACTTTATGATGTTTTGAAACCTCCAAATATGCGCCTTAAAATTGTCCAAATATGCACTTTTTATGCACATATTTTGGGGGAAATATGCGGTCAAAATGGAGTCTTAATTCGTAAATTATGCACGGAAAATGCATGAGTTTAAATACATGTCTTAATATGCAGAGTTTATGCACTGATTTTTTAAAAAATATGCAGTGAAAATGCAGACTTAAATTTTTCACAATTTATATATGTCTAGCTGCATACACCACACATTTTTGACAAGGACACAATAATAGAAATAGAAATCCAAGAAAAGTTCAGAAAATAAAATTGTTCAATTTCCATAAACAATTTTTTCTACTCGTTTTCCTAAAACGATCAGAAAATCCTGATCGGATTTACACTAGTGCCGCCAGCACCTGCTCGAACTCGCGCAAACGACGCGCGGCAGAGCGCAGCGCGGCAAAATATGAAATGCGGGCGAACCAAGTTGTCACTTTTAACTCAAAAATGGTTTGAATTCGTACGTCCAGCGACCTCTGGGGTTGAAATATGCTTGAAAAATGCGAAAAATGCAATATGCAGCGAACAATGACAGAATATGCGAATTTATGCGGACAGAAAAAGGGTACTAGCGGGTAAAAGTGACCTACTAATATTGAAATTACATCATTCTGAGCATATCTCAGAAATATGCGAATATGCGCGTTGCATAAAGTTCGTGTCTCTAGTAGTGGGAGTCTCTTCCGATGTCAATTATTCGCCGCTCGCTGCGCCTGTTTCATGCGCACGCCACCGTTCTCTCTCTCTCTCTCTCCCTCTCTCTCTCAGTCCTGGGACACCCCACGGGACCCCCCATGGGACCCCCCACGGGACCCCCACGGGACCCCCCATAGGACACTCCATGGGACCCTCCACGGGACCCCCATGGGACCCCCACCACGGGACCCCCATGGGACCCCCACGGGACCCCCCCATAGGACCCCCCCACGGGACCCCCACCACGGGACCCCACCACGGGACCCCCCACGGGACCCCCACCACGGGACCTCCCCACGGGACCCCCATAGGACCCCCATAGGACCCCCCATAGGACCCCCCACGGGACCCCCCACGGGACCCCCACCACGGGACCCCACCACGGGACCCCCCACGGGACCCCCCACGGGACCCCCCACGGGACCCCCCACGGGACCCCCACCACGGGAGCCCGCGGAGCAGACACGCGCCCCGCACTTAAATGGTTTTGCTCGAAGATGATCTCTCGCCAAGGGCAGGAGAAGACAAGACGACGGCACCCGGCGTGCCTTCGATCCGTAACGCTCTCCCGCTCTCTCCCCCTCTCTCTCTCCCCCTCTCTCTCTCTCTCTCTCTCTCTCTCTCTCTCTCTCTCTCTCTCCCGCTCTCGCTCTCTCCCGCACTCTCTTTCTCTCCCTCTCCCGCCGGCGCGGTGTGTGACGCGCCGCTGACGCGGACCCGTGACGTCACGCCCACGCCGGCCCCCGGTGGAGGGGGCGCGCGCACACCGCCCGGGGGGCGCGGCTGTGACGTCACTCCCGCCCCCGATACACGTGGCTGACACACGTGTCGACGCGGGTTCGAATACTTCCGCTTTCCGCACAACAAATGTCCATCTTTCCTGTTGCCCCCCCCCCCCTCGGAATCATTCCTAAAAGGGGATATGTCTAGAGACACGAACTTTATGCAACGCGCATATTCGCATATTTCTGAGATATGCTCAGAATGATGTAATTTCAATATTAGTAGGTCACTTTTACCCGCTAGTACCCTTTTTCTGTCCGCATAAATTCGCATATTCTGTCATTGTTCGCTGCATATTGCATTTTTCGCATTTTTCAAGCATATTTCAACCCCAGAGGTCGCTGGACGTACGAATTCAAACCATTTTTGAGTTAAAAGTGACAACTTGGTTCGCCCGCATTTCATATTTTGCCGCGCTGCGCTCTGCCGCGCGTCGTTTGCGCGAGTTCGAGCAGGTGCTGGCGGCACTAGTGTAAATCCGATCAGGATTTTCTGATCGTTTTAGGAAAACGAGTAGAAAAAATTGTTTATGGAAATTGAACAATTTTATTTTCTGAACTTTTCTTGGATTTCTATTTCTATTATTGTGTCCTTGTCAAAAATGTGTGGTGTATGCAGCTAGACATATATAAATTGTGAAAAATTTAAGTCTGCATTTTCACTGCATATTTTTTAAAAAATCAGTGCATAAACTCTGCATATTAAGACATGTATTTAAACTCATGCATTTTCCGTGCATAATTTACGAATTAAGACTCCATTTTGACCGCATATTTCCCCCAAAATATGTGCATAAAAAGTGCATATTTGGACAATTTTAAGGCGCATATTTGGAGGTTTCAAAACATCATAAAGTTCGCGTCTCTAGATATGTCGCGTCGCATCACATTCGCCCCCGCTTGGCGAGCAAACAAAACATGTCAGCGCGGGAGAGGAGGGCTTGCTGCGAATGGCCGGTGTATTATCGGGAGGGGGAGGGGTGTGTCTCAGGGGCGTAGCCAGGGGGAGGAGAGGGGTCGAAATCGGGGTAGGCAACCCGGATAACAAACTCTTTAATGTATAGGTAGTACGTAATGAGCGCGGCATATCCACCTTCGAAACCTAACGTCTTGCCCCCCCCCCCCCCCCCCCTGCG
>CM076246.1:6565986-6618486 GCA_038380765.1 Odontothrips loti
AATGGGCCAGAAAGTTCTAAACAAGGTAAATGCAAATCCTGGGACAAAACCCCGAACACAGTGATTTGTTTCCTGAGCGACATAATGCTGGCCCCTAGTTTAAACCAAAAACTAAAACGAACGAGAAAAAAAACCAACACACACACACACACACACACACACAAACGAATACCTGCATTATTGCAGAGCAGAAAAAAATTGTCTGATGAGAAATGATTAAAACATTTGATGAAAAATTGCGAATGACCAAGTGCGTTTACGGAGCTCCCTCCCCAGCAGGGGCTATCTGCCGTGCCAAAAGGAGCGATAGAGACAGATAGTGCGTCTCCGGGCGGCCAGAGAGGGGGAGGGAGGGAGAGGGGGTGGGGCCCGGCCGGGGGAGGGGCGGTCTATATACACGGGGCCGTCCCCTCGGCGGGCCGCAGTTCGTTTGTAAACACGCCGGCGAGGAGAGGAAGCCGAGTTGCGTTTACTTAGTCGTACCAACGCCGAAAACGGGGTAAGTGCCGCCAACTTTGGCGCAATTAAGCGAAGCCAGTGCGCGGTCAAGGGAGAGCGGGCAAATTACCTCAAGATGGATCGGCAACCCCGCGGCGCCGTTAGGGGGAGAAAAAGATAGTTTGAACCGAAGAAGCCGGCCATCCATCTGTATAAAGACTCGATTACGTGACAAGCATAGTTGCAAATTGCGCGAGGCATCCTCTTCACTGTCTCCTAAATTGCCATTGCAATACTTTTTACACTAAGTCTGCAATACTTCTGGTATTGCAATCTTAAAGCAATCTCACTGCGATATATTTTGATTACAATAAAATGTGTATTTCCAATTTCCTTTGCAGTGATTGAATTGTGAGAAACGTATTGCTAAGATATGGAGAAAAAATAAGTATAGCTTGTGTGTGCAATTAGTAAAAATTGCAGTTTGCAATACAGTTTTGTGTCGCTGATAGCAAACAGGAGTGCGAAAGTATTTCTTCCACCGAAACTGGAACGGGGAGCGCTGATAATTGGTACAAATTAGGTGTTGATTGCACAGGAAACAACGCAAAAGAAAGTCGGAAATGGCAGGCGAGCCGAGGAGCCATTAGTCCACAGATCAAAGATTCACGCGCATTGCTTTGGGCACGCAGCGGTAGGCACGTGGTAATGAGTGTGTGCGGATGTAACTTTCGGACTTCGGCATGTACACCTACAGGAAAATAGATAGATACTACATTTTGATATTATTAAAAGTTTACTGAAATCATGATAATGTGGCGCAGATTACAATAACAAAAGAAGGGATCATAACATGTGATAAAAACCTACGACAATAAACTTTAGCAACTTTTAACCCAGCCTAGCCAACGTTTGTAAGAGAGAGAGAGAGAGAGAGAGAGAGAGAGAGAGAGAGAGAGAGAGAGAGAGAGAGAGAGAGAGAGAGAGAGAGAGAGAGAGAGAGAGAGAGAGAGAGAGAGAGAGAGAGAGAGAGAGAGAGAGAGAGAGAGAGAGAGAGAGAGAGAGAGAGAGAGAGAGAGAGAGAGAGAGAGAGAGAGGGGGGGGGGGGTGATGGCGGTGACAGAGAGAGCCTGCTGGAAGTACGCGGGTGTCACAATCCAGGGGGGAGGTGTACACCACTGACGGCCAAGGGCACACGGTGCCCCCGCCATTGCCATTGCGTAACACAGGACAAGGGCCGCAGACAGGCCGCCAAAAATAGCACAAAAATGGCATAAACCGGTGGACATGAACTGCCGTTACGGAAGCTGTGGCCGCCAAAACCCCCAGCGGGTCGGGTACAACTACAGACATTCGCCTCACTTCGACACGCCACTTGTCATGCAAGCGTCCCATAATTCAAAATCAAAATTTGATATTTTGACTTTTTTTTTTTCTCGTTTTGATTCCCTGCAATTTTCCTTTCTTGATTCTTTTCGGCCGTGTACATGGACGCTCTCGAGTGAGGACCTCTGCGTCGACTGTTTGCAGATGGCGCCGTTCTGGGAGCCGCTGAGCGCGGCGCAGCTCGAGGACCTGCACAAGGAGCTGGGCGCCACGGAGGACACGGTGCAGCGGGACGTGGCCACCATCCGCCAGTGGATGTCCCTGCAGCCGCACCTGCCGCAGCTCGACGGTACGGGGCGGGGAGGCCACAGTGTGCTGGCCGTTGCGACGCCTTGTGCAAGCACGTGGGCGCCGGCCAGAGCGGCCAGAGCAGGGTGCCATCCTCTTACACAAGGCGGTGAGGGGCTCTGCGGCGGTACGGCGGTACGCCCCCCGCATAACAATCGCCCCATTCAAATTTTTGGCGCGCCAAAGGAAGGCTAGGTCGCGGGCTGCTCTACGTGCCGGCGGCGCTGCTGTCCCCACGGCCGCGAGCCAAATTAACCAATTCCAGATCGCTGCGCCGCCGCAACACAGCACGCAGCTAAAGCAGCCCGGCCAGTCTGACCTCGCGGCGATTAATATCAGGCTTCCAGCGAAGGCCACTCCTAACGGGTTGTGTGTTTGTGCCTACTAAAAAAGTGGATAAGCGACACTTTTTTTTTTTTTTTGCTCTCACTCTTTTCCAATCTCATAATTTCTGTCTTCGCTCTCACGCGAGCACGTGAATGGGAGGGCGTACGACTCCTTGTCCAGCCCAAGGGGGGGCAGCACGCACGTCCGACAGTGATGCCAACCTGTACACGGCGGGCCTGACCCCCCCCACCCCCACCCCCTCCGCCGTCTGCTCGTCCGCAGGCACGGGGCTGGACGTGGACCACTGGATTCGGATGTACCTGCTGCGCTGCAAGAACTCCATCGAGCGCACCAAGGAGTCCCTCGACGTCCTCCTGTCCGGCCGGACCACCATCCCGGAGTTCTTCCACGGGCGGGACCCCACCGCCGACGACGTCCTGGCCAACTTCGACAACACGTGAGTAGCCCCGCAGGGCACCGGAGGGTGCTGCAATGTCAGCCTCCCCACGGAGAGAAATAATTCGTGGTCGCAACTAATTTTTTTAGTTGGTTCTTAGAACAAAAATTTAGAGAAGTTCCTCCAACCAAATTTTAGATCTCAGAATCATTATTTACTTCTTGCCTAAATCAACTAAAACATTGGTTACGCCCAGTAATGTTTCTTCCGGGGCCGCAGCCTCATCGCCACCATGCCCCGCCTCACCGCCGAGGGCCTGCGCGTGCACTACTACGCGTACCCGTCGGCCGACGCCAAGAACTTCAGCGTCGAGGCGCTGTTCCGGCGCGTGCTCATGATGGCCGAGCTGCTGCTGCGAGACGACATCCCGCGCGGCGAGATCGTCGTCGTCGACCTGGCCAACGGCAGCGCGTCGCGGCTCCGCGCCTTCTCGCTCGCCCTCGCCCTCTTCAGCAAGTTCGTCCGCGGCGGACTCAAGATGTACCCCGTGCGCATGAAGCGCTTCTACCTCATCAACCTGCCGCCGTACCTGGCCGCCGTCATGACGCTCCTGGGGCAGGTCATGAAGGAGAAGCTCTACAACCGGGTGAGTCCTCGCGGCCGGAGCTGCTCCACGTCGTGCCGCGGCGCCCTCAACGTCTTCCTCTGCTACAGATAGTCGTGTCGACCAGCGACGTCCTCAAGAAGGACCTCGCCCCGGAGTGCATCCCCCAGGACTACGGCGGCCAGGGCCCGTCTCTACGGGAAGGCAACGGTAAGCGACAGCAGCGCCATCCTGACGCGGCAGAGGGAGGAAGTGGCCCTGATACCCTCTTGTGTGCAGACCAGTGGCGCAGCTACCTGGCCGAGAACCGCGAGTGGTTCCTGGCGCAGGAGCACGTCAAGACGGACGAGTCCAAGAGGGTCGGCCCGTCCAGTTTCATAGACGACATCCACCTGGGCTGCCCGGGCTCCTTCCGCACGCTGGCCGTCGACTAGGACCCCTCCATGACGCCTGGTGGGTAGGCAAATGCGACTCCTCCTTGCATGCGTGTCGTGCGGGCTGGCCTACCCTGACATTCGCAGGCGCTCGGCGTCGGAGGCACTCTGTGGACGCTGCCACTCACAACACCGCTCCGCCTCTTTTCCAGGCGTCCTCCAGCAGACTGGCGTCGGAGTCGGATGGGTTGCCTGCCGCCCCGGCGCACCTAGTCACCGCACTGCACGGGAGCTGCCGACCTGGCCAAGGCCGGGCTAGCGCACGTCTCCAAGAAGAGGCCCTCGGTGACGGAGTATCCCTCCGCGATGGTGGATGGTGGAGGTCCGCCCCGCGAGTGATGCAAGCGGGGGGGCTGCCGAGACGACCGGCCCCGGAGCTGTGCCCAGCTGCACCCTCTCACCGCGCCCCACAGGACCCCACAAGAGGCCACAGAGGCCCAGAGGGCCCCGCACAGCGTTATGTTAATTAATCATCGTCACACACAAAGACTGTCACCCCCTATCATGTTCCTCACCGCATCATGTAACGCCCGGAAAATAATAAATACCATTCATCCGCACGACCCGCTGTTCTCAGGGTTCCTGCTAATTTTCACATGAAATTTTTCATGACTTTCCAGGAAAAAACTTGAAAATTCCCATGACCGTTCCCATATTAATTTTGTTTCAAAAATTTTCATGGCGGTGCCGAGATTTTTCAGAAATATTTTAAAATGTACAGGTTTTTTTTCTTCAATTTTTCTATGACCACCCAAAGATTTCCATGACCTTATTTTTTCCCCCTGACTTTTCATGACTTTCCAGGTTATCCAGACTTGCGGGAACCCTCGGCAGTGCCAGGAATAATGATGCGCTCCCCGCGCGGGGTAGTGCGGCCTCCGGGTGCCTCCGGGTGCCTCCGGGTGCCCTCGGCAGGCCAGTACTGCCAGCACTGCCCGCGCCTCTGCCCGCGCACATTCCAAAGCAAAGCGGGCCTCCAGCCGCTACCTGCGCCGCGCCGTGCCGTGTCCCCGGTGGGGCCCCCGGCGGAGCCCCTGGCTGCGGACGGGCCGCAGAAAACGAAAGTGGGGCACGGCAGTGAGTGATGTAAGAGGCGGCCGAGGTTAGGCGGGCGGGTAGGCAGCAGCTACAGCCACGGAGCAGGATGGGTGGCCTGCCCTCCCGGCGCGCGCGCGCGCGCGCGCACACACACACACACACACACACACACGGGGTCGGCGGGGTGTATGAGAGGAGCTCCACGGGGAAATACAGGAGAGCCGCCCAAATTGATCGATACAGCCCGCTCTTTAATCGGCGACGATTCAGCTGCTGCTCACCCCATTCGCTGCTCACTCTAAGTCGGCGAATGTTCCTCAGGACGACAACAGAAACCTACACAGCTCCTGAAACCGAGCGAGGAAATCTCGCTCCTCCTCCCACCACTGCGTCGCGGGGAATAGAAGGCCGATTATGAACGCCGTTGCGTAAACCGCGAATGCCCCCCCCCCCTTCCCTCTCCTCTTTCCAAAGTACGATACAGCGAGTCCCCCTGTCCACCCGGAGGCCCCGGAGGTTGTGTCGCACCGTGCTGAGGACGGGGCCCAGGCTCCCGGGTCCCGGCGGGGCGCAGCGCGCAGCGTCCCTGGAGGGGACCATCACGCGACGCCGACACTTACCTGGGAACAAAGAGAAAACGTACGGCCATTACTGACACTGACCATCGGCCGGCAACCCGGCGGCGCTTTCACGCTTTCCCAGAGGCCGCGGGTTCGAATACCGGCGCAGCGCATCCCCCACCAAATGGTATTCCGTCACTGCAACCCCCCGACCTTCGTGAATGGGCAACACACACACACACACATACACACGGTCCATGGTACAGTTGTGGGTGATGCCTCAATACCAGTGAGGGCCGCAGTAATGTGCTTGATAGACCTCTCTCTCTCTCTCTCTCTCTCTCTCTCTCTCTCTCTCTCTCTCTCTCTCTCTCTCTCTCTCTCTCTCTCTCTCTCTCTCTCTCTCTCTCTCACAGCTCCGGGGCGTTAATTATAAGCCAATTAGGCGCATCGTGTTCGCTCGCTCGCTCACTCCCACTCAGGCGGGGCGGCGCGCGCATGGACGAGCCACCAGCCAGACGGCGGGTAGGCAACATGGCGAGCACGCGTGCGCGGCAGGCTGCCTGCCACCTCCCGGGCGCCCTCACCGCAACGCGCCGGAGCGCGACCCCTTAAGGGGCACCGTAGCACTGCGGGGCGCGGCGCCGTGACGGCACACAGACAATGACTCCCAAACCTTCCTGCTGGTCGCGCGGTGCCGGTGCAGCGGCCCAGGTGAGGCGAGCGGAGGGCGGGGAGCGGACAGGTGAGGTAGGCAATCAGGGCGGGCGAGGAGCGGACAGGTGAGGTAGGCGATCAGGGCGGGCGAGAGGCGACAGGTGAGGTAGGCGATCAGGGCGGGCGAGGAGCGGACAGGTGAGGTGGGCAATCAGGGCGGGCGAGAGGCGACAGGTGAGGTAGGCAATCAGGGCGGGTAAGAGGGCGACAGGTGAGGTAGGCAAACGTACGGGAGAGGTAGGTAGACCGTCAAAGGCAGGCGAGGGGCTACGTGTAGGCAGCCGGCAGCAGGCCGGGCAGGGGGGCCCGAGGGGGGGGGGGGGGGGCGTTCCGGGCCGGGCCCTGATGTGCATGGTCACCCCAAGGAACGAAACGAGAAGCACACCGTGGGCCCCTTCACACTGCCAAAAGTGAGGAGCCTCCCAAAGAGATTTGAACCGAGTCCGGGTTGGCGCCAGAGGCGGGCCGCAGTGGGAGCAAAGGGGGGGGGGGAGGGGGGGCAACGCACGCCAGGCGGGTGACTCATCCCGGAGTAGGGCAAGAGGGAGAAGGAGAATCCCCGGTGCGGCGCGGTGATGACAAACACATCTCCTGGTTCAAAAACAGGCTCAAAAATATAAGCCGTGATTTAACAAAATTGTAAATCCGGCCTGGCCAGTGACGCCCCCGCTCCGTTCGGCAGTTGAGCCCGCCGCCCGCCGCTTTCCACCTCGAGAGCTCTTCGTGACTGCTCTCCGTGCACCAGACCGGCCAAAGGCGACAGAGCCGGCCCGTTTTCGGGGCCTCTCGGTCTGGTAAGCCCCCCCCCCTCCCCCCGGCTCTGTCTGCACCGTACTGTAACAGGACTCGCGCCCCCAAAACTAGCAGCAGAGGGCCCAAACAGAGCTGCGGGCGCGGCGAGAAGAAAATGAATGGCGAACTCAGGAGAAGGCGGACGCGAGAAGAAGAACAAAAAAAAGCAAGGAATTTTGCGCAGACACACTGCCCTACTTCATAGCAAGCGCGAGGCCACCGCTTCCTGCGGCAAGCGTGGCAAGCGTTTGCCGCGAGCTAAGCGCAGCCTTTAGATTGGGATTGGAGTCGCTTTCGCCGCTTACCCCCCCCCCCCCCTAAACTCCAATCCCATCACACAACGGACGTGCCCAAAATTTGCGAGGTCAACGCCAATCTGCGATAGCAACCTCAGCAGCGTGCACCGCGTGACGTGCCGCCCGGTGTGAGGGGGCGGCGGGGGGCGGCGGGGGGCGGCACACACTGCACTCCCTCCTCATCACTCTTTGCCTGCCAAATAGCTGCGTTGTTCGGGTAGGTTCGGCGCCCCCCCCCCCCCTCCCCGGCCTCCGCTGCCGCTGCCGCCGCCGCCGCCGCCGCCGGCACCGCCGCCGCTGCCCCCGGCAGCCGCGTACCCGCGGACGAGTACCTGCACCAGTCCGCCTCCACAGATCCTGGCCAGCGCTTCAGCCCGCAGCCCAGCCCAGCCCGCACCACACAGATAAGGTCAGTACAAAGGTGTTCGCTCTTCATGGGGAGCCCCGCAGCCACTCTCTTATGCCACTTCCGAGTGCTCTTCAAACTACGTCCCAATCCCCTCGCGACAGAGCTGGCAGTGACCCGCCCTCCGTCCTCCGCCTCACGGTTAAGTTGTAACAACGCGCGTCTAGCTGACCCGGCCACCACGGAGAGGGCGACGTCGCCGCGTGACCGCGCTACACAAACATGAAGAAGAAAAACTAGCTCCAAAATAGCACTTATCTATTCCGCCCCCGCCGGTCACATCCTATTGCCCCCGTTTGGGGACACGCCGGCTGTTTTTTCTTTCTGGGACTTGTTGACGTACAGGAGGGGGCTACCTTCGTCGTCATCGATCCGCAGAGAGGACAGGCGAGCATACACACACACACACACACACACACACACACACACACACACACACACACACACGCACGCACACAAGGGCCACGGCCCCGTGCTGATGGACTGCCACCATGGTATTGGCAGCACAGTGGTCGTGTCGTTCCCGACGGCAGTGTTGATAGGAAGGAAAGCCAGTTAAACAACCCCTTCCGTCCGACCCCACCCCTTTCTCCTCTCGGGCTATTAAAACTCACCCCTCTCCGTGTATTTGTCCTGAGCCGTAATTGGATCTATTGGTAAATAATCTGCCTCTCTCTCTCTCTCTCTCTCTCTCCGCCTTCAATCAGTGGCCAATCAGGACACGCTGTCTGGCGGTGGCGTCGCGCCCAATTGTTCGAACGGCGGCCAGAAATCGATCTCTGCGCTTGCAATAAGACGAAAAGATGAGCCCGCTGAGAGGCACCAGAACCTCGTCCCGCCGGGCGACGCAGGGGGGAATTTGCACGGTGGTATTTGAACCCCTAAGTGCCTTGCGACGAAGTATTAATCTAAAGGTATCTTGACTCAAGTCTTGACTCAACACACACGCACGCAGACACAGGGAGAGAAAGGCTATCCGTAAAAGTGCAGAGCCTCCATGCACTCTGCGCCTTACTGAATTATAAACTGTTTAAAAGTTGGTTAGAAATAAAAAAAAACACACCCCGGTTTCCGTTACGCGCTGCGTCACGACAGTCCTGTCGTGGGGAAGAGGCCGGGGGGGGGGGGGGGCTAACGGGGGCAGCGCGGGGGTTCTTAAAAATCGCAATTACACCTCCGCGTGCGCGCCCCGCTCCGCTTGGCTCCGCTCGGCTCCGCTCGGCTCCGCGTGTCGTCCCACCTTGCGGTACGGTCACGGCACCCACCTGCTGCACTCCCAGGGGAAGCAGCAAAGTGGCCCAGAAGATGTCCAAAGACGCATCATTATTTGACTCATCGACTTCACCAATATGACCGTGAGGGAAAAAAACGCTTATGAAGTACGGTAAAAGTGCAAGCGCAGATCCAGGGGGGGGGGGGGCAAAGGCGCCCGAAGGGCGCTGAAAATGTAGGCAACCGGCATAACTTTTCCGCCTGTAAGTAGGCAAAAAGCGTGACTTTGCCCCCCTCCCCCCCCTAGAGCCGCTCCTGGATCCGCCACTGTAAAAGTGAAGTAAAAGGCCTGCGTGTGCGAGAAAACTAAATAGCCTTGGTGAAACCAGAGGAAATAAAGGTCAGGGAGAGAGAAGGAAAGGGAAGGCGAGGAGAGGGGGGGGGGGGCTTCTGTTGTTGCTCTTCGCGACTCTTGCCACGACTTTTCTGCGCGAACAGAGTACGCTCCGTGGAGTGCGATTTAGAAGAGCGAATTGGGGGGGGGGGGGCACGTCAAAGAGAGTTTGACAGGCGAGACGTTGGAGCTCAAGACGCTGGGCATCGTATTCCTTGGACGTCATATTTCATTATTTTATTTATTCCTTCCGTGAGAGGAATGGATGTCAAAACCAAGAGAGGAGCTCTCAGGGAGCAGAAGCAGGTCGCCGCCTGGAAGTCTCGCGGCGTTCCACAAACCCATCCCGAGCTGCATTCGTTTTCCAATCGCGTTCGTCCTATTTTCCTTATTCCACGTGGGATCCGCATTTCTGCAATGGGAGCGCGCTGTTCGGAGACGCATGGCAGCATCCCGGGAGTGGGAGTGAGAGGGGAGAGGGGGGCTGATCCAAGGGCGGAAACGACATTATCGGCGCGGTAGGCGCCGCCCGCCCGCCGCAGCGTCTGCCTTAATAACACACCCTCTGCAGGAGCGGCAGAGCGCTGCCAGCCCGGAGCCCTGACACAACCGCCATTAAGGCCGTGGACACCACCCGGCGGTCCCGGCGGCCATGGTCACCGCAGCATCGCGTTGTCATGACGACGGCCTTGGCCTGACTCCCCGCGGCACAAAGTCTTCAAGACGAGGGAGGGATAATAAAAAATAAAAAAAATAACATCGCGCTGCTTTGGGTGGGTGAAAGTTACGAATGTGAAGTTCACACGATGTCGATGTGTACCACCTAGAAGCAGGCACGGCACGGCACGCGGGCCGGGCCGGGCGGCCTCAGAGCCCCTCGCAGGGTAGGCCGGCCCGCACTGCACGCGTGCACCACGGGCCTGCCTACCCTCCGGGCGCTCACGGCTCCATCCCTCACTGCCCCTCGCAGGGTAGGCCGGCCCGCACTGCACGCGTGCACCACGGGCCTGCCTACCCTCCGGGCGCTCACGGCTCCATCCCTCTGTTTGCACAGCAATGGCGCGGATCGGCCCCGAGATCTTGGTCCCGGCCTCGGCCGAGGAGGAGCAGCGCATCTACTCGGGCGTCGGCACGGACGCGGCCAGCGCCAAGCGGGACGCGCTGCAGCTGCGCCAGTGGCTGCGTGACCAGCCGCACCTGCCGGACCTCAGCGGTGAGCACCTGCACGCGTGGAGATCCGGGGCAGAGAGTGCGGCACACGCGAGGGCACACGCCATTCTCTGCACCACGCCACGCGCCGCCACGCGCCCAGCAGAGCTGGCCCGGGAGCTCGTTACGCGAGGCGTGTTGCTCCCAACAAGTTGCCCCGCCGCTGCTGCCGCTGCTGCTGGGTCACACCCCCATCTCTGTGTTCCAGATGAGGACGACCCCTGGCTGGAGCGCTACCTCGTCTGCTCCAAGAACTCGATGGAGCGCGCCAAGCGCGGCCTCGACTGCTACTTCACCGTGCGCTCCGAGGCGCCCGCCATCTTCGCCGACCGGGACTCGGACTCCAGCGCCTTCAAGCGCACCTTCGACTTCACGTGAGTCATGTGCTCCGCCCGGCTCCGCCCCCCGGGCTGTGCCAGGGGTGGCAGGCTGTGCCCCACAAATAGGTCAGGGGGAGAGAGAGAGAGAGAGAGAGAGAGAGAGAGAGAGAGAGAGAGAGAGAGAGAGAGAGAGAGAGAGAGAGAGAGAGAGAGAGAGAGAGAGAGAGAGAGAGAGAGAGAGAGGTGTCCTTTTAGTTGTCTTCTCGCCCCGATCGAGGGGGGGGGGGGGAGGGAGGGCGGGGGCGAGAGAGACAACAGCGAGAGTAAGTGGCCGAGAGAGGGACAACAGCGACCAGAGGGACGCAGCACGACGCCAACAGTTCTGCCCAGTGCCGAATTGATGGCGTCAATTAGATGGACGTTCCCCTCTACGGGGAGAGAAATAAATTGCAGGTGTGTAGGTGTGTTCCGTTTACTTGGGGGGAGGGGGGGGGGGGGGGGGGGGGGGGGGAGAGCCACCAACACTGCTGGGGCACCAACACCGCTGGCGACACATTTTTCGCGACTGCAAGTTTCGGAGGACCGCTGGCGGCGCCGCGAGACACAATCTTTAGGGCATTAGGTTGGCCAACCGCGCCGCGCTTCTTTTCCCTTCTCTCTGCAGCGTCCCAGCGCCTGTCCCCCGCCTCCGGTTGCGTCGGTCAGTTGGCAACAAGAGTAAGCGGGTGGGATGGGTGCCCCTCCCTCCCGCCTCCACCGCGGGGGGAACGCGCTCCGTTTGTTCGCTTTCTGCTGCCGTGCCGCTGTGGTGCTAACGGTCCTCTATTTTCACGTCAATCCGCGCCCCCGTTCTGCACAGCACCGCACAGTGCACTGGACAGGCCACCGCCACCACCACCACCGCGCTGTGTGGCGGTGACCGCTGAAAAACGGCCGACGCTACGTCGATGGATAAAAAAAAATATTAAAAAAATTAATTCAAAACGTAGCACGGGTGAATGAGCCGGCATGGCCACGTCGCCGCATATCAATATTTTCATACGCTGACTGTGCGCTCTACCGCTGGGCTGATCGGCCGTATGAGAAAATACGATAATGTAGCGGTGTTGCGGTACCACACCTCCGTCCCAGTTGCAACTTTGTGCCATGCGGCCGAATAAATTGCAACTTCCCCAACGTTTTGTTCAAAATTGCAACATTGTACGGGACAAATAATGGGGATTGCGGTGTGAACAAACAACACAAAATATACGACCAAAAGTTACATGTCGTAAAAAGAACCACAAGAAAGAGGGGGTTGCAAAAATAAAAATAAAGCGCCGCGCACGCCCAAATCGTTCCCGGAGACATGACCCATCAAACCCTTCCAACGCATGCGCTGTGCGCTCTCAGCCACTACTACTGTCATTACACTTCAGGTCGATATACCTTATACGCCGGCCATAAGTCACCCCCGCTAGGATAGGAATAGCGCAGACCGCGTCGCACACGCGCACACGCACACACACGTGAGGTCACGGGACCGATCTGCCGGGTAATTAACATTCGCGAGCGCACGCGCCGCACACACACGCGCACGCACACTGCGCCAGACACACGGACACGGACCTTTATTAAACTTTGGTCGTACCAAAGGCCACACTACTGACCTAACACCCGGGGGGCACCACCACCACAACCGCCACCAACGCAGTGTGAGGGACAAGGACAAGGACAGAAAAGAGGAGGGAGAGAGAGAGAGAACACCAGAGTGACACCGTCCCGTCAGCACCGCGCCGCGACCCTCTAAGACGGGAGCGGAATATTCATCGCCACCACGGCCCGGACCGGAGCACATCCACACTGTTCTCTGTCCCCCACAGGTACGTCGTGACGCTGCCCAAGCTGACGCCCGACCTGCACCGGGTGCACATCTACGCGTACGCGCCCGCCGACGAGTACGGCGGCGACCTGGCCGACTTCAGCTTCGAGGACCTGTACCGGCGCATGGCCATGACCATGGACGTCAAGTTCCGGGAGGACCTGTGCGCCGGCGAGGTCTGCGTCCTCGACCTGCAGCACAACACGACCGGCCACCTGGCCAAGTTCACCGCCGTGCTGCCCTTCGTCAAGCAGTTCTTCGCCTGCTCGCTGGTCAGTAGGGTGCCGCCGGCAGTGCGGCCCTGCCCTCTGCCCCGGGGGAGTGTGTGTTGTGAGCACGGCGGCCAGGGACACGAAGCCCCACGGCCTGCCGCCCCCGCCCGCCCAGCCAATCACGGCACGGCTTACACCGAGTAGGACACCGACTTAACGTGTCGCCGCTCTCGCTTGCAGGCAGCGTACCCGGCCCGGATCCACCAGATCCACGTCATCAACGCCCCGTCCTACATGAGCACCATCGAGGGGCTCATCAAGCCCTTCCTCAAGAAGAAGATCCAGGACAGGGTGAGAGCAGGGGGTGGCAACAGCGTCAAAGCGCCTGGTTCAATGCGGTAGCGAGCTGAAATTTTGCGCAAATAGTTCGTATTATAACAATGAGGACAGCTGTGCTTTAGACCTGCAATTGAAATATTAGCACAGGCTATGCCTTGGAAGTTGCTACTATGCATCGATATATGAATTTTCACTTGTCCTTCCTGAGTTATAAGGGTCGCAAATCTTGTCTACGATTCTGCGTTTTCACAGAGATTTGCCATTTGGGACGAAGTATCGACCATTTTACGCAGTAAATATGAGTTAACTAGATATATAAGTATCTCACCGGATGTAAAACGTACTCCTCTATCGAATGAAACCAACCCGGAGCGAATCGGATCAATAGTTTTGAAGATACTTTGAATATATTAGAGCGCTACCGCATGGAACCAGGCCCTCGGTGAGAGCAGGCAGGCGAGCGGAGAGCGGACCCAGCCAGGGGCCCAGCCAACTCACTTCTGTGTTCCAGGTCATCATCCACCCCCCGGGCCTGGACAGCTTCTTCGAGCACGTGCCCAAGGCCATGCTGCCCAAGGACTACGGCGGCGACGAGGCCAGCCTCAAGGAGCTCAGCGGTGCGCGCCAATCTCCGGATAACATCTTGAAAGATTTACTTTCAATTTCTAAACTAAAAAATAAAAACTGTTCTTGTTTTAGGCAAGTGGCAAGAGAAGATCGACGCCTACCGCGGCTGGTTCCTGGCGCAAGAGGGCGTCAAGAGCGACGAGACCAGGCGCGTGGGCGACAAGAACGCCCTCTCGGAGGAGATCTTCGGCTGCCAGGGCTCCTTCCGGCAGCTCACTGTGGACTAGCGCACCCGGACTACCCTTATTTATTAAGTTTTTTAAAATGTATTTTACGAAATAAATATTTTGCTACCGGTTGTCGTTTTGCAATCGTCAACAACGGGGCCTCTTTGCCGCCAATACAGTCCACCACCTCCACCCCGTCGGTCCCGGTCGGCCCCCCGTGGAGCATCATCTCTGGGCATAAAGTCCTCCCCCTCCCCTTCCCGCCCTCCTCAACCCGTCGGCCTCCTCCCGTCCGGGAACAGCCGCCCAAGTCCGTTCCGATTTAAATCCCCCGCGCTGCCACGGCTGGCCTCTGGATATGAGACACCACAGCAGGAGAGGAGGGGGGAGGGGGAGGACCAGGCCGGCACACAGCACACCTCCTGCGGTGCCGCCCCGAGGGCCCCCAGCCCGCCGCCCAGCGCGCACCTGCGAGCGTTGGGTTGCCTACCTGGCAGGCGAGCCTTGGTCCTGCCGCATGGCGCCTGGGCGGCCCGGGGCAGATAGGGCACGGTCGAAGCCTTACCCCACAGCTGTTACCCGCAGTTGCAGTGAGAGTTACCCCGGGCAACCAGGCAACCGGCCGCACGGCTCGGCCCGCGTTGACGACCGTGTGGCGTGGCGCGGCGTGGCGCCGGGCGATAGGCTGCAGCCGCAGTGGTCAGCCCGGTAGTACTTCCTGGTGTTAGAGAAAGCGCGCAACACTCCGCGGCGGACCCGGCGGCTGGGGCCCCGTGGACCCCGGCTGACCGCGCCGAGGCCGCCGGACACAGCTTGCCGAGGGAGCCGGTCCCGTCGGGGTGGGACAGCCCCGCCCTTGCTCTTTTCAGTGCTTTGCACGTCAACCCCGCTGGCGAGCCCTAATCAGGCCCTTTGATGACCTCGCGTTAGATCTACTGTCCTGCTCCTCTACTCCTCGCCCCGCCCCTCTCCCTCACACACACACACACAACACACGCAACGTGGGGCCTAACTACCCTCACGTGCGAGCTAGGAGGGGGCATGTAGGTCGCCACGCTACGCCACCTGGAGAGACGACGTGAAGGGATTGTGTGGGGAGTAGTGGCGAGGGCAGGGGGGCGGGGGACGGTTGGCTGGTCTGCCTATGAAACATTCACGTCCTCAGTATGGGTCGTCCTTTAAAGGGACCTTCCGCCCTCCCCGTGTGCGACCCCTACCCGTGGCGCGGCGCTCTGCAAAAGGGGGTCAACTTGGCCAACTAAAAATACGGGGGCAAAGCGCAGTAAAAATAAGAAACGCCGCAACCACGTGGCGGCACGTCAGGCGGGGAGGAGGGAGGCGGGGAGGAGGGAGCGGGCGGTGATCCCTCCTCGGCTGCACTTGAGGGATGCCGGCGGCCACCAATTTATTCACCTGGATACACTTCAATTCACCTCCGACATAAGGCCGGCGCTCATTTGTCGGACGGGTCACACTTTCCAGCGACAGGGTTCCCACTAATTTTCACCTAACATTTTCCAGGACATTTCCATGACCCTATCCATGACCGTTCCCACAAGATTTTTTTTTCTTTTCGTGTCGGCCCCGAGATTTCAAAAAATATTTTAAAATGTGTGTCATGCCAGTAGGTTGGCACCACTACGGGAGCCTGCTAGGGTGGCAACACTGGCCGGGTCAGTCTAGGGGCTAGGTCAGTCCAGTTCTGGGAGTATGCCTGTTCACACCTATGCTGAGTGAATAAACTGTGACTCCACATCGCTGCTGGTTATTTCCTTCACCCGAACCACCGGCACCACATTGGCGACGAGCGAGAAGAACTGCGGTGGGCCGGCAGTGGTGTGTGTCAAGTTGGAGCGTGTGTGCGTCTGGGTCTCGTCAACGGCGGCCAGCGGTCAACGGCTAGGCTGCGTCCGAAGACAGCGAAAACAGCACCAGCACCAGCACCATGCCCGGCGGAGGCAGCGACGCCGGTGGAGCGAGCGGCGGCATGGCTGCGGCAGCATCGGCTAGCATCGACCCGTTCGACACATCGGACCCGTCCAAGTGGAAAAGGTACAAGCAGATGTATTTGTTTGCCTTCAAGTTTTTAAATATTGATGACCCGGAAATGCAACGCGCATACTTCATGATGCATGCTGGCATGCCCACTGTTGACATAGCAGCGAGGCTGTGTATGCCGAAGGAGTTGCATGACGTGCCCTTGAACGGGGTGGCGGACTCGATTTGGTCAAAACTGGATGCCCATTTTTCACCAACGGTCAATCCGGTTACGGCGTATGTAAAATTTTACCATCTGCACCAAAAATCTGGTCAGAAGGTCGCCGACTATGTGGCCGAGCTTCGCCAGCAGGCAAAGGAGTGCAAATTTGAGACCATCCCTGCCGCACAGATTGTGGACACTATGGTATTGTATCAAATGATTTGTGGGCTACGAGATTCCCATTTGCAGCAGCGGTTGCTAGAGAAGCAGAAGCTAACGCTGGCGGCAGCGCTCGACGCGGCTGCGGCGGCGGAAGCAGCGTGTTCCGACATCGCTTTCGTCCGGAACGGCAACGGCGTTGGCCGATCCGGGGCGTTTATGTTGGATGGGCAAGCCGGCGAAGTTGACGAAGCGGCGGACCTGTTCGCTGTCCACCATGGCCAGAGGGGCCGCGGAAGCGGCGGCGGATGTCGGCCCGGCCCGCAGCAGCAACCGCAACGACAACAGCAACAACAACAACAACATCAACAACCAGAGTCTAAATCGGTGATGTGTTTTCGTTGCGCCGGTTCGCACTTTGCAAATCAGTGCTCTCTAAGCCCCGCTGATCTCTTTTGTACAGGCTGCAAGCGTGAGGGTCATTTGAAACCAGCGTGTGGTTTGACAAGCCGGAACGCCAGAAGAGGCCAGAAGAAGAAGAGCCAGCAATCGGGCCAGGGTGGCTCGAGCGCCGGAGGGCCGGCTGACGGCGGCGCCAAGCAGGGCGGCCAGCAGCAGCAGCAGAGAACCGGCTCGTACGCCTTGCACACCAAGCAGTCCCAGCGGCAGCCGGATGGTGCAGCGTCGATACCCCCAGCAGATCCAGGTTCAGGTACCGGGCCGTGTGCGTACTTTGACATTTTTGCAGTGCACGACGGTCAGCTGGGCGGCGCGTCGGCAGGGCGAGGCCCGCCGATCCCGCCACCGGCCATGATGGACCTCACGCTGGACGGCAAGCAGGTGTCGTTGATGGTTGACGGCGGCTCCGGGGTCACCACGATCACGTGGGACACCTTCCAGCGGCTCTGGCCGGGCGCGCAGCTGCTGGCGCCGGAGATCATGGTGAATTCCTACGCGTTGCAAGGCAACATCGAGGTTCGTGGCGTGAAGTGGGTCACGGTTCGCTCGGGTAGTAGGGTATTCCCCAATCTGCCGGTGTACGTCGTTGACAAGAGTCGCGACGTGAATCTGCTTGGGAGGCAGTGGTTCCCCTTCTTGGGTCTTGCGGTTGAAGGGGCAGGCGTGTACGCTGTGAACGCGACGCCGGCGGCACCGGAAGATTTCCGTACGCACCCCGCTTTGTCACACAGGGAGGACGAACAGGGCAGGTTCAAGGGACCGCCTATTTCTCTGGATGTTGACCCCGATGCTACCCCGGTTTTTTAGCAGATGATACACTTATCATCACCTACATCCTCAAAAGAAACAATAATATAAAGATAATGTATCAGCGGCTTGTACTCTCATGCGGAGGTAGGCGAGCGCGCAGAAGTATTATACCGCATGGGGGGCCGCGTTCCGCCGCGCCGCGCCGCGCCGCGCCGTGCCGTGCCGTCCGCACATACCCCCACCTCTTCGTTGTGCCGAGCCGCGGCGCGCGGGCAGCGCGGGGCTCCGCTGCGTCTCTCTCTCTCTCTCTCTCTCTCTCTCTCTCTCTCTCTCTCTCTCTCTCTCTCGCTCTCGCTCTCGCTCTCTCTCTCTCTCTCTCGCTCTCGCTCTCGCTCTCGCTCTCTCTCTCTCTGCGTCATATTATGTACAACTATCTTTCTTTAAGCACAAGCGCTTTGTATATTTCATATTTCTGAACTGATCTGTTGTTTTACTTATGTTAGCAGCGGTATTCTCGTGGGACTTCTTAGTCTCTTTATACCTGTTTTGAAATAAATCAAATCAAATCAAATCAAATCAAATCTCTCTCTCTCTCTCTCTCTCTCTCTCTCTCTCTCTCTCTCTCTCTCTCTCTCTCTCTCTCTCTCTCAGGGATACCCCGGTTCTGCTCTTTCCCCGCCCGGCCGAGCCGAGACGCGTAAACATTAATCGCTGCCGGCCGCAGGGCCCACAGGGCCATAGCGCTGCAGTCACACGTCAGTGGCGTGTCTCATTTTCGTCGCTCTCCGATATGCAAGCCAGGGCAGCCTAATAGCCCCAAACCGGGGAACAAAACTACGCCATTTGTGTCCTTTTTTCTCGCCGGATCGTCGCTCGGTCTCTCTCTCGCACACACCTTTCCCCTCATTGGCCGCGCCGGGTGGCCGACGGGTTGCCTATCATCCCGGCGCTGACCTTGCTGAAGCGGGGCGCTACAAAAGGGGCATCAAATACTTCATTTTTGTGACAACCCTCTTCATTGAGCAACACTTACTTGCGGCAGCACAATGGTATTTTAACATGCGCAATAACAATTAAAAGTTAAACGTTACCCACGGGAAAGGGAGAAGGGGGCGGGGGCCAGGAAGGGTATGGGCAAACACAACGTCACACCATGAAGGAAAGTAGGAAAACATCACAGTATCATCTGCTTTCATGACGGTTTTTGGATCGTCATTTTTTTTAAAGCCAGAAGCGTACCATACGCTCTAGAACCTGGCTATTTAGCCGAGCTGAACCGGTTGCAGAGGTTGGGAGTGATTCGGCCCACCAGGTTTTCCAAACATGGGACTCCAGTGGTGCCTGTTAAACGTAAAGATGGATCAATTCGGCTCTGTGCCGACTACAGCTGCACTGTGAATTTAGTGTCCCGCCCAGACAAGTACAAGCTTCCTACTTGGAAAGAAGCTTTTTCTAAACTGGCAGGAGGCCGAGTTTTTAGCAAACTGGATTTTAAGGACGCTTACACCCAAATGCCGGTGGATGATAAAACTGCTGATTTGTTAACTATCAACACCGTGAAAGGGTTATTCACAGTTCATACTTTACAGTTCGGGCTTACGGACGGACCCAGCCGTTTCCAGCGCACAATGGACATGTGCTTCAGCGGAGTGCCCGGATTGGCTAATCTGCTGGATGACTTCGTCGTGTCCGGGAAAACTGTGGAGGAGCACGACCAGCGCCTCAAGCAGGTACTTGACGTCATCGAGGAAATGGGGCTGCGTCTGAACGTGCGGAAGTGTGTTTTCCGGGTTCCTTCTGTGGAGTTTTTGGGGCATAGGATTGATGCCGAAGGGATTCACCCCATGTCGGACAAGATCCAGGCGATCATGGAGGCGCCTATGCCGCAAAATGTCAAGCAGCTGCAAGCGTTTTTGGGCTTGATCAATTTTTATGATCACTTCATCGACAAGAAGGCTGCGCATTTCGAGCCCCTGTACAGGCTGCTCGAGAAGGGCGTGAAATGGTCATGGGGGCCGGAGCACCAGGCAGCTGTGGACAAGGTCCGCGCCGTCCTGACTAGCTCGGATACCCTGGCGCACTATGACGGTGCGCGACCCCTTATTCTTGCTTGTGACGCGTCGCCATGGGGCGTCGCGGCGGTGCTGTCGATAGTGGACGAACGGGGCGTGGAGCGTCCTGTTGCGTACGCGTCGAGAACGCTGTCCAAGGCTGAGCGAAATTATTCGCAGCTAGATTTGGAAGCGTGTGCCATCATTTTCGGACTCAAGAAATTTCACCAGTACGTGTACGGGAGGGAGAAGATCAAGATCTACACCGACCACAGACCGTTGCTGGGAATTTTTCAGTCGGGTCAGCCGACCCCGGAGCACCTTAGTCCGAGGATGATACGATGGTCCTTGTTTATGAAAGCTTATGATTACACATTGTGTTACAGGCCAGGAGACAAGAATGGAAATGCGGACATGTTGTCGAGATTGCCTCTGCCGGAAGATCCACGTTTTGAATCGGAGGTAGACGTTGTCGGCATCCATCTCCTGGACCTGGGTGAGCAGAGCCCCGTGTCTGCAGCAGAGATCGCCAAGGAGACGGCCAAGGACGCGCTCCTTACCGAGGTTCTGGGCTACGTCCGGAGTGGCTGGCCGAACAAGGTGACAGAGCAGCGACTTATGCCCTTTTTCAATTCTCACAAGGAGCTCTCTGTGCAGGCCGATTGTTTGCTGCGTGGGGACCGTGTTGTCATCCCTGCGGCACTTCGGCGGCGTGTCCTGGAAGCAGTGCACGCGTCTCACCACGGCACCAAGACGACCCTCGCGGTGGCGCGGTCGTATGTGTGGTGGCCCACCATGAACAAAGATGTCATCGACTGGACGGCATCCTGCAAGAACTGCATCGCGGTGCGGCACGACCCACCGAAGTCCTTCACTCCGTGGCCCGCCCCTGCTGAGCCGTGGGAAAGGATTCACCTGGACTATGCAGGACCTGTCGATGGACAAGTTTACCTTATCCTTGTAGATGCTTTTTCCAAGTGGCCCGTTATTTGGCCTGTGTTGTCACAGACAACGAATGTCCTGATTCGTTGTCTCAGGGAGGCTTTTGCAATATACGGGGTGCCCAAGCTGGTTGTAACAGACAACGGTGCTTCATTCACTTCGTTTGCATTTGCAGAGTTTCTCAGCCGGAATGGAGCAAAGCATCTGACGTCAGCACCGTTCCATCCCGCGTCTAACGGCCAGGCGGAGAGGGAAGTGCAGACGTTCAAGGAGCAGCTGCGGAGGCACCAGGAAGGCGACGTGCACACCCGCACGGCCAGGGCACTGTTCTCTATGCGAACCAGAGTGCACGCTACAACGGGTGTGTCGCCTGCTGAGCTCATGTTCGGCCGGAAGATGAGGAGCCCGCTGGACCTCATGTCGCCTTCGGAGAGGCTCAAGCTGCAAGACGACAAGGGGCCCCAACCACAGTTCATGCCAGGTGATTTGGTTCACTACCGCCGGTACCCAAAGGGTCAAAAGAAAAATTTGTTCCAGGAGTGATCGAGTCACAGCTTGGGAGCAAGTTGTTCCAAGTCCGGGACGTGTCCGATGGCGCCGTTCACAAGAGGCACGTGAACCAGATCATAAACCGTGTGAGGGGGCCGTCTAGCCAGTGGCAGGAGAGGGAGAAGACAAGCCTGAGGACATGCAGCGGAGAGACAGAGACCAGCACAGTCAGGACCGGATGGTGCGTTCTGAAAATTTGTGCCCAAGAGTTGATATCTCTAATGCTATGCCTTCAGGTGCTACACCCAGTCAAGGGAAGGACACGGAGAACCCAAGCCAAGGGTCCTCTAAGGAGGAGACGGAGGGTCCAAGACCAGGACCTAATGCAGACAGAACGGAAGACGTTCCATCTAAGAACCCAGAGGATGAGCCTGGAAAGAAACCGTCTAGAGGAAGAGGGACAAGGAAGTCTGGTGGACCAGACGACTTCATCATCCCAGGAAAGCGACAGAGGAAACAAACCGACCTGTATGTGGCAGGACATTGAGAGCATCCCCGCTGTTTTTTTTTTCCTTATTCCTCGATTAATGTAAAATCTAACTTTCCTTGCTAAAACCACCATTGTCATGTTTAAATTAGTGTTCTCTGTTATAAGTTGTTGTTCAATATCAAACTATCTGTTATAGTACTCAGTCACTGTCTGTAAATAATTTTGTTTTTCACTTACTCTTAAAATTTAGTGTTTTCATAATTCTGTTTTTATGCCAAGCCATTATGTTTGTCTAAATATAGCAGAGTGGTTAAATTTTCATGCTACATTGTCTTAAATGGTTCATTAATAATGTCACTGTATTGTGTCTCTTGTTACGAGGATGGCTTTACTCGAGTCAGACAACCACCATGCTCGCATAACTTCAAGATTCCCGTTACTTAGCACAGTACATGTTAATATTTTTTTTTATATAACTTCTGTGTTTATTTGTGCTTGGCATGGTTATTATTTATTCTTTTATAATTTTTAGGTGTAGGGCTAAATTATCCTGGCTGACAAATTATTGTGTAGTTAATCAGTGTTGCCTGCTAATCTTGTCTTAGCTCAGTTTTTTTTTTTTTTAAATTGTTGCATGTACACTTCTCTTTTTTTTTTCTCTTGCTTTGGCTAATTGTTTTAATGTTTTAAATGTTTTAAAAAATGTGTAGATTTTTCAAGTTTTCCAAAACCACCTACGGGAAAGTTTCCATTACCACATTATTTTTCCATGACTTTCCAGATTTTCCAGACTTGTGGGAATCCAGCTGAACCACCGGCACCACATATGTGGACAATGTATGGACCAGCCAGTTTCATTCATTTTTCCATGCGCCATATTTTCCGCCTTTGGAGATCCAGCTGAGAGAGAGAGGAGAGAGACGAGACCAATGATGAGAGAGAGAGCCAGAGAGAGAGAGAGAGAGAGAGAGAGAGAGAGAGAGAGAGAGAGAGAGAGAGAGAGAGAGAGAGAGAGAGAGAGAGAGAGAGAGAGAGAGAGAGAGAGAGAGAGAGAGAGAGAGAGAGAGAGAGAGAGAGAGAGAGAGAGAGAGAGAGAGAGAGAGAGAGAGAGAGAGAGAGAGAGAGAGAGAGAGAGAGAGAGAGAGAGAGAGAGAGAAAGAGAGAGAGAGAAAGAGAGAGGGAGAGAGAAAGAGAGAGGAAGAGAGAAAGAGGGGGCGGAGAGGGCGGGGGCAGCAGCGTGGCACATGGCGTGGCAGTGGTGGTTGTTGGTGGCGGTGCGGGGGCGGCGCGGAGTGGGGCTGTGACGGTGGAAGGGCACAGCCAGGACGCTAGGGCGCGCGCGAGAGAGTGAAGAGCAGCTTTAGAGGGAGGAACAGAGAGAGACAGAGGGAGGGTGAGCGAGCGAGGAGGGGGGGATGAAAAAAGAGAGAGACAGACAGAGCGAGGGCTGCGAGGGAAGAGAGGGGGTTGCATATCGACCACTGGAGGCGACCAGTGCGCGTGAGATCTGCCGGGGGGTTGCGTTGAAAACGCCCTGCGGCTGTGAGACAAACACACACAGTGGCCCCGTCAGCTCCCCTGGCAGCATGCTGCAGGAGTACCCGCCCTGACCCACAGCGTAGATAGCTACAGACGCCAAGCAATATTTTTCCAGAGCTACGTGTGCTGATGACAAAAGAGAAGGCCGGAGGTGCCGGGAGGATAGACAGGCCCGTGGTGCACGCGTGCGGTGCAGGCCGGCCTACACTGCGCGGCGCTCACAGGCCGCCGGGAGGATAGACAGGCCCGTGGCGCACGCGTGCGGTGCAGGCCGGCCTACACTGCGCGGCGCTCACAGGCCGCCGGGAGGATAGACAGGCCCGTGGCGCACGCGTGCGGTGCAGGCCGGCCTACACTGCGCGGCGCTCACAGGCCGCCGGGAGGATAGACAGGCCCGTGGCGCACGCGTGCGGTGCAGGCCGGCCTACACTGCGCGGCGCTCACAGGCCGCCGGGAGGATAGACAGGCCCGTGGCGCACGCGTGCGGTGCAGGCCGGCCTACACTGCGCGGCGCTCACAGGCCGCCGGGAGGATAGACAGGCCCGTGGCGCACGCGTGCGGTGCAGGCCGGCCTACACTGCGCGGCGCTCACAGGCCGCCGGGAGGAATCTGTTCCGTTATCGTCGGCGATACTCTGCGCCGCGACCTGGCCTGTGTCTGACGTAAGACGCGATACGCCTCACTGACTACTGCATTACTTCGCTCGGAGAGAGAAAGAGAGGGAGAGAAGTGATTGTCCGGCGTTCGGCTTTACGAAGAGCACAGCCGCCGTTACACCACCGCTCTGATTCGTTCTCCGAAAGAAAAACAGAACGCGCGCGCACACACAACACACTTCAAAAATGCGGCAAATTGGCAAGAGCCCGAGTTGTGATTCTCAGCTGAGAGACATTGGCCGCCGGGGCACAGGCAGCATCAGCTCCATAATGGACGCGGTTACCTGTGGAGCCCGCACCACTCCCGCGGACCCCGAGGCGGGAGCCCAAGGGGGGCACTGCGGGCGGCGCACTAGCGTGTTTACCGGGCGTTCGATGTGTGCGCCCTGGTCATCTCCCCGCACTGCCTGACCATTACCCGAGGTTTCGTGTGTGTGTGTGTGTGTGGGGGGGGGGGGGGGCGATTGTAGGATGCCATGAGCGATCGTCCGTGGGCCGGGGACTCCCCGAGGACGCCCATGAAGTGCATCTCTCTCCCCCCCCCCTCTCTCTCTCCCTCTCCATATCGGTCGAAGACACGATGCTGTCATGTGATCTCAGGAAGATGAAGACCGGAGCCAGAGACCTTGATAAGGGAAGTGTCGCTGTGACTTATCAAGGGGACGGCGGTGACGTAGCGGGGGGTCTGTGCCCCCGCACAGAAAGGCCCCCCGCGCGCACGCAAAGCTGCCAACTTCCCCTATGGGCCCGCGGCCTGTCACCACCGAGGTGACAGCCACTGACAGCCGACCGCCGGGCACCGAGAGCCACTGAGCAAAAGATTGGTGTTGTCTGACTGCGAATACCGACCGTCACCTGTTGCACTGCCAATAACCGGCAGGAGGTGTGTGTGTGTGAGTGTGCACACGCCTATTCCCACCTGGTCAAGGCGCCCTTCATGAGGGGGTTGGTGGTGCGCCTGTTGTTGTTGTTCATGGCTGTCACTGCCTTCCATGGGGGTCGGTGAGTCACAACACACACGGCCTTCTCGATAACGCTCACGGCCTTCTTGGTGACGCACAGGTCGGCGGAGTGACCGCTGCTGCAGCACCGCACAGCACCCGCACGACACACCGCACTCGCTGTTGTTGAGGCTGCAGGTTATTGCTGCACAGGCTGCCAACAGGCTGCCAAAGGGCTGCCAACGGGCTGCCAACAGGCTGCCAACAGGCTGCCAACAGGCCGCCAACAGGCACGGCTGCGACAACGCGCGCGCGAAAAAGGCGGTCGGAAGAGGCGGAGAGAACCTTTCACTGGTCCGAAGCACGGCACAGCACAGCACAGCTGGCCAGGTCTGGCGGCAAGCCGGCGCTGGCAGCCGCGCACGGACAGACAGTCTCTCTCTCTCCCTCCCCTCGGCCGGGCCGGGGGGGCTGGGCCGGACCAGTCTCCGTCCGCAAATGACATAACGTTGGGTGCGGGGAAGGGTGCACTCATGGCGAGGAGGCGAGGTGCCTGTGGCCACGGCACACGTAAGGCGCAGGGCCGGCAGGGCCCAGGGGGCGGGGGCACGGCACAGGGAGCCTGGCACACGCCGAGCATAGTGTCGGGCCGGGCGAATTGTACAGAAATTATATGCGCAATTATTCACACCTCGGCTGCACGCACTGAGCGCGCGTATGTGCGAGTGTGTGCTGTGCAGTCATTTGCCAGTGCCAGTGCCTCCCAAATGAGCGAGAGAGACGGAGCAAGGGGAGTGCTGAAAAGAGAAAGAGATCGGGGAGAAGCGCGCAGGAGGGGAGGGAGGGAGGGAGGGGAGGGGGGCACCGAAACGCGAAACCATGTCATTGTTTTGTCATCAAGCGCGGTTTTGTTTTGCTCGGCACTGCGGTGGCGGCGCGTGGCGCAGGAAAAGGGGTTCTACCACCCACCGCCCCCGAAGCAGGAGAAAGAGGCGGGAGGGGGGGGGGGGTCCTCCCAACTGGGAGACACAGACAGAGGGCTTTTCATCCCGCCCCCCTTCTGGGCGACCCCCATTCGTGACCAAATAAGCGGAGGCCGGGTAGTGCACTACGCCACTGCAAGAGGCGTGCTGTGCTGTACACAACGGGGCGGGCGTCAAGTGCTCCCGACAGGTAGGCCACAAGCTATCGCCCCCGGCCCGGCCCCAGCGGGACCCTCAGGACGACACCGTGACCTCTCTATTCGCACCTCCCCGCTAGACCGATCGGAATGTTATTGGGGCCTGTAACCAGCACCAGCGGCAGGCGACAGCAAGGCGACCGCGGGCGCGCCAAACGGACGGTTCGTGAGGATCATTAACCTCGTCGTGATCGTGATCGGCTCCTCGTTCGAGTCGGGGACTCGGACACGAGGGTCGTCGTCAGCTCGGTGGGCTCCGGGGGACTTCCCCCTTCCCCCGCCGGGGTCACGGCACGGACACGACCTGTCTCCACTTCTGGCGGGCCACGACGGAAAATCAATTGCCGGCACAGCGGTAGCAGAGTGGCAGCGGGGATGCCCGTCCCGTTGTCTTAGCGCCGCGCCACACGCCGGCGGCACGCGACAGCCACGCGCGCCCAGATGCACCGCCAAGCGGACGGGCACGTGCAAAACCGTTTCACGATGTTTCGCTCCCCGAACCCCTCCAGCACCTCTTACCCTACCCCTTCTTCTCCTCGGACAGCGAATCGCCAGCGCAAAGCAGTCGTGTCGGTTTCACCGCCGTTTCGCTCATTTCTTCGGCGCCCGCCCCCCGGCCCGCCCCCAGCCAGCCTGCCTCCCCTCCAGCCCTCCGGCGTCGCCGAATCGATAGTCCGCCGTATCTGCGGCGGGGGCCGGGAGAGATACCAGCCTCTCGTGCCGCGGCCCCGGCCCGGCCCGGCCCAGCACAGCCCAGCGGGGCGGATTGTGGAATATATCGACCTGCGACGGGACGGGACGGAACCAGACGGGACCCGCTTTGCAGCGCACCGGCTTGGCGTCAAGGCGAAGTCGCGCCGGACGAAGAGAAGAGGAGGCGGAGGAGCAGCAGGGCCTTTAACCGGCGCCGTCGCTACCCCGCGCGCCTCGGCCCGGCGCGGCACCCACGCGGCGCGGGGTACCGACGTAAAAGAGTAGAATAATGAAGCGGTGGGCGCTCTGCTCAGCGCCCGGCCCGTGGCTTTCATGGCACACTTCAAACGAAGTTCCCCTTGTTTTGAAAACTTTGCAGTCCGCTCGGCGCCGCGCGGGGGCGGCAGAATTAACAGGGACTTTTAATTCTCGCGGGTTGTGGACGAGGGACGCAGACAATCCTGATTACCTTGGGAGACAACAGAGTGGCTAAGTTAAGCTCAGATCACATTGGACTGAAATTTTCGGAATAAAACAATTTATTCCTGAAGTAGTGAGATAGAGTGAGAGAATTGAATTTTGAGACACAATGCTCTGATCCGGGAAACACCACGAACTGCACAATCAATGTAACTGTAGAAGTCATCGGAGGTCTCAAATTTTTTAGACTTTCACCTGAGTGAAAGGATTGTTCAGAGGCGTTATATTTATTACTACAGTTTATTACTATTACAACAGTACAGTGCATTATTATTACAATAATAATTATTAAATATATTAAATATTTTATGAGAAAAGAATTGAAGTGTGTTTTGAAACTTCCTTTATCCAGAGTAAGAAAAAGTTGAGCGCAACTGGAAGACCTCACAACTGCCATTCATCACCACAACTATTGTATTCTTATCATGTGTATGAGAGAGACACATGAGGGAGTTTTTCCCTTCCAGCACGTGTAAGGCCTTTAAACTTCCTAACACGCAAAATAATTTTTTAAGGCAGCAAGGGTCTTATATTTTAAGAAATGGGAATTATAATTTCTTATTTTTTTAAATGCTTGGTGATATCTGTCAAGGAATCATCAACACTTGTTACATGACCAATGAAGAAATAGTTGGAGGCAGAACTCACCCTTCATTGTTGTGGAAGAATTCAGCCATCCCAACTGCTACCTAATTAGACCTGGAACAAAAGTATACACAGTAAAAACATCAATCTCAGCAACTCTTCAAACATGCCAAAATTGGCACAGAGCATAACAATCTTGACCCTATAGTGAAGCTAAGAAGAGAAGAAAACAATGCTTGCATAAAACATGGCAACTTTAGAGATAACAATTCTATAATTTATCCATCTATTACTTCTATTTATTTTTCAGCCACAACACTCAAAACCAAAGTATCTGTAAGCTCCAAGTCATGATCTGTTAATAAATGAGGCATTTTGTGACAAATCAAATTTAGCTCAACCCAGAGTAAAATATGAGATTGAAGTAAGGATCTTGCTTTAAAACAAATATAAACATACATAAACAAACATACAAATACAAACATACATAAACATACTTTCAAGTTTACAAGAAGACAAAAACAAAGTAAGACTAATAAGATTACTGGAAATAAACTTTCACATATCTGTGAAAAAAATTGCACTGCACACATAACTGTCAGAATTTTCAGTTAACCACCATGCAAAGAAAATATTAAAAATTCAAAATATTGAAACAGTAAACAGTTATTGCAATTAAAAATGATGAGAATTTGCTAAAAATCCATCGTAGTTAGTCAAAAAACACAGATGCGCGAGGTATTAACCTTCCTCAAGGAGAGGGGGTAGGTTAAGATTTACACAATAAAACAATACAAACATTACATTTTCCAGGACTGCTATTAAACCACAGGTGTTGCTGGAATGAAGAGACCCGAGAAGGTCATCTTGGTTGCCACAGATTCTTAGGTTTCAGCGTGCGAAAGATATTGGGTGACAATCGCCTGCAGCTAACCTCTCCGAACAGATTGAAAACAAACGTCGCGGTTAAGAAGAGAGAGGCCAGAAGACCATTCGGCTGGGACACCGTCCTGTCCCTAGGATGACAATGACACCCACACAAAAAATCTCTCATCCGGAATCGTAATGATGGGCTCCACTTTATTCACTTTCGCCCATGTTGTTACTTGCTGCGCATCGGTATTCACTTCGTAACTTCTTTTGCATTTAACAGATGAATGGAATCTTACCCATCAGATGAATGAGCTGAAAAGGGAGACGACTAATCTCATTTCCCGGGGCCAAATCAGTCGAATCCCGTCTCCGTTCCACTTGAGCGGCACGCACCGAACTCGAATTTCACAAATAGTTGCCAAATTCCAAACTGTCAACAACACAGACGAAATTCGCGTATTTCGCATCACAAAACACAAATCGGAGCGATTTCCATCGCTTTGATCGCCATGATTATTTTTCAGTGCTTTCTAGAAGCTCGCGAACTCGGGAGCAACAAGGTCGAACATGGATCTGTCTAAGGGGCGCTAAGAGCTAAAGAGGCGAAGGAGGCGCAACACCCGCTGCCGCAGTCCACTCCACTCCGAGCCCGAGCCGCGGTCCCTACCGTCCCTGCTGTCCCCATGCCTCCCGCTCACTCTTTCTCTCTCGCACTCAGGTTCGCGTGCCTAAGGTGGGACAAGGAGGGAAGGAGCTTGGACGCAGTCCCGGGCAGAAGCGCAGCGTGCGTGGTGCGCAGCGCTAGCAGCGCTATGCTCTCGGCCCCTAGCCTGGCTCTGGCTGCCTCTGGCCACCTTTTGGGGCTCTGGGTCTGCTCCGCTCGGCTCTGCCATGGCTCTGCGCTACGTTGCGTTTGTGTACTCGGATTACTCGCAAGCGCAGAAAGTACGACTGAGAGGCGCCTCGCTTACAGTCCAGCTGCTCGAGTCCTCGCG
The DNA here is from genome assembly GCA_038380765.1 of Odontothrips loti. NCBI lineage: Eukaryota > Metazoa > Arthropoda > Insecta > Thysanoptera > Thripidae > Odontothrips > Odontothrips loti. Next base: position 6,595,493 of record CM076246.1, read on the forward strand.
GACCATACGGGACGGGCGGTGATGTTTGTGTGAGATTCGGCATGACCGGGACCAAGCCGAGGTCTTTGACCAACTTAATGGAGGGGAAGTCCTTCCCCCTTCCCCTCCCCTCAAGCACAGATCAGATACCCGATCGCCCACGAGAGGCCCCATACGGTATTTCATTAGCAAATTGTCTATGCGGTCTGCCTCTTCACAATCAGACTGTTCCAGTGGCAAGTTTGTGCTCTATATGGGTGACTCAAGCATCGAGCTGAATGAAGCCAGAGGAATAAGGAAATAAACAGAGTCGCAAGAAAGCTCCTCCGAAATAAGGGTGCAGGCCAGTGCAAGGCAGAGCGGGTTGAGGGGCAATGGCCGATAGGTGGATAGGAGGAGGAAAACGATTTCAGCCTTCTTCTGGCTGTCAAGATAAAAGTCGTCTCCGACCACGGAACCGAACCTCTTGCTTGGCCCACCCACAGAAGGCCCCTCACCGGATAGGATAATTGCGCTGGAATAGCGATCGCATTAAGGTAAAAATAAATCAAAAAAATCACTCCATTTTAAAAAGTGGGCATTTCACGTCCCCCCCAAAATGCTAAATTTCTATTTTTAGAGAGGTTTTATTTCTTCTCCAGAAATTTTTTCCGCCGTGATTTTTTTTTCACCTGCACTGAACCTACCCCAACTTGTTCTTTACTGCGAGGTCTCGCTAGGGAGGGACCCAGGGAGAAAATCACCGAAATCGCTGTAACCGCCAGACAACCGACGCTGCTGTCATGCTACATAAACTGGAGCACTCTTTAGTACCCCCCCCCCCCCCCCCTACACACACACACACACCACAATGCTGTCCTCGGGGGTGGCGATGGGGTCATTGTCGCCTGGGGGTCTTGAGGGTTGGTGGTGTGGTCATATCGCCATCCGACATTTGCGCAATGGGAGGTAGCACTCATCATTTTAATTTGTTGCTGAATGGGCGCCAAATAATTTCGCGAGGAGTGAATTCTGTGAGGAAGTTTAATTATCACGTTTCATCTGCATTTATTAATTTGCTGATCTTGGCCGGAAGTCACCTTCCCCCGCCCCTACAACTCCGATTCTGTGCAGAACATGGGGAATGCCCAATCATAGTCATCTGACATAACGTCGTCTGTATGCGTGATGCCTCCCCCCCCCCCTCGAGATTCTCAGACTGAGAACACGTCGTGTTAGTTAAAACTACCTTTCTTCGGTGTTCTTCGGCTTAATGGGATTGTTATCAGTGGTTGCTAAGCACTGCGTCCACTAGGCCCAATGAAGCCACTCTCCCGCCTACACTGTGCAGCTCAAATATTCTGCTGGCAATCGCAGAGCCTTTAGAAAATAACCTCGGTTTAATTTCTTTCGCCTGATGACTATAGGTGGTTCGAACCCAAAGCGCACGAAGCCGAAAATATTTTGACATACGCGTGATTTGAACAGACGCGGTATTGTGCGGTATCTACTTCCTGTTCGCCAACGCTGCCGCGTCTCGGCGGTCCTTCCGATACGACATTTGGATCTGAAAAACAGGCAATAACCATATTATTTGATAACAAGTATCCATTAATGTGGTTTTTCTACGTTTTAGGAGAACAATAAGTTAGAATACTGATATTTCTTCCACAGGCCGTGCAGCGCTGCACGTTGGTAGCATTGCTCGGTGGTGAGAGATGAAGGAAGAGTGGGGGGTGACAACCGCAGGCGCCATTGCACCCGGCTTTTGTTTTTAGCTCCCAACCAACAACCCTGGACTGTTTGGTTGTTGGCCTAATCCGCTTCACTGCTGTCAACGCTCTTCTCGGACGTTAGCCGGATACCAGAAAGAGGACTTTGTTCGAATCCACAGCAGCCAGAATGGATTACTACCAGGATGTGAGTGCAAACGGCGGCGCTGGGTCCGGGGGCGGCCAGGCCCACGGCCAGGGCGAACGGGGAACGGCCGGCATTCCTGGGAAGGACGATGACAAAAAGCTGTTCGTCGGCGGGCTCAGCCGGCGGACCACGGACCGCGAGCTCAAGGACTACTTCGGCAAGTTCGGGGACATCGAGAGCGTCACGGTGAAGGTGGACCAGTTCACGGGCCAGTCGCGCGGCTTCGCTTTCATCGTCTTCACCAACCCGAAGACCATCGACAAGCTGCTGGCCGCCGGCGACCACTACATCCAAGAACGCAAGGTGGACCCCAAGCGAGTGTCGAAGAAGACGCAGCAGGGCAAGATCTTTGTCGGTGGCCTCACCCCCGAGATCTCCGACGACGACATCAAGGGCTACTTCTCCCAGTATGGTACCATAACAGAGTTTCAGGCCCCCTTCGACAAGACCAAGAACCAGCGGAAGGGATTCTGCTTCATCACCTTTGAGTCAAAGGACGTGATGCTGAAACTGCTTAAATGCCCAAAGCAATTCATCAATGGCAAGGAGGTAGACGTGAAGAAAGTTCGGGTTAATCCAGAGATGGGCCGCTGGGGCAGTGGTGGTGGTGGCGGAGGAGGACGTGCAAATGCCAACTGGGGCCAAGGCTATGGTGGTTCTGGGTATGGTTATGATGGATATGGTTACAGCAACTATGGAAATGGCTACGACTATGGTAATTATCCTTATGACAGCTATGGCAGCTATGACAGTCAAGGTGGTTATGCAAACAATGGCAATGGGAAGCCTCGCAATCGCCAGTTTTCAAGGCACCAGCCATATTAATCATTTCACTTTTATTTGTTTGATTGTTTAACAAAAGATGCCAGTTTGATATACCACAAGTGTCGAGGGATTTTCTTTTCATTATCTTTAATTTTTTTTTTTTTTAAATTTAGCACCAATTGCTATAATTAATTAATATAGGTAAGATTAGTTCTGTAGCAATCTGTTTGTTGAATTTTAAGATGTATATATCGCACCATCACTCATCCTAGAGTCTGTTGGTTACTACTCCTGGGACTTGTTTCCAGTGATGTTTAAGTGACTGATAGGAAATTGGTAAGAAATTTCTTGGTTTGAAAACTGTACTTATGTTTTATGTCCTTGATGTAGAAGCAGTTGTTTCTTGTGACATTTTTTTTCCACTCGAATGAGTGCCTCTATGTTTGAATTTCTTGTATGCAAGAACTTATCAAATTTGAATGTCAAAGGCATTCTGAGATTGTTTACACATCATCTTGTAGATTAGCTATGACTCGGTGATATTGATCTCATTTCATTAATCTTAATGAAACAAGTGAATCACATGTTATGTTTCTACATCCATACCATTAAGAATATAATGGTTCAACATTTTGGTGCATTATTTGTTACTGATGAGACTTGCATTAGGTTCACATTTTGATTTAGCGATGCTGTGTTATTCAAAACTTCAGCAATGTTGTAAAGAGATGTTAAATGTGATTGTTATGCATATGCCATACTTGTTTGTCATACTTAGAACTGTATTGCAGTTTTAAAAACTGCTTTATTTGTTTGGCATCTGCCAAGATCATCATTCTTGGTTGAATTGATTTGTGTCATTAATTCAAGGTAGCCTATCAAACCAATAAAATTGTGAAGTCTGTACATTGACAAGCAAATTGTGTTTGTGCTAGAATGATTTAGCTTTTCAGAGTAGGAATATTTAAAAGTGAACAGTATTTTCTTGCCTGTTGAAAGTCAGTTAAGTATTTTGCATGTGATCTTTTGAAAATGTGGTAAGACTGATTTTGCATCTGAAGTCATCTGTTTACATCTTGCCTTGGTTTGACATGTGATTAGTTTATATTCACAAGAGCAAAATTTAGTGTGACCATTAATATTTAAATAGTCGAATAATTGTAGTTATGAAACCTTGTTTTATATTTGACACTACTAGTCATTGTCATGTTTTCAAAATTTTAACTGACTTATAAATTGCTTGCTTCTTTGAAAATAAACATGTAAAAGACTGATGTGTTTCTTGCAATCTGAGGGAAAGGGAGAAATAAAAGACCTCTCTAAAAATAAATATCAGTGGGACAATATGCCAACCAGGATTGTAGTTAATTGTGATACCACCAATCATCACAGGGTCCAACTTCTTTTCAATTAGAATCTCAAAATTAAACCTTCAAATTTTGTAAATGTTGTGATAGTTTTTGTTTGTCTTAAATGTTTATTTTGGATGATATAATAAATTAATGGGACTGGATGCACATGTTTTATTTTATCAAAACACCCTGACCAACAAAACACAAAGGTATCTTAATAAAATTAATCTGTTTGTTACAGAGAAAAAATAGACAAAAGACTGGTTCAGGCATTAATACACATTGAAAAGAACATTTAAAAGAACAAAGTTAAGACTACAACCTGAATAAGCATGAAGACTAAGCAGTGCGCATGCATAAGAATGAAAAATGAATCATGGAATGATGAGAACCAAGTGGCAGTCAAGAAACTAGAGGCAGGAAATCAATGGCACTAATTGGAACCTATGATACATCCTTCAGTACACAATTGAAAGTTGAAGGGCAATTGAGAACAGAAAAACAATTTTCGGGCCAGCCCTTCCAGGCACACAAATCATCAGTTTCATCTAAATCACACTCTTCGAGCCTGTATTCACTAGAGATTAATGGATCATTGCCATTAACTTCTTTCCAGTTTCCTCCCTTTTCACAAACACGTACAACACATCCTTCGTACTGTAAAGTGAAGCAGTGATAGTTTTCAAAATTGTCTACTTTATCCCAGCCACACCAGTTCTCAGTCTGGGCATCTCTTAGTTCTATAACTTCTAATTCTGAAGCAATATCTTCAATAACCTCCTCAGATTCAGAGAGCCCAGTGTTGTCACAAACAGCTACTTGCATAGCTTCGGAAGCACATTCTTTATTGTGGTCGCTCACTTTAACCCATCGACCCTTGGACAAGCATAAACGTTCCAGATGACCATCATGCACTACACTCAAACAATCAGTTTGAGGAGTTATAATTTCTGTAGACCAACCATGCCATCCCATATCTTCACAAGAAATAGCACAGTTTCCTAAACTTTGGACATCATTTTTGACTTTTAAAGGGGACTGTTTCCCAGGGCTGAGCTCAAAGAACACCACTTTTCTTAAATTCTCTTTAGAAGTCTTGTCAGACTCCTTTTTTAGGATGGATGTAGGATATTTGCTAGATTGAGTTTCTAGACAGCCATCAACATCTTTTTCAGCCTCCATGGGTCTGTCCATTTTACTCTGTAAATGCAAAATAGGAGGATCTCAGGTAAACAAATGAAAAACTTAAGGAGGAAGAAGAGGAATAAATTGGATAGTTACATTGGGTGGCGAGGTGGATTTGCTGTCTTTACACCACGGAGATGGTTCTGGATCACAACGCTGAAATTGAAACTTGTAAATACGAAATCCTGCCTTTCCTGTTGTCTCCCAAAATTTAGTTACATTGTACAAGCCTGCAAAAGAATTAAAAGTAAATTTAATGATATTTTCTATGTTATAAAATTTTTTTCTCCTCCACTGAGTTTGAGAAAAGACTACAATATTACCATCATAACGGTATCCGCTGTCTGGAGCAAATTTGCTGTTGAGCTTGTAACCACGAATCACACGAACTGGGTTCCCCGTTTCTACATTTCTTGACAAAGCTAGGTTTCCTCTAACTAAGGCCTGATGTTTAGACTGAGGAGCAGTTCTCAAATTTTTCGGGTTGCTTGCTGTTCCCTAGGTGATAGAAAGAAGTCATGGTGAAGAACTATTTTTTTCCCCTTTGAAAAGACTTGACTCACTGTACTTGCCAAATACCTTTAGGTCTCTCCCACCCTCACCAGTGTAAGTGAAAGAATCTCCAAGGTCCACATCATCCTCATAGCCTCCAGAAAGGGCAACAGAATATGCCCCATCTGGACCTTGATGAATTCCAGCAACAGTTGGTCGGTGGATGCCATCATAGTTGCAATCCAAACGAGTCTCCCACCAAGTTCCAACTTTCACACCTGTCACAAGCCAAAATTAGATTGTGTATTATTGATGTATGAAATATGAGTGTGAAGTGGCAAAACTAACAAAAAGAGAACTTGCCTTCGATGGATCCATATGTATTTGGCCGTGGAGGTTTTACTATGCTACGATTAGGTTGGCGAAGATTTTTCAGACGTTCAGCTTCTTCTTCATCATCACTCTCTTTAAGAGTTTCATAGTCTTCATAAAAATCTGGCTGCAAGATAAGAGAATGAAGTCAAGTTTGGTTACACAATAATGAGTGTGGATGAAAATTTTCTCTACCACAGAGCTGAAGTGATCTTGTTTAGCTTCACACCTGAGTAGTACAAACTTACCTGAACTTTCAAACGCACTCTGAATGATATGCGTCTTTCCCCAATTGAAGGCTCAGGCTTTGTACGTTTCTTTACAATTCCTTTGGGTGGTCTCTTCTTTGGCTCCTTCTTTTCAGTCAAAGTTAAAGAAGTGGTTTCAACTACCTAGAGTGACAAACATACTATGAATTAAAAATAAATATTAAATGGGAGGAGAGATGTTAACCAGCACACTGCAAAGGGACATCTGCGCCGCATGTACGCAAAAGGCTTCATCAAAGAATATTAACAGCCAGTACCAAAACACTGAAATGCTGAAGTATTATTTACCGGTGCCTGAACTCCATACTCTTTCAGAAATTCACTGTTTTCACTCAGATTAGCTCTTCTCATACGTTCATACGCAGACAACCCGGCCATTTCCGACAGAAATGATTGTGTACTTTCGAAAGTGTATGACAAAATTGACTTCAACGTCAATTGACGCTTACGGTGTAACAATCCCACGAGACAGACCTATTTTAGAGCAAGATAAACAACAAGCAAAATAAGTAAAACGTTCCAAATGTTGATTTTCCGAATCGGAGGGACATTTTTAAAGAGATCCTGCAAACAACACTACAAAACTAAAAACACTATGTGTTTTTGCGAAAGAAATTTGTGCATCCGCGCTGGTCGGAAGGAAAATTTGCGAAACAAGAGAAATAATTTGCATTCAAGTTCGATCGGGAGAAACCATGATTTGTTGCTGAAATTCAGAACTTTGAACTAACCATAAAACTATACCCCTGCTGTTGGTCATGCCGGTGTCAGTTTGGATAAACATACGACGCTCGGTCATGGACCGCGCGGGAATGTGTTTAACCAATTGCTGATGGGTTCTATTCATTGCCTCATTTTTCAGGAACTAGTTGATAGTTGATTACCATTGTCGTTCAATCATTTGTGCAATGTTTCATACAATCTTTTAAGTTCTTGTGTGGCCTGTTCCAGTCAGACATTTGTCGAGGAGAGGGTTTCTAAGAAGAGAGGGAGGCACATAATTGACATAAAGTAATGACTTTATTGAACTGTTTCCAATCCAATGATTGGAGGGTCATCATTTCTTTGCCATTTCCTGCAATAAAACTATTTGGTGAAAGCTAAATAAATGAAAATTTACATAAACCTCCCTTGAAATAGTCATCTGCCACCACATAATAGGACAAGGGAATAACTACTTTTCATAATAAAATTGTAAAAAATATTCTTATCAAAGACAAGGATAACATAGCAGAAACACATTCTATAATGCAAATAAATAATAAAATGTTTTTTTCCTGATAATATCAAAGTACAATTAATTGGTGGTTAACATTCATACACACATCAGTAGTTAAAAACTGTAATAAAAGACAACTCTAAATTCATACATACCCATCAATAAATAGGGTGGAAACCTCAACAAAAGAACACTGAGGCCAGGAAGCAAATAAGCACAGCATTTGACACAGGATAGGATGGGGAACATACACTTGCTTAATCAGTCATAAAATGTCTTCCCAATGGTAAAGTAATAAATAATGAAGCCTGAGATTCTGGTTAACAGAATGGTAACTTAAAACCAAATGATAATATTGATGGCTACATGCAAATGCAATGAGGCTGGAATAATCAAAAGCAGATAACTACCAGGAATGATGGAGGACATGAACCTAAAATAAGTCCGTTCAATCAATCAGTTTGAGATTAAAATGCTGTTTGGCCACATTTTTTACTCTAACAGCAATCAGCCTACGTCATGAATCTACAAGCACAATGGAAGTTCAATAATACTGCAGTCTCTGCCAAACATTTTCACTACCTATTTGTCTGTGCTCTGCATACAATATGACTGAACTGATGCTTCATGCAGAAAGTATGAAAAAAAAACGAAAAAAAAAACAAGAATCGATCTCCTAAGCGTTGGTACCAAAAACCAAGAATTGATTTTCAAAAATGGACAGCTAAGAAGCAATTTGAGGACACTACAAATCAATAATTTTCTTTAAACTCTGAAGACATTCCACATATAAAATCATAAAGATCTGCTGATGAGATGTTATTTTTTCTTGCTCTTGCCCAGGGTCAGTGTGTGATGGCTTGAGCTCAGGGCCTGCTGCTGAGCGATCTGCGTTTTGCGACGGTTGAATTCAATGATGTCCTCTTCCAGTGTTTTACGCACATCATCCAACTTCCGTTTCTCTTCCGAGTGATCTTTCTTCAATTTGTCAAACTTAGAATGTAGCTAAAAGAAAATTCAGGGTTAATGTGGTCACAATCACACACTGCAGTTAGTGCACACTATTTTATTAGTACAGTATACCTCTTTCTCTTCATCTTTCAACTCTTGTTCCTTCTCCTTCACACGGTTAACAAACATTTGCCTCATTTCATCTTCTTTCTGTTGAAGCTCCTGGAGGTGGTGAGAACGCTTTTGCTCAAAGGATTGTTGGAAACTTACAGGCTTATTGTCAGAATCAACATCTGTGAAGCCCATCTTGAAAATACAAAGACAAAGTATATTTCAATTGAACAGGCTTTCAAAAAGCACTAGCATAAGGATCTGTAGAAATACCTGTTCAAGACGTTTCTTTCTGTACAACTCATAGTGGCGCATATGAGTTTTCTCCCTCATGTCCTCCATGTTTGTTCTGATAAGCATCTCTCGTAGCTTGACAAAGTCACAATGGCCTTCATTCTCAACTAGAAGACAGATATCAAGCAGAACGTAATTATAAGCTATCATTCAACTCATCTGTGGTGTCTGAAGTATAAGTAAAACCAACCAGTGTGTTCTTACCTTGTACTGTGCCCCATGGATACTGCCTTGATCGCATCATCTTGTTCCCAACCCTGACAAAGTCAGTGCTGCCAACAACAGCGAATGGAACATGAGAGTTCATTTGAGCATTTACTTCAGTTACATTTTCATCGTCAGTAGGAAATTGGTAAATTTGGACACCATTGTTCGAGAGCTCATGAACGATTTTCTCCTAAAATTAAAATAAAAAGTATGAAAAAAACCGAAGCAACAGAAAACTAAGAGAGTTTCAATCATTCAGAATTTTAAAAAATTACCTTAAACTTTTGCAATTCTGTTTTTGAGATGGTGTCAGCTTTGGCAATGATGGGAATGATACTAACTTTGGTATCCAATTTCTTCATGCACATTAAATCAATTGACTTCAGCCTGAAAGAGGAGTGCAGAACACATTAAAAGCAAAGTTGCAATTATGAGAACTAAATTGGGGAGCAGTACAATTCACATACCCATGTCCAGTAGGGCAGATGAAATAAAGACACACATGAATACGAGTGTCATGGAAAGTTGCAAGTGATCTTTTGATCTTCAGTTCTTCTTGAAGATACGACTCAAATTGAGCATCAATGTAATCAACAATTGCTTTGAAACTATCCTCTTTATTGATTTGATCACCATACCCAACTGTATCCACAATAGTAAGCTAAGAAGAAGGTGCGGAGCGTGAGTTTCATTATTAACTTCTCAAAACAAAGATTGATGGTTTACAGTATAATAAAACAAAAACAAAACATAAAAATAAATGGATACCTTTAGGCGGACACTGCTTTCCTGCAACTCGTATGTGTGAGCTTTCAGTTTGACGGATGGGAGAGAATGTGGACTGGGTGAGGACTCAAAGCTTGTGTTAAATAAGGAGTCCATGAGTGTTGATTTTCCCAATCCAGTTTCACCTGAAAAAATTTAGGTGTAAAGGAAAGACAAGTCTCAAAGAGACTACAAAAATGGAAGCAACATACTCACCAATACACAAAATATTGAAGATAAATCCATTCTGAACAGACTTGTTGACAAGTTGGTCTGGAAGACTGTCAAACCCAACATGGCCTGCCAGTTTCAAGTTACGAATTGGTGCGTCCACCTGCAAGCAATAACATTGTTAGTCCAGTACATAATTGAAAATCTATGCTGAGTAAAGCAAGTGTGAAAGAAAGCATGTGTGTTTGTGAATATTAATTAAGACATAATGCTAAAAGCAGTGCTACATTTCACACCTAAATTATTGTAATGAATTGAATGAACACCTGTAACAGTCACTGAAGCAGAGCTGAAAAGACGTAGTACACATATTGTCCAAAAGTATAGCATGGACTGCACAACAAGAACTAGGACTCCAAGAAGCCTATCAGCATAATAACCTTACACAAAAATATATAGTGCATCACTTTGGTTGTCATTCACATCAAAATGATCAATTAAATATAATAGGACTCCATTGCAGGCAGTATAATAATTAGATATGATTTCCAATGCTAAACATTTCACTCATGCACTTCACAAGACTATTGTGGTGTAAGTCCAATAAAGAAAAGCCTTGGTGCCAGACACAATTACCCATAAAATTCGCTGTTCATACCAGATCAAGCAAGACTAAATGAATTCATAATTCAGCTTTTCCATTCAAATCAGAATAAGGAAACATAAAACCAGAAACTTTCTAGTACAGTAATCAGATTCTTCCAAAATATTCCATGCAGTTCAAAAGAAAGCACTACTGATTAATAAATGAATGCAAGAGCATTCAACTCTCAGCATAACATATCCTGAGGTTCCAATACTTCGGGCTAAACTGTTGGAAAAATAGTTCTGGAGTTTAGCCTACCTGCCGTACCTTCCCGACAACTGGCTTAGTTGACGGATCTGGCAATGGTGGCTGTGAATAAGAAAGTATTGACATTTAAGCGTAAGCCCTGCACAGGACAGTGGTCAATTGAAGCTTACAAAGCCACTTAAATCACAGTTATAGTTTGGAATATATATTTAATACATGGTATGGAATTTTCAGGACAAGTGCAGGAGTGGCAAACTTGGTGTAGGCATTTGAACCACAAAACAACTTTGAACTGACCCTGCATTTTTAAACAAACCGTGTGCGTAATTCATAAGTGCTGAGCCTGAAGAATCATGTGGCCAAGTATAAAACAATATGTACATGAGCAGCTTCCATTTCTCTCTCTCGTTTCCACCAGTGATGTGTGTATATATATATATATATATATAGTTACGATAACAGAATAAGGGAAAAGATACATAAACTAACCATATCGTCCCTTAATTTTCAACTCACAGCGGCTCAAAAAATCGCGAATTCGAAACCCAGACACTAGGAAACCCTGGAACTGTGATGCCTGAGAGACACTGCGAGCGTTCAAATACCCCAACACCTTCCGCTTCTTCGCAGACACACAGAGGTTAGGTTGCTTAATGCAGATTGCTACTATACTGCTGTTCGAAGCAGGAGTCCACGGAAGTCCTCGCGGCACATTCCGGATCAAAGTTGACAATATTTTCACCCCCCGCCGAGGACTCCGAGGAATATGTACGTTGAGGAGTTGGGAACGGAAACCCCCAGGGCGCTGCCCGCTGCCCCTCCCCTGGCCTACCCGCCGCTCCCCTGTCAGGGCCCACGAACCACAAAGTATTTACAGTTCTTTACGTTCCAGACTGAAAAGCTTTGAGGAGGCAGCACACAGGCAACCGGGGAACAGCCGACATACGAAAAGTTACACCAGGATGATGGAATAAGGAACGAAATATGTACCTTTGGTCCACTTACGCGGATCCGCTCGACCTCCGCCGCTGCCATTTTTGTTTTGAATGGAGCTTCGAGTTGGGGCTGGGGCGTAAACGGATGCGCAGAGCCGGGGGCGGGGGTGGGAGGGGCGGGTGGGGCGGGCGGGCGAGGGATCGAGAAAAAAGGGGTGGGGGGAATTGGCGTGCTGGACGTGCTTGCACTGACCGTCGGAAGAGGGCTCTGCAACGAAAATTTTTCAATTTGTTGTTGGTGAACGCACTCGAACGTTTGAACGATCTGAACACAGCTGAGGCCAGCTGAGCCGCAACATCCCAGCCCTCTGATCCCGTAATGCTTGCTGTGACAGCTTTTATTTCATGCAATTCACCTCTAATTCATGCGATAGGGAAAGCCAGCGAGTTTTCGTTTCAATCGAAATGTTTATAACAATACCCCAGGTTTCCAGGAAACCTCACCGTCTTGTCGACCTTATCAAGTAAGGCCAGCGGGTGGATGATAAATATTATTGATCGATGGTTCGAGCTGGAATTTGGTCTATCTGTGGCGTTTACCGCCCAATATAGCGGCTCGTCAAAGTTCCGACCCGAACGGCACACATAATATTGCTTAAGTTTCCCGCGAAAACCGGAAAACTGGATTCGAAATCGCGAAAATGAGTGGGGTATAGTATTCTGGAGTCCTTGCGTGAGGATCGATAATTTTGAAATGCGCGCCGAGCGCCGTCGAGTCCCCAGACACCTGTCGTTCCTTAGCCAACCCACCGAACGGTCCACCACTGAGACAACGCCCCGCTAAGCAAAGCGAAAGCAGCTGAGCCCAGCGAGCCTTTAGCATTACATTCGCTTAATTTTGCGCACGAATACGCACCGCAGTCGCAGACCCAGGCCAGGCTTCGAGCCTACTGTACAACTCCGTGCCTTTTGCGGCGTGAGGCCCCGTTGGGTTGCCATCATCGGCACCCCGTCAGTTTCCAACATGGAAGATGGGCCCGTGTCTGGTTATCATGTGATGGTGCGAATTTCGGCTTAATTTTCGATTTCCAACGCGTTTTGCCAATCCTTTTCGGTTTTGAGGGCGAGTTAAAGACCTTAAGCAGCCATGGCGGAGGCCACCGAGGCTGCGCTACCGGAGGTTAAGCGTCCGGAGGAGGTGGTGCGAATGGCGATGAACGACGGGCTCAAATTTGCGGTCTTGATCGGGCTCATTGAGGTGGGACAAGTCACCAACCGGGAAGTTGTCAACACCATCCTGCATCTGGTGAGTGGCGCCCACCTTTGGGTTCGACATGGCGGACCTGTCAGGTGGCGGCCGAGGCCCGCGCGGCGGCGAAACGCAGCCGCGAACACGGATCCGTGGCGGGCAGCAGAAGCGATGCATAGCTGCCAACTGCACACACGTCTGACGTTTCGCCCCCTTAGCTGTCAAACCTCGGCCGTTTCCCGGCAGAATTTTGGTCATTCCACACCGTTTTTGGCGGGCCGGGTTTAGGGGCCGTGTTTGGGACGTCGGGTTGCGTCGGCACGAGCCCGAAGCCCGGTTGGTCGATTCGGTTCATGAATTTTAAACGTCAACATGAGAGGTTATACTGTATTTTAGGCTTTGTTTTGATACATACTTAACCGGCTGTCCGCGGAGTGGGACCCCGAATTTTCGATGGGAGCTGTCGCATTTTGCCACATTGAATGGTTGGATGGCACAGGGAACAGCAAAGAAGATACTTTTCATTCATTTTTTTCTCCTAAATAAAGAAGGTTGTCAAAAGTTTGACAGAAGGTTGATCAGTTGCTGTTGTCACAGTTTGCAAAGTATCACTTGTCTCTGAAAATTGTTATTGAACCTTCCTTATCTGCAATAGCTAGTAATAATATAATCATGTGTAAGAGTTGGTACATCCATGGCCATGTTTGTGAATGTATTATGTTTCAACTACCTACATTATACATTTTGAGTATTCTCTGTCATATCCTTCAAGTATTAATGCTTTGTAAACCTAGTAGTATCATGGCAGTTTTGTTTCCGTATGTTTAATGAGTTGAGAAGTACAAACATTGTTCCTTTGAGCTGTTATTTCCGTTAAATTCCAAACTATCTTCCCTTGAATATTATTTATGCCACCATACCAGACTCAAATGTACTCAATCCTGGTTGAAGTGCCGCATTTAATATTTTGTTTCTCCTTTTGATGATATTTCATTCTACATTCTGTGGTCAGTGTGATCGCAAAGATAGTAGTTTTGTATTTCATTTTCCAATGGATGCTGTAGGTTTGAATTACAGTTCAACAGCTTCTCATCCTGACATGTGCTATCCCAACGGTTTTTATTTTGACCGTCTGTGTCAGCTGAGGAATTGTCTATAGCTCATAGCTCTCCGAAATCTTTGAACAGTGTTGTCATAAAAACCTCCCAATGTGAAGATTTGATGACACGAATGATGTCGCCATGGCCACAGTGTTGAACACTGTGCTGTTGAGAGATTACAAAGCTGTGGCCCAGTTCAAGTGGAGTGGCCCCCCGGCTGCCCCCCTCATGCCGCATCAGTTTTGCCTCGGCGTAACTGGGTTTGCGCCCCCCCCTCCCCCCCCCCAACTCGGTAACTCGGTACACACAATTTGCGCGACATCATGAGTGGCACTCCCCCCCGAGGGCGGTCCGCGTCACCTGTGCCGCCCACGACCCATTGATCGGGTACTGTACAGACAGAGCCAGGAACGGAAAGGCTTTGTGCATACGGGCATAGGCCGTAAAGCCTAAAGAGAAAAGGTGTCGCGAGTAAAAAAAAAAATGCAAATGTTTTTGTGGGTGAGTGTACCGACAGGCAGCCGTAGCGCTGGTACCAGGGGAGTGCCACTGTACCTCCACTGATTAGCGCGTCGCGCGTACCGAGAGGGCCGTCCGTAAACGCCCGGGATGCCGTGCATAGCGAGAGTGTCCTGGGTTCGAATCCCGTCGAGAGCCATTTTTCTTGTTAGTAAGACGGCAGCCTAATTCACCGGACGTGACCCAGTATGCTGCAAGGGATGCCTGGCGCGCGGGGCACCGCGGGGGGTGGTTGGTGGTTCCCTATGCCTCCCCACTCCGCTGTCAGGGCCGTCTCCGCCCTGGAAATAAATAGCTTAGGTGCACCGCTGGAAGCGTATTCGAACCCACAAGGAAGGGGCTGGGCGTCCCGTCATGCGACCCAGTATTTGTTTCAATGAAGCTCGAGGGGGAAGGAGGTAACCTGAAGACAAAACTAAAAAATGTAATCGAAACACGCAAAGGGTAGGCCAGCCCGCACGGCACGCGTGCATGCAGGGGCCGTGGCTGCCTACCCAGCAGGCGCTACATAGACTCTCGGTTATTGCGCTTGCGACAATATCGTGGACGCACCTAACTACCCGCCCGCTGCACTGCAGCCGCCGCTGCGCCCGTTTGTGTGGTGATTTGCGGCTGCTGGAGGCATCCATCCGGGACCAATCAGAAACCTCGTAGCTGCCTCGTGTGTGTGTGTGTGTGTGTGTGTGTGTGTGTGTGTGTGTGTGTGTACGAGCGTGCTTCCGCCCGCTGCCGCTGAAGTCACAGGCTGCTGTGGAATTCCCGGGGCCGCTCTGCTGCATGGGCGAATATCCTCCGCTGCCGTCTGTATGGTCGACAACCGTGTGTGTGTGTGTGTGTGTGTGTGTGTGTGTGTGTGTGTGTGTGTGTGTGTGTGTGTGTGTGTGTGTGTGCGTCATTGACCGCTAGCCATGGTAACACACCCAGCACTTTGGGGTGCGTGTGTGAGGGGGTGCGCAGATAGAAACAAAACCTGCACGCTCCGCTGACTCCGACGGTTGGGTTTATAGTTGTGTGCGCGTCCTGTGTAGTGTTGTGCTGTGCACGGGGGTGCTGAAAAATGGAGGAAAATTCGCAACCTTCTGTGCGGAAAGTGAGAAAAACAAAAATAAAATGTTTTGCGCGGTTCAATGCTTGAAAGGTAAAAAACAACGGCGATGGCTGAGAGGAGGAGGGCGCGCGGGGGTGCGGCGTTGTGGTATTAGGTGGGGGAGATGAGGAGGGGGAGCGAAAGAGTGGCCCGGCAAATTAGGGCTGTAATGCGAGAGAGAGACAGACAGACAGACAGACAGACAGACAGACAGAGAAAGGGGGTGTCATAGCCGTGGCGTGTCTCCGGGCGCCTCGACAAGGCGGTCGTAAAGCGGCCGCTGTACCGCGTCAGGACAGAGCCCCGCCCCGCCCCGCCCCCACGGTCCTGTCCAAAGGTTACAGAGGTGCAGAGCCCTAGCCTTGCCCTAGCCCAGCCCCCGGCGTCGTGCAACTTTCGCTAAATAGGCACCCTTATTCTGTGTGCACCGCCAGAGGTCGGCATGAGAAAATCCCCGCCCCCTCTGGTATTTGAACCCGAACCCCGTGGGGGTGGCTGAATACACGGGGCGTCACGTCACAGGTGACTTTTCTTTTGCCGGCGTGCGGTCCGGACCGGGCCGGACGCCGCCAGGGAAGTCCGTTCTATAGCTGCGTCCTTTTTGCTCTGCCGCCGTCGTGGGCGGCGCCGCTGCCATCCGTCTCTCTCGGTCCATTCTGTTGTCCCGGGCCTCCTGTGGTCATTAGGGGAAAGGAGAGAGGCACATTTTGGGCGAGAAACGCGGGACCACATGCATGACGATGACGGTGCTGATGGTGCTGACCATGACGGACGGACGGTGGTCATGAAGACGGCCTGATATCGTAACGCGAGGCCTCGCCCGTCTCGTCGGTTCTGTCCCTGGCGCCTTCTTTTGCTCTCGGCCCGCTGGAATGGGAGATATAAAGTGTTGGCCCCTCTGGGCTGCAAATGAATGGGACGAGTTTTGGCCGCTATAAGTTGCCGTCATGCTCAGCCGGCAGGGGTGGGGGCTGTGGCCGAGTCCCCGGCGGACCGAGCCCAGCCCTGTAACTGCGAGGGCATCTCTTGCTGCTTGAACGCCCCCCGCCCCTCACAGACCGTGCGCCCGCTCCATTCATTTTGTTCTTCGCAGCTCGCTCTGATATTTGAAAATCAGCGTGTCATAGAAATCTATTTATGGATTGAATGAAACTTTCGGAGTGTCTCTAACACAGCCCTCGTCATGCTCTTTGTACACTTGGCTTTCTCACTATGTCAGTTTGACACTTTTTCCGAAAATGAAGAAGCACCTTCTCAAACTCTCTCGCCACGCTTAGATTTTCCCTAGTATGTCATTTTGGTGAGTGGTGCATCCCTTGGAAAGAAAAGGAGTATGTACACGTAAAAAGTGGTAACATTTTAAAAACGGTTGTTTTCTCTTTCCCTTCTTTTCTCTCACGACCTTCGTGCGACTCGGCAGGCTCGGCAGACTCGTTACTCCGCCAGGGGTGTGTTTGTGGTGCACTATGAAGCGTTCGCCATAGAAGGAGGAGCGGGATGAACGAAAGGAATGAAAAGGTGTCGAGAGATGAATAAGAGTGCTCCGTGCTGGTGTCGGTGCGTGCTCAGCAGTGGCGGTGAGGCCGAGGTGAAGCCGAGGTGAAGCCTGTGGCGCCCGTGGCCCGTGCATGGAGGGCCCCCGGCCCCGCCCCGCCCTGCCCCGCCCCGCCCTGCCCCGCCCCGCCCCGCCCCGCCTCGCGAGCTCCCCGGCCGCAAGGTGCGGACGCGGCAGGAGCGGTGCCGCTGCTGGTGCCGCCGGTGCCGCCACCGCTGCCACCGCCGCTGCTACTGCGGGCTCAGCAGAACAAAAGGGCCGAACAAGACGGCCCGAGTGCAAATGCGGTTATGTAAAGCTGCCCGATAACTTCTAAAAGGGCACGAGCGGATTCGATTAGGGCTGTTACCACTCGACGGCAAATGAATTCGCTTGAGAAATTCTGCAAAATCATGAAAATGAAAGGGGTTTCAACTTTCGAAAATGCGGCAGAATAATCGCGATCTTATGTGACACCCAAAAAGAGGGGTTTTTGAATGATTAGTTTTTAATTTTTCCGGGTCTGTGCGCGCGGGCGCAGCTCTGCGGTGCGTTGGAATTTCGCGGGTCAGTTCGTTTCTCCCACCTCACATTTGTCCCACCTATTAAATTTTTATTCATGAAATATTATTTTCAGCAAAAAAATGTCAAATAATAGTTAACTTTTTTTCTGAATATTTTCATATTTTTTCTTGTCCCACCTTACATTTGTTCCACCACAAAAAAAAATATTCAGATTAAAAATATTCCGAATAAAAAAATATTCCGAATAAAAAAATATTCCGAATAAAAAAATATTCCGAATAAAAAAATATTCCGAATAAAAAAATATTCCGAATAAAAAAATATTCCGAATAAAAAAATATTCCGAATAAAAAAATATTCCGAATAAAAAAATATTCCGAATAAAAAAATATTCCGAATAAAAAAATATTCCGAATAAAAAAATATTCCGAATAAAAAAATATTCCGAATAAAAAAATATTCCGAATAAAAAAATATTCCGAAAAAAATTATCCGAATAAATAAAAGTACAAAATTTGTTTAAAAAAGCTACATTCGGAACAATAAGACAACCAGAGAGGAAGAGCTCCTCAGGCCGCACCTGCTGTCGGTTGCCGACCCTGGTCCTGGAGCTGGAGAAGGCGTTTACCGCCTTTGGGACGTTGTCCGCGCCGGCCTCTACTGACTGACGCTCTTTACTGCTAGGTGAAGTTTATTCAAATGACACAGGTAAGTCAAATTTGTTCGTGTTCCCCTGGGTTCAAATACCGGTTTAGTGTGATCGTAGCAGAAGCCAAACATACTCGTTGCAGCTATTAGCTGAGTAGGTTAGAAAGATTGCTCTTTCCAGGTGCCTCCGAGTACCCAGGGTACGCCAGATCGACACAGAGGCGGGTTTCCCTATCAGCGTCTTATTGGTCAATTTACATGCGCTATGTTATTTTGTCTTAAAGGCGCCGATAGGCAACCCATTCGACTGCGCTGCATTGGCTGGGACACCCAGTACATGGATGAAGTCGTGGTTGCTTACCCAGCAGTCACCTCGTGGAACTTTACTGGAAAAATTAGGCTTGGCCTTGAGACAATATCGTGCACGTGCTTCAGAGATGATTCATGTGTTGCACAGGAAATGGCTTTTGATATGGTGCACATAGCGCCTTGTATGTAGGCAATAACGACTGAAGCATGCATGCGGTTCGAGTTAGGCGTTGTCCATAAAGTACGTCCACATTTTCTCCTGACAAAAACAGCAAGCAGTGAGCCCGCACGACACGCATGCATGCTTACTTCAGTGGTTATTGCCTACATACAATGCTGCACCAATATCAAAAGCCATTTCCTGTGCAACACATGAATCATCTATGAAGCACGTGCACGATATTGTCTTAAGGCCAAGCCTAATTTTTCCAGTAAAGTTCCACGAGGTGACTGCTGGGTAAGCAACCACGACTTCATCCATGTACTGGGTGTCCCAGCCAATGCAGCGCAGTCGAATGGGTTGCCTATCGGCGCCTTTAAGACAAAATAACATAGCGCATGTAAATTGACCCATAAGACGCTGATAGGGAAACCCGCCTCTGTGTCGATCTGGCGTACCCTGGGTAGTCGGAGGCGCCTGGAAAGAGCAATCTTTCTAACCTGCTCAGCTAATAGCTGCAACGAGTATGTTTGGCTTCTGCTACGATCACACTGAGCCTGTATTTGAACCCAGGGGAACACGAACAAATTCGACTTACCTGTGTCATTTGAATAAACTTCACCTAGCAGTTAAGAGCGTCAGTATCAGTAGAGGCTGGGGTGGACAACGTCCGAAAGGCAGCGAACGCCTTCTCCAGCTCCAGGACCAGGGTCAGCAACCGACAGCATGGTGCGGCCTGAGGAGCTCTTCCTCTCTGGTTTTCCTATTGTTCCGAATGTAATTTTTTAAAGAAATTTTGTATTTTTATTTATTCTGAATATTTTTTTATTCTGAATATTTTTTTATTCTGAATATTTTTTATTCGGAATATTTTTTTATTCGGAATATTTTTTTATTCTAAATATTTTTTTATTCTGAATATTTTTTTATTCGGAATATTTTTTTATTCGGAATATTTTTTAATCTGAATATTTTTTTTTGTGGTGGAACAAATGTGAGGTGGGACAAGATAAAATATGAAAATATTCAGAAAAAAAGTTAACTATTATTTGACTTTTTTTTGCTGAAAATAATATTTCATGAATAAAAATTTAATAGGTGGGACAAATGTGAGGTGGGAGAAACGACATAGACCCGAATTTCGCCCGCCACGTGCCAACTGGAAATTGTTATTCATTCATTTGGTCTGCATGGGCGCGTGTGCGTACCGCCGCGTATCGCGCTGCCGCTGGGGTTGGGGCGGGCTGGGGTTGGGGCGGGCTGGGGCCGCGGAGGTCTGCCCGCACAACTCCCCTCTCTCTCTCTCTCTCTCTCTCTCTCTCTCTCTCTCTCTCTCTCTCTCTCTCTCTCTCTCTCTCTCTCTCTCTCTCTCTCTCTCTCTCTCTCTCTCTCTCTCTCTCTCTCTCTCTCTCTCTCTCTCTCTCTCTCTCTCTCTCTCTCTCTCTCTCTCTCTCTCTCTCTCTCTCTCTCTCTCTCTCTCTCTCTCTCTCTCTCTCTCTCTCTCCCTCTCTCTCTCTGGAGACAGCGGGGCGGGGCGCGGGGTGCATCGGGACGTGGAGGGGTAGAAGGGGACGGAAGGGTGGTCGGGCCGTGCGGCGGGAGGGTCTGTTGCCGCCGTGGCCCCGCGCTGCGTTGAGGGTCACGCCGGAGGCACCCGGGGAGGGGAGAGGCCGCACCAGGATTTTCGAGGGTGGCAAAGGGTTTTGCAGTACGGAGGTGGACCGGTGGTGGTGGTGGTGGCGGCGGCGGCGGCTCTGCTGGGGCGCGGGGGCTTGGGGGGTGGCCGGGAGTGGATATAGAGTGGTACAGCCCACGGAAGCCGGTGGCAGCACTGCTAACGACGTGGGTACTGCTACCGCCACCGCCCATAGCCCTCTTGCTCCTCGTCTCCCTTTCCTTTCTCTCCCCCGTTCTCCTCACTGTCGCGTGTCTGGTATAGTCCCTCCACAGGTAGCCCCCCCGTAGCTGTACGCCGTCGCTCGCTATGCTTTTGCAACTGTCAGCGAAAACGCAAACTCGCTGTATAATTTTTGTTGTCCGCGTTGTTTTTCCTCGTTTATTCCGAGTTGGAATAGAAGTAGGAAGGGTGTGATCTCACCTGTGAATTGTGCCAGCTTCGAGTTGGCGTGTTTTTCCTCTATTAAAAAAAAAGGAGTCTTTGACACTCTCCTGCCTCGACGAGCTGCTGCCACGGCCACAGGTTTTCCTCTTGCAGCATTTGTCTCCACTTTGGTTGGTGATATGTATCATGAGTAAAGTGTTTAATTACCGGGCCAACCATCAGTAATTGATCGATTCCAGGAGCAGAGGGTCGTTCGCATGTTCGCGTCGCCCACTTGTTGCGCACTGGCGTGTCTTGAAGCAGTCGATAGGCCCCGCCTTGTGTTTTGGCGTGTATACCCGCAGTCAGCTGTCTGCGCTGTCTGCTCAACGCTGCCAACTTTGTTTTACACTACAAACTTGATGCTGACGTGTTGCAGACTACCTGTTTCGGGAGTCCAGCCCGTCTCTGTGATGCACCATGATGCTTATTAATTGTGTCCGGAATCCACCTGAATCCCGCCGGGCTAAGCTTTTTTTGTTTTTTAGCGCTCGTGAGAAGAAGTTCGCACTTTTCATCAAATGGTGCTCAGGTTATTCCCCCCCCTTTTTTTCTAGGGTTAACTCCCTCTGGGATGTAATCCCCCCCCCCCTCCCATATGGCAGGCCATGCACGGCTCCGCAGGGCCCCCGCCCCGCTGGGCCCGCTAGCTCCAGCTTTTGTGTGTCCGTGGCTTTGGCTGCGCCGGGCTCGGCCGGGTTCCGCTACTTTGGTCTTGTTTGCGGTAAACATCATCAGTGGGCCCCTCTAAGCACATCCCTCTATTTTTTCCCTCTTCATTCATTTTTCCACCCCCGCCTTTGCAACCCTCGGGGGTGGAAAGAAAAGTGGTACAGTCGCGCATAGGATGATTTTTTTTTCTGACGGCCGACTCGCGCTGTAGATTTTGTGTCGCTACAACATGCGCTATACTGCCAAACTGCATGGGCTTCTCGCCGCGCTCCGTCATTCGGTACTTCGGCGATACGCTGCCGATAGCGATAGTGAAGCGATATGCACGCCGCGGACACGCCGCGGACACGCCGCGGACAGGTGTGCGCACGGGCGGCTTGGCGGCCGTAAAGGCATTTATCGCCGCGAGCAGGGCGGCTGGGTTTGGCCCGCGGCTCACCGCCTGCCAGCTATCTGTGCATTTACAAAACAAAACATCTTTGACATCTGCTGCTGGCAGCAATCACCGTGACAGACGGAGACGGACGTGTGCCAGACGTATCGCAGAGGCGGGAATTCGTTTTCGGTTGTTAAGTATGGATGGAGCAGTTTGCCCATGTCTTTTGATCGTCAGTGGGGGAAAAAAACATCCCGGCCAATTTAGCGAGCTTAAATTTTTTTCCCCGCAATACGGTTCCAGCGCATACGACGCCCGGTGGGAGCGGCGCCGCGTGGCCCCGATGAGGACACTGCCCTTATCTTATCACGGGCCCCGCTATGTATTTAAACGGGTTACACCGACGCCTGCTGCCATGCAGCCTGAAGTAGTCCGCGCTTTCCGTACTATTTACAGAGCTCATCCTCAAAAGTAAAACTAAAATGATAATTGCCGTTGCTGCTTTTTTTTTTTTTTTTGTGAACCCGCGTTCTCTCATCTCTGCTGCTGCTTCCCCTCCGCCGCTGCCGCGCACCCCATGGCACTGCACACGCTTCACGGTTTCGGCTGTGTCTCCCTTGATCGTGCTTCGTATAGGAAGGGCGGCATATTGAGTTTTTGAAATGTCACCGCCTCCATAACCCCTCCCCTCCCCGCGACATGGTCGGGGACCCGCGTGGTGCCGACAGGCGGGCAACGCCCATTTCACCCCTCCCCCCTCTCTTCAACCCCCCCCCCCCTTCCCCCATATCGCCCGCATAAGGCAGATAGCCGAAGTCGCGCTGAGATGCCTCCGCGAGCCGTCTTCGCCGCGAACAAGCCGGCCTCGCCGACTGGAGGGTAATTTTACACGGAA
>CM076246.1:6620986-6653486 GCA_038380765.1 Odontothrips loti
GCCGGGCCGTGGTGAGCCGCGCCAGGCTGAGCGCGGAGCGGCTAGGAGCGGCCTGCTCTGTGTGTGTGTGTGTGTGTGTGTCTGTCTGTCTGTCTGTCTGTCTGTCTGTCTGTGAGGGCGCCCGCACGCGTGTTCCTCTGAGACATGTGTTGTCAGACACGCGCCATTTCAGCTCCTATGGCTGCTATCAAGCTGGGATTAAGATTTCAGGTGGTCATTCCGTGTCTGTAGTCGCTCCTTTCTCCATCTTCCTCTCCCTCCTCCCGCCCTCTCCCCCAAACAGCGGAGGTAAGAAAAAGGAAAGAGTCATCAGCGGGATTGGTCCGTGTCGTCACGTGCACTTTCCCCCCTTTATCTCTCCCTTTTTTTTCCCGGGTTCACCTTTTCATCGTGCGAAAGTGCAGAGGGAAGCCGTTGTAGTGGGGTGGTAGAAGCGGCGGTAGTGGTTTGGCTCTGAGCTGTAAAAAGTTGTGTAGCGGAACGTAGGAGAGAGAGAGAGAGAGAGAGAGAGAGAGAGAGAGAGAGAGAGAGAGAGAGAGAGAGAGAGAGAGAGAGAGAGAGAGAGAGAGAGAGAGAGAGACTTAAGGCCTGGCCAAGCCGAGGCAGGGTGGGCTTCCAACTTACGGACCTCGCTACAGTGGCAGTAAGGGTGAGAGGATAGCCTGGTAGCGGAGAGGCGAACAAGGCAGTAAAAAAGATTCTGCCGAGTTTTGAGCACGCACACACGCTCACACGCACGTACACACGCTCGCTCACGCACAAATACGAACTCTGGGCTGCCGCCGCCTTCACCCCGGAAAGGTCAAATACAGAAAAGAAAAAAAACGCGGCATCAACAAGTTCGGCGAAAAAAGAGAAAAAGGACGCGTTTGGGGAAAAAGCTTGCGGTATAGGCGGTGACGGGGCGTAAGGGATGCTGCTGGTCCGTTCGCTGGGCTCCGCCGCGTCAAAACCCCCGTAAAATTGCCGCTGGCGGGGGATTTGAGCGACGGCACGGCTCAGGCGGCGCAGCGGGCGCAGGGCGCAGCACCGAACTGGCAGCACAGAGCCGAACCAAGCCGAACCCCTGCAATTTCCTGCCGCAGAGATGGTCGCGGCGAGCAGCGAAAAACAACACACGAGTGCAGAAAGGGGCCCCGACCTGGCCGTGTGCACCGAGTGCTGCCGCGGGGAATGTGCGGACGGGGCACACGCGCAAAAAATTGATTGTTTGCCCGAACCAGCGCGGTGTTGGTTAATTTAGAGAGAAGCAACGCATTTAGTTGCGAGAACCAACAGTTCGTAATTGAATCAGCGAAATTCGCTGCTGTGGGGTCAAAACGGCGTTTTTAGCAGATGATACATATCATCACCCACAATCTTAAAAGAAACAACAATAATACAAATATAATGTATCAGCGGCTTGTACTCTCATGTGGAGGCAGGCAAGCACGCAGAAGTATTATACCGCACGGGGGGGGGGGGGGGGGGCGCGTTCCGCCGTGCCGTCTGTTGCCCATCGCGCATTGTTGCGGTCATGGGCACCCCCCTCCCCTCCTCCTGCACCCGCCTCACCGCTCCAAAATTGCCTAAGATGTTCTTTCCTTTCAAATATCTTCGTCTCCCTCTTATGATCCACACAAACTAACTAGAAACGCAACCAATGGTAAGTTCTGCTTCAACATACACAAGAAGACTATTTTCCTAACTTTCTAAACCCTTAAAAAACTAGGAAACATGTGGAGTTGGTATCATCTGCTTCCTATTTGATTCGAGATTCAAATTTTGTTCCTCCGCCTCTTGCTCACGCAAAACACGTTTTGCTGACCCAACGAAATGTTGAATTGCTTGTCCCGAAATCAGCGAATAAATTAATTTGTACAACGAATGGTTGTTTTTTTTTTTTTTTGGGGGGGGGGGGGAGCACAGGGGTAGGCAGGGAGCCTATCGCCGCTATACCGTTGTGTGCAGCAGAACACGACTCGATGAATGACGCGATATCGGCGACAAGCAGACGCACGCGCTGCCGTAACGATACACCCGCGTTATCGATAAGGCGTTATCGGTAGCGGTCTGCGAGCACGCTCCGCCGAGGCGGGGCCCCCCCGCAGCGCGGCCGTCGTGCTGCTGAAGATACTCGCGGCTGGAGAAGGGAACTTGTGCGTGTGGGGGCGAGTGCTGAGGGAGAAACTCTCAACCGAAACACTGACCCGTGCGGGTCCCCAAAGTTTAGCCTGAGCCTTTGAGCGCTGGGCACGCTGGGCCCCGTCGCCGCGCTACGCTGTGCCGGTGGACTTCCAAGGCCCCCTCTTGTAGTTGGCTGGGTCCAGGACGCACTCGTGCCCGGCGGTGCCCGGCGGTGCCCGGCCACATGGGACTGGGGTCCACTCCACACGGTCTACCACCAGAAGCCTGAGGGAGGCGAGGGCCCGCGCTTAGAGGCCTGTTGTGGCTGTGGGCTTCTGGACCTACTTTACTTCCAGATGTCGGCATTCATTACACGACTACCGAGCGTACCCTGCTTACGGGCGAAAAGAAAATCGATCGCAGTTATTTACTCGCCGCGGTGTTCAAAGTACCGGTTCAGGTACCAAGGATTTTTTTTTTTGCTGGGTGTTTGTTTTTCTTCTTCTTTCAACCTGCTTGCCGTCGTTCATGGCGAGTTTATTCAAACGGCGGTCTCTTTGGTGAGATGTATTTTTGGCGAGCACCCCTGCCGGCGCTGCTGCAGAAAGGCCAGGGCACGGCGGGGCCGGGCGGGGCCGGGCCGGCCGGAGCATTCACGGGGCGACATTTTCACAACATGCGGCCAGCGGGGGGTGGGGGGCGGGGGCGTCGGGGGCTCCCCCTGTCTTGCCCCCCTGTGGGTGAAGCACAGACTTTTATTCCTCTTTTTTTTTTTTTTTTTTGCGAGACGTCAGCTAGAAGAGCACGCCGCCGCCACACCCCTCCGCTCCCCGCCGCGGTGTCATCTGTCTCCGGAAGCCACTCTCGGTGTCATCGTCTGGTCTGGTCTTCCGGCGCCAGCCCCGTCAGCCCCGTCAGCCCCGTCAGCCCCGTCAGCCCCGTCAGCCCCGTCAGCCGCGGCAGCCTGGGCAGCCCCGTCAGCCCCGTCAGCCCCGTCAGCCCCGGCAGCCCCGGCAGCCCCGTCAGCCCCGTCAGCCCCGGCAGCCCCGTCAGCCCCGTCAGCCTGGGCAGCCCCGTCAGCCTGGGCAGCCCCGTCAGCCCCGTCGGCCCCGGCAGCCCCGGCAGCCCCGTCAGCCTGGGCAGCCCCGTCAGCCCCGGCAGCCCCGGCAGCCCCGGCAGCCCCGTCAGCCTGGGCAGCCCCGGCAGCCCCGGCAGCCCCGTCAGCCCCGGCAGCCCCGTCAGCCCCGTCAGCCTGGGCAGCCCCGTCAGCCTGGGCAGCCCCGTCAGCCCCGTCGGCCCCGGCAGCCCCGGCAGCCCCGTCAGCCTCGGCAGCCCCGTCAGCCCCGTCAGCCCCGGCAGCCCCGGCAGCCCCGTCAGCCTGGGCAGCCCCGGCAGCCCCGTCAGCCCCGTCAGGCAGCCCCGGGGGGAGGCAAGCACATCCGCTTGTCCTTCCACAACTTGGATTGCTTCTCCGATTTGAGGTGTGGCTCAGGCTGCTCAGGCGGCTCCTGGCTAACAGGCCCCCCTCGAAGGACTTAGGGGCGGCCCCACCCCCCGCCGGCTTAGCAGGGGGACGAAGGGGACGCCGTGTGCCGATGGGCGCATCTGGGGCTGCCTGTGCCGCAGGCGCGCTCGATAGGCTCGATAGCAGGATCATCCCTAGCGTCGCAGGCGAGAGACCCCGTGCTCGAACTCCCCGCCGTCGGGCGCTCGAGCGCGGGTTGTGTACGATTTGGCCGGTGTTACGTGGTTTGTGGATGTGGTGTTGACAGCGGCGACACGCGCGCATCCGGAGGCCGAAGTAGCGACGGCGGCCGCCTGGCGGTTCGCCCCCCGGCCTCTAGGTGGCGCCACGGACCGCACGGCACCGGCCCACCCACGCCCGTCTGGCGCCTGGGAGCTGGCGAGCTGGCGCCGGGTCTGGCGCCGGGTCTGGCGCCAGGGCGGGCGCCGGAGAGGGCGCCCACACCCCCGTGCGTGGGGAGGGTGGTTTGAGTTGCGCGGCGAGGCGTGCCGCCGCTGCTGGCCAAGGAATTTTCGCATAGCCGGCGAAAAGCGAGCACGGCAAACATTGCACCCTGAGCCACTGTACACCTAAAAAAAGTCGTTCTCGATCCAAGTACAGAACAATACTCGATTTCGTGTTCTCGGCCTATGTTCTCGATTTACTCACAACCGCATCATGTGGCGTTGCCGTGTTCTGCTGTCTGCAGAGGCGAACACGAGGCGTAGTGGTCAGAGTGTTAATCTCAGAACTCACAGGTTTAAGGTTCGAATCTCGCTGAGGGCGGCAATATTTTTCTTCGGAAGATGACCTGTATCGTTGTCGAACCCATATAGCACTCGAAAGGAGTTCAATGCACTCAAAATTTCAAGTAAATTATGATTTCAAATGCGTTGAGAACATGGTCTCGGTGTTTTGCTCTCGGCGGAGCTGTCACATCCGAGTACACTTTGTGCTCGAACCGAGAGAAATCGATTCGATTCAAGAATATGGATCTCGTATCAAGATCAAGATGTACTTGGCGCATTTGAGAGCAAAATGTGCTCCCATGGAAAACATTGTTCCTGTTCCGAGAACGGGATTTTCTGGGTGATGTACTACAGACCGACGTGTGCCCCGTTGTGTGACATGTGTCGCCTGCCGCGAACCGCTTTCCCTCTCCAACTCCCTTCTTCTACTCCCGGCAGGGTTACCTGTTTCCGGATTAGGTCCTGCGAATCGCGTCGCTTAGGCGAAATGTCACTCCTTTTCCTGGTATCTTTTCCTTGACAGTTCCTTTGCTTTGTACTCCCGTCTCTACCTGACTCCGTCCTCCCTCTCTCTCCCCTCTCTTTTCTCTGCCTGGTATATAGCTGGAGGGCCGGGCTTCAGGCAAGCAAGGTATGTCGAGATTTGATAAAATGTCAAGCAAACCGGAAAGTTGATTGCCAGCTTGCGTCGAAGGCAGCTCCGAGCCGTGCGGCCGTGTAAAGGGACGCTTCCTGGGGACGGGGGAGGGGAGGGGGTGACAAGCAGAATGTAATAACAGCTGGGTCCAGCCGGCAGGGAATTTCTAATGCCACATCAAACGCGCCATTTTTTTGTCGTGTCCTCATCCTTAATTTTCCCCCCAGCTTTGGAGCTTGGTCGCCGTCTTTCTCCTGCACGTAATATTCCATGTTACAAAATTGGGCCAGCTTTAATAAGTCCCGTACATGGGCAGTTTTCACTCTACAACAAAGGAAAAAACAGTTACTGTCACCACCAGACTTCTCTTTCGAGTGTTGTACCGTGTCAGCACTCGGCTGCAGAAAATGCGACGATTGAAAAGGGAGAAAGCTCTTCTGAGGCACGGAAGGGCAGAGGGCCGGGGGCGGCCGGGGGCCGGGCCCCGGGGGCAGCGGCAGCCCAGCCTGCCAGCCCTCGGGACCCCGCTGCAGCGATAGCCTTAAGAATCGATCTCGGCTGCGGGCCGCGCGGTGGAATTTGCATAACTAGGGATGCCACTTTCCACTTTGGGAGTACACGGTGCATTTGCAATTCGAATCGGGCCAGTCACACAGGGGAAGGGGGCGCCCAATGGTGGGCGGGATGGCCACATTAGACGCTGGGGGTGTCACACAGCCGACGCGGAGCAGCTGACGGTGCGGAGGTGGCGAGGCGAGCCGGAGACGCGAAAGAAGCGCGCCTAGGGACCGTAGGGGGCCGTAGGGGAGGGAAGGGCCGTGGGGCACGCGAAGGAGGCAAGCAGGCTGGCAGGAGCGCTGGAAGTGAAACAGAAACGATCAGCATCCAATGGAAGATCATCACTTTCAGTAACACCAACATATGTGCCATGTGTGCGCCAGCATAACTAGTGCTGTTCATCACCTTGAACGAATGATAAACCATCATCATAGATTACGTAATGATGACCATCATGGTTTCATTTGCAGCGCGCAGCACAGCACAGCAGGCAACTGGGAAATAGAATAGCGACGGCGCTGTGTGTTTGCAGATTCTCGTCATTTTGTGAGGACGCCGCCGCTTCGTTGAGGACTTGTTTGCGTAGAACTTTAGCTGCTTGTTTTAGAACGGGTTGTTCTTTCAGCGTGAAATGGGTTCTCGTGGGACCGGCATTGCTGACCGCAAAGCGGTTGTGTGTTTTTGCCCCCTTTTCTCTCTTTCCCTGTCTCGTGCTCTCTCTTTCTCTCCACCCCCTGCGAGGTCATCATATTCCCCAAACGAGCGCCCGCGTCGCACACTGCTTGCTTTTCCGTTCATTTTCGGGTGCATCCGTCTTGATGGTATCTGCGGCGCAATGCCCCGGACGCACATGGGGGGGGGGGGGGGGGGGGAGCTGCGACAGCAGCAGCAGCGGCAGTAGTAGAGGCCGTTGATTTGCCGAAGCAATAGCCTCCCCAAAACTGCGCCGCGGATTTGTTTTGGAGAAGTTGCTGTCGTTGTAAACTTCCCCGCTGCCGAGCCCCCCCCCCCCCCCCCCCCCCCGCGCGCTCTCCTCGCATTTACGTGTTTCCATTATTTACATTCCGCCGGTGCAGCGGGGCACGCGCGGCTACGACACGTCGATATTAATAATAAAGGGAGTGTCTGGCAAATTGGGACCCATTGAAAAGTTGTTCGCGCCCGGCCCCAGTCTGTGCTCCATCCTGAGCTCCAGCCTCGGCTCCTGCCTCGGCCGTGCGCTCGCGCCAGGCAGCCAAACGAATGCGGGAGCGACGCCGCCGCCCTGCCGAGAACTTGGCCGTCGGGGCCAGGATGACGTATTACTCTTTCATGATGCATATTGGGGGGGATCTGAATAAATGACTTGAATAAAATATCGCGTAGAGCGCACGGCGTATCGGCTGCCGAGTGTTGATCCCGCTTGATAAAGGTGGGAACGCGCAGACTCCAGGCTGGAGCCTCCGGACTGGAGCCTCCGAGCTGGATCCTCCGGGCTGGAGTTTCCGGACTTGAGCTGCCGGGCTGGAGTCGGGCTGGAGCCTCCGGGATGGAGTCTCCGGGCTGGAACCTCCGAGCTGGACCCTCCGGGCTGGAGTTTCCGGACTCGAGCTGCCGGGCTGGAGTCGGGCTGGAGCCTCCGGGATGGAGCCTCCGGGCTGGACCCTCCGGGCTGGAGTTTCCGGACTCGAGCTGCCGGGCTGGAGTCGGGCTGGAGCCTCCGGGATGGAGCCTCCGGGCTGGATCCTCCGGGCTGGAGCCTCCGGGCCAGGAACTTCCGGGCTGGAGCCTCCCCTGGGACACTGGCCGGCCGGCGCTCTGGCTCTGCCCCGGCTGCTTGGAGTTGACGCACGGCTCATTGACTTAATGGAAGGGGGCCGAGCGCGCTACTTCCGTCCCTTATGACTGCGGCGCCCCGGCCTCGGCAGCCTCGGCCCCTTGCCGCCTCACCCCTCACCTCGCGGTACACCCCGCAGGGCCCGCAGGCCCGTACAAAAAAGAATCGATCGAGTCGGTCTTAGTGCGGGATCCATCGCAGCCCCCTGCAAGACCGTGTGGAGGCGGTTTTGATCCGGAGCTTCGACGTCAATACCGATATTAGCTCGCGAAGAGATCAAATAGAGATCGTTTGGAGACCGTTCGTTTGGTCTCCAGAACGTCTCAATTCTGTCTCGTATGAGACAGTCTTGAGCCCGTCTTTTGGTCTCCAGAACGTCTCAATTCTTTCTGTCTTGTATGAGACAGTCTTGAGCCCGTCGTTTGGTCTCCAGAACGTCTAAATTCTGTCTCGTATGAGACAGTCTCGAGCCCGTCGTTTGTCTCAAAAACGTCTCAATTCTGTCTCGTATGAGACGGAGTTGAGATGCCTACGAGAGCAATCTCTCCGTCTCATACGAGACAGAATTGAGACGTTTTGATACAAACGACGGGCTCGAGACTGTCTCATACGAGACAGAATTGAGACGTTCTGGAGACCAAACGATGGGCTCAAGACTATCTCATACGAGACAGAATTGAGACGTTCTGGAGACCAAACGAACGGTCTCCAAACGATCTCTATTTGATCTCTTCGCGAGCTAATATCGGTATTGACGTCGTCGAAGCTCCGGATCAAAACTGCCTTCGCACGGTCTTGCAGGGGGCTGCGATGGATCCCGCACTAAGACCGACTCGATGTATTCTTTTTTGTACGGGGGGGGGGGGGGGTCACCCACGAAGTACGTCCATGATACTGCCGCAAGCGCAAAACAACCATAGGGCTGCTGGCCCCGGGGCCGCCAAGCTTTGCGGGCTACGCCTGCTGAAATCACCCTGTTGACACAGCCGTCGTGTGTTGATTGTGTAAGCAAGGGTGTATTGTTTCTCCGGTACGTTATCGGAATATCCGGTCCCACCCTAACATACACGGTGTGTGTGTGTGTGTGTGTGTGTGTGTGTGTGTGTGTGTGTGTGTGTGTAGGGGGGGGGGGGGGGTCGTGTGTGGGCTGCACAAGATGTACATCAAACGACGTCAATGCTGCACTGTAGCGGTGTGCCCGGCACGACTGTCACAAGGTGCGCGGGGGGAACACTTGGGCGTGCAAAGAAAGTCGTGCCGGAAGAAAAGTGAAAGAAAACGGGGAACTCAGTCAGCGCGGGGGGTGGGTGGGGGTGGTAAAGGGGTCAGTTTCTTCCGCCGCGTGTTCTCAGTACGATCGGAGGAAAAAGTGTTCCGTTGGCGAGCCGGCCGCTGCCCGCACACGCAATCGCAGCTGCTTTGCCCTGCCAAAGTTGGGTCATTAGTGGAGTGTACGGAATTGATAGCCGGCGAGCCAGCAGAGGCTCGGCGGCCGATGAGAAGCCGATACCCCCCCCCCCCCCCCCCCCCGACCACCGATCCGATGCTAGATGATTCATCCACCGTCCATACCCGCGGCAAGGCCCGTCGGATCGCCTCGTTAAGGAGTAGAGACGCGTGTAAGGAGCAAACTTTTTGATTTGTTGGGCCTCCAATCTGTCGGCGGTACGCGGAGAGGAGAGGAGAGGAGCGAAGGGGAGAGGAGCGGAGGGGAGAGGAGCGCCGAGGAGAGGAGCGGAGAGGAGAGATTTGAGATTTGAGATTTGAGATTTATTGTCATTGAACTTAGAAGTTATAGACAACGTTATTACAGGAGTGGAGCGAAGAGGAGAGGAGCGGAGGGGAGAGGAGCGGAGAGGAGAGGAGCGGAGGGGAGAGGAGCGAAGAGGAGAGGAGCGGAGAGGAGAGGAGCGGAGAGGAGAGCTAGGCCGCCGCCGCAATGGAAAACCCCTCCTCCCCTCGCGGGAGGGTTTGGCCCGGTCCGAGCTAGGTTGGGCACTGCGGCACCGCTAGTAGTCCCCGTTAATATTGCTCTTCCCTGCTACGCTGCTGCTGCTGCGAGTGGAAAATAATGTAATCACGATGGTTATATTTTCAGTTTTTTCCCTCCCCCACTTCCCCCCAAATCCCTTTTTCGTCGTCACACTCATTTTATGTCTCGTTTTTTCCTCTCTTTTGCAGGTGAGTTTCTCTTTCGCTGCCGCCGTCGTGCGTTCGAAGCGCCGCGCTTTCAGCGTAAGGTGAGCCCCGCGTGCATTATGTCTGTTTGGGAGCGCGAGCGAAGAAGAGCGGGGCAGAGCGCAGCCGCGAGCGCAGCGGGGCGCGGGCCAGAAATGTATTGCCAACTCGCCGGAACGCTCACCGGCCCACGCTGTGGAGGTCCCCATGGAGGCTGTGGGCGCGGACCAGCGGCTCTCTGCTGTTTTGTTTGCGGCACTACAACCGCTTTTCTACAAACAACGTTTGCTGCGGCGGCGGCGTCTGCTGCGGGCTGCGGGGGGCGAGAATGATTGTGGCCCGCCAGAGAGAGAGAGAGAGAGAGAGAGAGAGAGAGAGAGAGAGAGAGAGAGAGAGAGAGAGAGAGAGAGAGAGAGAGAGAAAGAGAGAGAGAGAGAGAGAGAGAGAGAGAGAGAGAGAGAGAGAGAGAGAGAGAGAGAGAGGTGGCGGGCGGACAGAGAGGTTTTCGCGGTGTGGCCTGCGCCGCAACAAACTCGCGCAGCGCGGGACGGAGCACGCAAAGGCCGCGCTGGGAGGCTGGGGTGCTCGTGCCTAGATGAATCCGATTCGTCGGCGCGAGATCAACTCAAATGTTTGCCGAATTTGTCGTGCCGCGGAGGGGGGGGGGGGGGGGGGGGGGGTGGTTACACGAATAACCCCGCGGGGGGTCTGAGGCCGCGCGTGAGAGCAGCACTTCCGGCCGCGATCGCTGTCAGCGGGGTCCCGCGCCGCGGCAGCTGGAGGGCTCTCCCCGTGCCGAGGAAGGCAGCGTCGTGCCCACTCACGTGTGTGTGTGCGTGCGTGTTGTGTTTGGAGTGCTGAGTGTGTGGTTCGCAAGACCTTCGCATACGACATTCGTCTCTCTCTCTCTCTCTCTCTCTCTCTCTCTCTCTCTCTCTCTCTCTCTCTCTCTCTCTCTCCCCCCTCTTCGCGCCGCGTTACTTCTGTCCAGAGAGGACCCTTTCCGTGTCCTTCGCTCATCAAGGACGACGCTTATTTCCCGCTCTCTCGCCGCCCTTTCTCACGTCCTTTCCAGCTCCGCGCACCGTCGTCCTCTGTTCTTTTTCTTTTTGTGTAAAGGGGGGGGGGGGGGGGGCTGAAGGAGGATGGGTGGTGGTAGAGGGAGGGGAGGGGGCGCCAGACAAATCGAATAAAGCGCGTCCGAAGTTATTGAATGGCGGATAACACGATGTGCAAACAGGAAACGGCAGTGCAGACCCGCCATGCGTGTGCAACCGTATATGGTGCGCAGAAGGGTCTGGCGACTCCAGGGTACGAATACTGGAGCCTCCAGCAGCGCGGCCGGGCAGCCTTCGGACTGGTTGGTGTTCGCGGGCCGCTCCTGCCGCTCGGCTGCCGCGCTGGGGATTGAACCCCAAAAAGTATGGAAGGGGAGGGGGCAGCAAAAAGCACGTGAAAGGTAAAGATGGTAACTCGCGGGAACGAGGTCCGTGAGGCTCCGTGAGGGCACCGAGGGAGGAGGGTGGGAGGAGGGGGAGGAGAGGAGGGTGGGGGAGGGAGGAGGGTGGGAGGAGGGGGAGGAGAGGAGGGGGAGGCACAAGAAGTGGCCTGTCCCGAGGCCGCCCCACTAGGCCACGCGCGCCAGCCCTCATTACGATGGCGCGGGGGTGGGGTGTAAATCAGGCCGGCCTCAAAGCTGACGGCTGATCGCCTTATTTATTTACGGCCCCGTGAATTATGTATGCTTGGGGCGTGAGGCGGGGGTTGGGCGCCTCGTGGGTAGGCAACAGTGTCCGCTCCACGCATGCGCGTCCTGCGGGCTGCCTACCCCGACGGCCGCAGGCGCTCTCCGTCGTCCGCACTCGGCGCTTGCTTAAGTTGTCCGGGGAGGGGAAATAAAAAAAAACTACCGGGCGTCCGTCATTCGTCCCTTTGGCGTGGTGCGATAAATTTTCGTCACTTGACAAATTACGGGAGAAGAAGAGCTGGTGGGTTGTCGGTCCCAGCGGGCCCCGCCGCAGGGCTGCCTCCGGGTCATTAGAGATGCGGTGCAGATTGTGCGGCCATCGTGGCGATATATCCGGGCGGACACCTGCTGGAGAAAAGGGGCCGCCCCGTGGGGGAGTCGAACCCCCGTATCTGCGCACTGACCCCGGCGCCGCTGCGGCGCGGACCTGGCCTTGACGGGTTCAAGTTTGAGCGCGCTAAATCACGTTGCGTGAGGCAGCGGTCGGGGCTGCGTCCGCGGCAGCTCTCTCGCTCTCTCTCTCTTTCTCATTCCCGCCCGCACCCTGCTGCAGCAGCCCCACATCGCTGACGTCTGCCGGATGGCGCAGCGGTGGGAGAGAGACGGAGGCAGCAGCAAACGCCCCGGACGCGGCCGCTTTCGCGGGCTCGTTTAAATCGAGAACCTTGTAAATCACCTGGCGGAGAGCGCCCTCTCTCGCTCTCCTATTGTATTGAATTTATTTCGCGGTTTCCTCCAGGACTGGCCGTTATTGGCCGAGAGGCGGGCTGAGGCCGCAGGACAGGGGGTCCGAGGAGGTCCGTGTTGTGTAAGGCGGCGCCGTGTGCTGGAGGCTGCTGGAGGCGGCTGGAGCGGCCCGGGCGGTGCCCTGTTGCTCTGACGGCCCGCCCGGCTCCAGGGATGGACGTGCGCTGCGTCCCGAAACTACTCGCTCCCCCAGGACCTCCGCCAGGACCTCGCCAGGATCCTCCCTCGGGATCCTCCCCCAGGATCCTCCCCGGATAAGGAACTGTCCTGTCCTTGGTGGGCGGACGGTTCCCGGGGGCGCACTGCGGCCGCCCGGCAGAGTCACACTCACTGGGCGAGACGAAAGCCGACGGCAGCCGCTGGTGCTCGAACCCGCGACACAGCCCTGTACGGAATGCACCCGCGGCCCCTTGGTCACTTCCGCAGCACTCAAACCACACTTCTGGGTGTGATGGATTCGGAGCGGGGTGCACCCCGAGGCCGCCACCCCCGTCCCCTCCTAGCAGGCGCCTTTTCGTTTCACGCTCATTTGAGCCAATCAGTGACGCCGGGCGAACGGGCGGGCGGCGGGCGGCGATCATCCGGCTGGAAAACGACTTTTGCATGGCGAACCGGGAGTGGATTGAATCAGAACCGGGCAGGCAGTCGGACAGGCAACCAGACAGGCACCCAGACAGACGGACTGGGCAATTAAGCTCGAGGGCTCCGACTTCAGGCCAGCCACAGGCCAGCCTACCTCGTTCAGGGGAAAATAATGCAAGGGCGTTATTGCCAATGAAGCTGAATGCATAGGGGAAAACATCGGGATACGAACCCCGCCTGTTTCCAAGCTGAGGTTGGGGTATGGCACACGCTTGAACTGCGACGTGGGCAGTACTGGCGGGTAAGTCGGTTAGATTCACGCGGTGGAGAGAGAGAGAGAGAGAGAGAGAGAGAGAGAGAGAGAGAGAGAGAGAGAGAGAGAGAGAGAGAGAGAGAGAGAGAGAGAGAGAGAGAGAGAGAGAGAGAGACAGAGAGAGACAGAGAGAGAAAAGGGGTAGGGGGAGGTGTAACCATGGAATCGGTGATGGTGTTCGCTTCAAATTTTTGACGTTAGATAACTAAAAAAAAAAAAACATTCGATGGCGCAACCGCGGGGGGCTCAATCAGGTACATCGTGACCTCGTTTCACAGTTTTTTTTCGATTTCTATTTTTCTCTTCTTATTTTTCGGAGGAGGGGGGGGGGATATATCATTATGTACATTTGAAACGCAGTGGGGGATCGGGCGGACTAGACGACGGAAAGCTCGGGAACCCTGTGGGGAACCCTGTGGGGAAACCTGTGGTGAAACCTGTGGGGAACCCTGTGGGGAACCCTGTGGGGAACCCTGTGGGGAACCCTGTGGGGGGTTCGTATGCTGATGCTGAAGGGGCCGCAATCATGGGCACCCTTCAAAGAGTGGGGAAAAAATTACACTTAATGGGGTGGAATCCTGACCGGCGGGGAGGGGGGGGGGACGACGGCCTGCTTTCGGTACTCCCCCCCCCCCCCTGTGATCACGGAGCCCACTGCCCGGGACGGCGGACCACTTCTCCCTGCCGCGGTGGGACCTGAAGACAAGGCGCATACAAATCCTGAAAATTTTGGCCTAGGTGCACAGTGACATTACCATACCGTGATTTACCCCTCGCCCGGGGACTGACTGAATGGTGGGCTCTGGGCTCTATGCGTGTGCGAGATTAAAACGGGGGGGGGGGGTAAATGAAGCTTAGCCCGGTGGGATTGCGAGAGAGAGAGAGAGAGAGAGAGAGAGAGAGAGAGAGAGAGAGAGAGAGAGAGAGAGAGAGAGAGAGAGAGAGAGAGAGAGGGGGGGGGGGAAGAGCAATGTAAGCAGCTAAGAGAAGATGTGGCGGTCGCACCGCGCAGAACTTTCGCACCGGTCGCACTAGAGCTTATTCTAAACAAAGTCGACCTAATCCGTTTTGGTGCTGTCAATTTATGGAGCCGCTTCGAGGGTGACACGGCGGCGGCGGCGGCGTGGTTCGTCCTACCCCCACCTCAGCGGCAACTTCCCTTGGCTTTATTTCGTAGGAAATAAATAGTTGATGATGATAGTGCTCCGTTCCTAGCGTCTAATTCCCGGCCGTGGCTTATCGTATCACACGACTGGGTCGGACACACGCCCTTTGGCACGGCATGCCTGCGGCGGAGCAGACTGCCTGTCTGTTCGTCTGTCTGTCTGTCTGTAGTGCCGGCGGCGCAGACAGCGCGTGCGGTGCGGCACACTCTGCAGGGAAGCCAGATTGGAGGAGCGATTGGTGAGAGCGGCCAGCCCGGCCGTCCTGTGATGAGATTGTAAGAGGATCGAATGAGGAGCAGCAGTCCGCAGCAGCCCTCCTAGAGCTATCTAGCCTCTAGAGCCGCTGCTGACCCTCTCTAGGACCCCCTACTTATTAGGAGCAGATGCACAGAGTGAGGCCCTCACTAGACGGTAGGTGTAGGCTGAGTGCAGGGATAGAAAGCCCTTCTAGAAAGCCCCTCTGGTGCCGCTGCCTCCACCCTCCAGGATCCCCTGCACATTATGACCAGATGCACAGATTAAGTCACTCACTAGGCGGTGGGTGTAGGCTGTGTGCAGGGATATGAATATCGCGGGAAAATAATCACATGCAGGAAAAAAGAGTCGCCTATAGCAACGACATTTTTTTCTGAGGAGAATGAAAAGCGGAATAGTCGCTGCAGAGAGCACCTCGCTTCGCTCGGGCTCAAAGCCTGCTCAACTTTCAAAATTGCCGCATCACTCGCCCTGATTTGGTTCTTCACGGTTTCACCCTCAGCACTTCCCCTACAGATCTAGTACCCGGTGTAACGCTGCCACCCCTGGCGTGGCCCGGCGCGGCCCCAGCGGAGTGAAAGCTGCTGCTCACCTGCGAAGTAAAAAGTAAACGGAGAAATAGGCCATGACGCTACCGCGGAGCGGCGGCAGCGGCGGCAGCGGCGGCAGCGAGAGACAGAAAAAGAGCGCCGGAAACTTCTTGAATGCGTCCAACGTTTTCTTTTTCATTCGCTCCGCATTTTACTGCATAAAAGCTACCCGGGCCGTCGCTGGCGGGCGCTGCTCGTATCGTACCCCCAGCCCCGCCCGGCCCGGCCCGGTCCCGGCAGATGTGTTCTTGCTGCACGGGCTGCGTACCGCCCTCTAACTCCACCAGAAGTTTGGCTTCACGTCTAGATCGTGCGTCTGCTCTCTCTCTCTCTCTCTCTCTCTCTCGCTCTCTCTCTCTCTCTCTCTCTCTCTCTTTCGCTCTCTCTTTCTCTCTCTCTCTCTCTCTCGCTCGCTCGCTCTCTCTCTCTCTCGCTCGCTCTCTCTCTCTCTCTCTCTCTCTCTCTCTCTCTCTCTCTCTCTCTCTCTCTCTCTCTCTCTCTCTCTCTCTCTCTCTCTCCCTCTCTCTCTCTCTCTCTCTCCCTTTTTCTCTCCCTCTTTCTCTCCCTCGGCAGGACGAGAGACGGCAGACGGACTGGCTGGTGCCGCTGCTTGTCGCTGGCACCGCGGAGGGAGAGGGTTTGACGCGCACTCCCACCCACACCCACCTCTTGTGACGACCGTTTCGTACCCCGCTGCCCGAACCCTGGCCGTCAGCCCGTTAAGGACGTCGTACGTGGATGAAGTTGTGGCAAGATTTCATCTCGCAACGAGATTTCCGCCTTTCTTTCCTATTTCAGAATGGGGCCGAGACCTCGCCCCCCCCCCCTCCCCGCCCTCTCTCCTCTCTCCCTCCCTACCTCCCTCCC
Source organism: Odontothrips loti (assembly GCA_038380765.1). NCBI lineage: Eukaryota > Metazoa > Arthropoda > Insecta > Thysanoptera > Thripidae > Odontothrips > Odontothrips loti. The sequence goes on from CM076246.1 coordinate 6,636,802, forward strand.
CGGTGCCTTGTGACGGATGTGTGTTTGTGAAAGCCCAGGAGTGAGGACGTCATCCCATGAGGGAAAGGAGGGGTAGACGAAGCGGAGAGGGTTGGACGGAGGCTGGCGGGGGACAGCCAGATATAAAGACAGAGGGACAGCCGAGGTAAGGAGGGGGGCGGAGTAATAATGGGCCACATCCTCTCTCTCTCTCTCTCTCTCTCTCTCTCTCTCTCTCTCTCTCTCTCTCTCTCTCTCTCTCTCTCTCTCTCTCTCTCTCTCTCTCTCTCTCTCTCTCTCTCCCTCTCTCTCTCCAAAAGATTTTTATCACACTCTGGGAGGCATGCCCAGGATGTGCATGTTTTTTTCACCGGTTCTTGCTCACGCGGCAGACAAGTAACGAAGGCCCGCATCCCGCGTCACCAAGGGCAGAAAATGCAGTGCTAGTGAATGGATGCCGAGCGCTGACGTGTTTAAAACAAAATTCATAAGTGGGATAAATGATGGCGGCGGCAGATGGCGTGCTGACAGGACTCCACAGGACGGGGGCCCAAAGGGCTCTGCGTGCCTAGCGTGCCGTGCAAATCCAGCAGCGGCCCCGGCCGCTTAAGGACACTTGTCCGCTCCGCAAATTTTCGCACCTTGCAATTCTTTTCCCCCCAATCACTTGCGTGTTTTCACCCTTCCCCCGTCCTTTTTCCCCCCGCCTATGTGACAGCGAAAGAGAAAGAGAGAAAGAGAGAGAGAGAGAGAGAGAGAGAGAGAGAGAGAGAGAGAGAGAGAGCGAGAGAGAAAGAGAGAGAGAGAGAGAGAGAGAGAGAGAGACAGAGACAGAGAGAGAGAGAGAAGAGAGAGAGAGAGAGAGAGAGAGAGAGAGAGAGAGAGAGAGAGAGAGAGAGAGAGAGAGAGAGAGAGAGAGAGAGAGAGAGAGAGAGAGAGAGAGAGCGCGGTCTTGTGAGGAGCACAAAAGGACCGACAGGTCGGCAGGTCTCCCGGAGCCCCTCCCCTGACGGCCACCTGCAGGGTCCTGCGGGGTCCGGCTCTGAGCCTCGCTGTGTCCACCGCCGCGGTCCTTGGGTAACAAAATCCGGTGCGGAGGTCGACATGCTTTGCGTGGCTCTGAGCCGCCGCCCCTCCAAGCCCGGCCCTTCCTAGTCCTTGGCTCGGCCCGGCCCGGCCCCACCTCATCGCATCGCTTTGGTCTGACGTCCTTTAGTCTCCATAAGTGCTCCCTGCTTGAAACTCGCGGACAGAGTCGGCGGGGCGGGGCGGGGCGGGCGGGCGATCTGCTTTAAGATTCTATCGGGGGATCCCGGCGGGCTTACGGGCCCGGCCTTCCTGCCGTTGGATTGGTGGGCGCCCTCCTCCCGCCGGTTTACTCATAGAAGTATATAGAAGACTCTCTCGGGCTCGGCCCGGCTCGGCCCCGGAGAGGGGAAGGGGGAGGACATCGACGAGGGGCTTGGAAAGGACTCTTTGCAGCGAGACGAGCGGGGAGAGATAAGTTGTATTTCTGTACTCGAGCGAAAATGAAACGGGTCCGTCCGATCTGGAGCGGCGGCGGCAGCGGCGGCGGCAGCGGCGGCAGTAGAGAAGGTTAGTCGGGCTGAGACCTCGACAGCGAGAGGAAGGCGGGAAACGACTGCGAACAGCGCACGGTGGTGCCGAGAGGGCTGAGGCCGGGGCTGAGGCCGGGGCTGAGGCCGGGGCTGAGGCCGGGGCTGAGGCCGGGGAGACCTGACCCGGCCCGGGAGACTGGTGGCTGGCAGGCCTGGCTCCTTCGGCCTTCGGGTGTCTTAGATGTCCTCTGAAGTAACGAGAGGGGGTTGCTGACTACTGTAGACCCCCATGCCCTGCCCCGAAACAAACAAATAAATGGACTGAAATAAAACAAACGCGGGTCCGGTGTTGGCCGTGATCTTTCCAAGGTTAATTCGCGCGAAAAGCAGCTTAAATGTAGCCTGGGCCGAGTCGATAGCGTCGGAAAGGCCAGCGTTGGGCGAGCTTGGGCGAGCGAGCTGCTTGGTCGGATACACCATTATCCCGAGTGGAGCAAGACAAGCACGACTGCTGCTGCTGCTGCTGCTGCTGCTGCTGCTGCTGCTGCTGCTGCTCCTGCTGCTGCTGCTGGGGCACGGCTGCCGTCTAGCACCCAGGCCCAGCTGACTGGCTCGTACCCTACAGGTACACGGGCAGGCCAGCGTGTTGGCGGGGCTGGGCGGGGCTGGGCGGGGCGGGGTGGCCGCCGGGCGTGCCGGTTTCGGTCCGGGCTCCAGCAGCGGCGGGGACTTGGCAGGGCTGGCGCCGCGTAGCGCTGCTCCGGCTTGGCGCCGGGGCTGGGAGGCCAGGCAGGGCCAGGCAGGGCGGGCTGGCGCCAACGGCGGCAGCGGGGGCAGCGGCGGCAGCGGGGGGTGGCACAGCGTGGCACAGCGTGGCAGTCGATACCCAGCAGCTCCCCGGCGCGGTCCGGTCCGCCTCTGCCGCCTCCGCCGCCGCGCGCAGCTGCCTGGTCCAGGGGGCGCCGAGCCGAGCGTAGCGCCGCGCAGCGCCCCGTGCCGCCGCCGTGCCGCCCCCGTGCCGCCCCGTGCCGCCCCCGTGCGGCTCCGTGCCGCCCCCGTGCCGCGCTCCAGCCGCGCCCGTGCCGCGCGTTAGTGTGCCGGTTAGTGTTGAGTGCCTCTCAGTGCCAACGTGCTGGCCCCGATTGGATAGCGGTGGCGTTGGTGTGGCTGCGGCTGTGCGTGCGTGCGTGCGTGCGTTCGTGTGTGTGTGTGTGTGTGTGTGACGAGGTCACGGTGCCCGCTGACGGCCCCGGCAACACCGCCCTTGGGAGGGCGCCGGAAACACCTGGAGGAGGGGCCGACCTAAATTTGGGGAGGGATTTATAGTGGATGGATTGGAAGGGAAGGGAGTTAATGTTTGAAGAGGAAGTTTGTCGGGCGGGATTTCGTTGTGCCCTGGCCGCCCCCCTGGCCGCCCCCCTGGCCGCCCCCGTGGCCGCCCCCGTGGCCGCCCAGCCCCCCGGCTCTTATCTCCTCTCCGCACCTTCCCCACCTCGTTAATCCAGGATACCAAGCACTGATATTGGAGAAGAAAAAAATCCGAATAAAAGTAAACGAAACAATGACGCATTTCAGTTTTCCGCGACCGGTGGAATCGACAGAACGCCCGTTTAAAAATTAACTTTGTGCCCTCCTGCCCACCCCCACAAAAAAAAAGCGTGAGACAGGTCAGGGAACGGCGAACTGAATGTTGTATGTCTCTCCCGGTCGGCCGCGCCGCCGCGCTCACCCATCTGCTATGTGCGTTCGCACGGCCCGCGCTGTCGTACGTGCGGCGCAGATGTGACGCGCAATCCGAATCTCAATCCGAATATTTACGCGCGCGCGCGCCGTGGTCGCGGCCTCGGCCCCGGCCCCGGCACGGCCGTTTCGGATAGAATCAAAACGACGGCATTTTCGCGCTCCAGGCGGGGCCAGTGCTATAGTGGTGGCGGTGGAGAGCGCACGTTTGCGGATGGCAGCTGCGGGAATGGTACGACCCGCCGGGGAGGGAGGGGAAGGGAGGGGAGGGAGGGGGAGGACAAGGGAAGGAAGGATGGCAGAGCGGGGCAGAGCTCGCCGCGCACGTCAGTGACAACTGAAAGCCGGAGGAGGCAGTGGTCGTCCCGTACCGCCTCGGGGCGTCTCCAAGGGGCTTACACCAATTTTGCTGAACATGTGTCATTGACGCTGTCCCCCCCCCCCTCCTCCTCTCTTCCATGTCTCATACGACCCAAACCCGTCTCTGCTGATCCCACTTTTATCTTAGCCTCATCTCTCTTCCTCTTTTTTTTTTATATTTCTATATTCGGTTATCGTCTTGCCCGCTTCTGATTCCTGTATCTGCAGCGCCCGTTACGAGCACCCCGGGGCGCGCGTGTTTGTGTGTGTGTTTGTGCGTGTGTGTGTGAATGCCAGGGGGGCCGGGGCAGTACTTTATTGGCCTTCATGGTTACTCAAGCGACGAGGTATGAGGTACACTCGCGCCCCCTGCCGCTGGATCTGCCCCCCCCCCCCCAGGTCCCGGGGGGACAGGGGGGACGCGGCGAGGTGTGATATGCGATATGACAGGAGGCGGCTCGATCGAGTTGCTTTTCCTTTTTATCCGTTTTCACGGGGGGGCGACACCCGCTTCTAACCCCCTCCTCACACTTCCCCCTTTCACGTGACGTCACATTGGCAGTGTCGCCTTTTCCACCCTTCCCGATGCCACGACCAGCTGAAAAGAATTCCCCTCCCCCCACCTTTTTTTTTTTACAAAAAGAATATCACTCGTTTGAAAAGGTCGTACTTTCTTCGGGGAACTCAGCGCGTTTTTTTTATTTTTTGTAACGCTAGGGCAGGCCGTAATATTTACGCCCGCTTTTGATCCGAGCAAAAGTCGCGAGTCGCTGGGTCCCACGGCGCCGTCTGTCCCTGTAGAGAGGGCTGCTGCCCGGGCTTCCCGGGCTGCCGATGAAAGCCTCTTTGATGAGTTTCGGATTCATAATCTCTTTTTCCCCTGCCACACAACAAAATTGGTCCGCGGCCGCACGGGTTCGATTGTGGGCCGCGAGGCGCCCCGCGGTGCCCCCCCCCCCCCCCCCCCGCGAGGTGACCGCTGATACCCTCTAATTGGATCAGTATGCATCACTCAACAGGATCCGGTTCGAATATCGCCAGTGTTATTTGTCCGGATCGTACGCGCTGCAGCGCTCGTGTTTTGTTTTGGTGCCCCTTTATGATTCTTTCTGCAGTGAACGACTGACCAGGAGGCACCAGTCGGATCGCGTTTGAATGGTGGAAGCGCGCCAAAAGAGTTTTGCCGCTTCTGCCTCTTTTGTTTGTGAGAACGCGCTGCGAGTGGCATGGCTACTCTCTCTCTCGCTCTCTTTCTCCCTCCCGCCCTCTCTATTTCTCTCTCTTGCCATTGTCGTCCTTGTCAGTCACCGCGTGAAATGAGATTGCTGCTTTATTGGTTTCTGCGGTCGAAATGGATGTGGTCTGCTGTGTGATTTTCGGCTTCCCTAATGGCTGCGGTCCGGGATTTTCCACGCTCGCCGCAGAGAATGTGCTCAATTGAGACATGGCACGTGGCCTGCCGTGGGCTCACTGCGTCACACCATTTTGGTGAAAACGTTTACCAACCTAACCCTCCCATTCATTTAAGACAGGGCTGTCACACTGGACCCCCCCCCCAGTGTGACGTAATATGTGACCAGCCCGCCCCGCCACGCCGGCTGACGTGAGTAGGTCCCTGCTGGTCCCTGCCGCCGGACCCCGCACCAACCGGGCGCCTGACGACGGCAGAGTAGGCAAGCCGCAGCGCACACCTGCGCGCGATTGCCTATCCCCGACTTGTCAGGCGCTTGAGACGAGTGCGGTGCTGCTCCTTACTCTCAGCAGGCCATGTCGACACGTGTCTCTCTCTCTCTTCTCTCTCTCTCTCTCTCTCTCTCTCTCTCTCTCTCTCTCTCTCTCTCTCTCTCTCTCTCTCTCTCTCTCTCTCTCGCTCGCTCATTTGTGATGAGTGAAGGACATCCCGGGCAACATGACCTCAGTCATTCCTCTCGCGCATTATAATTCAACTGTGTGTGAATGTCTCTCTCACTCTCTCTCTCTCTCTCTCTCTCTCTCTGTCTGGCGCTCCACACGCTGGAGTTTTCCTTTATTTTTATTTTTATTATTATTATTTTCCTTCTCGCTTCCGCTAAATTACTTTGTTCATCTTTCTCATTCACGCCGGGCGACAAGGAGCGAAATCGCGCGGCACAACGCGGTGCCCCGCACACTTGTGGTTTGGGGAGCCAGTGGGGGGGGGGGGGGGTAGACGAAAAAAGTTGCAAACAGTTGGCGAGACAAGAGAACGGCCGAGAGAGAGAGAGAGAGAGAGAGAGAGAGAGAGTGGGGTGCGGAGGGTATGTGAAAGGAGAAGAGACACAGAGAGAGAGGAAAGAGAGAAGATGGAGAGAGAGAGAGGCACAGAGCAGGAGTGACATCAGGCGGTGACGCAAACTTCCAATACAAAGGACAATCCGTCCCACGCAACTTCTGGCCGCGCCGTGCCGCCCGCGCCGGTCGCGCGTCGAAGCGATCATTAATCTTTGCACTCTGCTTTACCGATCATTATCTGAGGAGGGACCCGCAGGGACCCGCAGGGATCCGGAGGGACCCGGAGGAACCCGGAGGAACCCGTGGGGACGCTGGGCGGCAACAAAGACGAAAGAAAGGCGGAAAAGAAAGCGGATCCGCCCCCCCCCCCCCCACACCGTTCCCCATTTTGAATTATACTTCCCTGGATGGAACTTTGCACCGTACTTTGATGTTTTGGTCCGGGCCAACCGAGGCCGGGCTGCACTGTTTGGAAAGTGGCATCTTCCATTTTGACCATCGGCACTTGATTATTCAGAAGAATGGGGTTTAGTTGGTGTCGCTGCAGAAGTCCGGGGAGTGAATTCTCTCTCTCTCTCTGTTACATGTACTTTACTATTGTACTAGTCATTCTAGAGAGTGAAGCAGTTTCTTACTGCAGTGGGGCTTAGTAGCCTCTTTTGTAAGAAACTTTAAATAAACAATTTTAATTTCAATTTCTCTCTCTTCTCTCTCTCTCTCTCTCTCTCTCTCTCTCTCTCTCTCTCTCTCTCTCTCTCTCTCTCTCTCTCTCTCTCTCTCTCTCTCTCTCTCTCTCTCTCTCTCGCTCGTGGCCGGCGACCCTTTTCTCCTTAAATGGAGCCTGTAATTCCCACGCCCATAGCGTTTTCTTGCTTGTATGGTAGGAAAGGCGTTTAATAACGGAGTTGCCATTTCTTTTTATAATTCAACAATGGCGCCAGACTCCCCTGCTCTCTCATATTTTTTTTTTTTTGTGCCGGCTCCCGACGCGTAGGGCTCTGCGGGGCGAGAGGTGGGGCTGGCCGGTGGGGGGGCTGAGGGCGGGGCGGGGTTGGGGGGCTGGGAGGCGCTGTTTACAGACCCGGCCGGGGTGGGGCACCTTGACTAACATTTTGGACGGTGGAGTGCCGTCGGGGTGTACAGTACAGTGTGGGCCGCGGCGAGTCGTGGACGCACTTTACGTCAATTAATTGTATGGAAGTCCTCGTTTTTGTTTGACATAGCTCTCGCGCCGATTTGATTTGCGAAGGCTTTCGGTGCTCTCAGGGGGGGGGGGGGGGAGAGAGAGAGAGAGAGAGAGAGAGAGAGAGAGAGAGAGAGAGAGAGAGAGAGAGAGAGAGAGAGAGAGAGAGAGAGAGAGAGAGAGAGAGAGAGAGAGAGAGAGAGAGGTGGGGAGGGAGAGTGAGTTGGGTAGAGGTGTGGCCCGCGCAGGCCCACGGGGCTTCGGAGGGTCGGTCCCAGTCCAGTCCTCGGACTGCTGCTGCTCGGATGGTCCCCAGGGCTGGGCTGGGCTGGGCCAGCCTCGGAGCAGGGGGCGGGGAGGGCGAGGGGAGGGCGCTCTGCGGCTCGGGATCTCGGCCGTGACGATGGAAAAAAGGAGTGTTTGCACCTCGCTGGCCGCTGGCCGGGCGCCGCAGGGGATCCCGGGTCCGGCCAGGGCCCTCCCCCTCCCCCTCTCTAAAAAAAAAATCATCATAAAAAAATTACTCAAGTCATGACGCGGCGGATCAGGAGAAGTGTGTGTGGGGGGGGGGGCGGGGAAGAAGAGAAGGCGATGTGGTGGGAACGTTAGCAGAGATCTTGTCTGAGAATGCGCTGGCTGTGCAGGGGGAGCGCCATGTGGGGGATGCTCGCGGTGCACCAGCACCCCCTCCTCTCCCTCTCTTGTTTCCCTTCTTCTCAGAATTCCCGCCGCTTCGCCGCGCGGTGGTAATGTTGTACTGCATTTCAAAAACTTGCTTTTTGCAACAAAAAAAAGGGGGGGGGGAGAGAAGGTGAGAGTGGAGGGGAGGGCTTGGAGCGCTATAGGACATAAGGTACACGCCCTTGAGTGTGCCGCTGTGTCTCGGAAACGGAAAGGCACAACACCGGAAAGGGGGAAGGGGGGCAAAGGAAAGCGCCTCACACAGTGCGGCGAGCAGTATTTTGCGTTGATCTCTCCGAGCATTTGCAACGCTCCCCGCTCGCACGCGTGCTGACGAGGGCTCATTGTCCATCGCTCATGTCATGCCCGGACCCCGGCTCTTGTTCTGTGTGCGCGAGAGGGAGATAGACATAGAGCCCCAGGACAAAAGCAGGAGGAGAGAGAGAGAGATAGAGAGAAGGTAGGCGACCGTGGAGAAACATCCTGTCCTCCTAATCTTGTTGAATTTGTTCTCCTCTGGCCCTCTATCCAAGAGGATGAAGCTTGTGAATGTGGGCCCATACGTGTTTGTATCCCTTCCTTAACGCTGCGCTAGCTGCGCTGGCTCTGCTGGCTCTGCTGGCTGCGCTGGCTGTGCTGGCTCTGCTGGCTGCGCTGGCTGTGCTGGCTGTGCTGGCTGCGCTGGCTGCTGGCTCTGCTGGCAGCGCTGGCTGCTGGCTCTGCTGGCTGCGCTGGCTGCTGGCTGCTGGCTGCGCTGGCTCTGCTGGCTGCGCTGGCTGTGCTGGCTGTGCTGGCTGCGCTGGCTGTGCTGGCTGCGCAAACTGCGCTGCGCTGGCTCCGTCCCCTAGAGTCCCCACTGCGGGGGGTCCCTAGAGTCCCCAGGGGGGTCCCAGCCCCCCCCCCCACCCCCCGGGGCTTTGCTGGGACCCGGCCGTCCCACTCGGCTCTTGTGGCGCCACTCCGCGCTTTCCGAAGCAAATAATTTCCGTTGCGAAAGGGGAGAAAAATGTAATGCCGCGTGTAAGGCAGGGAAGAGCGCAGGAGTGGTTTCGAAAAGAGTGTGTGACGCCCCTGGAATTGCGGAGAGGAGAGAGAGAGAGAGAGAGAGAGAGAGAGAGAGAGAGAGAGAGAGAGAGAGAGAGAGAGAGAGAGAGAAAGAGAGAGAGAGAAAATGTCCCCAGGGAGAGCAGGGCCGTCCTCTCTCTCGCTCGTTCTCTTTCTCTCTCTCTCTCTCTCTCTCTCTCTCTCTCTCTCTCTCTCTCTCTTTCTCTCTCTTTCTCTCTCTCCCTCTCTCTGTCTCCCCAGTTCACAGAATATGTAAGGTTTTTAAATCTTTTCGTGTTACGGCTTGCAGTCTCTGGAATGACTTAGAAATCTATTCTCTTATCAACGCAGCACCATCATCAATAAAAGTAAAATTAAAAAGACGAATAGTGAACTCTCTAGTCTATAGCTCGAGTTAATAGCCTATCTTTCTAGTCCATGGCTGGCACAGTGAGGTCGCTGATTACTTTTCTCCGTACATTTGTAAGCCTCTGTTGGGGACTTTGGTGCCAGCATGCAACGCGTTCTATTACCAATTTGCTTTGTATTGCTTAACAGTTGCCTCATGTGCTGCCATAATAACTGTGATAATTGTAATTTTTAATTTATTCTTTGTAACTCGTCACTAAGAGCGGACCTAGCCGGAGTGGGGCTTCCTAGCCCTTCGGAGGGTCCTTAAATAAATAAATTTCAATTTCAATTTCCCTCTCCTACTCTCCTTTGCTTTCACTCTTCCTTACTCTTTCCTCTCCCCCTCCTTTTTGACGCTCGCTATTTCGCGTCTTTGTTCTTCCTCGCGTCAAATCGGATTGCCTGCCTCTTTATGGACGCTTTAAGCTGCTGCTGCCACGGAGCTCGGCCGCCGGTGCCCCGCCCTTTGCCCCTTGCCGCTTTGTACCCTGCTGGAGCCCCGCCCCGACTGGCTGACAAGTAGCACGGCAGGGCAGTACCCCGGCAGGTGGGCCGGCCCGGCACGCCGTGGTGTCGGGCGGCCTGCCTACACACCAGGTGCCCGCCGCCCAGTGCACACTCTGCGTGCGGAACAAATAGCAACGGGGGGAAAAAGAATATCTGCGGTTGGTGTTTGAACCCGCGTGTGTGCAATCCGAGGCAGTGTAGTCGACCAGCCAGTATTGGCAGTTCCTCCCCGCAACGGCAGGCCAGCGCCCTGTATGAAACGAACACCTGCGTTATCGGAGAGAGAGAGAGAGAGAGAGAGACAGAGAGAGACAGAGAGAGACAGAGAGAGACAGAGAGAGAGACAGAGAGGAGGGCAGGGCCGGTGGCATTGGGAGAGAGATGGAGGTAGGGGTGGATGCACCTCGTAATATCGCTTCTCAATATCCGCTGCCACATCAACACCCTTCGCTCGGTTCGCTGGTTGAGTGGGTTTTCAAATTTTACGTTCAGCTCGACAATGGCGGTTACTCGAGTAATTCTCTTTTTGTGTGATGTTGCCACTCCGTGCGGAGGATGTTACACTGAAATAAAAATAAATGTATGAATGAAAAATAAATAAACATAAATAGAGATGGCTTGTGTAAGTGCCGCCGCGGCCTCCGTCCCTCCTCACAGCAGGTGGCTTTGTTTCTCTCCCTCTCGCCTCCCTCCCTCTCTCTCTATCTTCTCCGGCTCCCTCCCTCTCCTCTCGCTGGCTGTGCCCTGGGTCGTCCGTGCCGGCTGGCTCACGCAGTCCTCTCCTCTTGCATTTGGAAGAAACTGATAAAAAAAAGGAGGAGGAGGGAGAAGGGCTTTGCCGTGTTTGCTCAGCCTTCTTCGGTACGAACCATTTGCTTGCAGTGGTGAGGAGGGCGTGTGGTGGGAGTGCCTCTCTCCATCAGCCCCCCCCCCCCCCCTCCCGGGGAGGCCGCTGCAGACCACAGAGCCGCGGGGGCGCCCGGACGCGCAGACCAAAGTGAAATGAATGTAAGGCCGGCGTGAAGACAGACAGAGAGGGGGAGAAAGGGGCGGAATAAATTCAGAGGGAAAGAGATCATTTGTCTTATTCGTTTGATGTGTGATCTGCTTGTGTTTCTGCGTCTGATGATGCAGCCAGTCTTCGTCATAAGTTCCCCAGTATTCGGTGTTATGCCTGCTGCCCGCCGCACGGCCGGGTGCCGATTGGCAGGCACTCTTGCACACGCACACTTGCACGCACACACGCACGACAGCCGCAGCCACGCCACTCGGCCCTGATCGTTGACCTGGTTCCGTCAGGGCCGGTCTGTGTGGACAGCTGGAGTAGCACGGCCACCTCACTGCGTCGGCCGCACCGCCCTGTTGGATTAGTATGACGGCGGCCTCTGCCGTGGCCATGCCGTGACCGCCACGTCGTCCCTCACGGCCGCCACCATCGGGGGCCTCGCCCCGCCCGCGCCGCCGCCCCCCCAGCCCCCGACGGGGTTCGAGGAGGGGCAGGGCCGGGGCCAGGGCCGGGGCCAGGGCGACGCCAGCATCATGGACTCGCTGGAGCGCCTGGCCCTGCCGCTGGTCCGGGCGGACGGCACCACCAGGCCGACGCCCACCTCGGCCGCCTCCATCCCCATCCCCATCCCCATCGTGCACGCGGCGGCCGCCGCGGCCGGCCACGCCGCCGCCAACAACAACGCCGGCAGCCAGGTGCTGGTGTCGGCCTCGCTGGCCACGGCCATCGGCAAGAAGCCCGTGTCCGGCTCGTTCTGCCTGGCCGGGGGCACCATGGAGGGCATCATCCAGTGCCTCGTCTTCCTCAAGGCGTTCCAGGTCGGTATGAGAATGTGGACCGCTCACAACGATGCGGCGGTCCGCTGGGACAATATCCGGTCTAGTCTCCCCGCGATGGTGATTCACTTGTCGTCGAGCAGCCCAGCAGCAGCAGCAGCAGCAGCAGCAGCAGCAGCAGCAGCAGCAGCAGCAGCCAGCAGCGGCCCCGGTGTGCCCCCCATATCCCCCGCTGCCGCTACCGCCACAATGGCAGCGCCGGGTGGAGGGGATGGGGTAGTCAGTTTTCACTCAATAAGACGACGGTAGCGCTGCCGATTGGTGGCGCTTGGGTGCGGTGGATCAGGGGGCGGGGCGGGGGCGGGCGGGGGTGGCGGGTGCACACGGGGGCGGGGGCGTGGCATTTCGTCGTCACTACCTCTGATACTCCCTTGGCAAACGTAACGTCCAAAATATGTCTGACGGTTGTCTTTCCACGCTGGTCGTTCCTTAGAGTTCAGCGAGCTATTTGTCAAACAGATCCTAGACTTTGCTTGGTTAACTGTAAAATGTTCGTCGGACAAAATCTAAAGAGATTTCTCAGACTATTCTGAGGTGTGTCGCATTTGTCTCTCAGATCTCTCTCAGCTATTTCCGAGACAATAGTCAGCCGCTTTCGTCCACCGTCTATCTGAAAATTGTCTAAGGAAGGCAGTACACTCGGCAAGGAACGCAAGAAGCTGTCTGAAAAACGTCCAACGTTAAAGACATTCGCCAGACATTCCCGAACCTAAAAGAAAAATAGTTCCGCATCCGTATTCGATCCGGTGATTTCGTGTCAGAAGGCTGACTCGTAGCGCGCCTGGCCACAGCGCATGTTGACAACTCGACTGGGCGGTGGCCTCCCATCAACAGCGGACTCTTGCGTGTCCCCAGATCAACGGCGGCGCAGTTGCATTGGCTGCGGTGCCCAGCACCATTCACCCCTGGGTGTGCTGTTGGCCGAGCGCGCTCGGAGGCAGCTTTCGAACTCTAAAGTTCGAGTTTCTAATCCAGACGCAGATTGTTCTTTTTTGTTTGTTTGTTGGCTTCAGGAATGTCTGGCGAATGTCTTCAAAGTTGGACGTTTTTCAGACAGCTTCTTGCGTTCCTGGCCGAGTGTACTGCCTTCCTTAGACAATTTTCAGATAGACGGTGGACGAAAGCGGCTGACTATTGTCTCGGAAACAGCTGAGAGAGATCTGAGAGACAAATGCGACACACCTCAGAATTGTCTGAAAAATCTCTTTGATTTTGTCCGACGAACATTTTACAGTTAACCAAGCAAAGTCTAAGACCTGTGTGACAAATAGCTCGCTGAACTCTAAGCAGGCGCGGATCCAGGAGCGACTTGTGGGGGGGCAATGTTCGGGCGCCTTGATAACATCCTGGGGGGGGCAAAACCCCTTTTGCCCCCCGTGGATCCGCGCCTGACTCTAAGGAACGACCAGCGTGGAAAGACAACCGTCAGACATATTTTGGACGGTAAGTTTGCCAAAGGTACTGCCGCAGTCCGGCGCCACAGAAGACAATTCGTGCCACTGGAGCCGGAGGTGGGGGCAGGCGGGGGGCGCTGGACGGTGTGATCTGCCCTCTAGGGAAGTGGGGTGGGGTGGGGGTGTCCCCATCAGGTAAATGCAAATCGTGAGGATCGTGAGCCGGCTCGGCACGGGGGCGGGTCGGTGACGTAACAGTCTGTAAAGTTGGGGAGGACTCGCAGTCCTTGCCGTCTCGACTGCTCTTCTCCGCGCTAGTATGACGTCATGCCGCGTGTCGCATCAGCAGGGTTCCATAACGTAACATTAGGTATTTTCGTTACGTTAAATGTTGAACAAAATACGTAACTTTACCAAACATCATGGTTTTAACGTTATTTCCCCTCAACGCAGGATAAATGTTATGACAATAACGTTATAAAATAACGGGGTAATAACGCCTAGCCATGGGCCTGGACACTCGCCTGACCGGTTCTAGAGGCCAAGGCAAAGGACACGCTTTTCTTTTAACGCGAATATCTATAACGGGGAGCGTAATAACGTACTAGAAGGCAAATGTTAATGTTATTAACACTAGCTCCGGCAATTAATATAAAATAAATAACATAACTTAAATTCTCAAAGACGAAAAATATAAGTTTTGCAACATTTTGGCGTTTCGTGTATGTTAAGTTACGGAACCCTGCGCATCGGTAGCCCGCCCGGCGCTCAGTGGCGTGCTCAGTGGTGCGGCGGCGTCACGCCAGGCAGTTTGTGAACCGTTTGCGCAGCCGGCCGGGACGAGCATTAATTTTCGAATTCTCTGCTCGGCGGTGCAAAGTGGATCGTCGTCGTCTTGGCTGTATTTAGAGCGGGCGGGACGGGTCGCGGGCGTACACTCTCTCTCTCTCTCTCTCTCTCTCTCTCTCTCTCTCTCTCTCTCTCTCTCTCTCTCTCTCTCTCTCTCTCTCTCTCTCTCTCTCTCTCTCTCTCTCTCTCTCTCTCTCTCTCTTTCTCTCTGTCTCTGTCTCGTCCCCCCCCCCCCTCTCTTTCCATTTCACTGGGCCAACACTGCTTGCGTCGCTCACTCCCAGTTCGATATTAACACGGCAGGACGAGAGCAGCCTAGTTTGTGTCGACGACGACGCGAATTCGTTGCCGCCACTAGACAAAGAACAGAGTAGACTGCGAGCGCCTGAGAGCAGTTCTGTTCGGCTCACGGTGGCCCCTTCGGGTGTCTTCGGCTATCTCCGGAAAGGGACCGGCCCTCAGCGAGGCAGACGCACATGCGGCCGGAGGTGTGGGCGACCCCCGTGGTGAGGGACGTCACACAGCCCGTGCGGCGTGGTGCAGCGTAGCTGTCTCCGTGCCGACTTGCTATAATATGTGACTGCCCCCTAGGGCCAGCCTCCCGAACGAGAGCCGAAGAAGGCGGAAACACCCGAATGGACCATCGTCGCGCCGGCCGGAGCTCCAGATGTGCTCTCACTCTGTTCTGTGCTGTGCACATGGGGGCTGGCAGTCTACCTCTCTTCTCTGTCTAGTTTGCTGCCCAATCTTACCTCTCTCAGAGGGGCAGCTTCTTTAAATAAGGCCCTGGAATACTGCGTGCCGCCGGCGGTAATTGCGAATGACGCGGCGGCCTTGTTCCCTCGACATGGCAGACAAGCAGATGACAGCCAATCCGAAACGAGGACGAATGGATTTTTTTTTTACGCCTGTCAAGCGGGACGAGATATGCGGAAATGAATGGAGGAATAAATGAGGCGGGTCCGCCAAATAACCAGCGCGACAAACCAAAACAACCCCCGCGGGGGGTTAGGTAGGCAGGCCTCTCCGGCCACGAACTGAATCAGTGGTTGTAATGGCGGGTGTCAATGGATGAATGAATTGGATGATGAATGAATGCCGCGATAATTGTCTTGAGTGAAGCGGTGAAGTACAGGAGTACATCTTGTCTCTTGTCCACGCCTTTTTTCTCTATTTTTTTTTGTGCGAGAGGAAACGAGAGAGAGAGAGAGAGAGAGAGAGAGAGAGAGAGAGAGAGAGACAGACAGACAGACAGACAGAGAGAGAGAGAGAGAGAGAGAGAGAGAGAGAGAGAGAGAGAGAGAGAGAGAGAGAGAGAGAGAGAGAGAGAGAGAGAGAGAGAGAGAGAGAGAGAGAGAGAGAGAGAGAGAGACGGAAAATGGAAAGAAGGAAGAGCAGCTTGTGAATGAATGGCGGAATGGCCTTCATAAATTGAGATAAAAATCTCTGGCCTGGTACTATGGTGGGCTTAGAGCGCTCTCTCTCGTCGTCTCTCAGGATTTGTCCGTGATGCCATTGCAATGAACAAGATGGAGTGCACATATGTATTGTTTGCGGCGCGGAGGAGACGGTCGTCAGACGGCAGCTCGAACGGCGTTTTAAAACTATTGAAACTAGAGTTGTGTCGCAGGCGATGTCGAATGTAGTCATTGGATGTAGTCCTGCTGCCTCTGCCTGCCACGCGGCCCCTTTTCCTCGTCGCTCGCTTCCTCTCTCTCCCACCCCTGCCTGCCCGGCAGATGGCTTTGGCTCGCTGGTCACGTCGCCGGATTGGGGAAAATAAGGGATGGCACTGGGTTGGGGGTGGCGTTCCGGGTGTGCTGGCTGGGAGGGGGTGAGGGGGAGGGGGGAGGGCAGCCGGAATCATTTCGGTTGAAAGCATTAACCCCGAGGCGCAGTGTCTGGTGTTGCGAGCGACATTGTTGCTCGCCGATGCGCGGTCCAAATGAACTCGGTGGGATAGAGATAGCATCCGGACGGATAGGATCGCGAGGATTGAAAGGCCTCTGCAGGTTGGCGGACCGAGGCGGTGCGTAGTATTCGGACATCTGATGATGGGCAGCATCGCCGCCCATACAGAAATGATAACAATGCGGAAAGGGTGGCATGGAAAATATTTAAAAAAAGGGGGGGGGGTAAAAAATATCCAGAGTGGTGGTGCTCCTCTCTGTGGAAATTACGCCTACGTTTTACAAGCAAAAGAGGGGAAGGGGGGGGGGGGGCTGATGGTGGTTGCTGTTGTGTCCGGAGGGAAGGGGATGAGGGCTGCGTGACATCGCCAGCCCCCCTTCCCCCTCCCCCTTTCCCCACCACCACCACACACACAGACTTCTCTTTCTCTCTTTCTGGCTCGTTGCAGCTGCTAATGGCTATGGTGCGTGCGAGAAAGACAAAAGAAACGCGAAGGGAAGAAATAGACCGGTAATGACTGCATCCTCTTTCAACAATTAAATCGCCGCCGAAAGAAAGTGTTATTACACGCGGCAGCCCGTCAGCCCCCCTCCCCCCTATCTCTCTTTCCCTGTCTCTCTCGCACTCGAAGAGGAGTACGCGAAACAAAAGGAACATCACATCATCCGGGGAGTGAGTGTGCTCTTGGCTGTAATTTTCCACATCTTTGTGATTAAGTGAAACGCGCTTCACTGAGCGACACGTTTGTCTCTCTCTCTCTCTCTCTCTCTCTCTCTCTCTCTCTCTCTCTCTCTCTCTCTCTCTCTCTCTCTCTCTCTCTCTCTCTCTCTCTCTCTCTCTCTCTCTCTCTCTCTCTCTCTCTCTCTCTCTCTCTCTCATGAACACGATTAGTGAGTTGTGCCCGAGCGACACTACACACACACACACACACACACACACACACTGCATGGAACACGGGGCCTCCGTCGGGGAGCG
>CM076246.1:6655986-6660986 GCA_038380765.1 Odontothrips loti
AGCGCCATGCTTCTTATCGTCTCTTCCATGTGGCTAAATGGGGCCTTCGCATCCTTGTGGGCATTTCGCGGCCGGCGCCGTGGCTCCGCAGGGGGCGTGTGGCGAGCGGCCGTTGACCTCGGAAAGTGTCTGGCTGGACCACGCCCTCTCATCGGGTCCCCCCGGGGAGCCCGGGAGGGTTTGCTCCGGCCGGCTCCGGCTGTGTAATCTGAAATTTACGGTTTCCTGATCAATTCCATACCTCACAGCAGCGACCTCGCGCGGTCCCGATTGTTCCACAGGCGTAGCTCTCGAAGGGCCCGCGGCCTCAGCCACCACCACCACCACCACCACCACCGCCGCTACCACGTGGCCACCAGCGGCACAGTATTTGCTTCTCCCACAGCCCCGCCCTGGTTCCCATTGAGACGTCCTTGGCGCCTCGTCGTAAACCTTCGGCTAACTCCCTGCCCCCTTTTCTTTCTTTTTTTTTCCAGGTGAGTGGGTCTATTTCTTTCTCCTTCTGCTGCTGCGCGACTCGGCTCTCCACTCGCGGTGAGCCGAGCGGTGAGCCGAGAGCGTTCGAGTTGGCGGTAAGTCAAATCCTCTCGGCACCGGCGGGGGACCTTCGGGGACCGGCGCACGCCTGTTTGCCGGCGTCCCACTGGGCGGGCCGCCAGTAAGACGCGGGTCCGCCCGCCTCTGGATCTGGGGTGGAGCTCACGAGCCACGTAACGCTGTGCACCCCCCGCCGCCCCGTCATGCACCCCGCGGCCCGCCCGCCTCGGATTAATTTCTGTCATGAGTTTCCGCGTGGCCGGCGTGCAGTCGGGCGACACGTGCCGGCCTTCATGGCCCCCGGGCGCCCCCGGGCATGTCGCCGTGGGCAGGGCTGGGCTCGGCGGGGGCGAGGCGGCCTGACCCCGCGGAGCCGAGCCGGGCCAAGTCGGAGGGAGCAGGGCGGCTGAGCGCCCCAAGTGCCTCGATTCGTTTTGGTTGGGGCCGTGTTTGGCTGGGAGGCCGTGGACCTCGATCCTCGGCGCGGGCGGAGGGGAGGGGCGGGAGGGGAGAATATAATTCGGCGTTGTCACATCCTCGTATCCCGGGCAGCCGTACCGTCCGGACCCAATGTGATGATTCTCTCTCCCTCTTCGTCTCTTTGTCTCTCTCCCTCTCCCCCTCTCTCTCTCTCTCTCTCTCTCTCTCTCTCTCTCTCTCTCTCTCTCTCTCTCTCTCTCTCTCTCTCTCTCTCTCTCTCTCTCTCTCTCTCTCTCAGTCTCTCTCTCTCTCTGTCTCTCTCTCTGTAGCCGGGCTTGGCTTGGGAGTGGAGGGTGGAAGCGAGAGGAATAGTCCACGCAGTGTCAACACGGCCTCAAAACTTGGCCTTTTATTTAAACGGAAGCATTTTGGAGGGGATGGAGTGTGGGAGAGGGAGGGGAAAAAGGGGAGAGGGGGGGACTAGCACAGAGAGAGCGAGAGGTGAAAGTACGAAAGGGGACGACGCCGAGAAGAGGCGCGTAAGAGTTTTAAGGGAAGGGAAAGAGGTGAGCAGCTCGTTTGGACTTTAGCAGAGCATGCCCAAACTTTCAGTAATTTGTGAGGTTCCTCCCCCTCACCGCGGCCCCCGGCCTCCCTGTGCCGCCGCCGCTTGTATTTCGACTCTGAACCGCTGCGTCGCAGCCTCACCGTGCAGCTGCCCCGCCCCCGCCAGGGCAGTGCTGGCTGCCTGTTGGCTGCCTGCTTGCTTGCCTGTCTGCCTGCGTGCCTGGCTGCCTGCTGCCTGATCCATCGCCGTGCGCGCGTTGTCTCGGCCGGCCGGGAAACAAAGTCGCTTCCTCCATCTTATCACTCGGAGTGCGGGACACCTCGCAGAACACACAAAAGAATCCCGTCTCGGAGGTTTCCCCGGGCGCTACCACGACTCGCCCGCTCCGCTCCAGACGGACGGAGCGGAGCGCCCTGGGGGGCAGGCCGGCCGCCAGACACGGGCGCGTAGCGGGGTGCCTACCCTCCGGACCACAGGCGCCCGCTCACCGCTGCCGCCGCTGACGACCTCACCCCTCACCACTCCAGGACGGCCGCGTGTTCGGTGCCCCTCTTGCGTCTCGGCTCGTCTATTTCTATCCTGACGTCTCTATCCGGACGTCTGTCTATCCGGCTGCGCTGCTGTCCGGCTGCTCGCACGGCCTGCATTTTAATGGCGTCCTCTGTCGCCCGCGGAGGCAGGGGGAGGGGGCGGGGGGCGTGAAATGTGGGCCCTGCCCGACGCCGGGGTGTGGGGGGCCCGCCGTGGCACAGTTACTTCCCGCACACGTCCATCCCCATCCCTGTCGGGTTGCCATTCTCACCTTTTGGCTCATCGCCGCCGTCTGGAGTGTGCACAAAAGAGCACGTACACTGTGTGGGGGAGGAACGGGAGGGGTGTTTGTTTCTCATTAAGGACCCCTCTCCCACCACCACCACCATAACTCCCTTCGGGTCCCGCGCCACCGCACTCAGGGGGCTGCGTGCGAGATACCTTGAGCGCCTGGAGTCGGCAGAGAGAGGAGGAGAGAGAGGGTGTGAGTGAGAAATCATATCTCTCTCTCTCTGTCCCTGGGGAACTAGCTGATTATTGCAGCGTGAATCGCGCAGCGACTCTCCCCGGCCCGCCCCGGCGGCGGTCTGGCCGCAGCCCGGCGCCGCCCCGCAGCCCCCCCCCCCCCCCCGCCCCGCAGACCCCTCGCAGCCTCTGGACGATGCGCGGAAATTAAATCGCGCCCGGGATGAGGGGGTCTTAACAACTAAAGAGGTCGTAAGTCGGCCAGCAAACGGAAAGAGGGCGCCGTGACGTCACCAGCGAATTGTGCCATAATTAGGTGCGCATTAATTTCCGGCCCCTTTCCCCCTCCCCTCCCCTACCCCGAGGCCCCCCAGACGTGCTGGGCTGCTGGCGGCGCTGGCTGCGGTCTGACGCACACCGACTGTGGCCTCCTTGCTGCCGCCCCGCCTGCCGACGGCGTTTGCGCCACCCATCTATCCATCTATCCGCCCATCCATCTATCGATCAATCTCTGTGTATCTATCTTTGGCGAACCTTTCATGGCGTGGCCGTGGCATTGCTATGCGCGCCGCCCCCCGACCCTTCCGGCTTGTTTATGTCCGCCCCGAGGCGAGCGGACCCGGACGGACCCTGTCGCGCGGACCCCTACAGACCCGGGCAGGCCCCGATGCTGCTGTCCCATTTCGGGCATCATTGATTCATTGGGTTCGCCTCCTTATTTCTTCAGAGAGAGAGAGAGAGAGAGAGAGAGAGAGAGAGAGAGAGAGAGAGAGAGAGAGAGAGAGAGAGAGAGAGAGAGAGAGAGAGAGAGAGAGCCGCGCCGCCGGAGGGCAACTGTCGGAGGACGGAGAGCTCCGCCGCGGTTGGACATTCTTTGCTTTTTTTTATGCGCGGGAAGGACGGCGGAGGTTGATTTTGCGAAGTTGAATTGTATTCATCTCGCACGCAGGAAAAAAGATAAGTGGTCGCAACTAAATTTAAATTCATTTCCAGACAAGCAGTAGTAATGTGTTACGAGAACTAAAATTTTTTAGGCGAACTATTTTGTGTTTAACTTTCCAAAAAAAAAAAAAAATTTGTTCTCAGAACCCAATTTACTACTTGTCTGGAAATCAGCGGAAACATTAGTTGCGAACACTGTTTTTCTTTTTTTAATCCGTGCGATCAGTCCTCGTCTCCGAATACTATGCGATAGTCATTACAAGCCACGCAGTGTCAACACGGCCTCAAAACTTGGCCTTTTATTAAAACGGAAGCAGCCGCGACGGTTGTTTGCTGGCCGCTTCTTCTGGCAGTAATTTGCGCACCAGTTCGGCTCCTTTTGTCCAGCGGCCGGAACCGGCGATGGCCACATCGCTCTCGCTCCACTCATTACATTTACAGTCACTTTTATTACGCAAGGGAGGCGAGGGGGAGAGGGGGGGGGGCTGTATCTGTGTAGATCCATCCATGTATACACATTCTCTCGCTTTGATTCTGCTGGCGTTTCTACTTCTCGCGCATTTCGGGACAGGGAGGGGAGGGGGGGGGGGGGGGGGGGGGGTTACACACCCTCGCGTGTGTCATGACGCTTTTTGCTGAGGACGCACGCGGCCAGGACGCGGCGCAGAGGACGACGATATTATTATTTATTTTTTTGTGTGAGGGGGAGAGAGGGAGGGATGGAGGGGAGAGGGTGGGGAGGCGTTGGCTGCTGCGGATTTGAGTGAATAGGTGTCAGTGCGGTTGTGCGGGGATGAGGTTTTCATTCCATTTTATATATATTTATCCGGGCGGCTAGTGGGGGGGGGGGGGGGGGGGGGGGGCTGCTTTTGGCGTGCTGCTAGGCGTGAGTCGCGTTAGGGCGGCAGCGTGTGCACTGAGAAAAATTTTTGGCTCTGGGCACAGGACGTTTAGTCCCCAGGCCGAAAGTCTGGGAACGCACTAAACGATTAGCGCCAGGCACTAAACGATTACCGCCTGTGTATAGAGTTTTGCTCCCGTGTCTATAGAGTTTAGACCTACGGATTAAACGTTTTAGATGTAGGGTCCAGGTGGAACGTACAAAACTACCCTTTGGTCCAGGAGCCAAAGATTTTTCTCAGTGTGTTCATTCAGCTCGCGTCCCCCGGAATCCGGATCGCTCTTAGGGCAGAAGAGACTCGATCTCTCTCGGTCTTACCCTCCCTCCCTCTGTCTCTCCCTCTCTACCGCCCCGCCGCTCTGCTGTGGCCTCTCTGGTGTCGGTCCGCGATGCATTGGATGCCCTGGGCCACTGCCGAGCACGCGTCCGCTATTGTCCCGCGCCCTGCGTGCGTGTGTTCGCGTGCGTGCGTGTGCACGGTGCTCACCGCCCCTCCCTCCCCCCTCCCTGCCCTGCGTGTGCGTGGTGCGTGTGCACAGCCCGCGCGGTGCTCACCCCCGTGCTGCCCCCCCCCCCCTCCGCTCCCCACAACACTGCTGAAGCCTTTTATAGCGCCGAGAGTGCAGCGGCAGCACG
>CM076246.1:6663486-6783486 GCA_038380765.1 Odontothrips loti
GGGGACGGAAGGGCGGCACGGAGAGGTGCGGCCACTGAAAGCCTCCCCTGGGCAGTGACAGCTCGGGCAGTGACCCTCAGACCGGACCAAGTTTCACAAGGGGGTGCCTGATTTGTGCCCCCCCCTCTCCTCCTTTCTTCACTTCTCTCACCAAACCTTCTACAGCCAAGCCATACCTCATTTCCTACCCCCCCCCCCTCTCCCTTCGTCTTGATATCTTTCGAGTCTTAGGTGTCCCTTAGTGGTCACTGTTTTCGACATCGCAATACAGAAGTTTGCGATAAATCGATACGGATTGACCACGAAAAAACAGTGGTACTCACCCCTTTAGTCTCCTATCGCTCGCGGATGTAGAAACTGTTTACTCTTTCTTTGCTTCCTCTACTACTTCTGACGTAGAAGCAAAAAAGAACGAGTTTTGCGCTCGCCCTTTCAGTTAAGACCCCTATTCAACTCGAAAACTACATAAAACCTTGCCCAAGCTGCGGGCATCGCAGGAATATTCAAGTCGAAGAAAAAAGGAAGTCGAATATGCAGGACTTATAGTGGACGTGAAAAAAATTGAAGCCACTGGCAAGAATCGAACCACGAATCTGTCGACCGTCAACCGATCCGCCTAACCATGTAGCTATTGAGCCACGATGGTAATTGTGTAGCAGTGCGTGGACAGAGCGCTCGGCGCGAGTCAGCGGTTCTGCTCTGTGGGACGATAGTGGCTATTGAACCGAGAGCGCACTGCCGGTCTCCATCGTGGCTCAGTAGCCGCTCGGGTTAGCGGCCCCCTTAACTCAAAATACTAATTTTATTCTCATGAGTCCCAACGTTCGAACTTACAGTAATAATGAATTTTACTTGCACCCCACACATTATTCTCACACAACCAACCCATTTTCCCTCAATACTCAGAGAACGAGTCCATCCTAAAACGCTAAAGCGCTATCCATGCCTGTCTTGTTTTAATACCACGTAAAAACGCATAAAAAAAGATACCGTTGGTGTGTTTTGTGGCAGCCGGCGCAGGTGCTCGAATCCGGGTTGTGTGGGGCGCAGCAGCGGCGCAGCAGCGGGGTAACCCTAGACTCCTGTCACATGAGCCGCGCACGGCCAGCAGTCTTCTTGACGTGTGTGGTGCCTTATTGGTTGGAATAGGATCCTCCTGCCGACGGGACGCACGATGATTCTGATAAAGGTCGTAATTAAATTTCACTGAGACGCAGTCCCCCCCCTTTCCCTGTCTATGTGTATCTCACCTCCTTCCCGCTCTCCCTGTCTCGCTATTGAGACCCCTCTGCTGGTCGACCGAGCGGAAACATTGATTAAATGTAACGCGTAAATGTGGTTATAAACGGAATTGATTAATTTTAGGCCCGGTGGGGCGGAGGCGCACTCCCCTGTGTGGGAGGGGCGGAATGCGGCGGGTCGCCTATCCTGCATGTAGGGATAAGGGGATAATCCTCTGCATGATGCCTCTGCCGCAGCCCGTTGATGGATATTGTTCGGCGGCAGAGAAGGATAGAGAGATAGGGAGGGAAGGAGACTTAGAAGAACGGATGGGCGAGAGTGGTAAGGATGTCACAAAAAAAGCGAGCGGCGGGGGTATAGAAGGGATTGTTTTCTTTTGTACCTCTAACCCTGCGTCTACGGAAAACATACGAGAGTTGAAACGTAACACCCCACGCCGTCGGTAACAAGGCACGTGGTGCCAAGGCGCCTGGAGGGTAGGCAAGCCCGTCAGACACGCTTGCGTGACAGACTTGCTTACCTTCCAGGCGGCTCTCGACGGCGGCCCACTAAGTGTGTGTGTGTGTGTGTGTGAGTGGGTGTGGGTGTTGAGTGTGTGTGTGTGTGTTGTGTGTGTTGTGTGTGTGTAGAGCGGGTAGTGGGATTGGTTTCACAGCCTATTTGCACACGTCGGGAGTAGCGCTGCGGGAGAGAGAGTGCTCCAAGGGGCTAGAGGAGGTGGCTAGGGGGTTGTCAACAACAGGGCTCCGCAAGCTGCGTGCTTTCGGTCCGTGCGCGATTTACATTGAGTCGGGAAGGGCCCAGCGGCCGAGCTCAAGGGCCCAGACATGCATGGCTGTGCCTCACACCCTCCCTCTCTCCCTCTCACCCCTTCCATTTTCTCCTCCTATATTTATGCTGCTGCCTTTTCTCACTTCACTTTAAAAAAATTTATCGTTAATACAGTAATAATCCTAGGACTAAAATCGAGGAACATGTAAGTCGTTTACTCAGACATTGAAAAAATAAAATAAAATTTCACACATTTTCAGCATGAAATATGCTTGTCATGAGGACGATGAGGGTTGCTGCAGCCTCGCCGGATTTTCATCCTCTCGGAATTATTTCTGTATTCGCGTACATCCCCTTCCCTTGGGGTCCACATAGCGGCGGCGAGGGCTGCGTTCGCGGTGAGCATTGGTGGCCGCCTTGTCTCATTGGTAGAACAGGAGAGCCGTTCCTGTAACATGGGAGATTGAGGGAGATGGCGGCGGTGGAGCGGAGAGAGAGAGAGAGAGAGAGAGAGAGAGAGAGAGAGAGAGAGTTTTTCTATGCGAGAAAAAAAGTGAGGCGGTTGCTGGTGGGACCTGAGGCAGGGAGGAGGGGAGGCCCATCTGGAACTCGAAGGGAAGCGAAATACGGGTGCAGGTTCGGCGGGGGCCGCCCCAAGCCGTATACTACAGCCCCATACGTACTGGGGCCGGCGGCCGCCTCCCCGGCCCTTAGCAGGCGACCCACTGGCCGAGCTGAGGCCCGCCGAGGCTTGGGCGACACTGTTAATCCAATGCGGGACCTTCGCGGCAGTTCGGGGAGGCGGTCCTCTCTGCTGCTGCTGGTGCTGGTGCTGCTGGTGCTGCTGCTGCTGCTGCTGGTGCTGCTGCTGCTGCTGCTGGTGCTGCTGCTGCTGCTGCTGGTGCTGGTGCTGCTGGTGCTGCTGCTGGTGCTGCTGCTGGTGCTGCTGCTGGTGCTGGTGCTGCTGCTGCTGCTGGTGCTGGTGCTGGTGCTGGTGCTGGTGCTGGTGCTGCTGCTGCTGCTGCTGCTGCTGCTGCTGGTGCTGCTGCTGGTGCTGGCATTGCGTCGTTGGAATTTTTGATTACGCGTAGACGCTGATCGGCGGGTGGCCCGGCCCCCGCCCCGCCCTCAAGACTGACTCTGCGTATGACACTACTCAGCCGCGCCGGGCCGGCGGCGGCGAGGACTAGGGGAGACAGGCAGCAAGGATGGCGGAGAGGAAAAGAAAGAAATTATATGGAGAGCGGAGGCGGTAGGCCTTGTTCACCTACAGGATGCAGGCACTGCCAGCCGCGTGAGCTATAGGCTGTGGGTTGTAGGCCGTGGGCCGTAGGCCGTGGGCTGTAGGCCGTGGGCTGTAGGCCGTGGGCTGTAGGCCGTGGGCTGTAAGCCGTGGACTGTAGGCCGTGGGCTGTAGGCCGTGGGCTGTAGGCCGTGGGCTGTAGGCCGTGGGCTGTAGGCCGTGGGCTGTAGGCCGTGGGCCGTAGGCCGTGGGCTGTAGGCCGTGGGCCGTAGGCCGTGGGCCTTAGGCCGTGGGCTGTAGGCCGTGGGCTGTAGGCCGTGGGCTGTAGGCCGTGGGCTGTAGGCCGTGGGCTGTAGGCCGTGGGCTGTAGGCCGTGGGCTGTAGGTCGTGGGCTGTAGGCCGTGGGCCGTAGGCCGTGGGCTGTAGGCCGTGGGCTGTAGGCCGTGGGCTGTAGGCCGTGGGCTGTAGGCCGTGGGCTGTAGGCCGTGGGCCGTAGGCCGTGGGCTGTAGGCCGTGGGCTGTAGGCCGTGGGCTGTAGGCCGTGGGCTGTAGGCCGTGGGCTGTAGGCCGTGGGCTGTAGGCCGTGGGCTGTAGGCCGTGGGCTGTAGGCCGTGGGCTGTAGGCCGTGGGCTGTAGGCCGTGGGCCGTAGGCCGTGGGCTGTAGGCCGTGGCGCCTGACCGCCTCGCTCAGTGGGCATTCTAATCAGAAATTCTCTTTTCGCGGAATCTCGGCGCCGGCGGCAGCCACTTAACATCGAAGCGGCGGCGCGGAGGGAAGAGACGCCAGCAAAACTGGTCTCAAGGACGCAGCCCCGCCGGGAGCGCTTGGCACCCTAGGCGCGGATCCAGGGGTGGGCGATGGGGCGATCGCCCCCCCCCCCCCCAGGAGAAGAGTAGGCAACCTGCTAAACTTTCCGCCTGTAAGTAGGCAAAACGCCTCCCCCAACAGCCGCTCCTGGATCCGCGCCTGTGGCGCCCGGCGTAGAAATTGTATTTGCAGGCACGACAGGAGGAGGCCGGGCCGGCGCTGTACTGACGGCGTGACGGCAGAGCCCCGGTGCGGGCGGGCCGGGGCGGGCTGCCTACGGCCTATCATGGCCACTGTGTGCAGGCACGCTCGCACGCGCGCGCACACGCACACATGGCCATTGCAGCCCACTTGCGTCGCACATTACGGCCGACAGCGGGGGGCCATTACCAATGCAATAGCGATGCAGGGTGTCAATACAGTGCCTACCCCCCCCCCCCTCCCTCGGTGCCATCCATTCCGGCTGAGCCTAAAGGCGTGTCAGGCGCACGGCTCCGAGCAAGTGCACTGCTGTCGGCGTGCCGCGAGCATATGTGTGTGTTGTGCCCCCGGCGGCACAAACTCGCCCCAACAACCCTTCTGCCGGCCCTCACCACAAGGATATCCTGCACCGAGAGGTCCTTGCCGGCGCTCTGTGCCGAGAGCCGCACCACTTGGTGGAAGCGAAAAGAGTCCAAAGGGAGGGGGGGGGGGGGCCTGGTTGGCTGGGGAGGCAGGGCGAGACAGATGGAGTTGTCGATCGCCGGCAGCGGATCCGAAAACTGCTCAGCGACAGAGAAGAACTGTACACATTTATCCTGTGCAGTGCGAGCCGGGGGCAGCCGGGGGCAGCCGGGGGCCTCGGGTGCCTCGGGGACAGGCCTGCCCCCAACCGGCTCTGTATATAGGTGGCAGCTACCTGACGTGTCCTGCAGCACCCAGGCGGGGTCGGGTACCGGCTACCGCTTCTCGCTAGCCGTCTGTCATGAAAGGGGCGGAGCAGTGCACACGGGGAGAAGGGGAAAAGCGTCGATATAATTCAGGTCCGCTGCGGTGTACCGGAGCCGCTGCTTGGATGAATAAGTAACGAATAAGCGCCGTCTATGTGTTTTCGCCTCGTTTCGGGCCGCAACAATTTTTCATGACGAGCGGCCGGTGGTGCACAATGGTGTCGGCGGGTACCTCCCGCACCGAGCGCCGCACAGACGGGGGGCGCTCGGCCCGACCCCTTTGTTGCCTGCGAAATCACATTATGGAAAATCCATAAGTACACATTTGCATTGCGAGCTTTTTCCCCCGGCTCCGGTTTGGGGGGCGGGTGGAGCAGGCCGCCGAGGCCGTCTTGTGTCTCCCCGAAGAGGAATCGCCAGGGTAGGTTCGGGAACGCTGCGTGGGTCTGACACCGCAGGCCACGGAACGGAGCGGCTGGAGGACTACCTGGAGGCCTGGAGGCGGCCTGGAGGCGGCCTGGAGGTGGCCTGGAGGCGGGGGCCCAACCCCTGGAGACAAACTGGCGAATCATTATGTTTGTCAGATTCTGCCTGCTGGGCTTCGCCCCTTTAAAGCGACGGCCATCGTTTGGAATTGGAAGCAATAATTTTTCGCCAAAACGCCACGCAGCGAGCGGGTGACTCCTAAGGCGTCGTCGTTCCAATGTAAAGCAGCTTGCTTCGGGGTAGGGGGGGGGGGGGGGGTATAGCTCCGCCGGCGACCTAGGCGTTGTAATTATACCATCATTTCCGCATTATTACAGGACTGCTGACAATACTTTTAGTCGGGGTGAGCGGCCGGTGGGCCGGGAAGTGTCGCAACATCGCATTATTTCTAGAAAGCATTTTCAAGGAAGTAGGAACGGTATTCAACTCCGACTAGACAGAAATAAGCTAAGCGCTGTTCGCTTATTACACGGTGGAGCCGCTCCCCGAGACCGACTGAAGGTACACGAAAACTCTGCGTGTGCGCGTGTAGCCATGTGGCTGTCAGGCTACGCCTCTGGGGATTATCGCATACCCCCCACTCCCTGATGGCGTGATGCCTCCCCCTAATGAGACGGAATGTGTCCAACCCCCCCCCCCTCCCCCCTCTCCCAAAAGTGAGCTGAGTTTGCTCGGTTTGCTCACTTTTACGTGTCGCGGAAGCCTCCCCCTGTCATCGTCTCTCGCGTATCAGCCTCACCGAAAAAAAAATATACGAAGAAGTTATATATTTTTTTTAAATCAAGGGTGACCGTGGAGGCGCGGTCAGTTCGCACGGCAAAGCACGCACCGTGACTGACATTACTTTTCCCCTGCGTGTTTGCTTGCCGAATTTTGTCGAGCTCGCTGAAAGTACCACACACCGTTGTAGCTCCGCGCCTTTTGACCGAATTAAAGGCAGACTCATGCTCACACACAACACTCTCTCTCTCTCTCTCTCTCTCTCTCTCTCTCTCTCTCTCTCTCTCTCTCTCTCTCTCTCTCTCTCTCTCTCTCTCTCTCTCTCTCTCTCTCTCTCTCTCTCTCTCTCTCTCTCTCTCTCTCTCTCTCTCTCTCTCTCTCTCTCTCACACACACACACACACACACACACACACACACATACACACACAATAATGGTACCGCCCGTGTAACTGGACGCGACGGCGGCAATCCTGGCCGACAATTAGGGGAGTGCAGGCAGACGGGAACAATGCTGAGCCGGGATGTGCCTGAGTGCAGTGCAGCGCCGCGCAGCGCCCCCTGCCGGCACTGCGATAAGTACGCTGCAATGGCAGCAGTGCTGCTGTGGCGGTGGCACGGATCGTGGAGTGGAATATATGTAGCTGTTGCCCTGCGGGGCCCTTCGGATCATATTCGCGTATTTGTACGGCCGAACAGGGATGTGTGTGTGGGGGGGGGGCTGTGTTTTCGAGCCAGCCGTGTAATGTCCCCTTCTCAGGGATCATACTAACGTCCGTGATGTCCGTGATAATTGTTGCAAAGCGCAAACCTTTTTCTTCTTTTTTTTCCACCACCTGGCCGCCTCGTGGGTAGGCAGCTCCGACTTGTGCATGCAGGCTTGTCTTGCGGGCTGGCCTACCCTGGCACTCGCAGGCGCCATACAGCCCGGCACAGCGTATACCTACGAGCACCGCTGCTGGTTCGGAAATTTTCTAGAGGAGGAGAGCTGTTGTTGGGAGTCTTGTCGAAGACTGACCTTGGACGACTCAGGCTAGACTGTGATTTGTGTGCATGTGTGTTTGAGGAGGGAGGAGAGTGTCTTTTGTTGTGCTATATTATTCCGTGAGTCGTTGTGTTCTGATTTTCCAACTGCGTGACCTTTGTGGAGGGTTCGGGGTGACTGCGTTTATATGTGTGTTTAAGAGAGAGAGAGAGAGAGAGAGAGAGAGAGAGAGAGAGAGAGAGAGAGAGAGAGAGAGAGAGAGAGAGAGAGAGATACCCGCTAGGTCCCGCTTGGTCCGCAGCCCGGACCGAGCGACGGATGCGTCCTGGTGCTGGACCCCCCTCCTTGCTGATGCAGCTAACGGCCTTTCCATGTCCTCGGCCCGCCCCCGTCCCGCCCCCGCCCCCTCTGTGCGGCCGGCCCGTGCGGGCGGCACTAATCCCAAATTAGTTTGTATTGAAGTGGCAGCGCGAAAGGCAGGCGAGGTGCCGGGCGGCGGATCGAGCCGGTAAGGCCGGTGACGATACTCACGCTCCGCGCACAAATCCGAACGTTCCGACATTTTCAAACTGGCGGTCCGGGTCTGGGCGCACGACAGCGACAGCGACAACGCAGCCCGGCCTCCGGCCTCCGGCTTCCGGGCCTCCGGGCCTCCGGGCCTCCGGGCCTCCGGGCCTCCGGGCCTCCGGGCCTCCGGGCCT
The DNA here is from genome assembly GCA_038380765.1 of Odontothrips loti. Classification (NCBI taxonomy): domain Eukaryota; kingdom Metazoa; phylum Arthropoda; class Insecta; order Thysanoptera; family Thripidae; genus Odontothrips; species Odontothrips loti. The sequence goes on from CM076246.1 coordinate 6,671,371, forward strand.
CCGGCCTCCGCACTCTATATGTAGAAAGGTTATTTCTCGCCGCCGTCGCTGCGTAAAGGCGGATTGCCGGTGGATCTGGCCCCGTGCCGCGCTGTCTGTGTCTGGGAAGAGCAGGTGGCGGGAGTGGCCCGGTGGATCAGCGCCTGCTATGAGACCGCTGAGGCGGCTGAGGCCTGCTGAGGCCTGCTGAGGCTTGCTGAGGCCTGCTGAGGCCTGCTGAGGCTTGCTGAGGCTTGCTGAGGCTTGCTGAGGCTTGCTGAGGCTTGCTGAGGCTTGCTGAGGCTTGCTGAGGCCTGCTGAGGCTTGCTGAGGCTTGCTGAGGCCTGACGAGGCCTTCTGAGGCTTGCTGAGGCCTGCTGTGGCCTGCTGAGGCCTGCTGAGGCTTGCTGAGGCTTGCTGAGGCCTGCTGAGGCTTGCTGAGGCCTGCTGAGGCTTGCTGAGGCCTGCTGAGGCCTGCTGAGGCCTGCTGAGGCCTGCTGAGGCTTGCTGAGGCCTGCTGAGGCCTGCTGAGGCCTGCTGAGGCCTGCTGAGGCCTGCTGAGGCCTGCTGAGGCCTGCTGAGGCTTGCTGAGGCTTGCTGAGGCCTGCTGAGGCTTGCTGAGGCTTGCTGAGGCTTGCTGAGGCCTGCTGAGGCCTGCTGAGGCCTACTGAGGCCTGCTGAGGCCTGCTGAGGCCTGCTGAGGCCTGCTGAGGCTTGCTGAGGCCTGCTGAAGTGGCGTGGACTCTGCGCTTACCGCTTCTGACCGGAGGTCACATTGATATGCCTCTCCCGCCATGTGAACAGCCCTCCTCGCCGCCCTCCGCCTCGCCTGGTATGCAGCAGCAGCAGCAGCAGCAGCAGCAGCAGCAGCAGCAGCAGCAGCAGCAGCAGCAGCAGCAGCAGCAGCAGCAGCAGTAGCAGCAGCAGCAGCAGCAGCAGCAGCAGCAGCAGCAGCAGCAGCAGCAGCAGCAGCAGCAGCAGCAGCAGAAGCAGCAACAACAACAGGTGCCTGGGGAGCGAGCGGCAGAGACAGAGCGCCGGCTTTCTGGAATGACTTGATTTCCGGCCATATAGTTCTGTGCGCGCAGAGGCCCGCGGGCTGCAGGCTCCGCAGGCTCCGCAGGCTCTTCAAACCGACTGGGCTTGAAGGGGACCCAATTTGTGAGCCGGGCCGGCACCGGCAGGCACCGGCAGAGCGCACCGCCGAGCCGGCAGCCGCGCCGGAGACGCCAAACTGTTGGCAAGGGCTAATGGTTAATCTGAACGTGTGGATGGGACAAGTTGTCGCCGGCAGGGTTAATTTTGAAGGGGGTCGGGGGACGGGGTTGTGGGCACGTAGGGAGTAGGGGGGGGGGGGGGGGGCAGAGTAACCGAGTTTGGGACGCAAGTTGTGTTGGGGACGAGGGAAATGTGTGGGGGGGGCTGCGGCGGCGGCTGAATGGGCGCAGCAGTCTCACCGAGCGGCGGGGGGCCGCGGGGGGTCGGGCACAAATTACGGAGCGATGTGTCTGTGACGCGGCGCTATTGATGGACGGCCCCGGACGGCCCCCCTAGGGCGGCCGCAAGGAAAAAGTTTTGGCGGTGGAAAATTGTACAACACGTGATGCAGGCAGCGCGCGAAGCTGGGAGTGGAAAGTGGGGCGTCAAGTTGGAGGGGGAGCAGCGGCGGCAGCAGCGGAGGCGGCAGCAGCGGCGGGATGAGCGGAGGGAGGAGCGACAGCGATTGGATATCTGGCGGGGCGGGGCGGGCGCCAGGTGTGTCGTCGTCCGCATAGGCGATAGGTGAAATTCACTTGCTCTAAGTCGTGTGTGTGTGTGTGTGTGTGTGTGTGTGTGTGTGTGCGTGCGCGCGCGCATCTTAGCCCCGCCTCGCAGCCATCACGGCCTGTTTGTAGGGATTAGAGCGCCGCGCTGGCATGGGCGTGGCCGGGCGTGGCGTGCTGGATGAGAACCTGGACCACCTCGGCATCGACTGTTTGTGAACCATAATACATGGATGGTCGGCTTTGGGGCTCCCGCCCGCTCCCGCCCGCTCCCGCCCGCTCACGCCCGCTCACGCCCGCTCCCGCCCGCTCGCGTTGGCTCAGGCCGGATCTTTAAACAACGGGTCGAGTGCGCACGGATCATAATGGGAGCACCGCAGAGGAGAGAGCGGTTCGCGGGAAAAGAAAAAGAGAAGAGATTAAAAAGAAAGGGGGAAAATGGAAAAAGAAAAAAAGGAGCCGAGCAGCGGTAATTCGAATCCATGACGCATGTATGATGTGGCCATTTTGGCCTTCGAAAGCTCTCGCGAATGAAAATCGATTGGAAGCCGCCAAAGGGTAACATATGTAGTGAATACCGCGGCCTTGTGTGTGCTTATCCAGCCGCGGTGTGTTTTCATCGCAATCCGCCTATATTGCGAACATACCTGCCGCCGTTACTATTGTGTGCATGTTGTGCTAATGATATCATGAGGATAGCACTGCACGTGTGTGTGTGTGAGCGAGAGAGAGAGAGCCTGTATAGTGGTGTCCATTTCGTTCCCACACATGGCGTTATTTGCATAGTCGGCGTGTTGACAAAGAGTGCGTCCCGGGCGGGAAAATTAAATTTAAAAAAGACGCGGACTTAAAATGGAAAGGGGAAAAAAATAAAGGAAAAAGTGGGCGCGGTGTCGGGGAAAAAAGTATTTAATTCGGTGGCGTGTAGGTGAAGCCGAGCCCGGTCCGTGGTGGGCGAGCCTGATTAATGCAAGGGAGGCTGGCCCCCCGCGGCGCCCCGCTCCGTTATCCCGCTCTTTTAGCTCCGCTGAAATGTGTGAAAGTGGCAAGCCACCGAGCCAGTTGTTGGCGGGTACGTCAAACAAAATCGATCTGTTACCCTCTCCGTTTGCTAGCCCTTAATAATTTAGCTGTTAGTTTTTTATTTATTATTTATACTGCGGCCGCCGACCCCCCATTTTTCTGCGCGTCCTTTTTTCAACACGACTACTGCCGTTCGTCCGCGTTGCGGCCCTTGAAAAGAGAAAAAATTAATTTGTCCGCGCTGCGTGTGCGCGGGCGCGCTGGAGATGAAAATTTGAATAACCAGGGAATTGTGAGCGGACTGGGCGGGCGGTTCTAAAGGTGTTTAGGGCCCAGCCAAAGGGTATAGTGGCCCCACACGGGAGACCGCAAATAATGTTAAACATGCCGGTCTGAAAACAACGCACCGAAGAGAGGGAGGATAACATTTTACAGGTCTCAGAGCGGGTAATTTGCTGATTTGAGACGGCCGGCGGTTGGTTATTTGGCGTCACACGGACTGGGCTGCTGCTGCTGCTGCTGCTGCTGCTGTGGATGCTGGCTCGCTGGAGCCACAGCAGTCTGGTCTAAATCTGGTTCTCCTTCCCTTCGATGGGGTGGGGACCTCCGTAGGCCGGAGGACCTCCGCCGCTGGCCGCACTATCAGATCCCTCCGCCCCTCCCGCCCCCTGGTGGGGCCTCGCCGACGGGGGCATCTTGTTCTGCGAGTCCGACCGAACGGGGGCGGGGGTGGGGGAGGAGGCGGCAGCCATGGGCAGCCATGGCGCGGCTGCCACCCACCGCAGCCAAACCGGAAATTTCAATGAAATGTCCCACGCGCGGGGGGAGGCGGGGGCGGTGTGCCTTAAGCCAGGACGGGGTCGTCCCGTACACCGGGCCCCGGCCACCCGTCCACCCCATTCACCCGATCGGCCACCAGCAGTAGCGGCGGCAGCAGCAGTAGCAGCAGTAGCAGCAGCAGCAGCAGCAGCAGCAGCAGCAGCAGCAGCAGTAGCAGCAGCAGAAGCATCAGCATCAGCAGCAGCAGCAGCAGTAGCAGCAGCATCATCATCAGCAGCAGCAGCAGCAGCAGCAGCAGCAGCCGACCGGGCCGCCTACGATCGTCGGTCTCTTTGTGCGGTGCGGACCGGTGCCGTCGGGGCCGCTGCCGGACACACTTTTCCCGCTCACGGCCCCTCCCGGGCCCCCCGGGCCCCTCCGCGGCCCTCCCTGATACCTGCGCCCTGCGCCGAACACGGGCCGGACCTTTGAGTTTTGTTGCCGCTACACAGTGCAGTGCTGTGGGGGGCCGTGCTGGGGTGCCGGGGGCCTCACAGGTCGCATTCCGGCTCCAAACTCACCCTCTACTTGTCTCTCTCGCTCCCTTCTGACTCGACGAGGAGGTTGAAAAAACGATGTGGCGGCGGGGTAGGAACCCCCCTTGGCGCCCCCCTGGGAGACCTTGACTCGATGTAAAGCACAGAGCCGCCTAACCTACATCATTTGGGGGTTGGCTAACCTGAATCACCATTCACTGCGCGTGGAGAGGGGGCCAGGCATTTCCTAATCATGAGGAGGAGGCGGAGAGGTAAAGGTAGAGAGGAGGGGGAGCGACAGGGACAGGCGAGAGAGAGAGAGAGAGAGAGAGAGAGAGAGAGAGAGAGAGAGAGAGAGAGAGAGAGAGAGAGAGAGAGAGAGAGAGAGAGAGAGAGAGTGGGGTGGAGGTATGGGGAGCACGTTTTGCACGGACTCTATTGCCCGTTTGATTTTCTCCTTGACTGCCTCCACTGCTGCTACGCGCCTGCTGTTGCCGAGAGAGGAGGTGGGAGAGGGGTGGGGAAGTGGGGAGGAGAGGGGGGAGGGGATGAGCCGGACAGGAGGGCCGATCCTTCCTTGACATGTATCCTTTTGGAGCCGCTCCTCTCCGACCGGCCCCTGCCACGGCCCCTGTCCCGGCCTCTGCCCCCTGCTTCTGCTTGTTGTCCGTGTACCCTCAGAAGTGTCCTTAGGCACGTTCGCTCGGCTGTAGTGGCTAAATATCACCAACACACCATCTCTGACATCTTACTTGAGTCCAACCAAATAAATGGCGCTACCAACTTATGTGAACTGTAGAGGATTTCGGGACCCGATCGGGACCCAACAGTTGGTACCCGCTACATAACGCGCCTGCGCGTTGTGCCCTTCGTCTGTGTTGTCATGGCGGCCTTCCCTGGCCTTCCCTGTTTGTGCAGAAAAGACATGTCCTGTGCTTTGTGACTTTTCACTCCATTCCCATTCCACACCGTACCCACCTTCCTTTTAACGTATATTTATTTAAAATAACCCACAGTCTAAAAAAGGTGATTAATACCAAAAACAATCTAAGGTTATATCTCCCACTCATGCATATTTTAAAGACAAACGCAAGTCTCTTTAGATTTATTTTTCTCCAAATCGAACTTCCAGTCATCAAAAGTTAAATGAAAATATTCACATTGTTTCACCAAAAAAACATAATAAATTCCACATTTTCTTTGCCATGTTTGACTTCGAACCGTCATTCTTTGGGTTGGAATGCCAGTTTCTTTCATTCGTAGCTATTTCGCATTCCGAAAATCCATCGCAACAGGACCTAGTTTTGACCCTTACGTGCTCCCGTCGTAGTTCATTCCAACCAAACAGATGGCGCTAGTTTCGCCGCTAGATGGCGACACTGTATCTGTCATCTGAGTTGCATTAGCTGCCACCTCACCAACGTCCTTCCAAGGTTTGGGACTTAGAAGAAAAATTTCTCCTCCCAAAAAAGTATGAAACTTTTCAGCATTCCTATTTAAATTCGATACATGCTCAACCTCTCTCTAAATTCCACAATTTGTTTTTCAGTTTATGTTCTCCCTTCGCGTTTCATAACCTATCAAAACTTTACAAATTTCTTTTAAAAATGTATACATAACAAAAAAAAACCTTTATCATTTCTTTGTCATCGGATCACGACCTTCAAAATGATACCCCACACTCATTTGCAACTGTTGTACGTTCTCAGCTGAAAGTGGCCGACTAAATTGCACACCTACCCCGGTACAATACTTGTTCATCTTACCCACATATGTGAATATGTATATGTGGTTTGGTAAAGAACGAGAAAAAAGGGAGAAAGAAGAAGAGTAGTCGTACTGACTAATTTGTTCTTTGGTATTGAGACAACCAATAAGTTCAATTGCAAAAGAACTAACAATTCGTTGCGGCAGCAAAAAAATGTTTGCGTGAGCAAAAGGTAGTAAAGGGGCGCTCGTGCTTGCGCACTAGAAACGTTTTGCTGGGCCAACTAAATGTTAGTTCCCGCAACAAATTTGTTTTTCTTGCTTATTCAGCGAAAAAAATTAGTTGGTGCAACTAATGATTTTTGTGCGCGTGGGAGGCCGACAGTTGCAGACGACCGAGGCCTGGAGGAGGGAAGGCGAGGCTGTCGCCGGGTCTGGGCTGTGCTGGGCTGTGCTGGGCTGCCTCAGACCGCGCTGACGGTGATATATTGTGGATTCGTCATCGCCCTGTTTGTTTGGCGTGCGTGAAAGGAACAGGGAGTGTCTGCTGCGGAGTGATGGCTGGTGTGCGGGGACAGGGGGTGGATGTGGGGGTGGCGGGTGTTGCGCCAGGCAGACGAGACGAGCATTTCCGTGGCTCTGCGGGCCGGGCTCCGGGCCTCCGGGCTCCGGGCTCCGGGCCTCCGGGCGCCCCGGCGCCCCGCTCCGCCACTACCAGCCACAGGCAGCCGCATCGCCACAGACAGCCCGCGTCCCGCCTTCGGAAATGGCTCAGGACGAATCGAGGCCGCCCGGGATGTCCTGCGTGCGTGCGTCCCTCATGCATGTTTGAGTTGGGCGTTAGCTCAGACACACCTGGGGGGCGCGAGGCCGGGGCTGTCGGGCGGGGAGGGGAGGGGAGGGGAGGCTGGGGTTAGTCCTCGGAACGCCATTCGATGGAATCAGCCCGTGTTGCTGACCCCGACAGGACGATATTACTGGAGTTTTGTGTTAGGAAACAACGCTACTTCGCGTGGTTCGTTAATCAGTATCGAATATTTCGATCTAATATTTCGTTAATCAGTCTCGAATATTTCGATCGAATACGTCGTTAATCAGTATCGAATATTTGGAAGTGGCGGAGTCAAGCCGACAGACACGGACACCCCCTCTGGCTCGGCCCCAACTCCACGACTGCTAAACCTCGCATCCGAGAACGTTTGCGCCGCGCGTATCTCTTCCTTCTCTCTCTCTCTCTCTCTCTCTCTCTCTCTCTCTCTCTCTCTCTCTCTCTCTCTCTCTCTCTCTCTCTCTCTCTCTCTCTCTCGCGCTCGCGCCTGTAGCGTGCACGCCGCATGTCTCTCTCTCTCTCTCAGAGGCGAACTCTCGGACGCGCCCCGCCCGGAGCCATGCGGAGCCCCGCCCACACCCTTGTTGAGGACCCCGGAGGACCCCGGAGCACCCACACGGCCTGACACCACTTGGCACACACGCTCAGCACGCTCCCGTCGAAATACTCCCCGTGTGTTTTGAACACGAGCAATCTGAAAGGGGGGAAGAGTTCTGTCCACCCTGTGACCATTGAAAAAAAAAAAATAACGACAAAAAAACAACATGCCAATAAAAGCATGTATTTATGTCTGTTTTATTTCGTCTGTTGCAGGTATGTACGAGCGGAAAGTGCCGAGAAACGTCGGAGCATTCGTTGTGGCTGGATCTGGTAATGTGGCGATATCCAGAGGACAGAATAGCGTTTTCGTCCTGGTTTACCCTCCACCCACCCGCGTGATGATGTTATTTAACAGTCTCTCTGTCTCTGTCTGTCTGTCTGTCTGTCTGTCTTTCTCTCTCTCTGTCTCTCTCTGTCTCTCTGTCTCTCTCTCTCTCTCTCTCTCTCTCTCTCTCTCTCTCTCTCTCTCTCTCTCTCTCTCTCTCTCATATGGATTCCCCCGCGTGTGTTTGTGTAGTCATGTTGTAGTACACGCCTATCTGGTTTTGGGGGTTAATTCCAATCGTCTCAGTAGGCGGGGGCTGTGCCCCGGGGGGGGGGGGGGTTGCTTTTCAGAAGAGGAGGATCACCCCCCCCCCCTCTCTCTCTCTCTCTCTCTCTCTCTCTCTGTCTATCTCTGTCTCTCCCCCTCCAGAACGCGCTGCGATCAATCTCGGTCGACCCGCGCGAATTAAGCGCTTTAGTCAGTCCACACACTCTCGAGCAGTGACTGCCCCATGCCCGCGCTGCTTTTGCAATACAACAACTAATCAGAGCTCTCTCGAAAAATGTTTAACAAAACTAGTGACAGGGTTTGAGTAACTCTCCGTTTGGATTGCGAAGTAATAGCAATACACATTACATGACCTTTGCAATAGTTTTGCATTGCGAAAAATATGCTGCAACCTTGCTCACCATAGTGGCGTTAATTTATGGTTATTGCGAAAGGCGTGAGTATAAAGTATTTAGCGTAGTTTAGCAATACTTCGCTGGTCTGTGTGCGGTGTGCGGAGAGACAGAGAGAGAAGACACGCTCAGGAGGGCCGCTGGGGGTCGGCGATGTGCGCCGAGACCCAGCGACAAGCTGCAGTGCAGTCCATGTAGCGAGCCCGACCGAATATTAGTGCTGCTGCTGCTGCTGCTGCTGCTGCTGCTGTGGGGCCTGAACCGGCATGTCAAAATTGGGTGCCGAGACGATGCCGAGGGGGAGGAGAGCGATGCAAAAGATACCAACAACAACAACAAACTAAAAAAGAAAAAAGAAAGAAGAAGAAGGAGGAGAAAAAGAAAAGGGAGAGGGGTCGTCGGCGAGGACTCGTTGGCCTCGTCTGCTTGGTCGTGAAAAATGAGTGCTGCGCTGCTGTTACACTTTCCGCTCTCTCTCTCTCTCTCTCTCTCTCTCTCTCTCTCTCTCTCTCTCTCTCTCTCTCTCTCTCTCTCTCTCTCTCTCTCTCTCTCTCTCTCTCTCTCTCGTTGGCAAAGTGTTTAAATTGGTTCGATTCCGATGCTATTATTTATACCCGTTGCCCTTTCTCAGAGCCGCGTCCGGCATTGCGTTGCTTCCTCTCTCTCTCTCTTTCTCTCTGTCTCTATCCTCGTCTATTTCCCTCCTCATTTATGGGCTGTGTTGTGAGAAAGAAAGGGAGAGTGAGAGAGAAGGGGATAGTAGGGCAAGGGGACGGCACGGCCAGGGCATTCCAGCGACGAACTGCTCAGAGCAATGAAACGTGCCCTGCGAAAAAGCAAAGAGGAGAAAGGAGAAGAGCGGAGTAAAAGCATTACTTTCAAAAGGGGAGACTTATCTGCGGTGAGAAGAAGGGAACCCGGAGCGCCCTCGAAACTTGCTGCCGAGCAAGAGGTCTGAGGGGAGGGGGGAGGGAAGCGAGCGATGAAACTTGTCACCGGTTTGTCTTTCCTGCGCGGCGGTGTTTCTCAGTGGCGGACGGGGGTTTCCCTCGCAGTATCACGACGTTTTGCTCCCAGCCGGCTTATCGAATCCAACGGCCGGTTGGAGCAGTTTTCTGCGGATGAAGGAGGGCGAGGCTGCCACCGCTGCCACCGCTGCAGCCCGCCTCATTCCGGGGGATGAAACAGCCCCGAAAGTGCCTGTCCTAGAGCCGGCGCGTGGTCGATGGAGTAAGTCCCGTCGTGCGTGCGGGGCAAATAAAAGGGGCGGTCCGGGGGCGGTCTGGGGGCGGTCCGAGGGTGGTCCGGCGCAGATTCGGGGGGGCGGCGCGGTGCACGTACGTAGGCGCGCGCCGCCCGGACTCCGGCTTGCTGGCTGAACCCCGGCAGTGTTTGCCCGGGCACGGCGGCCGCACGGCGGGGACCCAGCCACTTCGCTGAGGGCCGAGGGTGTGAGCCGTGTGAGCGGCCGGGGTCAGGGAGTATAGCGGAGGGTGGCAGCGGCGGCAGCGGCAGCGGCGGCTCAGTGGTCTGGAGGGTGGGGCGGGGCGAGGCGAGGTGGGGGCAGAGAAACAGCCCCGCCGAGTTTTTCCCTACCTCGGTCGGCTCGGCTCCCCTGACCGCCCCGGCCCCGAGCCCGCAGCCCCGGCCGCCTGCAGGGTAGGCCAGCCCGCACGACACTGGCGCCGCGCGGGCTGGCCTACCCAGGGGTTCACAGGGGCTCTGGTGACCAGAGGCGCTTGCGCCCCGCGCAACGACTTGCGCTTCACAGCCGCGGATCGGGTCGGGGATGTGTGTCCCCGCATAGGTCTTTTCTCACACACACACACACACACACACACACACACACACACAAACACACCCTCCGCGCTGCCTGCCTTTCTCTCTCGGTGCTACTTGTGTACGCCCCAATTAGGGCCCTGTCCTCGCTCCCCTGCCCCGACCCCCGCTTCCGCCTCCGCAAGCATGTTTCTCGCTTGCATTACACACACAGGGCTGGGGCCACGGCGGCCACGGCTGGGGCCACGGCCGGGGCAGCAGCGGTTTAGTGAAATGTGGTTAGGCCCGCTGGGGTAGGCCGTCCCCGACCGTGTCCTGGCCGTGTCGGCACCGTGTCAGCACCGTGTCGGCACCGTGTGGCACCGTGTGGCACCGCGTCCACCCCTACAGGTTACAGGGCCAGTCAACGGTTTCGAGGTTACATCACCATATATTTTCGGCTCATGACAATCCAACTGCTCGCTGCGCCCCTCCAGCTGCCCCCTCGCTGTCTCTCTCACTCTGTCTCTCTCGCTGTCCTCTCCGTCTCTCTATCCCCCTCTCTCGCCGTACTCTCTGTCTCTGTCTGTCTCTGCGGAAGGGCCGGGAGACAGAGCGGCGGTGCCAAGATTTATGACGACATAACGTGAGGCTGCCTCGCGCCGCAGGCAGGCAGGCAGGCTGGCCCTGGCTGGGCCAGTGTGTTAGTGGGTCGCTGGAGCGCCGCTGCTGTTAATGTTTTCAACAAGAAGCGCGCGCCGTTGGAGCCGGAGGGGTTCCCTAGAACGTAAGGAGGGAGGGCGCCCCCCGCAGCGAGAGAGAGGGAGGGGTACGGGGAGGGGGGAATTTGGTGTTGAAAATTGGCCACATTTATTCCCCCCGGCACGGCTCGGCGGGTTGGGTGCCACGCGGTGCCACGTCATGCTAAATCCGGCCGCTGCCATCACCTCCCGCAGAGAGAGAGAGAGAGAGAGAGAGAGAGAGAGAGAGAGAGAGAGAGAGAGAGAGAGAGAGAGAGAGAGAGAGAGAGAGAGGGGGGGGGGGGGGGCTCGGGTGGTTGGTTGGGAAGGAGAGGGGGGGAGAGAGAGAAGAGAGACTGGTTGGGCTCCGAAAGGGGGGGAGGGGGTGTTGAAAAAAAGAGGAATAAACGGAAAGGAAAGGAAACACACAACACAACGACGCTTTGATAAATGTAAACAGGAAGGCGAAAGAAATAGATAAGCAGGCAGTCAGCTGTGCGCGAAACACACACACACACACACACACACACAATCCCGGTCTTTCCTTTTCACGGCGCGCACGACGCACAGCCCAAACACGCACGCACACTAACCACCGCGCACACAAACGGAGCGGAAAATAAAAGGTGTCGGCCGCGTCATTGGTCGCTTTGTCCGTTTGTGATAAAGTGCGCGGCCCCGGGGACATGCCTCCAGCCGTCATTGTTTTCGAAACTTGCGCGCGGTGCCTTACAGGAGCGAGAGAGACGGAGGGATGCGTCTGTCTCTGTTTGTTGTGTGGCGATGCGCGGTCTGCTGGTTGCTGCGCGGATGCGGTCTTAAAGTGATTAAGCATCGACTCGTCGGGTTTTTCCCTCCCTGGAAGCGTCGTGAGTTGGTCGGAGTAGCAAAGGCATTCTGTGGGACGGAGCGCTTCTCGTTGCTCTGGAGCCCTGCTGGAGCGTTGCTGGAGCCCTGCTGGAGCCCTGCTGGAGCCCTGCTGGAGCCCTGCTGGAGCCCTGCTGGAGCCCTGCTGGAGCCCTGCTGGAGCCCTGCTGGAGCCCTGCTGGAGCCCTGCTGGAGCCCTGCTGGAGCCCTGCTGGAGCCCTGCTGGAACCCTGCTGGAGCCCTGCTGGAGCCCTGCTGGAACCCTGCTGGAGCCCTGCTGGAGCCCTGCTGGAACCCTGCTGGAGCCCTCTGCTGGAGCTGATGGAGGGCCAGGGGGGCGGCACGGCGCCGGTGCGGTGAACGAGTTTTAAGGAAGCCGTAATCCGTGGCGATGCGATGAGGGGGGAGCGAAGGTAACCAGAGAGGGTGAGTTTTATCCCCCCTCCCCGTGCACATCCTCCTTCGGACCCAACTAAACGTGGCAAATCCCTTCCCAATACTTGAGAAAGTTGCGAGAAACGGCGGACCGGTGGGTAGGAGAGGGGGGGGGGACGTGGCTTGGCAGACCATGTACCGGATCACTCTGTTAGCGGCTTGTGGAAATAAGCACGTTTAATGTCCTTTTTTTTGTGTGTGTGTGTGTGTGTGTGTGTGTGTGTGTCGTCCGATTCTCATCCGGCAGCTGCAAGGGGTTGCAGTACCAAAAAGAAAAAAAAAACGGGATATTTCCGTTCAACGGGGCTGAAGATTATTATCGTGGTGGTACCCATATCCTCTCGGGTTAAGATGAAATGTGCTGAGCATTTCTTATTTCCTTCTTCACCTCCGAAATTTGGCAAAGTGGGAAGCAATAACTCGCTTCCTTGAGCACGTGCGTGCGTTAGGCCTGGCGGAGCCTGGCGGAGCCTGGCGGTGGGGGCGGTCTGCTCCCCCTCTCCCCGCGGTAAGGTCGGCGGTAGTGGGGCGGGGCCGGCTGCTTCGCTAAAATTAAGTGATGGCGAAGGGATGGAGAGGCTTTTAGAAGCCTCGTGAGGCTGGTGCTGCCTCCAGGGTGTTGCCCGCAGCCGGGGGCTGAGAGGGGGGGGGGGGGGGGGGGGGGGGGGGGGGGGAGGGGGGGGGGGGGGGGGGCGCACCGGCGCCTAACCAGGTTCTGCGCCGCTGGGAAGCAAAAGCAAGTCACGGCAGGAAAGGCCTGACTCGGGAAGGAAGAAGCGTGGTGGTGGTGTCGGCTGTGCAAGTGCAGGACCACCCAAAGTAGAGGAACTCCAGAACGCTTTCTTGTTTTATCTGTGGTCACCCCCCTTTGTCGAAAAATGACGGCACGCAGCCCTATCCGAGATGTTTTTTTTTACACCGGTGCGCCCCATGCGCTGTGTAGTACAGGCGCCTTGTCAGCTCGGGTTGTGGCACACAGTCGCTTTGTCTTATTTCTGCTGCGCTGGTGTTGACGTGCCACCCCTCCCCCTTTCCCCCTCGACCGTAATCAGCACCGAGGGGGGTCCTTGTGTTTGTCTCGTCCTCTTGATGACGCGGCCCTGATCAGGTGAGTCATAATGACCCTCCCTTCCCCCCCCCCCCCCTGCCTTAAGCCCCTTATTCGTATCCCATCTCTCTCTCCCTCCCTTCTATTTCAGATGACACACCCCTGCCTGCCTCCCCCGCAGCATCTACCTCAACACTCTAAACCCTGCAGTCCCACATCATTGCCCCTCCCCCTCCCCCTCCCCCTCTCTTCTGGCTCCCCCTGCTGCTGATTCAGCAACCTGTGCCGACGCAGCGACCAGGAAGCATTTATCATCCGGCATTCTTTTGGCCGCGCTGCCCGCGGAGCGATGGACCGGAGGACGTGGTGGGCGGTGCGGCTTGGTGACGAGCCCCCGCGGCCCCCCGCAGCCCCCGCAGCCCCCGCTGCCCCCCGCGGCCCCCGCTGCCCCCCGCGGCCCCCGCTGCCCCTCGCGGCCCCCCGCTGCCCCCTGCGGCCCCCGCTGCCCCCGCTGCCCCGCGCGGTCCCCGCTGCCCCCGTGGCCCCCCGCAGCCCCCCGCGGCCCCCGCTGTCCCCCGCGGCCCCCGCTGCCCCCCTTGGCGGCGGTGACCGTGATGCTGAAGGTGTGTCGCTGCCGGTCCCTGCTCTGCTCGTTAGGGGAGGGAAGGCTGCACGTCTTCCTCGTCCTGTTTATGAGTGTGCGCGGTACAGGGACGTGCCGCTGCCTGAGCACCAGCCGGATCAGCTGACTGCGGCGGACTGGCTGTGCATGGCGGACTGGTTGTGGCGGACTGACTACGGCGGACTGACCATGGCGGACCGATTACGGCAGACTAAACATGGTTGACAGGCTGTGGTGGACTGGCAATGACAGGCTCAGGCTGGCCGCGGCAGCCCCCCCCTCCCCCTCTCTCTCTCTCTCTCTCTCTCTCTCTCTCTCTCTCTCTCTCTCTCTCTCTCTCTCTCTCTCTCTCTCTCTCTCTCTCTCTCTCTCTCTCTCTCACACACACACACTCTCTATCTCCGACGCCCTCGCTGTCCTTGTCTGCCTCCTTGGCGAGCGCCTCCTTGTCAAGGAGGGATGTGCCCCCCATATTGGAATAGTTGCGGAAGGCTGGGCGGCCGCCGCTTCGTGGCAGCAAGGGCCTGCGGAAACGATAGCCCCCCCCCCCCCCCCCCCTCTCTCTCTCTCCTCCCCCTCTCTCTCTCTCTCTCTCTCTCTCTCTCTCTCTCTCTCTCTCTCTCTCTCTCTCTCTCTCTCTCTCTCTCTCTCTCTCTCTCTCTCTCTCTCTCTCTCTCTCTCTCTCTCTCTCTCTCTCTCTCTCTGTCTCTCCCTATCTGTCTCTCTCTGAGGCCCGCGGTGTAAGAAAGGAAGTCCTCTGTTTAATCAAGTCTGATGATGATCAAAAACACGCAGCATGGGCGCACAAAGATGAAATTGAAATGAGGAAATTGTCAAGAAGAAAAATAGGAAGCATGTGTGGTTCCTAGACTCGCGTGACAGGCTCTCTGGGCAGCGTGGCGCCATTCCGAATAGAATCCCGCAACAGCAGCAGTAGCAGCAGCAGCGCTGGCTGGACTAGTATTATTATATTACTGCTCCCACCCACCCCCTCTAAACACAACACAGATTCCGTCATACGAAGCCCGCCGTGAGCCGCTGGCCGCACTCGGACCTCACGCAGCGGGCCGCGCCAAGCAAGTTGCGTGCTTTTAGTTTATTCTCCTGCTGCCGGCGGTCCGAGTACAGACAGTGTGTGTGTGTGTGTGTGTGTGTGTGTGTGTGTGTGGCAGGGTTTTTTGAAAGGGCGGTCTATAAAGGGAGCGACGGAACCGAGCGCGAGAGCTTCTGCTGGAGAGGCCGGGTTTGTGAGGAGGGAATCTCTATCAATACATCTGATCGACTCTCATGAAACCGCGTTACGTCTCTCTCTCTCTCTCTCTCTCTCTCTCTCTCTCTCTCTCTCTCTCTCTCTCTCTCTCTCTCTCTCTCTCTCTCTCTCTCTCTCTCTCTCTCTCTCTCTCCCTCTCGCGCTCCGCGCACCTTTTGTTCTTTTTCCGGCACACAGCGCGGATAGCGGCGCGGCGGCCGGGTAACGCAAATAGAGCGACGACAGAGCTGCGATTGCGGGCGTGCGAGTGCAGCGCGAGCCCAAGCACAAAACTTAATTCCGCGGAAACAAAAGAGGACCGGACACTGACTCTCTCTCCCTCTCTCTCCCTCTCTCTCTCTCTCTCTCTCTCTCTCTCTCTCTCTCTCTCTCTCTCTCTCTCTCTCTCTCTCTCTCTCTCTCTCTCTCTCTCTCTCTCTCTCTTTCTCTCTTCAATTTCAATTTCTCTCTGTGTGTGACGGTCTCGTCCCCTCCCTCTGTCCTCCCTATTATTATCATCCTTGACTCCCTGCGGGCAGACGTGGCGTTGCTGTGTTTATCGGCTGCTCTCTTATCGGCGAGCAGCCTCGCCTTCCGTTGGCAAAAAAAAAAAAGAGAGAGAGAGAGAGAGAGAGACATTCTCTTCCTTCAAAAACGGGAAAGGTAACAATCATTTGCTTTCATACCGGCGAGAGGTCTTTAGAGGTTGTACATTGATTACGACATCCCCCCCCCTCCCCCCGCGATGCTTGACGCCGCAGTCACCAGGTGCGCCAAGTGCTCTCTCTCTCTCTCTCTCTCTCTCTCTCTCTCTCTCTCTCTCTCTCTCTCTCTCTCTCTCTCTCTCTCTCTCTCTCTCTCTCTCTCTCTCTCTCTCTCTCTCTCTCTCTCTCTCTCTCTCGGTTACACGCACGCCGTCATCCCGGCCACTTTTCTCCAGTGACATCTCCTCTCTCTGTCATTACCTTGGTTTGCTTTCCGAGTAATTTGACGACAAAGGCGGCGGCGGGGAGCGGGAGGGGTTTTATTCGGTTTACGACGGTGCGCGCGCGCGCTTTGAACCAAGTTGCGTAATGGCGGCACTGCCAAGACATCGTCGTCTTCGCAGTCTCGGCGGGGTGCAGCGCGATACGGCACGGGACGGCACGGCACGGCACGGCACGGCACGGCACGGCACGCCACGGCACGGCACGGCACGGCACGGCACGGCACGGCACGGCACGGCACGGCACGGCACGGCACGGCACGGCACGGCACGGCACGGCACGGCGTGGAGCGCTGACTTCGTTGTCGCGGAATGGTTTTCGAGTCGCTCGGGTGCACTGAAACGTGAACGGCTCTTCGGAAAAGTATCGAGACTCGCGGCGCAATTAGGCACTCGATAAACTCATTATATCACACAAGGAGCACTCCCTATGCATTTTGCCTCTTTTTTGTTGTTGTTTTCTTTGCTTGCTGTTGCCGACCGTAATACCCGCGCTCGCGCTGCTCATATTTTCCATCTTCGTCCGTCTCGACCGCCGTCGTTTTCTATATATATATCTCTCTCTTTCTCTTTCTCTCTCTCTCTCCCTCTCTCTCTCTCTCTCTCTCTCTCTCTCTCTCTCTCTCTCTCTCTCTCTCTCTCTCTCTCTCTCTCTCTCTCTCTCTCTCTCTCTCTCTCTCTCTCTCTCTCTCTGTCTCTCTTTTTCTCTCTCTCCCAGCTCGGCCCCGCGCGGGCTGCCCGCGAACACCAGTTGGTTATTGAATGAAGAAGTGGAGTGTGCCGCGCTTCATTGGGCCCGGCGGCCGCAGCGGCAGCGGCAGCGGCGGCGGCGGCGGCGGCGGCGGCGGCGGCGGCGGCGGCGGCAGCGGCGGCGGCAGCGGCGGCGGCGGCAGCGGCGGCGGCGGCAGCGGCGGCGGCGGCAGCGGCGGCGGCGGCGGCGGCGGCGGCGGCAGCGGCGGCGGCGGCAGCGGCGGCGGCGGCAGCGGCGGCGGCGGCAGCGGCGGCGGCGGCAGCGGCGGCGGCGGCAGCGGTGGCAGCGGCGGCGGCAGCGGCGGCGGCAGCTGTGGTTCCTAGCGTTCTGCGCCGTCGGGCCTCGCCCCGCCGCCTCCGCCCGCCCCTGTGATGGATGACGTCATAAATGGTCTCACCGGACCGCTGCTGACGCTGTGCTCCGCTGTGCTCCGGCGGGGCCCGTCCGGTAGCGAGGCTCTCGAGCGCGGGGTGCGGCACCATTATAGCCACTGCGAAAAAAATTAATCATGGACGTACTTTTTGATTCCTTTTTACACATAATGTAGTGCGCCCCCCCCCCCCTCAAGACGCCTTCGGTTAACATGGCGAGGGGGCTCCGCTGCCCCCACCCCCACCCCCCTCTTCGTTTGTGCTGCTCGGCCTCTATCTGCTTTATTGTTCGCTAAAAGCTTGCGGGTTGCAGTGAGGGGGGCGAGAGAGTTTAAAGTAGATAGAGTTTCATTTCAACCGAAATGCAAGAGGCAGGAAAGCCTCACTGGCGCATATGGCGGGCTCTCAAAACAACAAAATTATCACAAATAAATAACAGAAGGGGGGGGGGGAAATACAGTAGTAAATAGCTCAATAACTGTAAGTAATTAGCCAGCCGAGGCGCGGGCGTTGGCCGGGAAACGTCAAAATGAAAAGGGACGCGATGCGACATTTTGGCAGTGCCCGCGCTGATACACAAACAGGCTCGTGACCCCACGTCGGGCGGGGCGGGGCGGAGCGGGGCTGAGCAGGGCGGGGCGGGGCGGAGCGGGGCTGAGCAGGGCGGGGCGGGGCGGGTGAAGCGCTGCGCTCAAGTTGCTGACGCGCCGCACGCCCCGTTAACGGCGGGTAATGGAAACGTTCGGGGCCAAGGAAAACACTCGGGCCGGCGGCACCCGGCGGGCGGCACTGGTTGTTGGCCCCGGCCCGCCCCGGCCCGAGTCAGCGCCTGGCGGGTAGGCAGGCCAGCGACACACGGCTGCTCGACAGACGTGCCTACCCGCCAGGCGTCCATTCCCATAGAGTAGCGTCTTGTCATGTCATTCCGCTTGCTGCGAATATCCTATTTCCTTTTTTATTTTCGATGGTCCACCTAGCTGTGTGAATGTGTGTGTGTGTGTGTGTGTGTGTGTGTGTGTGATAGTGTGTGGGGATGCATCTTGGGACACACACGTTTCGTAATCCCCGTCACCGCTATTTGGCCGTCTGCTGCCCCCCGAACCTAGCAGCTGGGGGTACGTACTCCCCTTCCCGTCTGTGCACCGCGTGCGCTGGGAAGAATGGCTGCTGCAGAGGTGTGTGTGTGTGTGTGTGCGGGAGAGAGATAGGGGAAAAGATAGAGAGAGAGGCGAGAGAGAGAGAGAGAGAGAGAGAGAGAGAGAGAGAGAGAGAGAGAGAGAGAGAGAGAGGAGAGGGAGAGGGAGAGGAGAGAGGAGAGAGAGAGAGAGAGAGAGAGAGAGAGAGAGAGAGAGAGAGAGAGAGAGAGAGAGAGGGAGAGAGAGAGAGGGAGAGAGGTGCGGACAGAGAGGGTGCACAGCGCAGCGCCGCCGTCGGCTGCGGAGCCCTTCGACCGAAATTACCATCTCTTGTGCGCCCCTTTGTCCCCCTTCCATTTCAATCCCTGGCGGTGGCCGGGTGTACCGCGATGCCTCGCGGCCCGTGGGCCCCCGTGGGTCCGGCGGGGTCCGCGGGGTGGGGAGTGTCGCTGGGTGGCCGTAGGGAGAGCTCAGCCCAGACGAAAATCGGTGGCTCACTGAGGGCTACGGGCGAGCCCTGCGCCTGGCTCGCCCAACGCCCAGCGGCCCACAGGGCTACGGCCGAGCGATGGCGACGCCCCCGCAGTGCTCACGGTGAGCCACGAGACTGCTCGCCCGTGGCTCGCGCAGGGCCCTTCAGATTCTCAGCCGAGCAGCGCTCGCGCCTGGCTCGGCGATGAGCTTCGGCTGCGGCTCGCCCAGCGCCCTGCACTTGCGGCGGGCGCATGGGGATTGCCTACGTGCCGGGCGCGCTTGGGCCGGGCGTTGGCGTTGCTCGCCTGCCGCCCTAGATTGTCCGTTGCCACCGCTCGCCCAGCGCCCTGCGCTGCTGCTACGGCTTAGGGATTGCCTACATGCGCGGCGCGCTCGGCACAGCTACCACCGGGCTTTGGCGTCGCTCGCCTGCCGCCCGGAGCATGTCCGTTGGAACTGCTCGCCCAGCGCCCTGCGCTGCTGCCAGGACATAGGGGTTGCCTACCTCCGCTAGCCTCCTCCGTGCCATTGGTCGACTCCTCACACCGCGCAGAGGAGTGGGGGAGGCTCGCTGAAGCAGGGAGCCCACAGCGCGGCTCACCCTCAAGGCAGTTCGGTAGTTCCGGGGCAGCGTTCGCGCTCTCGGACTATTGAGCGAAAAGGCATGGGTTCAAGTCCCGGCAAAGGTGGAGGCCGAAAGACCGTTTCCGTTAAAAGAGTCCGGTAAATCGGCGTCAGGAAATGAGAAACGCAGAAATAAATAAATCAGTGTTTTTTTCCTTATTTTTCCTTTAAAAAACTAAACAGCAAACTAAATTAACAGCCTTACTGTATTCGCTTGTAACTTGTAAATTTTAATGCATTGGGGACCGTCCTTAAATAACGTGATTTAATTTAAAGGGCAGAGGAGTGGAGGGTACTCAAAGAACACATCCGTATGATCAAAATCACACAAAGAAACCCATATGGAATACAGGCATCCGTAGAGGGGAAAAAACGCCATTTAGGGACCGGCCCCGGATAGGTCCCGTTACCATGGCGAGAGGCGAGCCATTCCAAAGCTCGCGCAAGGCCCACAAGACCGATGCCAAGGCTCGCGCCTGGCTCGCTCGTCGCTCCAGAGAGCCTAGCTATCGCTCGCCGGTGGCTCGCCCATGGCTCCCGTGTCCGACGCTGCCGCTCGCCGGCCGGCCTGTGCCGCTGCAGGGCCACGCGCTGTGGCTCGCGCATCGCCCTGACACTCCCACGCCGCCGCCCGCCCGCCGCCCGGCAGGGGTACTCCGCCTGGGCGATGGCTTGGCTCGGCCAGCGCTCGCCGGTGGCTCTCCGGAGGGCCAACGGCGGCCATAGCCGGCTCGCGCACCGCTCGCCCGTTGCCCACCAGTGAGCTTCGCGCTGGCTCGCGTCTGTGTTGGCTTACGGCGGCCCGAGCTTGCGGCAAGGCTCAGAATGAGCGACGGGCGAGCGTTGCGCGAGCAAACGATTTTCGACTGGGAGGGTGTTGTGGTGGCGGTCGGCGGGGCACACCCGGGTGCACACCAGCGCTGCAGCGGCTGCAGCTCAGCCCCACCGCCTGCAGCCCGTCGGCTCTGCGCTCTGTGCTTTGTCAAGGCGACAGCGGCCCGGACCCAGGGGCAGGGCGGGACCCGGCGGGACCCCAGAAGAAACGGAGCAGAGCTCTCCGTCAGTGGGGCCGCCGGGCCGCGGGGCCGCTGTCAGCAGGGCCGACCCGTCCTGTGAGGCCAGGAGGTCAACGCGGCGGTTTGCCGGTCCCCGCTGGTCCCCGCCGCAGCCAGCTGCCCCCGGGCCGCCCCCGGGCCGCCCCCGGGCCGCCCCCGGGCCGCCCCCGGGCCGCCCCCGGGCCGCCCCCACCCCACAGTAGCCCCTCGGCCCGGTGCGAGACGTTCCGGGCGGTGGCTAGCCGCAACCTTACTGGTTGTTGACGGGGGCGGCTCAGTGGGGCGAGGACTGGCTCCAGGGGCTGGCTGAAGAGGGCGACTCCGGGGGCGGCTCTGGGGGCGGAGCGGTCCCCGTAGGCTGTTGCCGCCGCACGTCCTGGGGACGGATATGTCCGTGTCTCTAGTGCTCGCCAATATCCGTAATTTATTTCGGAACCATCTCCCGGGCAACTAGAAAACACTATATACTGTCGTCGCCGGAGAGCTCCCCCGCTGAGTCTGAGAAAACAATTCCTCTCGGGCGGACATTTATTCCCGGCCGCTTGCCGATTCCCTTTCTTCCCCCTTACGTGCCCCCTCCCCTGGATTGTTTCCGGGCCGAGAGAGACAGAGAGACTCGCTGCTAATTTATACATTCCATGATGCAAGGAGATTTGTCCACCCCCTAAAGAGGATCATGTTTCGAGCGAAATGATTTCGGACCAATCAGCGGGCTGGCTGCTGGAGTGGGAGTGGGGGTTGGAGGGGAGGGGGGCTACAAGGGTCGCACACTTATTCTTTGTGGAGGCCACGTCGAGCGCGAAGGGGAAGGAAACTCTCTGGAACTTGGCCAAAGACTAACGCCTGAAAATATACTAAACAAAATGCAACTGAAAAGAAACTGGTGTAATTTTGTCAGAGGCGTCGAGGCCTCTAAGTGGATTAGCCTGGCCTGGTGGTAATTGCTGAGCCCCCCCCCCCCTCTCTTCCCGTTTTCCGTTCTCAAACTTTTCCCGCTCGCTTCCCAATCCGTCCAATTTCGCGCGTCCTTACATTTCGGTCAGGCCGACAACTTAACGGCATTGCGGCGCGGAGGAGACGCGCGGTGCGGCGGACCGAAGGCGCAGCGCTGCTGCCAACTTGACGCGGAGTTGTACATTATTTTCCCTCCCGGCTCGGTCGGTCCGCCGGAGTACGAACACAGGTACGGAGCCGACCATCCGTAACAGAAGCGTTAGTCCAACACTAGTCAAACTTTCTGACTTTATGAAGAAAATCGAAAATAAACCGTGATACCTTTTTTTGGTTTTGTTATGTTCACGGATGACGAATGTTGGCCATTTGCATGTGTGCCCCGGACTACACATGCAGGTGTGGCTGAGCCTGATTGGTGATATTGAGACAGATGGACGCCGGGCTGCGAGTCATGTGGACCGTGGGGTCATCTATCTTTCTATCTCTCTGTACATGTATCTATCTGTCTGTCTGCCTGACATCGCCATCCCTTATTCCTCACGTCTTCCTTCTTTCTCCGCTGTATCTCGCACATCGATTCCCGTCTTACTGTTTTGACGTCTATACTTCGCCCAGAGGAGGGTAGGGGATAGGGATCTCTTGTGTATTCTCTCCGCCACGTCCCACCACACTCTCCGCCCGCCCCGGGGGAGAAGGGGAGGGGTAGGAGAGGGGTAGCCGAGGCCGGAGGCGTTCTGTGACATTGCGAAAGTGAGCCAATCTCGTGTGGTCATTCGGGACGCGTGATGAACGCGCACCAGAGAGTGCTCAGCTTGACGGAGAGAGAGGGAGAGGGAGACAGAGATAGAGAGAGAGGCAGAGGGGAGAGGGAGGGAGGCAGGGAGCGAAAGTGCTGGGGGAGGGAGAGAGGAGTGGGGAGGGTCTTAAAGACAGCCAGCATTGCGACTTTGTTTCCATTCTGCCTGCCTCCCGCGGGAGCGGGGCGGGACGACCCGGCGGATTCCGACGCGAGGAGCGGAGCGGCGGAGCGGGTTACCTGGAGGCTGCTGGGGTGGGTGGGAACGGATCACCGCCGATGTATACTCCGTGCGATTAATTAAAGGGACCGGAGTGGAGTTTGGGAGTGGTGGCCTTCCGCCGCGACCGCGTCCTCCCGCGTGACGCGTCTTCTCCCTCTTGTTCTGCCTCTTCTGCCTCTTCTCCCCCTCCCCTCCCCCCCCCCCCCCCCCCGCCGCGCCGGTCGATATACTCTACTTTATCAGTTCTATGAGCTTACCGCCAACTTGTGTCTCTCGGGAGGCAAGTTGGCGGACAGGCAGCCATCTGTTGTCCAACTTCTGCCGAGGCGCGACCACCACCTCCGGTCCAGTTTGCGTTTTCTTGGCCGCGCGCGATCCTGTGCCATTCCCGCCTATCGCTGCCGTGTGACCGACTTGTGACGGCTCCCGGGGGCCGCTGTCTGTACTCCCCTGTGAGGAGGCGGGCGGCGGTGGCCCCGGTAGGCCTCGGCGGTCCAATGCCTCGGCGGCGCGTGGCGGCGCGTGGCGGCGCGGGGTGCGAGTTCCTCTTTAAGGGCAACACCGGGGCAGGGTGCCAAACGCACGCCCCTGCGGCAACCCCGCGCCGACGCGGAAGGGGGAAGGGGGAGATGGAGGGATGGGGTGAACAAGCAAACGGCAGGGGAGTGGGACAGAGACAGACTTCTGCTGGCAAATGTGCTCCGCGACTTTTCCCTAACTGCCATACAGGGATGACAAGCAATGGCTGCGACTGCCAAAGTCAATGCTGCCCCCCCCCCCCCCCCCCCCCGGACCTCTCGCTCGCACCTTCCTCCCGATGATTTACTATCTGGGTCATGCATTAGTGAGTCCCCAGGCGGGGCTGGCGCTGCCACGGCTGCTGAGCCACGGCGCCTGTGCGGACCACCCAGGTGCCCCACTCCTCCCCCTCCCTCCCCCTCCCTCCTCCTCCCTCCCCCTCCCTCCCCTGGGAAGGGCTCCGCCGGGCTATGCAAAGCCACATGGTGTGCCCTCCCGAGTGGCGGGGGTCTGGAATCGCAACCGCAAGAGGAGGCCGCCGGCGAGCCAGTCTATTGTGATTGGCGCCGGGTTCAAATACCAGCCAGCGCCCGTTATTAGCCTGCTGCCCGCAGAACGACCTTCTGGCCACGTGTCCTTGAGCGGCCAGCTCCCCTCCGGCTTCTCTGCCGGTTCCGGGTTCGAGTACCGGCGGTTGCGGTCTCGCCAAAGCCGCTGCTGCTGCGGCGCCTGTCGGTGGCGTTGTTGGGGGCGGCTGGAGGCAGCGGCAGCGGTAGCGGCAGCAGTAGCGGTGCCCTGGGGGCGCCTGGCCCTAACGCCCCAGACGACTCGCCGCCCTTGCGATGCGATGGCCTGTTGGTCATCATAATTGGATATTGATTGGGCCGGCGTGCCTGTGTCCTCCGGCGTCCGACGCCTGTCTCTCTCCCACGCCGCACCAGCCGCGGCCGCCGGCGTGGGTGCGACGGAGAAGGCACCACCCCGCCCCTGGCCGCCTCGGAGGTGTCCCGGACCGGATTGCTGTCGGATGACGGTGGCGGCGGGCAGCTGGCTGGTGCAGCGGGAAACGCGATAGCTTGGCCCCTTCCAATGCTGGCTCTCTCCCTCCCTCCCTCCGCGTCTCTCTTCTCTCTCTCTCTCTTTCTCTCTCGCTCTCTCTCTCTCTCCCTGTCATCGGCTTCTATTCAAGGCATACCTCCCTATCTGTGCCTGTCGGGAGACGATATCAGATTCAGGGAAGTCCCCGCCGGTCCCGGCTCGGCTGGTCCTGCCGGGTCCTGCCGGGTCCTGCCGGGTCCTGCCCTGCTCCCTCCGTAGGCCGGCGGGGCGGACCTCGCCCTGCCGCGCTGCTTGCTTACCCCGCCAATTTTATTCGTGATTTCGCATCAGCTTCGTCGTCGTCGCCTGCTTCTCGCTGCGCTGCACCAGCGCCGCTGCCGCTGACAGCCTCCTGGGTGCTCTTCCTGTTCTTTTAATGTTTGGCCGTCTGCCCTTGGAGCTCCTCCTCCTCGCGGAGAAAAATAAACTCGTGTTTTTAGTTGATTTCGAGACAAGCAGCAAGTTTTATAGTACTGAGAACTAAAATTTTGCTAGTGGAGCTATCTCTTCACCGTAAATATTTTTCGTCATATGACGAGAAAAGCTGTGACGATTCACTGATCACCTGAATAGGTCGTCACTTTACGACGTTTATTCGTCACGTGACGACGTATTCGTAGGGTTCATAATTTGTCACATTTAACCAAACTTCAAGAAGACATACGTTTTCAGCGGTTTTTGCGAAAACAAAATCGGTGACGAGTTATTCGTCACTTGGTCTGTGACGACTTATTCGTTTTTCAGATTTAGCCAGAGGATTTTCGTAAAATGACGATAAATATTTTTACAGTGTTGCTCCAACAAAATATGGTACTTTGCGGGAGATAAACTGCACTCAGTTCACACTACGCCCTTTTCCGCTGGAGCAAACCAACCGACCAATGGTTACCCCCAAAGAAATTTCAGTGCTCTGAACCAAAATGTACTGCTTGTCTGGAAATCAACTGAAGCAAAATGGGGTGCGAACTCAGCGAATCTCACAATCTGACGAGACGGGTGTAGGGCAGCCGGCTGGGGGAGGTTGGTGCGGATCCTTGGGCTCCGCTCTGCTCTGCTCCGGGACGAAAGGCACTCGCCTCGTCCCGCCCCGTCCGCCCCCCTTATGTGGTCGGTGTCAGGTGGCGGCGGCGGGCGCGCAGCAGCCGGCAGCACGCCATCATGTGTGCTGTCATGCCGACGGCACCGCCGGGTACCTTACCATCATCTATGACTCACACCCCTCTTTGCCCATCTCCCTTCTCTCTCTCTCTCTCTCTCTCTCTCTCTCTCTCTCTCTCTCTCTCTCTCTCTCTCTCTCTCTCTCTCTCTCTCTCTCTCTCTCTCTCTCTCTCTCTCTCTCTCTCTCTCTCTCTCTCTCTCTCTCTCTCTCTCTCTCTCTCTCTCTGTCTCTCTCTCTCTCTCTCTCTCTCTCTCTCTCTCTCTCTCTCTCTCTCTCTCTCTCTCTCTCTCTCTCTCTCTCTCTCTCTCTCACACACACACACACACACACACACACACACACACACATCGCTGCTTCTTTTCTTCCGGCGGTGAGCGGTCCAATATAACAAAGTAGAAAAAGGAAAAAAAGAGGTTTTGCGAACGGAGGGAAGAACACGGAGGGCCTCTTGGTTTAATTGCCACACTCAGTCGTACACGACGGCTTTCGTCTCTCTGCTGCCGCTGCTGGCCGGGGGCGAGTGGGGAGGTTGCTGGCAGCCCGCGGACCCCGGCGGACCCCACTAGACCCGCGGCGGCAAGCGTCCGTTTGAAGTGGACGGCGCGGAGGGCAAAGTTGGTTCCAGTGCCGGGCCGGGCTGCTGTGTTAGGTGCCGGAGGACGGAGGCTCCTCGGGCTGTCCATGTAGGCATTCTTAGAGGCGAAACGGCTCTCTCTCTCTCTGACTCTCTCTCTCTCTCTCTCTCTCTCTCTCTCTCTCTCTCTCTCTCTCTCTCTCTCTCTCTCTCTCTCGCTCTCTCTCTCTCTTTCTCTCGCTCTCTCTGTCTCTCTCTCTCTTTCTCCCTCTCTCTCTCTCTCTGTCTCTGTCTCTCTGTCTCCCTCTCTCCCTGTCTCCCTCTCTCTCTCTCTGTCTCTCTATCTCTTTCTCTCTCTCTCTCTGTCTCTCTCTCTCTCTCTCTCTCTCTCTCTCTCTCTCTCTCTCTCTCTCTCTCTCTCTCTCTCTCTCCCTCCCTTCTCCCTTATTTTAGTTGTTTGCGGCCATGCAACTTCTTCTACATTCTCGCCTGCTTTTTTAAAACTTTTTATTCTATTTTTAGAAGCACGATGGACGAGAGTTACCTTCAATTTAATTATTTTTAATCATCGTGTAAATTATCTGATTGTTGGGTCGCCTGTTTCAGTGATGGGAGTGCAGTGCGGACCGGATCGCAAACTTTAGAGCAGCGCTCAAATACTTTTGCTCGCAAGCCTCCTGCAAAGAGGGACTGGGGATGGACTGGGAAAGTGACACGAACAGAAAGAGTGAGAGAGAGGAACAGGGAGGCGTTCCTTGTGCGGGGGAGAGGAGGCGATATATACAGACATACAAAGTGGTGGTGGTGGTTGGTTTGGGCTGGAGCTCGGCTGGAGAGAGCCGGGTCACTCAATATGTATGAGACAGGCAGAGTGCGTGTCAGTGTGTGTGTGAGAGAGGGAGAGAGAGGAGAGAGAGAGAGAGAGAGAGAGAGAGAGAGAGAGAGAGAGAGAGAGAGAGAGAGAGAGCACGCACGAGTGTGTGTGCTTAGTGCGCCAGCCAACCAGGTCTTGGAACAACTCTTTTACAACTCGGCTGGCTCCGGCCTGGCGCTCGGGCCTATAGCCGGCTGCGTCTGTCGTGTGGCGCTGCTGCGCTGGCCCCCGCTGTTCCCGCCTCCTTCTGTTGCTGTTTCTCGTTGTGCTTGTTAATGATCTGGTTTTGCTGCGGCGCGGCGGGCGGTGCCCGCGCGCTCCATGCTACGTTGCAATTAGTCATCGTTAAACTTTCAATTTAACTAAAATATACAACTTTTGCGCTGCGGCAACAAACTCGCGCGCGCGGGACAAATTCGGACTTGTTTACTCTGCTTGTGTGTTTGCCGCAAGTTTCTGGCCGTGCCGTGCCGCGCCGCCTGTCCGTCACTCTCAATGAAATCGCAATGACGATAAAATTGCAATGGCCATTGCAAAATTCTGCGATGGTGCGTTTGTTGCAAAAGTTTTCCACCAAGCTTTACGAATGCGTCGTCAACAGTTTTCTTGCGATGACAGATCTGACTGCAAATATTTTGCAGTAACAAAATCATTGCAGAAAATTGCAGCGGTGTGCTTGCAGTCTGTCTTCCCGCCTCGCATGCCGAGGCGCACTGCCGCCCCGCCGCCCCCTCGCTATTCTTCGGCGATGCAATATGGCGGCACTCTGGCGGAAATATGAAAATCGTGCGAGGCCAGGCCGCAGATCCCCCGAGTACCGCGCGGGTAACGCACGGGCGATATTCTACTCCGGAGGGGAGAGAAATGAAATCGGGAGATCCGTGAGGAGAATGAATTTCATGACCTTTAATTTCTGCGGGGTGTACCGCGCCGTATGAGTTTGGGGGCGGCCACGGTCGGGGCTGCCACCGACTTCTTCATTTTCCATCCGAAAGAGCATGTGACCCCATTTTTGGAATCTGACTCTGGTCACGAACCTTCAATACCACAGGCCAAGTTTTTTAGAAAAGCCTCTTGAGAGGCCCCGTAATCGCATAGAATGGGGCGATCACCGTGACCTGTTCATCTTCGGGGAGAAGCCTGTGGCAATTGCGCTCCCCAACTCTGCGTGAAGGTATACATATGACACCGCACTGCAGGGGGCGCGCCGGGGACTGGTGCATGCAGTTTATGGAGGCCCGGGTCGGGTAGCCATCGATCAGACAAATTGAAGCAGCGCGCCTTTTGCCTTTTCATCCGTCGCGCCATTTGTCTCTCTTCTATTCTTGGGCCGGACGGCGCTGCTCCGCCGCCGCCTCCTCTCCTCTGCGCCCCTCTCCTCTCTTCTCCTTTCCTCCTCTCCTCTGCGCCCCTCTCCTCTCTTCTCCTTTCCTCCTCTCCAGCCCCTACCGTTACCGTCTTTCCCATCGCTTCCGCCAATAATTCCTTCATTTCGCGTAATGGCCCAGCAGTTCTCGTGCAGTTTGCGAGTACTAAGTGCGCGCGCCGTCTCGCGGCCCGATCCATACGTCTCCGTTACTGCTGCATCAGTCCCCCCCCCCTCCCCTCCCCCTTTTTTTTATCAGTCGCTGGTGCGTCGCGTTCTCTTCACCCCCTCCATATCAAGTGCTGCCGAAGCAGCCTTTCTTCCAAGCTTCTCGCCTTTCTCAACTCCCCCCCCCCCGTACAATTTTATCAATTTCTACGCAAATGGCCTGCGTGGAAGGATCTGTATTGAAACTAAAGTAAATGTGCACATTCAAACTGCAGTTCCCAAAAATATAATTTTGTGGCTGCTTCAGTGCAGTTAAAATGCATTTATAGTGCCTTCAGGACGGTACGGAAAGTGCGCGCGGGAATATCCACTACTTTTTCCCACATTTAAAGCACTGTTTATTTGTGTAGTTTAACTGTGTAGTTCCGCGGCGTAGTTTCCGCCCCAGTTCCTCCCTCCCATCAGGGGCTGGATAGGTTAACCAGGACTGCTGCACGCTCGCGTGTTTTTTAAGGTCTGCTGAACTGGAGTGCGCGCACATCCGGCCCGCGGCGGGGATGATTGTGACGTGTCTTTCCTCCTCGTCAGTGCTTAAGCCCTTTACGTCTCTCGCCCCCCCCCCCCCCCCCCGTCCTCTTTCTCTCCCACGCCTCGCGCGCGTGTTCGATCCAAAGAGGGCCAATTACATTTATTTTGCCGCCGCTGTTCTGCTGCCTGATTGCTGTCGCATCCCCCGCCGCCGCCGCTGCCGCCGCCGCTGCCGCCGCTGCTGCCGCCGCCGCCGCTGCTGCCGCCGCCGCCGCTGCTAGCGCTGCCGCCGCCGCTGCTGCCGCCGCCGCTGCTGCCGCCGCCGCTGCTGCCGCCGCCGCCGCCGCCGCCGCCGCCGCTGCTGCCGCCGCCGCCGCTGCTGCCGCCGCCGCCGCTGCTGCCGCCGCCGCCGCTGCTGCCGCCGCCGCCGCTGCTGCCGCCGCCGCCGCTGCTGCCGCCGCCGCCGCTGCTGCCGCCGCCGCCGCTGCTGCCGCCGCCGCCGCTGCTGCCGCCGCCGCCGCTGCCGCCGCCGCCGCTGCTGCCGCCGCCGCCGCTGCTGCCGCCGCCGCCGCTGCTGCCGCCGCCGCCGCTGCTGCCGCCGCCGCCGCTGCTGCCGCCGCCGCCGCTGCTGCCGCCGCCGCCGCTGCTGCCGCCGCCGCCGCTGCTGCCGCCGCCGCCGCCGCTGCTCCTCTCTGGTTAATCGCGTTTGTGCTGGGTCGCAGCCCCATCAGTGTGGGCCGCGTTGCACTGTCTTTGCCCCGCCGCTGTGACTGAACGTTGTTTAACACGGGCCCTAACTGTCGCCTTCCCCTGTTCCAGGTATGTCACCCGCCTCCGACCAGGCCTTTTGGGACGTGCGCGGAGCGGCGGGCGTGAGTACCAACAGCTGGGAGCACTCTTACCCGCCGGGAACGTTCGCGCGGACGCGGAAGCGCACCGTTTTTGGCCGTTTTCCAGTGGCAGTTGCCCGGCTGTTGACACCTCTCTCTCGGTGCGCTAGCCGTGTTTGCTGAGGACCCAACGGTGGACGGCGCAGATGGTGGACGCTGCTGTTCTGCTGGGAAGCTGCCAAACGGAGGAGTGTTTGCGAGAGAGAGTGGGAGAGAGAGAGAGCGAGAGGGACAGAGAGAGAGGGACAGAGAGAGAGGGACAGAGAGAGAGGGACAGAGAGAGACAGACAGAGAGAGGGACGGAGAGAGACAGACAGAGAGAGGGACAGAGAGAGACAGACAGAGAGAGGGACAGAGAGAGACAGACAGAGAGAGGGACAGAGAGAGACAGACAGAGAGAGGGACAGAGAGAGACAGACAGAGAGAGACGGGAGGGGATGATGGTCACGTTGGCTGTCCCGTGATCCGACCCGTCGGCTCGGTCGGCTGTCAGGTCTGCTCACGGGGCCTTGATGCCTTTAATGACAAAGGCCGCCAATGCGTCATCCCGTTGACAACGCCGCATATTTACTGATGATGACGTCATGCGGGGTTCATTCTGTATGCTCTGTTTCCCTTTCAAAAACCGTTCGCAGTGTGGAGCCCACACCGTGAGCAGCTTTCCCGCAAGAAGTATCGCCGGCGCCGGCAGCCACAACCACCGGCTCCCGCGGCCTAACCCGGCCCGGCCCCGGTGCCCCCGGTGCCCCCGGCCTCACGGACGTATGCAAAAACATGCAAATTAGACAGAAGGGCCCGGGCGGGGCGGGGGAGAGGTTAGGTTATCTCATCGCACCCTCTCTCTCTCTCTCTCTCTCTCTCTCTCTCTCTCTCTCTCTCTCTCTCTCTGTCTCTCTCTCTTTCTGTCTCTCTCTCTCTCTAGGCGACAACAAGCTGCAATAAACGGCGGAGGATGGAAAGAGAGGGGGACAGAGACCGAAAGGGGAGGTTATGGTGCCAGGGGGCCTCGTAGATGTCCCAGTTTGACCAGGGTTGACCCAATGCCGGGTTCTGAAATATTTCTCTTTCTTTTTTTGGCGCGCAAGCCTTGACAATTGTCCCTTTCTTTTTTCCTGCGCTTCCCCCCCCCCCCCCCCCACGATACCTGGCGACGTGGCATGGCTGACGGCTGGCCTCTCTCTCTTCCCGGCCCCTTTCCTTCGCCCAATTAAGCTCAATTTGGGGAAATCAAGATTGACGTTTTCGTACAGGCGCCTGGCCATCGACACTGTGTGGGCGTCTGCTGAGCCTCGGCCTCCGCCTCCAGGCTGACCGCACGCCCTGTCTCTGTCGCCCCGCCGTCGCCGCCCAGCCCCGTCTCGCTCACACGCGGGGAAGGGCCAAGCAGAGTACCGCCTGACGTCGGATACGAGAGGAAGAGCGAGGGGCGATAAATTATCCACCGGGAAAGGAGAGAGTAAGACAGGAATCATTTAGCGGTCGCGGTGACAACACCCGCCTCCCCTGATCTCTCTCTCTCTCTCCTCTCTCTCTCTCTCTCTCTCTCTCTCTCTCTCTCTCTCTCTCTCTCTCTCTCTCTCTCTCTCTCTCTCTCTCTCTCTCTCCTCTCTCCTCTCTCCCTCCCTCTCTCTCTCTCTCTCTCTCTCTCTCTCTCTCTCTCTCTCTCTCTCTCTCTCTCTCTCTCTCTCTCTCTCTCTCTCTCTCTCTCTCGCTCTCTCTCTCTCTCTCTCTCTCTCTCTCTCTCGCTCTCCCGGCTCTTTAAAAACTAAACAGAGAAGAAGTGCCCACTTAGGATGTGACTCAGACTTGCAAATAGGTCATTCTGGGTCGCTCGGCCCTGCGGGGCCCGGCGTGCGGCGCAGAGGCGGACAAGAAGGGCAGAGCTTGTGGGTCCGCTGGGCCCGCCGGGGTCACAAAGTCCGCGGCCGGCACGGCACGTCCCGACCCCGGAGCCCCCTGCAGCGGCCTGGACAAAATAACAAAAAACGAATCAAGAATTTGTTCCGGGGGCACAATTTGTGCCGTTGAATGCGGGTAAATAAGGTAAAAATAAACAGAAACACGGGTGGTTTTCATTCGGGTGCGGCTTGTTTCGCCGCGAGTGGTACGGCCCGGCCTAAACGTCTGGGGGAGGATTATTCACAGTCGAGTTGTCGTGCGTATATAGTTTCACGGTGCGCGCAATGTGTTCTCGAGATAGTTGGCCGCCCTACAAGTTAAAGGGCTCTCCGGGCCCAAAGGGCTAAAGGGCGCGCGCGGACCAATCAGAGCCGGGTATCTGCGGCGGTGCCGGCAGGCAGTCTCTGCTCGGCAGCAACTTGGCGCGCAAGTACACTGGGGGAATACGGAGCCCCTTTGAGATCAACATGCATGCAGAGGTCTAGGCAGCCCAGGCCCAGGCGGCCCGACCCAGCCAACTCCCCGCCAGGGCGCCGGGACCATCGGCCCGAGCGGGCCCAACCCGGCCGTTCGCCGCAATTGCAGAACTAATCCAATTGGATCCATTTTGACGGCGGCGGCGTGCCGCCTCGTGGGCGATGTGAAAAATAAAGGCGAGGAACAAAAGATAATTTCCATGTAAACTCCGTCCCGCTGTCGAAACGATCGAGTTTGTACTGGAATTCTTAAGTGAGGTTACAAGAAAGAAGCAAGAAGCATGCGAGAAAGATAACGCGAGTGTAATTTTTGCACATTTGAAATCTCGCGAAAAATTGAGGGAGTTCCGTAGACTTTTCAGAATGCAGATGTCGGTCTAACAATACACATTTTGAAAAGCGTGTTACCCTCGTCATAGTCCATCACGCGCCGACCTTGTTCCCTCTGCAGAGTCGCCTCCAAAAATATCAAAAACGTATAAAAATAAAAAAATAAAAAGAAGGCTATGGAACGAGCGGCTGTGCGGATAAATGAGGGAAAAGGCCGCTTGTGCTGAGTGAGCATCAGAGATCACACGAACAGCAGCGAGAGAGGCGTGTCGCGGCGTATTATCGGGGCGGAGGTGCGGCGGGGGCCTCGGCAGGAACATTACGTGACTTAGATTCTCTCGGCCAATTTCGCCCCCCTGCCCCCCGCCCCCACCAACTCCTCTCCCGCAAGCCAAATGCCTCCCCCTCCCGACCTTACGGGAACCACCTTGTGGCGACCCTCGCCACACCGCGCCGCTGCTCTCTCTCTTGCCCCTCTGTCCCTCTCTGTCCCTCCCCCTTGCTTCTCCCGCGTTGCTCTCTGTCTCGCTCACTGCCGGCTGTAACATTTTGCAAGGCTGTCCCCTGGCCTCGGTGTTGTGTCCTACCATTTACCGTTTAGGCCAGGCCCGGCCAGCAGGGCCCGGCCAGCAGGGCCCGGCCAGCGCCTGGCCAAGCTCTGGACCAGACCCTAGTGCTACTACTCTGGTTTTGTAGCCGGTCCTGCCGAAAGGGGTGAGGTGAGGGGTTAGTGGTCAGCAACTTGCGCAGATGCCCGACACCTGCACGGCGTGTTAGCAGGCATTTCACCCTCTACACCTTTCCAGCCCCCCCCCCCCCCTCTCTCTCTCTCTCTCTCTCTCTCTCTCTCTCTCTCTCTCTCTCTCTCTCACTTTCTCTCTCTCTCACTCTCTCTCTGTCTCCCCCAATAATATCCTAGGTATTGGTAACATAAATAGCTTTAAAGCCAATCTTAAGAAGTATTTTTTAAACTTGCAATAATTTCTTTCATGTTACTCGCATCTGTTTTAAATTTAAGAATTTCTTTCTTTGTACCTTGCACAAGCGCTTTATTTTGTAATTATTGGTGAACTGAACATCCTTGCTGTATTGTTTTGGCAGTGGTACTCTTGTAGGACTTTTTAGTCCTTTTGTGCCTTTTATGAAATAAATTCAAATTCAAATTCTCTCTCCCTCTCTCTCCCCCTTCCGCCATCAGCTCTCTCCTCACTCATCTCATCTTTTCCTACAGAGTTTTTATTCCGCTCCTAATAGCTTGAGAGAACATTGCTTTCCTTCACCCCTGTTCTGGATGGGGCTCTCACTCTCTCCTGTATAATCGACCCCTTTACCTGTATAATGAGCGGCGTGTGCTGATGTGCTCCAACAGGTCGGAGGTGTTCGAGGGGCGCAGTGTATGATTTTAATACTCCTCTAAGCGATATTGCCGGCGCGTTGATTTGTAGCCCGCAGGGTGGGGGAGGCGCCGAGTCGGCCGAGTCGCTTCGGTCTCCGCTTTAATTGCTTTACGTCGTCGTCGCTGTAAATTTCTACGGCAAGTTAACGCGCCCCTACAGTGGCCTGCACTCTGGCTGCCAGTTTTTGGCGACCTTGCTGTATTGTATGAAATATGGGCAATGGAGATACAGCACGCCAAAAATTGGCGTTCAGAAACGGCAGCCCTGGTCAGGTGTGCTTGCTGAAATTTGGCAGCCATAGTAGGATCAACATTCTTGGCGGGTTTTGCTTGCCACGTTATTCACAGTGGCCGCACGCTATTTTCACGCTGCATCCGTACGCGCCCCCGGGCACCGGAGTTTACGGCTTTGGCGTTCGCTAAGGCATTATGCCATTTACAGGGCGGGAGTCACACACGCACATATCTGTTGCTCTTGAAAAAGTTTCGTCGGCAGGCCGGGCTTGGGCTGGGCTGCTGCTGGGCTGCTGCTGGGCTGCTGCTGGGCTGCTGCTGGGCTGCTGCTGGGCTGCTGCTGGGCTGCTGCTGGGCTCCTGCTGGGCTCCTGCTGGGCTGCTGCTGGGCTGCTGCTGGGCTGCTGCTGGGCTCCTGCTGGGCTGCTGCTGGGCTCCTGCTGGGCTCCTGCTGGGCTGCTGCTGGGCTGGCGGTGATATCGTGCCGTTCGCGAAGCCCCCTTTTTTGTCTCCCGTTTGTCCTGGGGTCCCTCCCTGCTCACTCGCACGCCTGCGCTGCTTTTCCCCCTCTCCGACTCTTTCTCTCGCGCGCGCGCGCTCGAGAAACTTTGCAAAGTATGTGCCACCAGTTTTATCACGTAATAAAGTCTGTAAAACAATGCAAATCCGTTTCTTTTTCTTTTGCTTCCTCTCTCCGATTTCTCCCCCCCCCCCTTTCCTTTATGCCCCTCTTTCAGGCGGAGGTCTCTCTCTCTCCCCCCTCCCCCCTCCCTCGCTCTCTGTCTCTGCGCTTGCCGCCGATTAAACTTTTTATTCCCGTGACGCGCCTCTCATAAGGATTGGAACCGAAGGGCGCTGGGCTTGCCGGGCTCGCAGGGCTGGCTGGCTGGCTGGCTGGCTGGCTGGCTGGCTGGCTGGGCTCGGCCTGTCGGCCTGTCGCCATCTGATTGCCATCGCTTCCGCCTCTTAATCGCCGGCCGGCACACCTTCCTTTTGTCGTCAGAATGTTTTCATCAAGTGACAATTAAAGACTCCGCGGGGGGCAATTTATCGAAAGGGAATAAGAGGACCCCCCGCCATCCTTCCCCTATTTTACTTGCCTTCCGCGGTGCTTGCTGACTGACTGTGAATTCGGGTAATCCAGTGCACCTGTGGCCACGCCTCCTTTTTGTTTAGGCTGGTCCCGCTCCCGCCCGCCTCTCTCGGGCGCCGGACTAGTTTCGCAAATACAACTTGGCCCGTCGGTCCGGGCGCTCGCCTGCCCGCCCCTTTTCGCTGTTTCTTTACTTGAAAATGTGGGTCACACAAGGCCAGGGCCTGGGCATGGCCTGGCATGGCCTGCAGGAGGGGAGAAAGGGAAGGGGAAAAAAATTGGCACACGAACAGTGGCTGAGACCAGAGGCAGAGCAGACGCGGGGAAGTGGCGGCAGCGGCGGACTGTAGCGCATAGCAGCCTGCCAAACTGGGAACCGAACTGGTTTCTCTCTTGTTTGCATTTTTCAATCGCCAGAAGCAATTTATGATGCCAGCGTAATTTCACTGTGTTCGCGAGTAGCAATACTTTTATTGGAAAACCTTGCAATCATTTTTTGTTTTCAAGTTATTAGGGAGGGCACAGATTCTATGGAATTCTAGTGGCGATATTGCTGTCAGCGCAAGGATTCCGAAAATGGGGGTCACTTGACCTTACCTGCCAAGAAATATGGAAGTTCTCTTGGGTTGATGCATTTTGCGTAGGTACTGAAAGAACTTTTTTTTTTTTTGTAAAGGGACCTCTATTTTCGGAATCCTTGCGCTGACACTAATCTCATTATCGCCACTAGAATGTCATAGAATCTATGCGTTACCAAACCATTTAAAAAAAAAATCAAGTATTGCAAATTAAAATACAGTGTTTCAACCAGGGTAAAATGCACTTGAGGCAAGTTTTTTCTTTTAAAAATTAGGTACTTCTCATGCATCTGAACCCAGTGCTAATTAATTCCGATTTCTTTGGCTCCCGGGGGAGAGTTCCCCGGCCTGGCATATAATCCCCCACAGCCGGTGTGTAGGTGTTAGTGAGCGGTGCTCGGTGCGGTGGGACCGGGGCGGGGCCCTCGGCAGGGGCCTCGGCGGGGGCCGAGGGCCACGGCCATGCTAGCAGCTCGGCCCTAGATTAGGCCCCGGGTTTGCCGTGGCTAATACTTGACAAATTGGGGTTGGATGAGCTGAGCGTCACGGCCGCCGGCCGACCCCCTGCAATGGGGGCGCGCACGTCACATCCGGCTGCAATCAGGGTTAAGGTATGCCGGCTGGGATAGAGACCCTCTCACTCCTTTTTTATTTTTTATTCAACCGCTCCATTCTCTCCGTTCCCTGTCTGTTTGTTCTCACACTGTGGCCGGGCATTACTACTGGCGACTGGTGGGGCCGGAGAGAGTAAAGTTTCAACAGCAGAGAGTAAGTTATCCGCCTTAAAATGCACATAGTTCTGAAGATCATCGGCATACAGATGGTAAGAAGATTTAGTAAAAACAGTGTGAATAGTTTACATATAATGAGAGTAGGGGTCCAAGTACAGAGAGGAGAATTTAAGACCGATGAGAGTAGAAACATCATCACCATTAACAACCTGTTGAGAGCGGTTACAAAGATAGGAGCTCATCCATTGAAGTACAGATTTAGAGAAGCCAAACAATTTAAGTTTACATAAGAGAAGTTCATGGTGGACAGACGGGAAAGCATTGCTAAAGTCATACAAGAGAAGCAGCGTGAGGAGTCTTTTGTCCAAAGAGTTTCTTACATCCCCGGTAACTTTCAGTAGGGCGGTGGTAGTGCTGTGGTTACTTCTGAAGCCAGATTGAAGTGGATTGAACAAACCATTTCTGTCCAGAAAGTCCACCATTTGAGTGTAGACTATTTTTTCAAGCACCTTACCGAGAGTACAGAGCATGCTAATGGGTCTAAAGTCTTTAACAGTTGAAGCATTACTTTTTTTGGGCAGAGGTATGACATTTGCAATTTTCCATATTTCGGGGAAGGTGTTACATTGGAGGGAGTAATTAAATATATGCAGAATCGCTGGAGAGAATTCAGGAAGACAGAGCTTAAGAACAGAAGCGGAGATACCATCGATGCCCTTTGCATTTTTACTAACACCATTAACAGCTTTCATTAGGTCTTCAAAGTATACATGTTTAAAAAAGAATGGTTCATCGACAGGGAGCGTAGATTTGGCACTGTAATCCTGAATTTGTTTCTTAACAAGGTCTTCATCTAAACATTGAACATTAGTGTAGTGCACATTCAGATCATTGGAACTAGGAGCCACATTACAGTTAGAATTCATACTGGGAACAACGTCAAGCTTTCGAAGATTAGACCATAGATCTCTAGGGGTTGTACAGTTGTTTAACAGCTTGTGTGAATGACGCATTTTGGCGTTCCTGGTTTGGGACTTAACTTTATTCTTTAGGTTTTTATAAATTAATTTAAGGTCTGGGTCGTTATTACTCGTGCGGTACAGATCATGCGCAGCGTCCCTTTCCTTAATCAAAGCAAGAATCTCAGTTGACATCCACGGTTTTGGTTGACGTTTTATCTTGACAGTTTTAAAGGGAGCATGAGCATCAAGGAGTTCGAAGAAGATATTATTAAAAATTGAAACCTTCTCATTAATGTCACAGGTGCCCAAAGGGAACATGCGTAAGATTACATTGGTCGATGAATTCATATACTGCTTTGCCATCGGCAATATCGCAGGCTTTATCGCTGCCAAAATGGCCGTTTACATCCCCAACCACGAATGAATATTCGTAATCGGTGCAGTAGGTAAAGAAATCATCAGCAAAAATATTAAAGTGGCCGGCTTTGGGTGGGCGATAAACGCAAGCAAGTAACATCAGGCAATCTGGAGTCCTTATCTCCAGAATAACATAATCAGGCAGTTGCATACGGGTACCAGGGGAAGCAGAGCGAGAGAGAATTTTACAATTAAAATTATTGCGTACATAAACGGCTACCCCTCCACCCTCATGGGTGGTGCGGTGGGCGCTAAAGGAATTAAAGCCAGGTAGGCAGGGTAAGTCAGAGTCACACATAGCAAACGTTTCACTGACTGCAATAATATCTAGTGCAGAGTAATCAAAGAGGTGGTGAAACTCAAAGACATGACTGTCGTACATTAAAGACTGAGCGTTTAAATGAATAATTTTCAGCTCTGCCGGATATCTCCCTACTAACGAATCTAGGTTATTTTTGGTGGACATTGGAGGGAGCAGAAATTAGTAACAATAACAAACAGGTGAACAGAGGTAGGGACAAAAACATATATCAGGGAGAGAGAGAGAGAGAGAGAGAGAGAGGGAGAGAGAGAGAGAGAGAGAGAGAGCTGCTTATGGGGACAGCGCTGCACGGAGAGAGCAGCTCTGTGCGCGTTGTCGTCGTGGAGTAGCAGAACTTTGCTCAATTTGCAGCGGCGCAGGCGTCACATCTTACACCTGACGTCTCTCTCTCTCTCTCTCTCTCTCTCTCTCTCTCTCTCTCTCTCTCTCTCTCTCTCTCTCTCTCTCTCTCTCTCTCTCTCTCTCTCTCTCTCTCTCTCTCTCTCTCTCTCTCTCTCTCTCTCTCTCTCTCTCTCTCTCTCTCTCTCTCTCTGAATGGGCCTCAGCACCGCCGCAGACTAGAGCCCACTTCCTTCCTTGCTCCGCCCTCGTCTCACTCAGCCCGCTACGTAGGCCAGCCCGCGCCACTCGGCTGCTCGGCGGGCTGGCCTACCCACCCGTCCGCAGGCGTCTCGGAGCCGCAGCAGTGCAGCGTGCCGCGGGTAACTCTATGAACGTGGTAACAAACTTCTTTGCTGACTGCCTCTATCATGCCGCGGGTAACGCTATGTACACGCACACGGTAACAAACGTTTTTGCTGACCACCTCTTTTCTGCCGCTGCCCAGTGGGCCCAGCCAGGTTCCGCCGGGCTCTGCTTGAGTCGCCGTCTTCTCTCGTCGTAATTGGCAAACGCCATCACCGTAAAATTTGGGCGAAGGCTAACGTACTGGGAGGCGGTGGGGTGGAGCAACACGAGCTGTTAGTGTCTGTCGGACTGTCTGTCTGCCTGTCCGTCTGTCAGTCTGTCTGTCCGTCCGTCCGTATGCTGTCTGACGGTGGCAAGGGAGCGAGCGGACGACGGTCCGGGCGTCAAGGTGCGAGGAGTTAGTGTGATGAAACACGCGCGGGAGTGTGTTAGGATAATGGTTTTGTGCGGGTGCGAGCGAGAGAGAAAAGAGAGAGAGAGAGAGAGAGAGAGAGAGAGAGAGGCCGGAGTGACAGAGGCTGGGAAGGCATGTCTAGCGTCGGCCGCCCGGAGTGACAGCAACTTACTTCCGAACCTCCACGGAGGATGGATGCACAGTCTGGTTCGCCGCCCCCGTCCCACTTAGTCTGCGAGTCCGGGCCGAGGGTGGGCCGGGGGCGGCGGCCCGTAGGCGGCCGGCTCCTGCAGACGCCTGCTCATCCCCGGCCCGCCCCCGGCCCGCCCCCGGCCAGCCCCCGCAGTGGCTACCGGGATCGCTTGATGAACTGTCTCTGTTATTCTGTCAGAAATTCCTCGTAAACCCGGCTAGTTCATCACGTCTCCGTAGCACGACGGCCGGGGGCCGAGCTGAAGGCCGCCGCCGCCCCCGGCAGCCGGAGGGGGAATGTTGAAGCCGTCAAGCCTCTCTAACTGCGATCGATCGGTTATTTATTTTTCATTCCCCAACATCCCTCTGCTTCCTCCGCCCCTCCTTTTGTGTACGTTTTCATGGCCAGGCTAAGCGCGCGCGCACACACACACACGCACGCACGCTCACACACACACACACACACGGCGAGCAGATGCTATTGGTGTTCCGATACGCGATGCACTCCATCGCCGTAACTCGGAATGATTGTGTGTGTGTGTGTGTGTGTGTGTGTGTGTGTGTGTGTGTGTGTGTGTGTGTGCGCGGGCCGTGGGGGCCGGCTACCGAATGGGGAGGGGCGCCCCTCCGCGCGCGAGTTCGGCACAAAGCGTTTCCGTTTCAATTTGCAATCGTGGCGGGTTGCGGGTGTAGGGACGGGGAGTGGAGGGGGTTTGTGGTGAGGGAAGGGAGGAGGGGGTGGGTGGGTGGGGCAGGGCGGAGAGTGCGCGGCCGCCCTGTTTGATACGGGCTCCTGGAGATTTACGGGTCGTTACGCAGACTACATGCAAGGCGCGGCAGTGGCAATAGTGGCATGACCTCCGGAGTTATGGCAGTGCAGAGGCAGCCAGAGGCAGTCGCAGAGGCAGCCACAGGCAGCCACAGGCAGCCGTGTGTCGGCACGCCAGCACCGCTACATATTATTATTGAATGCTCCGACTGGTTTCGACTCGGTGATTGTTATTTCGCACGGATGGGCGTCTGCAGGCGTGGAGCCTTTTGTGTGTGTGTGTGTGTGTGTGTGTGTGTGTGTGTGTGTGCGCGCGCCTGTGTGATTGCGTCTGTTGCCGCGCCGCCACCGAAGTTCGTCATGGAGGTTAGGCTCCCTATGACTTGATCACCAGACCCGCCAACAGAGCGCCTGCGAGCGCCAGGGTAGTCCGGCCCGCACGACACGCGTGCATCCTGGGACCGCGGCTGCCTACCCGACAGGCGCGCTATGACTGCGTGTGGACAACAAACAGCCACATGGCCTCCGCACCTGCCGCGCCGCAGTGTGGGAGCGACCGTGTGCGGTGTGCAGACCGATTTCCGGGCCGGAAGCAAACGAATTAATTATGTGAGGAACTAATTACCAGCCCGGGGCTATGGGCTCCCCCGCTCCTCTTCCCTCCCTCCCTCTCAGATTGAAAGGGGCCATCACCGGGAGGGGCCGGCAGCGCCCTCCTCTGTGCGGTGTAGCCTTTCCTGCCGCTGCTTTTTCTTATTTTATTATTTCTCCCTCGTTCCCTCTTTCTGTCCCTCTTTCTGCCCCCCCCCCCTCTCTCTCTCTCTCCAACTTTTTATTTTCCCAAAAAGTCCCTGCTCCTCGTGCTGCCCTTTCACTTGCCGCACACCGGCTTGTTAAATGCACGTTGGCGCCGGACAATTTTTTTTTTTATCATTTCGTTAATTTTTGTTTTGGCGATTCCTCTTTTTTTGTGTGTGTGTATACTGCGGCATATCATTTCCGATCGGAAAGGTTGAGTAAATTGTCTTAATGTCGACCCACCTATAGGGAGGTTTCGCGGTGGGCCGCGGTTGGCAGCCGCGCGGCTGACGACGATAGAGCGGGAGAGAGAGAGAGAGAGAGAGAGAGAGAGAGAGAGAGAGAGAGAGAGAGAGAGAGAGAGAGAGACAGACAGACAGACAGACAGACAGAGAGACAGAGAGACAGAGAGACAGAGAGAGAGACAGAGAGAGAGAGAGACAGAGAGAGGGAAATAGCAGATATCGATCAGACATGGCTCGACATATTCTTCTTTTCCTGCGCTGGCGCTGCTGATGTAGTACAGCCCGGGAGGGCTGGCGCCATACCGCCAGGCCGCCCGTCACGATTGCTGTGGCCCACCATGAATGTCACATCAGCATCAGAGGGAGGGGACGGCGATTCTGCGGGCACGGATTGAAAAGCTGCTGCTGCTGCCAAAAGGCCGCTCGGGGCTCGAACCCACGGCGCGGCGCGCCGGCTGGGGTCGCCGGGAGGTGAATCTGTATATGACGTTCGGCCGCGTCGTGTAGCGTCTCGATCCAGGGTTCCTTTCTTTCTTTTTCACAGGAATGACATTCTCAGTTGGGGAATGGGGGAGGAATGCGCTGGGGGTCGACAGAGAGAGAGAGAGAGAGAGAGAGAGAGAGGGGGGGGTAGAGAGGGTAGAGAGAGTGCGAGCGAGCGAGAGAGAGAGAGAGAGAGAGAGAGAGAGAGAGAGAGAGAGAGAGAGAGAGCGAGCGAGCGAGCGGGGGGAGGGAGAAAGAGAGAGAGCATGGGCCGCGGCAGCACTCCGGCGTGGAGGTGTGTCGAGGTGTAGCGTGCTGATGGCAAAGGCCCGCAGGCCCCCGCAGGCCCCCGCAGCGGCGGCGGCGGAGCAGCGCTGGTGCTGATCCTGTTTGATGGATGAGTGAGAGCCGGTGAGAGCGCCGGCGTGCCGAGCCGAGCACTGCCTGCCTGCCTGCCGCCCGCGGCCCCGCGGCCGCCCGGGGAGAGAGCTGGGCTAGCGGAGTGTGTAAAAACGGCAGCGCGGGGATGTGGGTGTTATGTGCGGTCGGTCGGTGTATAACTGCCGGGGAAAACCACCGCGGGGGCAAAGGCGGCGGCAGTGACTGCTGCTGCTGCTGCTGCTGCTGCTGCTGCTGCTGCTGCTGCTGCAGGGGGTGACGCACCGAGCCCCACTGCTGGTCTTCTGCAGGTCCTCCTCGGCCCACCTTTTCGGCGCCACACCGCGACTCGCTTTTGTCTTTGATGCGCGACCACATTTATAATGCAGCGCAACTAATTATGCAAGATGAATAAAAGGAAAAAGAGGCGGGAGAGAAGGGGCGAGAGAGAGAGAGAGAGAGAGAGAGAGAGAGAGAGAGAGAGAGAGAGAGAGAGAGAGAGAGAGAGAGAGAGGGGGGAAGGGGGGGGAGGTGAACAGGATGTTGTTGCTGCTGCTTACGTTTACCCCCGGTCTCTTAGAAACATGTTCCCGCCTTCTTTCTCTCCTGCGGCCGCCCGGATGAAGTATGTCTCTGCCTGGCGGTGCAAATGTGCTGACGTTACTTCTAGCTCGGGGTGGCGGGTGGGGTTGGGTTGGGGGGGGGGGGGAGGTAATTTTGCCAACACACACACACACACACACTTGATATACTTTCGCCCCCGCCCCCTCTGGGAATGATTTATACATGCTTGCTTCCAGCGCGCGCTATGAAGTTTTTTTTAGTGTAAAATTCAAAAACGTTTTCCAGACCGTTTCCAAAATCATTATGGCGACTTTTTCTTGTCAATTCCGTTTATGAAATGTAATTCCGTTCTTCAAACACACATACCGACAAAGGTAGAAGATATTTTCTTCTTCCTCAATTTTTCTCTCCCCTATTCGAAAAAGTTATGAAGTGTTTGCCGACTGTTTTGTTGACGTGATCTCGTCAAGGCCCTTGCGTTTGATCACGTCCTCCCGCTCCATTGTCAACGACTTCCCCTTTCCCTCTCGTATTCCATCCGTATTCCATCTTTGTCACTTCCATTTGGGGGCGAAAATGCGCCAGTAAG
The DNA here is from genome assembly GCA_038380765.1 of Odontothrips loti. NCBI lineage: Eukaryota > Metazoa > Arthropoda > Insecta > Thysanoptera > Thripidae > Odontothrips > Odontothrips loti. The sequence goes on from CM076246.1 coordinate 6,714,312, forward strand.
AGAGCTGCGCGCGCCGCGTACACTGTCAATATCGCGCCGTGGTCCGCTTTCAGGTCATGTTTACTTTTTTTTCTCCCTCTTTTCTCCTTCTTCTTGTGAATATAGCATGGAAATGGCCGCGCGAAGCGCGCTCCAGAGCAAACGACGCGACGCGCGCCTGCCGAAATAGAGCGCGCGCCGCCTGCTTAATTTTTCATATCGTTTTTGGCATGGCGGCCGTCGTGCGCGCGCGGTTTAGTTTGCGTGCGTGCGTGCGTGTCAGTAGTGGGACGTATGGTATGTCCCCCTCCCCCCTTCTGCTTCGCAGCTGCTATGCGGTCTACAGATGTGTTCATGTGTGTAAATGTGTGCGTGTGTGTGTGTGTGTGTGTGTGTGTGTGCCGCGCCTGCGCACTGCCTCCCGCACAGCCGGACAAACATCAATATTAACTCTGCACTGGTATGTGTGTCGTGCCGCTGCCCGTAAAGGAGTGGTGCCGGACGGGGTAGGGGGAGGGGGAGGGGGGAGAGGCAGAAAAGGGAAAGGGCCTCGCTGTCAGTTGCACTTGGCCCTCTGGCACCAGCCCGGCCCGGCCCATAACCCTGCTGGTTGTCAGGAACGCCCGCTAACCTATCGCCACCATCGCATCCGCTCTTGGCATCGGCATTTACGTTTCCGGACGTTTCTCTGTGAATAAAAAGTCGACCACGGTTATTACGCGACCATTCCATTTTCGTTTATTTTTATGTTTTCACCGGTGATGACGAGGACTTCAGCTCAGATCCACTTTAGCTCGGTCCGCATGCTCCGTAGGCCCCTCGGGGGGGGGGGGGGGGGGGGGGGACAAAGATGGTGCGAGTCAGAGGGTCAGCGATAGCAGCGTTGACAATAATGCTGCGTAAATCTTGGTCAGCAGCGGCGGCTCGTTTCTTGTCGCCTTTCTGTCTCTCTTCCCCCTCTCTCTCCCTCCGCACACTCTCACTTTCCTGTAATAATCATCACCACTCCCGTCTTGTTCATTGCTGTTTCCGCGCGCGCGTCTTTCCTAGGTTGAAACGTGGCCATGAATCACGGTTCGGTAGCGTTTTAATTATGGCCCCGAGTGACGTCACACCGGGCCGGGCCGCGCCCTGCGCCTTGAGCCCTGCGCACCCCATGCCGACCCCGGGCCTCTGCTGTTTGGCCTCCCGGGTGATCACCGCGGCGACGCCACCACCAGCGGGGAGAATACTTTTTTTTAAATCTTAATTAAAGTCTGGCAACTTTCTTATAAATATTTTCATGGGAGAGAGAGAGATGGGGGGGGCGTGATTAAACGACGTGATGTTGTTGTTGCCTGCCTTGTGCATCTCCATCCTGTCAGAGAGAGAGAGAGAGAGAGAGAGAGAGAGAGAGAGAGAGAGAGAGAGAGAGAGAGAGAGAGAGAGAGAGAGAGAGAGAGAGGGGGGGGGTGGAGGGGAGGGGGGGAAAGAAATAATAAATCGTAGAGAGAGCGCTGGTGTTGCGAATAAATCACACAAAGGGAAGGGTACGTGGGAAATATATGGTTGGATGGGTGTTGGGAGGAAGAGGAGAGGCGTGAGAGAGAGAGAGAGAGAGAGAGAGAGAGAGAGAGAGAGAGAGAGAGAGAGAGAGAGAGAGAGAGAGAGAGAGAGAGAGAGAGAGAGAGAGAGAGAGAGAGAGAGAGAGAAAGAGAGAGAGAGAGGGGGGGGGCAGAGGTCGGTGCCGGTTTGACGTTGTGTGAGAAGGTCGGGCACAAGAAAGTGTGCCACCGGGGTGAGTCCTGGGCCCGGCCCGGGTCCCTGCGGGCGGGCGTTCGCCGTTGGCCGCCAGAGCCGTACCGCAGTTGTCACCGCTGGCCCGGTCTGGCACTTACGTGAGTCTCCCGGGGCGCTGGGGTCAGTGGCGGGGCGGGAGGGGGCGCTAACCGCAGTCGGTGTAGTGTGGGGCGGCAACACACCCGCTCGCCAAAAGTTTAGGCCATTAATAAAAAAAATGTGGGTGGAGTAAGCAAGAAAGAAAGGTGAGAGCCTGGAGCGAATCTGTGCAGGGCTCGGCGGTATAACCGTGCTGACTGCCAGCGCTCGATTAGCTCGCGTCGCGTAGTGCAGTGCGACGAGAGTTGAATTGTGCGACAGCAAGTCGCCTACACGCCGAAAAAATGTTGTATTCGGTTAAGGCTAGAATGACCACTTACATACTCTAGTCTGGAACTTGCCACGGTGCCCGACTGTGGCCCAAGCTACTTAAAAGACTATTGCCTGAACCGACTGATCTGGTAACCTCGGTAAGTTTAAGGATAAGACTATCCTGTTTTTTTTTTCTGAGTGTACTAGAGGAAAATGCCGGTGCTGGCGTGTAGCCGCGTCATCGGCGCCTCTAGGAATAACGCGACGAAGACGCTCGTTTGTGGCGCGGCTGCTGGGCTGGAAAGCAGCACAAACACCGCCTCCGAGCACGCGACGCTAGTTCGGGGTGGCTCGGCTGGGCTGGGGGTCTCGTAGGCCGCATTGGCCGCGAAGCCGCGCCCAGCGGCACCAGCTGGTCCGAATTCGCTGGCCGAGTTTGGAGGGAAGGGTAGGAAGAGGAAGGGAGGGCGCTGTGATGGACAGCGTGCTGTGGGGCCGAGGGGCCGTGTGCTCCCCCATCCGAGCCTCAGGCTGGATGCTGCTGTGTCTCACCGGCCACCGGCTGCTGAATCACCGTGAGCGCGGCTGACTGCGCGGGGCAGCGCGGGGCAGCGCGGGGCTGCGCGGGGCTGCGCGGGGCTGCGCGGGGCTGCGCGGGGCAGCGCGGGGCTGCGCGGGGCAGCGCGGGGCTGCGCTCTTCAGCCCGCCTCGGGGGATAGAGGAGTTGCCGGCCCGACAACACACACCGGACTGGACTGGGTTGACCGTTGTGGACGGGCCGCAACACGGAGCGCCCGCCAACGGTAGTGTAGGCCAGCCCGCACGGCACGCATGCACGCACAGGCCGCACGGCTGCCTACGCTCCGGGCGCCGTAGGCGCGGCGAGTGGACTGGAGTGTGACGCGATCTGTGGACGGCCACGGCCGCCCTAATCCGTTGTGTGAGTCTGGCTTATTGACTTGAGACTCTAGCCTCGGGTTCTAGATTCGGAGAATAGGGTTCGATGTGGAATAATACTAGCATTTGAGAATGCGCAATAGCGTAAACAGTTTTATTATTATACCTTCAGTACACTCTGTTGTCCGATATAGCTGGAGTCGCTAGATGTGTCTCTCTCTCGGGGAAGGGCTGTTGGTTCGGTCTCTATGTGGTCCTTAGCGTGCCGGGGAGGGAGCTCTGGAGTCGTCTGTGGTCGCCGTCGGACTGAGCCAAGAGCAGAGTTCGGGGTTTAATGTATAGTTCGCGAGTCGTGGGACGATCGGACGGGAGCAGGCAGACGGCCTGCTGCCGCCGTCGGTTAGTCGCGGGGTCCGGAGGGTGCGGCCTCGCAAGGGATCTCCCCTCGCGAGGGGTGTGACTCGCGCTACTGTCGAGCCACACCTGGCGTTTAGCGGAAAAGAGGAGGGGGAGCGTATGACTGGTCTATGGTATGACTGGTTAGTAATATTGGTCTATAATAATGGGTCCTAACGAATCGTAGTGTGGCGCCGGCACTATGCGCCGTCTCAGTGCGGGTGTGTGCGGCGGTGCGGCGCGGCACGGCATGGCACGGTACGGCACGGCACGCCACGGCACGCCACGGCACGCCACGGCACGCCACGGCACGCCACGGCACGCCATGAGGGATGTTTATACCCCGCGCCACTTTACCCGCGCCATCCTGGAAGCCATCTTCCCTTCCGGCGAAAATCTCTCGCTCTCTCCTTCCCCCCGTACGCGCACGAATCCGCTCCAATCCTCTCTCGCTCGCTTTCTCGCTCTCTCTCTCACTCTCTCCCCCTCCCCCCGCCTCTTCTGCCGACGCCATACTTCCCGTGTCAAGTACTTTTCGTGTCCGGAATACCGCTGTGGGGTCCCGGGTATATCGCCCGCTAGCGCGGGGCCCCTGGCTGCCTGACGCTCCCGGACTGCCTGCCCATCGGACTGCCTGCCCATCGGACTGCCCGCCCCCGGGCTCCCGCCCCCGGGCTCCCGCCCCCGGGCTCCCGCCCCCGGGCTGCGGAGCCCCTGGACCTGTCGGCAGCTTGGCATGGGGCAGCATCGCCTCGGCAGCCTTCGTCGACGAGTCATAGTCAGTCACTGGGAAGAGAAGGTTACACCCCTGTCCTGGCGGCCTGGCCTGGCGGGGCCGGGTCCCGCTCGATTCCCACGCACGGTCACAGCGCCGCGATAAACGTAACTCCTTTAAGGCCGACTGTGAATAATAGAAGGCCGGGAAATAAAAGAAGGAGCGAGATGGAATGGGGTCGTCCGCGGCTGAGGGGATGGGCGTCGTGTGTGTGTGTGTGTGTATGTGTGTGTGTGTGTGTGTGTGTGTGTGTGTGTGTGTGTGTGTGTGTGTGTGTGTGTGTGTGTGTGCGCCAAGGCTGCGTGCCCAGGGCTGTGCTATGGCTTTGCTATAGCCGACGAGGTGAAAGGTGCACTGACAGAAATGATTCGGCGTACGGACCAAATGTTCGGTTATCAGGCCTGAAGTGGGAACAAATCAAACACTTCTGACGTAGGGACGAAAACTTCAGACGGCGTCACTAACGCTTTAGTGACGACGTCCAAAGTTTTCGTCCCTACGTCACTTCAGGCCTGATAACCAAACATTTGGTCCGTACGCCGAATCATTTCTCTCAGTGTGTGTGGGGGCGGCTGAGCCGGCGAAACACAGACAAGGTATGGTGTAGAGGGCCGATCCAACGGTCCGCCCCCGGCCGCCCCCGGCACCGCCAATGGGATCGCGAGGTCTGAGCAGCTGACTGAGTGCGTCAAGCTGTTTGGACCATCGATCAGGGCTTATTGTGTCCACCTGCCGTCTGTCTCTCAGCCCGGAGGGTAAGCCGGCCGACAGCAAACGCAGCCAGGGTGGCGGCGCCAAAGCCGCGGGCGAAGCTGAGCGCGCCGCCCCACACACTCATCTCTGTCGATTTTATTTAATTTTCTCTCCTGCTCTGTCTCTGTCTCTCGCTCTGTGTATGTTGTGCTCTCTCTCTCTCTCTCTCTCTCTCTCTCTCTCTCTCTCTCTCTCTCTCTCTCTCTCTCTCTCTCTCTCTCTCTCTCTCTCTCTCTCTCTCTCTCTCTCTCTCTCTCTCTCTCTCTCTCTCCTTCTCTGTCTCTCTCTTCCCCCCTCCCCCCCTCCCCCCTTCCCTCCATCTCTCTTACTCCCCCCCCCCTTCACCCCCTCTCCCACCCCGTGACCCGGCGCCTCCGGCCTTGAAAGTGGCAAACAGCACTACGACAGGTGCGCGGCGCCGGCTGGGCCGACAAGCCCAGCCGTACGCATGGTGTGTGCGTGTGTGCGTGTGCGTGCGTGCGTGCGTGCGTGTGCGTGTGTGCTCGCCTGCGTGCATAAGTGACAAAAAAAAATAGTGCGCCTTCTGAGTGCACAGTTTGGCAAAGATGGTAAATTGAATAAACTCAATTGCATATAAAAATAACTGCAATGTCATTTACGGCGATTTTTTCAAATGTTTTAATATTTTTATGTGGAGGTAATAATTTCTTTGTAAGGAACACAGCGCGCCCCATTTATTTACTTTTCACACCTTTGTGGGTCTTCCGGGAGGAGGGGTGGGGGAGGAGGGGGTAGTACCGCTGTACAGCGTGCGACACTACAAGTGTGTCCACCGCAGCCCCTCCTGTTCCGCACCCGACATTTTTACTCTGGCGTTGCGGCTGGCGTGCACAATGATGGCCGTAGTACACGCCGCGGCGCTGTCGGGCAGAGAGTGCGGGGGGCGGGGGGGGGGGGGGGGGGGGGGGGGGGGGGGGGGGGGGGGGGGGGGGGGGGGGGGCAGCCGCCGGCAGCCATTTAAACCAGTCATGTACACACTGAACAAGCGCCGACGGTGCGCGCCGCCAGCGCCACCCCGCCCTCTCCCATTCCCATAGACGTGTCTCGCTCTTGCTCTCGCCCTCTCTCCCTCCCTCTCTGCTGTCTTCCCGGAGGTTATCCGCTACTTGTTGACTGACAAACACGCGTGATGCGTTGGGGATGGGATGGCTCGCCGCCGCCTCCCGGCCCCTCGCGGCCCCCGCGCTGCCTCGGAGCGACGGGTACCTAACTCAAAAACGAAAAATGTGGGGGAAAAAGTATGTAGGAAACAAATATGAAAAAGAAAAAAAAAACATCAGAGGACTGATTTAAATTTATGGCACAGACTTGCGTCCCCGGTGACAGACCGCTCGCCTCGGAAGATCCCCGCCGGGGGCGTCAGGGTGGACGCCGGCCGTCCCGCCGCGCCCCGGGGCGGGAGTCAAGCGGCGCCCAGCGTCGGCCCCGGCCCGCGCCCCGAGGGGACTTAATCAAATTCTTTAATTGGATTCGCCGGACTCTCCGCGCCGCTCTTCAGTCTGCTTGTTCGATTGCCGGCCCCTATCCCCGCCCCGCCCGGGGGCTCACAATTGAATATCATGTTTTTTTCATTTTCTGACCGCGCTGTCGCCGCCGCCGCTGCAGCAGCAGCAGTCGGTGACGTCCGTGTTCCCTGTGCGGTGAACAACAGGGTGTAGCGGCCGAAGTGTGCGTGTGGGGTGTAACGCCAGCAGCGGAGGTCCCGGCTAGAGCACGGGCTGGAGACCCGGCTAGAGACTTGGCGAGTCTGCAAGGTGCGGGCAGATGTGTACCGCGTCGGCTGGTCGTCCTCTGCGTGCGGACAGAGGTGCGCTGTCCCTGACGTGTGCACGAGGGTGTGCGGCGGCACCTGCGTGCGTGCGTGCGTGCCTGCGTGCAGTCCGCTGATACCATACAGCTGATAACAGCTGGTAGCGCCCTGAGAGGGTCTTGAAGGCAGGACGGCTAGCCACCCTCTGGATGGCGTTCCTTCCCCCTTTTTTCGCTCCCTCCCCGTCCACGTCCAATAAGACCCCGGTCCGCGCTTATCGCAGAACGGCATCCATCGGAATCGCAGTCTTTATCTGAATTATTCCTGACACGGGTGCGGCGCGGTGCCGGAGGGCCGAGACCGAAGGCCCCGAGACCGAAGGCCCCGAGACCGAAGGCCCCGAGACCGAAGGCCCCGAGACCGAAGGCCCCGAGACCGAAGGCCCCGAGACCGAAGGCCCCGAGACCGAAGGCCCCGAGACCGAAGGCCCCGAGACCGAAGGCCCCGAGACCGAAGGCCCCGAGAGGTTGGGGTTGGCTCGGGGCCGGCCGGGACCGGTCGTCATGTCGCTTCTGTTGGTTCTAACAAAAAAAGTTTGTTGAAGAAAAAAGATGGCTTTTTGCCGTGGTTCAGCGCGGTTGTTTGGTGTTTGCTCGGCGTCGGATATATGTATATATATCTCTCTCTTTTTTTCTCTCTCTCTCCCTCTCTCCCTTCTCTATTTGGGCACGTGCATATTTCTTTCTGCCCGACGAAATGTTAACCTGCAATTTTAAATGAGATAGTCGAATAGCGACTCTGGTGAAAATGAATTGTCGTAGAATTAAGCACGTCGTTCTTACCCTTTTTTCGTCTTCTTTTTTCAAAGGAATTCTCTGCCTGTTTTAAACAGACACCGTATATGTTTGTGTCAGAACCAAAACAAGGCGATGCTGCCAGTTGCTGATGATGCCGCCCGCAACATGTTTGTCGTCGACAAATAGATTCACAATAATACGTCAACGTCAGTTAGTCAGGCAAACGCAAACAGATATGGAGAGGTGGCGCCACGTCGGCCGGGGGGGGGGGGGGGGGAGAGAGAGATTGGGTAGTGATTCGTGTGGCCGGGAGGGAGACAGGCCGATAGAAGGGAAGGAGAGAGGAGAGAGAGAGAGAGAGAGAGAGAGAGAGAGAGAGAGAGAGAGAGAGAGAGAGAGAGAGAGAGAGAGAGAGGATGGGGGAGGAGAGCCGCACGGATCTCCCGCGGGTAGCAACGCCTGCATTATTCGGCCATTTGGCTCGGCGCCTAAGTAGAGTAGGTGATTTGGCTCCGGCATGCAGCATCGTCCAACGAGAGAGAGGGAGAGAGAGGGATAGAGAAGGGGGGGGGGCAGGAGCGAAGTCGGGGAGGCAGGGCGGACTACTCGTTGCTCGGGGTGAGAGCCCAGCCCCCAGCCCGGCCCAGCCTCTTTAGCCGACGAGACAACCGAAAACCGCATTTCAGAGCGCACTGGAAAAATCAGACCTTGTTGGGTATCGTTTATCTCCCTCCTTTGACCCCGCATGACCCACAGACTCTGACCCTCTTCTGTCTCTCTTCTGCCGACAGCTGGTGGGCGGCGAGTTCGACATGGAGCTCAACTTCGTCATCCAGGACTCGCACAACATCCGACACATGCTGGAGCTGCTGGACCACTGCCCGGCCAACCTGCAGGTGAGTCCTCGTCACCGTCACCGCCACCATGGAGACCTGCGGACCCGCCGGCCGGATTCAATGGCAACGAGCTCCCGTCCGTTGTCCCCCTGCCGGGCATGCCGGGCAAGGATGAGGCTGGAGGCCACTGCTGCCACTGCTGCTGCTACCGCCGCCACCGCTGGTGTTTGTTTGGTGCTGGAGGGTTATCGGGGAGGGACGGGCGGTGCTTGTTGTTTACGCGTGAAGCATCGGCTGACCGAAAACAATGGCGAGAGGGAGAGAGGGACAGAGAGGAAGAGAGGGAGTGAGAGAAAGCAAGAGCAAAGCAAGAGAGAGAGAGGGGAGAGAGAGAGAGAGAGAGAGAGAGAGAGAGAGAGAGAGAGAGAGAGGAGAGGAGAGGAGAGAGAGAGGGGGGGGGGGGGGGTTGTTGGTGTGGTCAGGCGGGGACAGCGTGAGATAGGGAAAGGGCGGCGGCAAGATGGGGGCCCGGCTTCAATCTCGCTCTCTCTCTCTCTCTCTCTCTCTCTCTCTCTCTCTCTCTCTCTCTCTCTCTCTCTCTCTCTCTCTCTCTCTCTCTCTCTCTCTCTCTCTCTCTCTCTCTCTCTCTCTCTCTCTCTCTCCCTCTTGGGGCACCGTGCTCCCCAATTTCCCACCGGCTACCGCTGGCTACCGCGGCGGATGGCCCACTTTAAAAGATTTCAGCATCGTAAGAATGTGTTGCGCCCGCGGAGCTTTTTTTTTTTTGCTCTGCGTCTCTGCGCCGGCCGCGATGTTTGTGTTTTCGTGTGTTTTTTTTTTTTGTTTGTTTTTTTTTGCTCTGCGTCTCTGCGCCGGCCGCGAACGCCTCCGCGCGCACACGTGTGCCTGAGCGGCTCATGATCACCTTCCGGGAAACGACGTCGAGGAGAAACAAAACACAGAGCGAGAGTTAGAGAGAGCGACGAGGCAAGGACGCAGGGCCTGGACACGCGGAGAGCGAGAAAAGGGAAAGAAGAAAGGGAAGAAAAAGAGAATAGGAAACGGAAACCCGCTCCCCAGCACAAACCAACTGACTGAGTTTCGAAAAAAGGAACCGTGTGGGCGGGCGTCCGCTTCCCCACACCCAACGCACACGCACACACATCCGTATATTGTTTTCCGGCTGAGCTGTTCGCCTGCCCGCCCGAGACACACAAAAGTGTGCGTGTGTGCGTCCCGTGGAGCTGTAAGGCGTCGTGTACGGCGCCAAGTGAGCCGTTGGAACCGCATGCGTGACGGAGAGGGGGGGGGGCACAAAACGCGCAAATCAAATTCCGTGCGCAAAAGCTGGAATAGACGCGCGGAGAGCGGGCTGCGCGCGGAGACGGAGGGCAGGCCGGGACACGCGAGGCCAGCGCTCTCTCTCTCTCTCTCGCTCTCTCTCTCTCTCTCTCTCACTGTAAATATTTTTCGAGAAAAGCTGTGACGATTCACTGATGACCTGAATAGGTCGTCACTTTACGAAGTTTATTCGTCACGTGACGACGTATTCTTAGGGTTCATAATTCGTCACATTTAACCAAAATTCAAGAAGACATACTTATTAAGCGGTTTTTGCAAAAACAAAATCGGTGACGAGTTATTCGTCACTTGGTCTGTGACGACTTATTCGTTTTCCAGATTTAGCCAGAGGATTGTCGTAAAATGACGATAAATATTTTTACAGTGCTCCCTCTCTCTCTCTCTCTCTCTCTCTCTCTCTCTCTCTCTCTCTCTCTCTCTCTCTCTCTCTCTCTCTCTCTCTCTCTCTCTCTCTCTCTCTCTCTCGCCCCGGCCATCGCGGCTTTCAGAGCTGCGGCCTCACCACCACCACCGAGCCGACCACCTCAGCGGCCGCGTTCTGCCGAAGAGTAACTACGCGCTGATTTGAGACCGCGGCCACGTCGCCTTACGGTCCTCCATCTGTCGCCCTCTCTCCCTCTCTCTCTCTCTCAGATACCCTGATTCATATCGCGATGCTAATAGGCCACCCCGCGGGTGCGAGAGAGACGGCGCGCGGTGATTCATCTTTGCATAATGAGAGCTCGGCTGGGCTGCTCCCTCGGCTGCGCCGCGCTGTCGTCTCTGCTAAACGGCGGCGATGGCGGATTACACAAGTAATCCGGCGCCCCCCCCCCCCCCTACCCCCAGGGACCTCCGCGCTCGATATTTTTAATTAATTTCTCCGCAGTGATCAGACAATATAAAACTGCCGCCCTCGCAATTTATTCAGAAAAATGAAATCGACCGGGGAAATTGAGTGTGTTGTTTGTTTTGCGACGAAATTCACACGTCAATAACGAACGATTTATTTTTTTGGCTGGCCCGACCAACATCTCTTTTCATCCATTCGATATTGTGGGTTTATTTCATATTTTGGGGGGCGTTAGGTAAACGTGCACTTGTGGCTACGGTTCGTTTTTTTTTTTCTCGTTTGTTTTTCTTTCTCATGACTTTCCAGTATACGGAGTCCACTTGATCTAACTTTCATAAGGGAAATAAGTTTGGACAAAATATCCCGTGTGCCGGCGCTGTTGGCGCCCGCCCCGCCTGCCGTCAGTCCTACATGCGAGTTGTCCTTTAAATATTAACACCGAGGCCGAGAAGGGGAGTGAGTCCGCTCACCGACTTCAAACGCGAGGTGTCTGTTTCATTTTACAGCAGAGCTCTGCTTCCCCTCCCCCCTCACCTATTATACGCGCGTCGTCCTCCTTTTTAGCTAATTAATTACTCTTTTCCTCCGTGTTTCGGTTTTTTTTTTTTTTTTTGCCCCTTCCCTCTTTTTAGATCTTTTTTTATTTTTGCACCGCCCGGTCTTGTTTACTGAGCACGCCCTGGTTACCTGCTGTCCAATTAATGGATGTTTGGAGCCACCGCCACTCTTGCGGGAACTAGTTCTCGTCCTGAAGTACCGCGGTCATTGGCCTACAGCTCCTAGGTGCGCTGAAAATACATTTACCGGCTTTTTATACGAGAATCCCCGCCCGGGCTAAATCTGAACAACGAATAAGTCGTCACAGACCAAGGTGACGAGTAAAGTCGTCCCTTCAAATACCTTTGTGAAAAACAAATTAGGAAAGTATCTATTTTTGCAGTTTGCTTGGATGTGACGATTTCTTTGGTCACATACGTCGTCACGTGACGAATAAACGGTCGTAAAATGACGACAAGGTTATCTATAGTTCGTCACTGCTTTTCTCGTCAAATGACGAGCAATTATTTTTGACAGGGTAGCAGTCGATCCCGCCCCGGCCACACTGAGAAAAATCTTTTGCTCCTGAACCAAAGGGTAGTTTTGTGCGTTCCACCCGGACCCTACATCTAAAACGTTTAATCCGTAGGTCTAAACTCTATAGACACGGGAGCAAAACTCTAGACACATGCGTTAATCGTTAAGTGCCTGGCGCTAATCGTTTAGTGCGTTCCCAAACTTTCGACCTGTGGACTAAACGTCCTGTGCCCAGAGCCAAATTTTTTTCTCAGTGCAGGTCCATCTGCAGACATTTCGGCCACGGCTATACGTAATTCATGGGCGACCCCTAAACCTACCGGGCTAGTTGGGGCGCGGCCATCTAACTTTGAGGGTGAACGGCGGCAATTTTGGCGAGTTTGGAGAGCCCAATAAACGCTAACCTATCACATGTGGCCAGGCGGGGGATTCACTTTCACCATCAGTATGTGTGCGCTCCTCTCTGCTGACGAGTAGCATCAGTGCCAAGGGTACGACCCTGTCTCTCTCTCTCTCTCTCTCTCTCTCTCTCTCTCTCTCTCTCTCTCTCTCTCTCTCTCTCTCTCTCTCTCTCTCTCTCTCTCTCTCTCTCCTCCTCCCTCTCCGCAGCACAGACGGTCGCGACCAGCTTTTATAGCAGTTTGGGTCGAGTTGCACCCTCTCTGCTCACCCTTATCCTTAACCCTTTCCTGGAGTCACCTCAACCCTCCAGCCAGCCCAGCCCCTCCCAACTGGGCGCTATGGACGCCCAACTAGTGTCCCTATGTCTCTTCAAGTGGCGTGTTTTCGAAGTTCGAAGTGGTGAGCCAAAGGCGACTGTAAAACTTCCTGCTTTTACCCCCAATTTCATTAGACGTGTATTTTTCGGGAGCGTTCCAAAATACTTAAACTCTTGCTGTGGTGATGAGTGCTTATCGGGTTCCGCCTTATTTTGTGATGACGCTCGTGTGTGTGTGTGTGTGTATGTGTGTGTATGTGCAGGGGGGGTGTAAACCCTTCTCCTATGTGTATGGTGCAGGTATGTTTGTGTGCTCTCTCAGCGCTCCCTCTCATCTGGGAATCTCTTTGTTTCTCGCTTCCCTTGGGATCCTTTGGAAGGAAAAGGTGTGTGTGGTGTGTGTGTGCGTGTGTGTGTGTGTGAGAGAGAGAGAGAGAGAGAGAGAGAGAGAGAGAGAGAGAGAGAGAGAGAGAGAGAGAGAGAGAGAGAGAGAGATGGAGTAGAGGGTTCTCTTCCTTCCACAACAACCAACTCGCCTCACCTCAGCATTTCCTTTCGCCCTTACCCCTTCCCTGTCGCCCTCTCTCCCTCGTATTCTTCAAGCTCTGCCCCTCTCTCCTCTTCCCCTGCCGCCCGCTGTTTCAAGGGTGCCGTAACAAGCAAGCGGTCGGGAACCGGAACACCTTTAAAAGTAACGGCACGGCTCGGCCACGCTTACAGCAGGCATTCGTCTGGACGGATGAGAGCCACCAGACTCGCCCTCCTCCCCTCCTCCTCCCCCCTCTCTTCTCTTTCCCTCTCTCTCCCACTTACGTGACTTCTGTGGGGGATGCTCTGCTCCGCACCGCGCGCTCTTAGCGGATACCGCCGCACAGTGATTCGGACACGGCGCCGACGGGGAGGGGGCCGAGGGGGGCGAGGGGGCGCTGCCAGCCCGGAGCGGCGAACGACCTAAAACACGGAGTCGGCGTCCTCGGCCGCCCCCCGGCCACCCCCTCCCCGACACTCGGACTCTGTCGCGCGCCGCGCTTTTGCCCTCAAACTTTTGCCGGGGCAGAAGACGGCGTGCCATGACTGTCACGGCCGCGTTATGGCGCGTCCAAAGTACTGTTCGAAGCGATCTTTCGCTATCCTTAAAAGAAAAAAAAAAGTACTTCCGGGCAGGATCCGAGAAGGGTTATCGGGTGCGCCGCTTCCTCCTCTCTGGCGATCCTTTAACCTGTAATTATCGTTGAGTTTTAAAGTGATTCGACCCCCTTACTCTTTGCTCCCCCCCCCCCCCCCCCCCCCGGTTCGCACCTGCTTTTGCCGGGCCGTAACTACGGCGGTCGTGGTTATCCCCACCCCCCCCCCCACCTCCCCCGTCATCCATATTTCCTTCTCTAACCCTTATCACATCGAACCGAAGCTCCCCGCACGGCCGGCGCATCCGTCGGCCCGGCCCACGGCAGTTACGGGCTCCTTTCCAGGCGGCCTTGCGATTTGTGCGGGGAGGGGAGGGAGGGGGGAGTCGGAGAATGGGCTTTCCGTGTGCTCTTATTCTGTCGCCTTAACGCTGGACCCTTGTTTATGCGTGAGAAGGGAGTGAGAGAGAGAGAGAGAGGGGGGGGATGGAGGAATGGAGGGAAGGAGAGAGAGACAAGGAGAGGGAGAGAGAGAGAGAGAGAGAGAGAGAGAGAGAGAGAGAGAGAGAGAGAGAGAGAGAGAGAGAGAGAGAGAGAGAGAGAGAGATATGGCCGTGGTATGGCTGTGTGGTAGAGAGAGCGAGAACGCGAAAGAGGGAAAGGGCGCGCGGGAGGCCGATTTATTTTCGATATTGCCCATTTCGGCTCACCTGAATGGCTCGCGCTGCGTTTGGCGATGCCGCAGCCCGGCGCCCTGTACTGCACTCGGCCGGCCGCGGCCCCCGCAGCCCCCGCCGCCGTGCCTCCGCCAGCGGCCGCCATATTGACTCCGCTATACCTTGCCGCCTCGGCCTCGCACTGTCGGTTATGTGGCTGCCATCATCGCGTCCCCTCCCTCCCTCTCTCTCTCTCTCTCTCTCTCTCTCTCTCTCTCTCTCTCTCTCTCTCTCTCTCTCTCTCTCTCTCTCTCTCTCTCTCTCTCTCTCTCTCTCTCTCTCTCTCTCTCTCTCTCTCTCTCTCTCTCTCTCTCTCTCTCTCTCTCTCTCTCTCTCTCTCTCTCTCTCTCTCTCTCTCTCTCTCTCTCTCTCTCCCCCCCCCCCCCTCTATTCTCGGGGTCGGCTGGAAGCCCCCGTGCCGGGTAGGCAGTCCCGCAAGACGCCGGTGCTGAGCGGGCTGCCTACCCGGCGGATGGCGGGCGCTCCGCTGCTCCGCACCGGCGCGTCCATAAGTAATGCGCTGCAGCGGCGCACGGGACGACGCCTCTCCCATTTTTGTGTCGCGTCCCAGGGGAGGCAGGGAGGGAGAGAGGGAGAGAGGGACGGACACAGTGCGGAGGAGAGGGAGTGTGAGGGAAAGAGGGAGAGGGAAAAGGAGGGACATCAGTGCAGGCCATGGCATAGCAAAATATCCGACGCGTTCCATTTTCACGAGAGAGTGGATGTGTTTTGCGTGGCCGGAGAACGGGGGGAGAAGAGGAGGGAGCTAGTACGTGCAGGATATAGGATGAGATTCGGTGTGTGTGTGTGTGTGTGTGTGTGTGTGTGTGTGTGTGTGTGTTGGCGCGCGCGTGTGTTTGCATTGTGCTCGCTGCACTACAATGTCGCCACACCACCAGCCAGCCTCAAGTAGCGGGCCCCGCCGTCTCCCCGCTCCGCCTTAGTAGTCCTGCGACCCAAAGTACTTGCTGCTGCCGCCACAGTTTTGCCCAGGGGGTGGGTGGGGGGTTCGAAAAGCAGGGGGTTTGGTGGGAGGGGGCCGGAGGGGGCCGGAGGGGACTCTGCCCGCGAAGTAGGCCCATAATGTATGTGCTTATCACGCTGCGTGCTGTTAACGCGCTACCTTGTGTGCCTGGTGGCCTGGCCGGGATACGAGCTCCTCGGCCCGCCTGGGCACCGTCTGGGCACCGCCTGATAGCGTGGCCGAGGAGAGGATGTCCCCGGGTTCAAATACCGCCCCAGTGGGCGAGGTGCGATTTCAGCGACAGTCTCCTCTCTCTCTCTCTCTCTCTCTCTCTCTCTCTCTCTCTCTCTCTCTCTCTCTCTCTCTCTCTCTCTCTCTCTCTCTCTCTCTCTCTCTCTCTCTCTCTCTCTCTCTCTCTCTCTCTCTCTCCCTGTTTCTTTCTCTCTTTCTTTCTCGCTACGCGTTAACCCCCATTACGGTCTTGTTAATTGCAGTCCTCTCGCAAAAAGGGGGCGTTGATAAGAGCGGCGTCTTAAACGGCCTTGCTAAGAAGACGCCGCCCGCCCCGCGCCGCTCCGTGGGAATGGGAGAGGGAACGGGACGGGACGGGGCCACTCGTTGGCTGAAAAATGGGGATGAAAGGGGGAGTCGTTAGTGCGGGGGGTGTTGGGATGCAGTCCGGGTCGGGATCGCAGCTGTGCGCAGCTGTGCCCCCCCCCCCCCCCCATCCGCCCGGGGGGGTCCGGGAGCCCCGGAGGGAGGGGGGGCGGCCACCACCCGCCACTGCCGCTACTGCATTGTTTCTGAGTGAAGTATGTTCGAGTCGCCGTTATGGGACCTCGGAAACGGCCCAAGTTGTGTGAGCCATCGGCCACATCTCTCTCTCTCTCTCTCTCTCTCTCTCTCTCTCTCTCTCTCTCTCTCTCTCTCTCTCTCTCTCTCTCTCTCTCTCTCTCTCGTACTGCCCCCTCAGAGTTGACGCCCCCATGGAGTCGCCCCCCGCCCCCTTTCTCTCTCTCTCTCTCTCTCAGACTGTCTGTCCTTCCCTTGCAGAACACAAGAAAGTCTATGAATCAGCCCAGCCCGGCTGCCAGCGGCACCGCCTCCGATTTTTGCCCCGTGAGGAGTCTCGGTCTCTCTCTCTCTCTCTCTCTCTCTCTCTCTCTCTCTCTCTCTCTCTCTCTCTCTCTCTCTCTCTCTCTCTCTCTCTCTCTCTCTCTCTCTCTCTCTCTCTGACCCTCTCCCTCCCTGGTCGGTGCTGTTTATTCGGCGGAAGCAGCCCCTCTGTTGGAAACCAATTACCCGGGTGACCTCTCGATGCGATTCTTCCGGCCGGGCAGGGACGGGTATCTTGGCGGGGCCCTCTTCAAACAAAGCCGGGGCCGCCACGCCTCGTTCGGTGCGGACCATCCGTCCCCGGCCCGCCCCTAGTCGGCCGCTAGCTCGCCCCTGCCCGCCCCTAGTCCGCCCCCGGCCCGCCCCCAGACGATGCACGATGGGGCTCGCCGGAGCATTACTGACCTGAGTTTCAGCCCGGGGGATGCAGGGGTCGAGAGACTCCGGCTGGTGCGGTGCTGTGGCCTTGCCGCCATGCCCTGCCCCACCACCACCACACTGCTGCCGCCGCTGCTGCCGCCGCTGCTGCCGCCGCTGCTGCCGCCGCTGCTGCCGCCGCTGCTGCCGCCGCTGCTGCCGCCGCTGCTGCCGCCGCCACCGCCACCGCAGCACTAGCGGTCGTTTTCAAATTAGTCTAATCAAACGGAATGCCCGGTCACGGACTGGCATCGGTCGGCACGTCGCGGTTCGGTTATTTGCCGCAGCCGCAGGGAGCAGATGGAACGTTCTCTTTCCATCGGCCGCTCGCGTCGTGCGCTCTGATTAGCAGTGGCCCCAGTTACGCCGGTGCACGTCACGTTACGGCCGCCCGGAAAACTTTCAATTTTAGCCTCACATACCCCAGACTTTTCTTTTTCTTTTTAATTTATTCCTACTCATCCCTCGGAGACGAGCAGCCAGCCAGCCAGTCCCCGCAGCACATATTTTGCGGTGCGCAGGCCGCGCGCGGGCCTGGAGAAAAAGTGAGGATAGAGATGGTGGTGTTGTTGGTACACCGTGAACCTTTTTCCAGGACGGCGCGTGGGAGGGGGGGGGGAGGTAATCAGCATTACTTTTGAGTTTTGAAAAGGGGTGGGGAAAAGCCCGCACCGCTGAAGCGGGACGAGAGCCTGCGGGTAGGAGAAGCTGCTGCTGCTGCTGCTGCTGCTGCTGCTGCTGCTGCTGCTGCTGCTGCTGCTGCTGCTGCTGCTGCTGCTGCTGCTGCTGCTGCTGCTGCTGCTGCTGCTGCTGCTGCTGCTGCTGCTGCTGCTGCTGCTGCTGCTGCTGCTGCTTGCTGCTGCTGCTGCTGCTGCTGCTGCTGCTGCTGCTTGCTGCTGCTGCTGCTGCTGCTGCTGCTGCTGCTGCTGCTGCTTGCTGCTGCTGCTGCTGCTGCTGCTGCTGCTGCTGCTGCTGCTGCTGCTCTTAATGGAAAGACACGCGGTGCGGGGCTCCTGGGGAGGCGCTGACTTATGTGCAATTAGTAGACCACTTTTACTCCCTCATCCCCGGAGAGCCGCGCCCCTGTAAAGCAACATTAAGGCTGTGGCAATATTTTACAACACGCACTCGCAGGTGGGGAGTGTATGCGTAAGACCGGGGGCTTTGCCGATCTCCCCCCCCCCCTTTCCTTTTCCCCTTTCATCCCCCAGGTCGAGCTGGTTCCCGACCCGGGGTAAAATGTTGACTGAAAGGGGGGTGATTTCTTTCCACAGGAAACTGTAAAAACAAAATCTCGTCGCTTGACGATAAAAGCGGAGACGAATAGTCTCATTTTCTCCCTTGCGGAGCGCCTGCCAGTGACGGGGTAGGCCAGCCCGCACGACGCGCGTGCGTGCAGACGTCAAGACTGCCTACCCACCAGGCGCCAGGAGCCGAATACTTTCACAGTGAAGCGCGGCAGGCGGCAGAGACGTCGGAAAGAAGAAGGAGAAGCGAGACCAGAGAGCAGTGCATGTGTGTGTAGGTGTGTGTGTGTGTGTGTGTGTGTGTGTGTGTGTGTGTGTGTGTGTGTTGTCGGGAGATGATTATTCTCTTGACAAATGAATTAGTCGTGGAAAGCTGTGCGCATGCGCTGCGCCCCTCAGCAAGGAGACGGCGCGTCTAATTGCGGCAGTGCTGGGGCTAATAAATTTAAACGGCCCACAGAGGCGGCCCATACACCCAGCGGAGGGGGCGGGCACAAATCACGAGCGGATGAGGGCACTGCCGGGCACGGCAGGCTGCTCAACCTAATCAGTTGTAACATGATGACGGAAAAAAGTCATCAGTTGTTTCGTGTTATTTTACGACTTCTTTTTTTACAAAATTTTAACAAGGTTTTCTACGTCATTTTACGACAGATATATTTTTTTCACAAGATGTTTTCTTGTAAAATTACGTCCAAGTTCCTTTGTAAAAGTGAACGATACGACGTAGCGTTCTTTTTTCATCTCAGTTAAATTACAAAACGTCATTACATGAATGATTTTTAACGGTGAACCGTGTGGGAGTGTACACTGTTTTCAAAATTGCAATACAGTGGGAATTTCAAAAAAATAGTGATGCACTCCCTATAGTTTGTAATGGGGTCGTTATTGCAAAATTAGCCTGTATCGCAAAAAGTTTGCAATACACTGTATTGCAAAAAGTTTGTGATAACGGGCTCATTACGTCTTATGGAGAGTGTATCACTATTCTTTTGCAATAACAATTTGTTTTGCAATTTGAAATACAGTGTATTGCCTATCGATGTGCGGCAGCGCTGGCGCCGATACAGTATCGCTGCGGGCGGCTGCGGGCACAGGTTCTGTGGTCCGTCAATATACCTGCTGAGCGAAGCAAGGCAAATCAGTCGGGCACGTGGAGGGGGGCCGGCGGAGACCCAGCCTGTCCGGCCAGGACCATGCGGGTCAGCGGGCTGTCTTGTGGACACAACACACAGAGAGGGATTCGATCTGCGCGCTTGAAGAACAAAACTCAACAAAACCTCCGCATCAGGGTGTATTTCCTTTGCATTATTCTTCTTTTCTTTTCCGAAATCACGACGAACTCAAATTCCTGCCCCCTGTTTTCCCATCTCGCCGCAATCATCCAGTTCGTGTTGGCGCAAGCGCAACCCTTATTTGGCCTCGGTGATCACAATAAGAGACGCCTTGCCAAAGGCGACCCCGACTTGTGCACGCACGCGTGCCGTGCGGGCTGGCCTACCCCGGCCATCGCAGGCGCTCGGCGTCGCCGTTCGCGGCGGCGGGAGACGAAACCCGAACGTACTTAATGGGCGACGCCTTGGCGTTTCGTGTGTCTCTGAACTCACTCCCTGTGACCCCATTGCGGAGCAAACTGTTTCATTCACTGGATCCCGCCGGCTCCGTTTGGCCTCGGCTGCCGCGGGTGCAGCCGCGGGTGCGGGAGGCTGCTCGAGTCCACGGAGAAGGAGTTTCCTCCCACAGGGGACTTATTCGTGCCGAGCTGCCAGAGGCGGCCAGAGGCGGCGGCGCACTGCCAAAGAAGGATGCTTTGCTTTCACCGCTACCTTGCACATACGTTTTGCGTGTGACCGCTTAATTTTTCTCTCTCTCTCTCTCTCTCTCTCTCTCTCTCTCTCTCTCTCTCTCTCTCTCTCTCTCTCTCTCTCTCTCTCTCTCTCTCTCTCTCTCTCTCTCTCTCTCTCTCTCTCTCTCCTTTTTCCCCCTGCCGGCTCACCCCCCTCACCCCCTATCTTAATTCTCTCTTTTCTCGTTTTGGTAGCGACCGGTAGAGAAAAGCTTTCTGTGCCAAAATTCTGTTCAGAGAGAGAGAGAGAGAGAGAGAGAGAGAGAGAGAGAGAGAGAGAGACAAACCAGTGCGGCCAGCCAGCTGTGGGGTCTCCCATGCTGCACTCTTCTGGTGTGTCTGCGTGTGTGTGTGTGTGTGTGCGTGTGTGTGTGCGTGCGTGCGTGTGCCAGGTAACTGGTGGCTGTAGGAAGGAGCAGCAGCAGTCTGGTGACCGCGCTGCCCGTGTGCCGAGTGCACGCCAGGCAGACAGACAGAGAGTCAGCCGACTCGGCTGGGCCGGGCTGGCCTCCATCATTGAGAATTCTTTTCTACCATTTTCATCTGCTCGCTTGAAAAAAAAAATAGTTAAAAAAAGAGGAAAAAAAGGAAAGCGCTCGAAACTTTGTGATGCAGACAGTTTTTATTGCAATTCCACCCCCCTTAACTTGCTTATTGTGTCAGCAAGTGTTGTTGTTTTACGGGCGTCTATTTTTGTTTGTCGTTTTCTCGGGTGGCGACACCGCGATGATATACGCGGTAAGCGAGGCAGCGCACTGTGCATTAGCTCAAGTTTACTCGCCATGGTTGTATATGCCAAGCGCGAGCGCCTACACACACACACACACACACACACACACACACACACACGCACGCACGCACGCACAAATGTATGGGACTCGTCATACTAATTCTGCAGGCTCTTAATTAATGGCTGAATTAGTGCTCTCCGTGGTGGGGGATGGAGCAGATAGCCTCGCCGAGGCCTCGCCGTTGGGCCGTGTGGCGTGTGCATATCGACTAATCTGCGGTTCGTTGTTAATATCAGAGTCGAATTTTCAGCAGCAAGCTCCAGGAAAAGAAGAAACAGCACCCAGCATAGAAACACACTAACATTTGGTGCCGAAACTTTGAACCTATAACATGTTAAGTTGTTTTTTTTTTTTAATTTGAACATTGAACACTGGCAACGTTTACCCTAACCCTCCCGTGCTTGTATAAAGCCAGTTATAGTGCCGTAAAGATAGTAGAAATTTGTATTGGACGTGTCGTTGTTATAATGTAGAACCCGCGTGGCTTTAATCCATGGAGGAGGGCTCGTTTGCGATTGTCCAAACTCGGAAGCCCGCAGGCTGGGCCCCCGCTGGGCCCCCGCTGGGTCCCCGATGGGGTCGGATGCGGCGGCCAGAGGTGAGCGGCACACAGGCAGCGCATTTCTTCCCCCCCCCCTTCCCCCTGCTTCCCCCGCCCCCCTTCCCTCAATCCCCCCGCCTTGCGTTTATTTGCGTGTCGTTAATCAAGCCGGCGCCGTTTTTCTGTGACACGCCGTCCTTTGTATCCCCCTTCCCTCTTCATTTCGGGGCGGCCGTGTGGCGGCGGTGGTGGTGGTGGCGGCGGCACGCTAGAGCCCAGCCGATGTACACCCGTAAATTCTCCGATCAGAAAACGCGCGGTAGTTAACCTGGTTGCTGATTATCTTCTGTTTACGGGTATGTTTCTTCTGTTTGTTTGTGCTTTGTGTTTGTGACCGCTGTGTCCGGCTCCGCCCGCGGGTACCAGCAGCAGCAGCAGCAGCAGCAGCAGCAGCGCTGTACCTCGCCGGGACAACTTGTGGTGTGGCCGGGCAGGGCGGGGGACGTCCGTTAAGGGTCGTTACGTAACTTGTGGACGGTCCCTGAGCAATGTGGCTGCGCAGGTGTGCGGCCGTCCGTCTCGGCCGGCGCCGGACAGGCAGGCAGCCAGCCAGCCCGCATTGCTTACTACTTGCTGAACGGCCCCGTGCCGGGCAGCCGAGGCTGGCAGCCGTGAGGGCCCCGCTAACCCGACCCCCTCTAGCCCGACCTCCTCTGGCCCGACCCCCACTGGCCCGACCCCCTCTGGCCCGACCCCCTCTCAGGCGCGGATACAGGGCAGGGGCGATGGGGGCGTCGCCCCCCCCCCCCCCCCCTGGGCCTCAGAAGGGCGCCGGAAATGTAGGCAACCGGCGTAACTTTTCCGCCTGTAAGTAGGCAAAAAGCATGATATTGCCTCCCCCTGAAGCCGCTCCTGGATCCGCTACTGCCCCCCTAGCCCGACCCCCTCTGGCCCGACCCCTCTGGCCTGACCTCCTCTGGCCCGTCCTCTTTCTCTTCTGAGTACTCTTCCCGGCACGGTCAACACGAACAACTCAAGGGC
The DNA here is from genome assembly GCA_038380765.1 of Odontothrips loti. Classification (NCBI taxonomy): domain Eukaryota; kingdom Metazoa; phylum Arthropoda; class Insecta; order Thysanoptera; family Thripidae; genus Odontothrips; species Odontothrips loti. The sequence goes on from CM076246.1 coordinate 6,736,435, forward strand.
TGTGGCGGGGCGGGGCGGAGGATCGCGAGGAGCACGTTTCACACCGTCGTCCGGACACGCAGCAGCAGCAGCAGCAGCAGCAACAACAACAACAACAGCAGCAGCGGCAGCAGCGGCAGCAGCAGCAGCAGCAGCAGCAGCAGCAGCAGCAGCAGCCCTGCCTGGCGACCACCTTGGCCTGGCCGGCTCCGCAGACGGGGCTTGTCCCGGCGCTGGCTTGTGTGGCCTCAAGTTCGGCTTGTAATTCAGAGGGCGAGTTGGTGCGCTTCCCCCGAAGCGGCCCACAGCCCGGCCGGCTGTGAGGGTCCCCTTAGGGGCCGCCGGGGCCCCGCCGAAGGCCGAAGTGTCTCGTGGGGCTCGTGTAAGCCGGCAGCACTCCTCGCGCGGAGTGCTGAGGAAGTGGCAGTAATTATTTTCCAACGGAGGGTCCCCCCCCCCCCCCCCCCCCCATCCGCGCTTGTAGTTACTCTCCAGCCCGCACTCGAGACAAGGAACCCAATTTTATTTTGTGGCGTGATTAATTTTCAGGTGTAAATAAGTACGTTTTTCTGTGTGTATGATGTTCGCGCCGGCCAATGCGACCACTGCCCCCTCCCCCCCGCCCCTTCCCCCGGCTGACAGCAAGCTGAAAGCGCTAGAAGCCTCAACCGAGGTCTTCGTCACCTCCACCTTTGCAGCGCCAGCCTCCCCGCCCCCGGCCGCCCCCGGCCGCCCCCAGCCCGTCCCATCACGCCGACTGTATAGCGAAGCCAGCCAAGCCTTTTGAGTTGTGCGGAAAGGCAATTTTCCCGGCCACATCCCGCACACAGCGACCGCGCACGTGGCGCCCACGCGCCGCCCACGCGCCGGCCGCTCGCCAGAGTGCGCGGCACAAAACGTGTCTAACAAGTCACACAATGAGAGGGGTGACAGGCTGTCTGTCCGCCGGTCCGGTACACCTCAAGGCAAAGCCCGCGTCTTTTAATTCCCGTGCCCCAACACTCGCCGCAGTGTGTATAATGCCGTAATTTTTTTTTTTTTTATCGTCCTCGTGGGTAGTTTCCTGGTAGTTGTGGGAGGTCGCCCCTCCCCCTCCTTTGGCATAGGGCCCCGGGCCGGCCGTTGGGGGCTGCCCCGAGGGCCCTGCTGCTACAGGGAGGCAATCTTTGCGGCCGCCTCGAGTCCGCGCAAGTGGTTTTAGGTTAGTACCGACGTAATTCCTCCGAGAGGGCTCCGGTTGCTGTGGGGCTGGGCCGTTGGGGAGGTGGGGGCGGGGGGAGGGAGAGTCGACTGTTCTCAACCTTTGTGTGTTTGTGTGTGTGTGTGTGTGTGTGTGTGTGTGTGTGTGTGTGTGTGTGTGTGTGTGTGTGTGGACTCTGCCGTGTAGCCCCGTGGCGCTCTGCGGAGCGTTATTGAATCAAGCTGTCAGCCCGTCCAGCCAGCGGTGCTCGTGTGCGCTGCTTCTGTCCCCTCCAAACGTTTCATAACCAGTAGCGTAGTTAATGCGTTTTTTCGTATAAAATCTGTAGTAATCGATCAGCGACGATAGGGGTGAATGTAAAATGTGCTCTCTCTCTCTCTCTCTCTCTCTCTCTCTCTCTCTCTCTCTCTCTCTCTCTCTCTCTCTCTCTCTCTCTCTCTCTCTCTCTCTCTCTCTCTCTCTCTCTGTTTTGCATCGTCATGAAAGAACAGGTCGGTGGCCAACGCTCACCCATATACGCCACTCCTTCCATTTCTTATAGTAGCCTTTTTTTTTTTGGGGGGGGGGGGGGGTGTAAGAGGGTCGAGGGCGGTGGGGGTGAGAGGCCGATGAGAGAGGAGGAGGGGCATCAATTTATCCCAATCCACAGCAGCCCCGTGACGTGGGGGAGGGGGTGCGACCACACATTTCTCCGAGTTACAGCGGCCAGGAGAGGGGAGGGCTGCTGAAGAAAGAAGCTGCAGGGCTTGGAGGTGGAGGGGGGGGGAGGCGAATTGAAGCCATCCGGTTTGGTCACGCCTCAGGACCGGCGGACGGCTGCCGAACACACAAGCGGACGAGGCGTGTGGGGGTCTGGCACGGCCCCCGCACGGCCCCCGCACGGCCCGCCGGAACTGCATACGAGGCCGGCACCGGTTGGCCGCTTCTCGTTCGGACACGACGTGACGTGCGGCTCCGAACGTCTCTATTTCCTTCCTCAGCGTTTTTCCCCTTTCTTTCCGCTCATTTCTTTCTCCTCCCTCGCTCCTTTTCCTTCCTCCTTTCTCTCTTCTTATTCCTCTCCGACGAACCCGCTCCTTGACCGTCCCGCGTGTACTACACGATTTTTGTTCGATTTAGTTTGAATGAGTGCTCAGCGTATGTGCACTGTGTCTCTGCAGCGGCGGAAGGAGGGAGGAGGGGGGAAGGGGGTGGGGAGGAGGAGGGGAGGGGGGGGGGGGAGCAAGATGGAGAGCCGCGGCTGCTGCTTGATACGCTGCAGTTCGGCGCCGCCCATCTGACTCTGCGGCTCTGGGGAGGCGGCCGTGGTGGCTTAGGGGCGGGCCTCGGGGGCGGGCCTCGGGGGCGGCTGGCTGGATCCGCTGGGGCGGGGCGCCGGGCTCGAATATCACGGGCGGAAATGTCCTTTTCTCGCTCTTTTTCACCTGATGAGTTGCGCTGCCCCGCCGGAGAGCCCCTGGGGAGGTAGGCCGACCCGCAGAGCCGCCGTGTGCCGCGGGTCTGCCTACCCGGCCCACGGCAGGCGCTCCGCCGCTGCTGCTGCTGCTGGCTCTGCAATTAAATGGTGCATATGACGGGAACGAATAGCGGCGAGGAGAGGGTGAGAACGAGAGAGAAAGAGAGAGGAGGGGGATAGACGGCGATTCTGCATGCGACAAAAGAGATAGACGGAGATCGAGAGATGCGCGCTGGGGCCGGGCGTGAGGTGCATGCATAAGAGCAGACGTACTCGGTGCTCCATCACTCGGTTCTCTCTCTCTCTCTCTCTCTCTCTCTCTCTCTCTCTCTCTCTCTCTCTCTCTCTCTCTCTCTCTCTCTCTCTCTCTCTCTCTCTCTCTCTCTCCCTCTCTCTCCCTCTCTCTCTCCCCCCCCTCTCTCTCTCTCTCTCTCTCTCTCTCTCTCTCTCTCTCTCTCTCTCTCTCTCTCTCTCCCTTTCTCCCTCCCTCCCTCCCTCTTTGACGTGCCACTCATTCCTCTCTCTCTTTCTCTCTCTCTCCCTCTCTCTTGCTCTCTCCCTACCCCCCTCCTTCCAATAGCCGGATGCGGAGAGTGCGGCAGCGGAGGCATTGACTGCACGGCGGCAGCCGCAGCAGCTGCGGGGGGAGAGGTTGCAGGGGACCCCCCCCCCCCCCCCTCCATCTCCCCCTTCCCCCTCCCCCTCCCTTCCTCTTGCAGGTCCGGCTGCTTGGCATTCCGACCCTGTCGCCGCCTAATACACTTGGGCTGTCTCTCTCTCTGTCCACAACATCTGCAAGTTCGGGCAGCTGTGAAAAATACCGGTCGGCGGCGCGGAATATCAAATTATCGAGCAAGAAAAGGGGGGGGGGAATCGGGGGGGGGGGATCGATGCCATTGCTTCCCCACGTACGAGCCTCCCCCCTCCTCCTTTTCCTTCCGGGTCCGCCGGCGCGGAAAAATGGCGGGGTAACGCGTGCGACATGGAAAAGGGGCGCGCATGACCCGGGAGTTGTTGTCGTGTATGTGTGTTGCTCTGATGAGAAGGAAGTTCACAAATGGCGTAACACCCACACACCGCCTTGTGTGCTGCAGCCTGTAAAACGGGAGCGGCGGTGCCCACTCACACACACACACACAGGTAAATGAGAAGGATGAAAGGCGCGTGTGCTACACATAATGTGTATGTGTGAGAGAGAGAGAGAGAGAGAGAGAGAGAGAGAGAGAGAGAGAGAGAGAGAGAGAGAGAGAGAGAGAGTTGCTCCTTCCCTGCCTTTGAGGCGCACGGCGACGACATTCAGGCCATGCCAGTCCTCCTGTCTGCCAGCCGGCCTGTTGGCGCCCATATCCACCCCCTCATGGCTGCGGGCGGCGTCACTCGGCGCAGCAGTAGCAGTGCCAGCGTCAGACAGGCACACGAAATGTTCTCACCTGTTTTTAAAAATAAATAAAGGGCAAATATACGCTGTTTCCGAAATTGCGTACAGTGGTTAAGTGCAAAGAAATGTGATACGCTCCCTATAGGACGTGATGGGTCCCGTATTGCAAAATTATCCCGTAACGCAAACCGTTTGCAATGCAATGTACATTGAAAAGCGTTTGCGATAGTGGTCCCGTTTCGTCGTATGTAGAGTGTATCACTATTCCTTTGCGATAACAATTTGTGTTGCAATTTTAAATACAGCGTAAAGGAAAAACGGTACGACTGGTGCGTTGAAAAAACTTGCGTTCCTGTGCGCGGCGCGTGTATTTGCATTGTGTTTGTGTATCGGGTCGGGATGGGGGCCCCGAGGACCCCGAGGACCCCGAGGACCCCGTTGGCCGACAACGAGACCTTGTTGTCGTCCGTCCCGGTCCGTCCCCATGGCAGCGTGAAGGGGTGATGGCGTGCGAGTGGCCACTTGAGCACGGCTCCGAGGGGCTGCCGCTGAAAAATGCCTCCCCCCCCCCCCTCTCTCTCAATCTCTCTCCCTTTATCCTTCTCGCTCCCTCCCCTATTCCTTCCCGCCGGTTTCCTTCCCCGGCTTTGCGGTTATATATCGGCTCGATGATGCCCGAGGAGGCAGGCGGAAGCGGAGGGGAGAGGGGGAGGGAGGGAGGGAGTGTTGCCCCAAGTAGCCACTTGTTGAGCGCGCCGCAAGTACCTCCGGCGGGGACCCCCAGCAGCGCTACACGGTCCTCACGTGCACCTGCACTTGAGGACTGCTTCCTGCACACACACACACACACACACACACACACACACACACACACGATGTAGTGGGGGCACTGAGTGAGCCGGAGCGCAGCTGTAGTGGGTCAGATTCCTGCAGCTCCCGCAAAGCACGCGCGGGTTAACCCGTCTAACACTTGATAATTCGCGGTCCGCGGGGCTGGTGTGCCCTTAATAAGGCGTTCAGCCGGGGAGGGGGGGGGGGGGGGGGGGCACAGTCCCCGGGGCTGGTGTTATAATAAAGGAAAAACACCTGAGCTGACTACCAATGGAAGTATTAAGGGTCAAAAACAAGAGTAACATGCTGGTGTCAATGTAACAAACCTGGCCTCACGGCACACGAGAATACTTGGGAAAATAATTGTAAAGACCTTATGCTGTGACGTCCCTGTATACGATGATTGAAACTAATAACCGAAGTATTGTTACTGTAACATAATACGTTGTTGAATATTTATTGACCCATTCCATCGAGCGAGCGAGCGACGCGAATTTTGAAGCCGTCAGTAATAGTGGCCGTACCCGCTGGTGGCCTCTCTGCCTTTGCTTATGCCTCTGCGATGTGGCGCGGCGCGCCAAGGGTCTGCAACTTCTACAAATACCGTACCAAGAATATATTCTCATTAAGAATACTTGGGAATATTTGATTAAAATTCTCGGAATACCGTCTCAATTTGAAGATAAACCACGTAATATATCTGTTGTTGTAGCTATAGTTCTCATTTTCGAGGATATTGCGAATACTATTCCTTAGCATACCATGAGAATACCACGGGAATACTTGGAGGGCGTACCAAGAATACCGAAATTGCATACCCTTGCGGCGCGCAGCAGCGGCGGCGGGTCAGAAGTTTTAGCAGTGAGGCCGAGGAGCGCTCGGCTGCTCGGCAGAGAGCAGACGTCAAGTTGGGCTCGTCTCTGCCCGGCGCTGCGAGGCGCCGCCGCCTCATCGCGTCTTGCCTGAAATATGCAAACCTCCGCCGCAGCTGCCCGGCCAGCCGACGGCCGGCCGACCCGCCCCTCTTCATGCATTTCGAATGGCAAAAGTCATCACTTGGAGCCCAACTTCCGCGTCCGTCCCGGCCCGGTCCGTATCTCCGTATTGTGGCGGCGGAGGCGCGAGCGGGGCGCCTGCCATCGGCCGGGTAGGCAGTCCCGGCGGACAGCCGTGCGCCGCGGGCAGGCCTACCCTCCCGGGGGCTCCCAGCCGCTCGCGCTCGCAGTCCTCGCCTCGCCCTCGAGCCATCTTTGTGTCCGCGCTGTCCCAGATTAACCATTGTGTCTGCTCCTCGGCCTGCCATGGCCTGCCCGCGCCCCGCCGCGCTGCAGCCGACTAATTATCACCAAGAGGTGGAAAGTGCAGACCTCGGTGGGAGCTGTGGCGAGACAAAGGGGGGGGGGGGTGCACTACCTGACGCTGTAAACCTAAATGAGGCCCGCGCTGCCCTTCCCCCCCCCCGCTATAATTTATATTGCGAAAGGGAAGTCCCCGAGCCCGGCCCTCATGGGACCCTTCTTGTGGTGCGCAGCGCAGTGCTGCCAACGGTAGAGCACGTCGCAGCACCGCCAACCGCACGGACAATAAATTGACATTTTTTTAAAAACTCGTTTGAGGAAGTCCGCGCACGACCGAGCGTGTATTTTATTGCACTGGGTGCATGTCGCGTTTTCAGTCATGGAGTCATTGTATTTTAGTGTTTCATATTCTCTGCCTAGCGTGTAGTACTTGCTGCTACTTAATCATGCCAAGTGACACACATACACACACACACACACACACACACACACAGATGAAAGGCACGCACTACAACTCCCCGCCCAGCCGCGAACGCAGAAACACACACAATGCTGGTTCGCGTCCACTTAATGGCACTAGCAACGCACCATAGCATGTCGTCGTCTCCGTACCCTCCCTTCCCTCCATTATCCCAGCCCCCACCCCCCTCCCCTCTCCCCAATCCGTCTCTCATTGCTGCTGTGCTCTTCGTGCGTGTCGCCACCCCCCCCCCCCCCACACACACACACAAGAGGGATTCCCGACAACACGTGTACACGGACAGTGTTTGTGCCGGCGATGTGCGGGGTACGCATTCAGACACAATCCGCACATCCAGATCCAGCCAGAGCCTCTCGGAGAGCTTGCTTGGATATGCCAAATGGAGCACCCCTGCCCCCTCCCCCACCCTTCTCCGGTGTCTCTCTCTCTCTCTCTCTCTCTCTCTCTCTCTCTCTCTCTCTCTCTCTCTCTCTCTCTCTCTCTCTCTCTCTCTCCCTCTCTCTATGCTGTTCTCTGTGTCGCCGCCAGCCGTAGGCTTTTGTTTCTCGCGTTACAGCGGGAAGCAGCCGGAAAGCAGGGGAAGGGAGGAAGCGTTGCAAGCCACGGACTTCCGCTCCCCCCCCCTCCTCCCCTCTCTTCTCTCTCTCTCTCTCTCTCTCTCTCTCTCTCTCTCTCTCTCTCTCTCTCTCTCTCTCTCTTCTCTCTCTCCCGGCGCTCTACCCGTTCCTTCCAAGTTTGGAAAGCTGTCACCAACCCCTGGCTTTGCGTCTTGAGCCGCCTCTGGTCGCCTCCCTCCTCGCCAGGCGCCTGGTGTTGCTGTGCTGCCGTCTCGGCTGGTGCCGCTGACCCGGCCGGGTCTGCTACCCTTTTGAAAGTGATCGCAAACTTTTGACAAATCGCTGATTTTTTGCAATCAGAAGTTCCCTCTCGAGCCACGGAGAAAAAAAAACGATGTACGTCGTGATAAATGATGTCATTTCGGTGGATACTGACGGTGTCATGTTTTTGTTGATTTGCAGGCCGAGATATGGAGCGTCTTCATCGCCATCCTGAGGAAGAGCGTGCGCAACCTGCAGGCGTGCACGGACGTGGGCCTCATCGAGCACGTCCTGCACCGCCTGCAGCAGGCAGAGCCCGTCGTCGCCGGTAAGGCATTCATTCATTCTTTCGTCCTTTCATTCATTCGTTCGTTCTTCCTTTCGTTTGTTCGTTCTCCCCCGTACTGGGTTGCCAGGCACACGGGTGTTAGCTCTGTCAACTCCCAGGCGCCGGTTCGGCCTAGATTAGTTAGCCCCCTTCCACACACCTTCTTCTCTTGCCCCGTCTCCGTCCTCAGTAGCCATTCCGGCCACGGCAATGCGGACAGGGAGGGTAGAGGGGGTGGGGGGGGGGACCGGGTACCCTACGTAAGGAACTCCCCGTCTCCTTCGTCTCCCAGCTCAGCACCGTGCGGCTGGCACAGAGCGGAACATTAGTGTGGGTAGGGGGAGCCTTCGGGGAGTCTGGGCCGGGATAAAGGGAGATCCACCACCACAGACAAGGGGGAGGGGAGGGGAGGGAAGGGAAGGGTCAGGTGCCTGCCTTGGCAGTGCCGAGTCCCGAGTGGGACGGAGCTCCGTAGATAAGGAGGCGGACGTGTCTGTGACGAGCTGCTGTGTGAGGGGCGCACTATGACGTATAGTTGACGTCCCTTTGGCGTTAAATCCTGCGCTATAAGTTCAAAAGTACGTGAAACTCACGCCATTTCTACGCCAAACGGTTTTGCCGTACAGTTGACGTTATTTTATCGTAAAAACGTGACGTAAGTTTGACGTATTTTTGACGTTCCTACCACGCCAAATTTACGTCAAATCTACGGAGCTCCGTTCCACTCGGGGTGTGCACGTGTGCACCTCATCTCTTTATTCTTTCCTCCCTCGAGAGGTGGGAGCTCTGTGATGTTCGGGGCATGACCGGCCCATGGAGTCTTGCCAGCAAACGGGGCAGGATCAGCGTTTGCTGCTGTTGAATGCGGTGGTGTCCGTGCTACATTAACGTTGAGGAGATTTTTTTTTTTAATGCTTTCGAGTAAACACTGTTGAAAGGATTGTGAAAAATTGTAGCTCCAACCGTGTGTTTCAATTTCCTGTAAAGCTGCACAAAGTCATTGCCATGTGCCATTAGGACACCAGGATGAAATATCCTAGTTAGTAAAGGTGTGTGTTCCTTTATTGTTCCAGATCTGCTGATAGAAATGCTAGGAGTGCTAGCATCTTACAGTATTACAGTGAAGGAGCTAAAGCTTCTATTTGGAGCAATGAAAGCAGTGAATGGGAAATGGGTGAGTAAATGCATGTCTGTTAGCAAAAGTTGATGAATTTATGAACAAATTGTTTCAATAAAACGTTCTGTTTTCTTTTCTAGCCAAGACATTCTGCCAAGCTTTTAAATGTACTTAGACAAACACCTCAAAGGAATGGACCGGATGTCTTTTTTAGTTTCCCTGGCAGAAAGGGCTCGGTATGTACTTCAGTTAATAGCAAATGAAATTTCATTTATGATATGTATGTACCTTAATTAAATACCCATCTTTCCATCCAGGCGATAGTGCTTCCACCTCTAGCTAAATGGCCATATGAAAGTGGCTTTACATTTACCACCTGGTTTCGGCTAGACCCAATCAATTCTGTTAACATTGAACGGGAGAAGCCATACTTATATTGGTATGTAAATGACTACACTATTAAAGATGTAAAGTTCTTGCAAACAACTTGTTTTTTAAATGTATTACTTTTTTTGCAGTTTCAAAACAAGTAAAGGTGTGGGTTACTCTGCACACTTTGTAGGGAATTGTCTAGTGCTCACATCAATGAAAGTTAAAGGAAAGGGCTTCCAGCATTGTGTCAAGTACGAATTTCAACCTAGGAAAGTATGTATTCTTAAATTGTATTGCTATAAATTTTTATGTAACTATCAGGTCCTCATCTTCTAACTTTCCATATTTTCCTCCAGTGGTACATGATAGCTGTTGTATATATTTATAACCGATGGACCAAAAGTGAAATCAAGTGTTTAGTAAATGGCCAACTTGCTTCAAGTACGGAAATGGCATGGTTTGTGTCAACTAATGATGTCTTTGACAAATGCTATATTGGTGCCACCCCAGAGCTAGATGAAGAAAGGGTCTTTTGTGGGCAAATGTCTGCCATTTATGTATTTAGTGAAGCTTTATCTACACATCAAATTTGTGCAATGCACAGACTTGGTCCTAGTTACAAAGTGAGTCTTAGTGAGATACTGGCTAAGTGTTCAGTATAGTTCGTTATATTTGGTGTTAACCCTTTCATATTTTTTACAGAGTCAATTTCGGTTTGACAATGAATGCAACCTAAACCTACCTGATAATCATCGACGGGTGAGTGAGTGGGGTGACTTAGAACATGAGCTAGAGCCACCTGAAACCACTCCTAATCCACAAAGCTCTGAGCCCCCACAGTGCATGACTCAACAATGGCTGCGTTCAGTAAGCATGCTTTAGTTTTGTATTCATCTATCTTGTAATTATTTTTGTTCTTCTTTTTTTAATATGTGATTTTAAAATTATTCTTCATAATGAGGTTGAGTCTCTCATGCGCAAGGTCAAGGTGATCATAAATCAGGATCTTTCTCTCTTCTTGAGTTGTTTCATGTTTTGTAACTAATCAGTACAGAAGCACATCAGTTCATCTGGGATTTTTAAAAATATTCTGAAACTATGTGTTTCATTTCACTGTGATCAATTGTGACTGTTACTCAATGTTTGTTTATCTCTTTGTTGAAGGCAGACACATCATTCTATTCAAATCTTTAATTCCACCTGTGTGGAAAAGGATGGATGAAGTTATCTTATTTTAACTTTTTTTTGCTGCAGGCTTGGCTTAAAATTACTAATTTTTGAACTCCCTGTAGTTTTGGTTTCCTCTATAGTACATACCAAGTATTGTTTCACTTTATAAGTTTGGTAAAATTTGTATGGTTTTCAATTTTGGTGTGTTAACTGAATAAAGTAGCATTTATGTAGTCTGTGTGGTAGATTTTTTGTTTTCATAAAAATTTGATTTTATGTGTATTTTTGTTTTTCCATCTGAAGGATGGAATACATGTAGATCCTGTAGTACTGTGAATTTCCTTTGTTCCAAGGGGAGAATCTCTATGAAATTTTGTCATTTCAGTAGTGTATGGTTAGATTGCTTCTTAGATTGTGAGCATTAGTGCTTTTCTTTTGCTGTAGACTTTGCAAAGTAATTCCTATAAATTCTTCAAGAAGCAAAACAATCTGAAAGAATACCTTCTTCGACTTGTTTTACTTTATTCTGACTCTAAAGATTCCAGTTAGTGTATTTTTCTGTACAAACTAACATACATTTCTGCTCTGTCAGGTACTTTATGATGGGAAACTGTCAAGCGCAATAGTGTTCATGTTCAACCCTGTTGCTACTGACAGCCAGTTGTGCCTTCAGTCAGCTCCCAAGGGCAACCAGTCATTTTTTGTGCACACCCCTCATGCTTTAATGCTACAGGTATGTCTGTTAAATATTTTTCTGGATAATATTTCTACAAAAGTTTTAATTTTGAAAATGATTATAAATGTTGAATATTTTTTGTTGTCTCTTGTCAGGATGTTAAAGCTGTCATTACGCACTCAATTCACTCCACGCTCAATTCAATCGGAGGAATACAAGTGCTTTTTCCTTTATTTTCACAATTAGACCTGCCATATGATTCACCTCTAGGATCTCAGGACACCAAAAGAGATTTACAATTATGGTGAGACACCTCTTAGACATCAGGGTGAAATCTGATGTAGCTCTAAAAAGAGATATTTAATTGGGTTTGTTTTTATATTTCAGTTCAAAATTGCTTGGTTTCATTTGTGAGCTTGTTGAAAGTTCAGCCACTGTTCAACAACACATGATTCAGAACCGAGGTTTCCTGGTGATTAGTTTAATGCTTCAGCGGTCATCAAGAGATCATCTCACTACTGAGGTGCTCTTATCATTCCTGGCTCTTACCAAACATCTGGTGACCTGTCTCACACCTAACAGTGAATTACTATTAAAACAGGTAAGTTGAGAAAACTATAACATGTGTGGTAATATTGTCAATTATGTGGATTTGTAATGGAAATGTTGTTTTGGTTTTTGTTTTTTTCAGCTGTTAGATCATGTGCTTTTTAACCCAGCTCTGTGGATTTACACGCCAGCTAATGTCCAAACTAGATTATATTCTTACCTCGCGTCTGAATTCCTGTCAGACACTGGAATCTATTCAAACGTGCGAAGAGTTTCTACAGTGCTACAGACAGTCCACACTTTGAAGTACTATTACTGGGTGGTCAATCCCCGTGCCAAGAGTGGCATAACTCCTAAGGGTTTGGATGGGCCCCGGCCTGCACAGAAGGACATCCTCGCCATCAGAGCATACATTCTTTTGTTCCTCAAACAGCTCATCATGATTGGGAATGGGGTTAAAGATGATGAGCTGCAGAGTATCCTCAATTACCTTACAACCATGCATGAGGTAGGATTTATAAAATTTGGAAGGTGCCAGAATTCTTTTGTGATACCTAAATACTGACCGCCATCTACTTGTCCGACCACAGGATGAAAATCTTCATGATGTCCTTCAAATGCTCATTTCGCTGATGTCAGAGCATCCATCTTCTCTTGTCCCTGCTTTCGATGTGAAGCAAGGTGTCCGCACTATATTTAAGTTACTTGCATCAGAGAGCCAGCTGATCCGCCTGCAGGCCTTAAAACTATTAGGATTCTTTCTGAGCCGCAGTACACATAAGTATGTTAGAGCGAATAGTTTCTTATGTTGTTATTTCAACTAATATTGAACATTATTAACTGTTGACTATTTTGAAACCTAACAGGAGGAAGTATGACGTTATGAGTCCGCACAACTTGTATACTCTTCTTGCTGAGCGGCTTCTTCTCAATGAACAAACCCTAGGGCTTGCTACTTACAATGTTTTATATGAGGTATATAGGTTATTTTACAGTAATCTGGTGTTCCATTATCCAACACATAGTAAATATATTCTAACATTTGATTTCAATTTAATTCAGATTATGACAGAGCACATCAGCCAACAAATTCTTTACACAAGACATCCTGAACCTGAGTCACATTACCGCCTAGAAAATCCGAGTAAGAAAAAATATCTATCTTCTCATCAATTTTTATTTTTTTTAGATTAAAAACATCTTCTTTATTAACTTCTGTTTCTACAGTTTTTATCATTTTATTGTGTATTTTTTTTTACAGTGATTTTAAAAGTGGTTGCAACTCTGATCAGGCAATCCAAACCAACAGAGCAACTTCTAGAAGTAAAGAAACTTTTCTTGTCAGACATGACCCTACTCTGTAATAACAACCGTGAGAATAGAAGAACTGTACTGCAGATGTCAGTCTGGCAGGTGTGTTCTATGAGTAAATTGCCTTGGGATTTTGGAAAACACTCAAGTAACATGCAACCTTCCACTAACTTTTTGTTTGATTTCTAGGAATGGTTGATTGCTATGGCGTACATTCACCCCAAAACTGCTGAGGAGCAGAAGATATCTGATATGGTCTACATTTTATTTCGCATGCTTCTTCACCATGCCATCAAGCATGAGTATGGAGGGTGGAGAGTATGGGTCGATACTCTGGCCATCGTTCACTCTAAGGTATACTTCATGGGATGGAAATGTGATACGAAGTGGCATCTTGCTTCAAACAAATACATAATATTATATTTTATTTGCTCGTTTTTCAATGTTTTCTAATTCTGTTGTAGGTCTCCTATGAAGAATTCAAGTTGCAGTTTGCACAGATGTATGAGCACTATGAGCGCCAGCGTTCTGACAATATAACAGACCCAGCCCTGAGACAGCAAAGACCAATTAGCACAATATCTGGGTGGGACCAACAACAACAGGGTGGCCCGCATCATCCAAGTCACCATCAAGGAGGACAGCGGGCCATTGCTCATGCTGAAGGCCAGACCAACAGCTACCATGAATGGCACAACGGTGAAACGGACCACTCTCAGGTAAGAGGGTAGTTTCACATCAAGTTTTAAGACTTTCTCCCGAATGTCTTTCCCAAATAATTTATATTCATGTGTACAGGAAATGGAGGATCAGCAGCAGCCAACTGCAGTCTGCAGCTGCGAACTGGACTCTGAGAATTCTGATACTCCTGCCAGTGCCTGCCCTGAGGGCACCTGCTGCCCAGTCACATCGCCAGATCCCAAAGATGCTAGTGCTCTGACAGGAGACGTGTCATGGACTGCAACTCCTGAGCCAGGCATTGAAGTTCTATTGGATGCTGCATCAAGTGATGCTCAAGCTTCTCCCATTGAACAGGGTAGTGAAGATAATGCTGACCAAGCGTTAAAAATTGACTGTGTCACTGCTGACACAAGAACTTTGCCTGGTTCTCCCTCCATGCCTGCCGAAAGTAGCAGTGTCAAGTCCTCGTCCTCCGCTGCGCAATCAGCATCTCCTGCACCCTCCAGTCCCCAAAAGACTGAACCTTCAGAAAATGAAGCTACCAATTGCTCAAGTAGTAAAAGTGATATGGACAAGGAGGAAGGTGCAGTAGAAGCTGCCATAAACAGTATAAATTGCTCAAGCCCAGTTGCAGAAGGTAGAGAAGGGGTTGTGGACAGCCCAGATGTACGTGTTTCAAAAGATCCTAAATCAGAGGTAGAGGATGAAGACAATGAGGATGATGAAGAAGAGATTATCTGCAGACTTGGAGAAGAGACATCATCCATGCACTCTGCAATTGAAGAACTATCCAGCCCTTCACCTGCACGTAGTAAAGTTGGGGAATCGCCTGAAAAATCTCAAGTAATTGAACCCGTTTCCCCTTCAAAAGCTGAAGAAGATTCTGATTCTGCTGTTACCTCTGAATCCCATGAGGAACCTGTACCTGCACCTTTACCAGAAAATGCATCTGAAAATTTGGTCAGCATTGAGGGCGCATTGGTTCCAAATGCTCTATCACTGAGCACTGTCAGTGATAGTGCGCCTTCTGATTCTGGAGTGTCGGGAGTCACGCCAACGACTGAGGATGTTTCAACACCTGGCGACACAGATACTGGTAAGCACTGTTTGTGGTTGGTTTTAAAGATGTGTGTTTTCTCTCCTATCATTTAGTTCAAATTGTGTGGTTTCACTCAACATATGCTTAATGAATTTTCAGCATCAGAGGCACGACGAATGGAGTTAAGTGAGTCTGAGACTGTTCCTTTGTCAGCTTTGAATGAGGAGGCATTGCCAGCTGACACACCATCAGATTCGGTAACACTTGCTGAACCTGAAGAGGCTGAAATCTGTCAAGCTGTTGATCTGGTGGCGGCTCAGGATGTTGAGTCTAACTCAGAAAATACTGGGGATGGTTTATCATCGGATTTGACCTCTCCAGATGACTCATCACCTCCCTCACATGTGGAGGGTTCACCAAAGCACATGGAGGATTCACCAGAGCATGGTGAGGGTTCACCAAAATGCACAGAACCTTCACCAGCGTCACCAGTATTAGAACCGTCTACTCCAGTCCCACAAACCTCTGTTGCCACTGAAGTTAATTTTGAACCAGTAGCCGATCTTGATTTAGCTACTGAGTCTATAGCAGCAGTTACATCAGATCATGTTAAGACAATCACAGAAGAATGTGAAGCATCAGCTCCCAATGAAGAGAATGCCAATGAGATTGAGACCCAACATATGTCAACACAGGAGGATGAGGACACAAATGAGACTAAGACCTCTCCACAGAGGAAGCACCAAAGTACTTCTACTGCAACCCAAGTCGATGAGCACTCTCACTTTGGTAAGACATTGGTTCAAAAAATATTGTAACATCTTCAATCCTTTTGAAGAGTTTGATTTACTGAATTTGTGAACCACGATTTTTAAATTTCTTTTCTGCAGATGCTAAGCAAGGCAAGGAAGAAAACTCAGCACCTGATCAAGGTGGAGCAACAGGAGCCCAAGGGCGTCCTATGTTTAGTCCTGGACCATCGAGACCACCATTCAGAATACCAGAGTTCAAATGGTCATATATCCATCAGAGACTTCTTTCTGATGTGCTCTTTTCTCTTGAGACTGACATTCAAGTGTGGCGAAGGTAATTTTAGAAAATCCTGGTTCTTGCGGTGTCTTTGTCACCTAAACAATCATTAAGTCTTCATGCTTATCAAACTTTATTGTTTATTCCTCTACTTTTCTTTTTCAGCCATTCAACAAAATCAGTGTTGGATTTTGTAAATAGCGGAGAGAACCAAATCTTTGTTGTGAACACTGTACATCTAATTTCACAGCTAGCAGATAATCTTATAATTGCATGTGGAGGGCTCTTACCTTTGTTAGCCTCTGCAACTTCCCCTAATGTAAGCAGAGCTTTTATGCTGTTAATAACATATTTTCATCTGGAAATCTCGAATCTTATTTTGAGAAATATTGCTTTTTTTTATGTTTTAGAGCGAACTGGAAGTCATTGAACCAACACAAGGAATGCCAATTGAAGTTGCTGTATCATTTCTACAACGTTTGGTAAACATGGCAGATGTTCTCATATTTGCAAGCTCTTTAAATTTTGGTGAGCTTGAAGCAGAGAAAAACATGTCTAGTGGTGGTATACTTCGACAATGTCTTAGGCTTGTAAGTATGCTCATTTTCATGTTGCTCTACATGTTTGCAATGTGTTTCCACTAATTTCAATTGTTTATACGTTGTTTTAGGTCTGCACATGTGCTGTACGTAACTGCTTGGAGTGCAAAGAAAGAAGTCGACCATATTTCAATACAACTGCCACACCTGTCTTCAATGCAAACAATAAAAATGTCCATTTGCAGTCTCTTATACGTGGGGTCCAAGCTTCTCCAAAAGTAAGCTGACTACGTCCATTTATAATTTATGCACCAATATTCATCAATGTAAAACTTTTCCTGACATTCATTTTTCTTTCTTTTCTTTAGCAGAATATTGTTGAGAGCTTGTCTAGTCAGTCAAGTCCAGTAAAAGATCCAGAAAAGCTTTTACAAGATATGGATGTCAATCGTCTCAGAGCAGTAATCTATCGTGATGTGGTGAGTAAAATGCTTTAAATTTGTATGAAACTCATTTTAATGAGGAAAAGAAAATAATGAAAGTTCCTTCTTTTTTCCTCCCATTGGTACAGGAGGAGACCAAACAAGCACAATTTCTGTCCTTGGCTATTGTGTATTTTATCTCAGTATTAATGGTGTCCAAATATCGGGACATTTTGGAACCACCACTGATTGCCAGAGTGCCAAGTCCTCCCACACCTGTCCCTCGCAGCAACGGGACTTCTCAACATAGCAACAGTCCTCCAGGTATGTGATCATATTTTATAATGTCTTTGCTTGTTCATGTCATGAAATAAGGATCTTCTTCCTGTATATGGTAGATAAAAACACTCCTGCACCTCTGGTCTTCACAAGGAATTTGTGATTAATGGCAATATGTATGGCAATAATTTACTTCTATTTACTCTGAACTAATTTTAATATGTACTCTTTGAGTGTGTGATGTGTGTGATGTTATCTTGTATTGTGTAATGACTGTTTCAATATTCATGTAAACTCATCATGAGATCATGAGATCATTATGAAAATAGTGACTACAGGTGCACATTAGCTCACAGACTAATTGGTTTTAGCAAATTGCACATGTGCACTAGTACAGTATCAAACATTTGCTTAACAGTCTCTACTTTTGTAGTAAAATCATTGCAGTAAATGTTTCAATCTCTTAAATCTGATTGATCAGGATTTGGTAACAGATCTATTGATTTTCTGAAAGTTTTTTTTTTAATCCTCTGATAATTTCATTTTCATCTCAGGTTAAATTTTGCTATGAGATACCTTAGTTGGTGAAGTGGATATTTCACTTTTAAAAAATTGTATTTATAATTTTTGCCCAAAGTGATATGTTATCTTAATTACCAATATCTGACAGAATTTGGTTGGTTCTCTTTCATGCTGGCTATCTAGAAGGAGGAGCGAGACCTTTGTTCCCGCAGTGGTCCCATCATGTGTACCCCCAGTTTCTACCTGGTTCCCATCCTGATGCGTCACCCCCTCAGAATGCAAACAGCAATTCAATGCCCCCTCAGAACATAAATCTGAATCACAGTGCTCACCACCAGCAAACACAACAACGGAATCACCAATTAATTAGAAATCACATCAACAACAACAAGCTTGATCAGGCAGCACCACCGCTGCGCTTCCGTAGAAATATGGCGAAGCCAGGTAATAGACACATATCTGGTGTGAGCATGTACCACTTTTCCGCATGACGTTTGCATACTCCCTAAAATGTTGGATTGTCCTGTTTTCCATCAACACTTTTGTTCACTGTACTGGTGTAAAATATTGTTTACAATGTGTTGTATGTGTTGAATGCAGTAGTTCACCAGAGATGACTTAATTTGCATGAATGTTACCTTCCATTTCACAATTATTTGCATTTCTTTTATCAACATGTGCTTTTATGTACGAATTTTTTTCATTTGAGATAAATTTACAATACCAGGTATGAGAAGCTATGGTTTCTACAAGATAAGAAATGAAGACTTCTTTACAGTCATTCCTCATGAGCAGGAAACCAGCTTACCACTTATTATTTTACTTTGCAGGCTTCAAGGCTTTACTGTTTTCTTTTGCATGAATTCTTGTAGCCCTGATTTCATTGGCCTGTTTCTTCATATTTTGCATTTCTTTATTAATTTGTCTCTCTTTCTTTTTCTTTTTTTTTCATCATTTGTCATTTCAGTTTACATTTCTATTCTACAGCTCTCTCTTCGTAAAGCTCTGTGTAAGAGATTTTCCTGTAGTTCGGAGATAAAATTTTAGAGTATGCGAGTATGCTGGTGTGCCGATTCCCAGTGACATCTTACCCTCAAAACACAAAGCTACCTTGTTTCCAGCATTATATTCATTTCCTTTTTGTTATTTTATGATAAGATGTAGTATTTCCGTTTTTAGCAAGTTGTAACACTCTCTTCCATAATGCTAGTCCTCTCTCTTTTTGTTTTGCTGTGACAATTTTGCTGTACACCTGCTAGTACACTATTTTGCAATGAGGCAACATTTTACAAATTTTCTTCCAGCGTACTAGATCTCAATTTAAACCCCTTTCTGTAGGTCCTAGTTTGATTTAGAAGTACTATGAATAAGACTGAATAAAAGTAATATAAAGGAAAAAAAATGTAGTACCTTTAGGAGTTTCAGTGACTTAGTGATTAGCTGTGTTTACATTTTGAACCTTACCTGGTTTTTTAATTTTCAACCTTTTTCAATGATCATGGAGAGTGAATCGACTTCTATTAGCATACTAAACTGAAATTTTTGTGTTTCCAGCTCAACATAGATCAATATGTTCTCATGAAGATGGTGAGTATGATGTTATTGTCGTCGATGAGAACAATTCTTCAGTTCTTGCGGATCATGATTCTCACTCTAGTGGACCAGCTTCTCTCAAGGCAAGTGCAAATTCAAAGTACAATCTAAGATACTGAATGTTGTTTTTTTTAATGTTTGGTTTTACATTTTCTTGGTTAGTTTGTGGGTGGATTTGATAGACATAAATGATGTGATGGTGAATTCTTTTTTTGCTTGTTGGTGTGAGGTCTATGTAGCTGACTTGTTACGCATGTGTGCCAGTGACAACAATACAGAAATAGTGATGAAATAATTTCAAACCATTTGGAAACTAATAAATCATCAAAGAGTTTTATTCAAAATTTATTAAATGCTTTGCCCTTTAATCAAATCACCACTCAGTCACTCAGAATTTTAGGGTTTTGAACCATAGGTATTTTTCATCTACAAAGTTACATGTAGTAAATTTAGCTGTTGATCTAAATAGAAACTAGGGTCTTGTTCTAACCAACATTTAAGTTTGTAGTTTTTTTAGCTTTTGTATTTTTTAAGAGTTCAGAACAATGTATGAGAAGTCCACTATTAGGTTTTACATAACAGAATTCTATTGTAGAATCCAGGTTATTTTAAGATCAGTATCTCTGCATGAGGTTGAGAATTTTTCCTTTGATGATCAAAATTTCTTGTTATTTTCTTTTAGTTCAAACTACATCAGCAGAACGCTAGATGCTAATCTGTTGTCAGTATAGGCATGCTCTGTCTTCTTCGCATGTTGAATTTCCTTTGATTCTTATTGATTTCTGTTTACTTAAGTCAGAGGTGGCACAAATTGTAAATCTTATTTTTAAAAAGGCATGATAAACCCAACCGGAGCCATCTTTCAAAACTGCAATTCATTCTTCCCTTCTTTCCATTAAACTTATACTAAAGCATGGAACATTGGAAAATGTGGACTGACATTTGATGTTTGGTACTGCTGCTTATGGGTGTTGATGATTGTGGAAATCTTACGGTGCTGGTCTTTGTGTCTGTCTGCTGCCTGCCATCATACGCTCACCTTTAGGCTAACGAGCGGACCCATGTAACAACCTCATGCCACAATAGCTACCCTCAAGGGGCAACCATATATCCTGCATCAAATAATGCAGTGCAACCTGCTCAGCGTGCCGTACATAGGCAACAGCCGGCAACAACGCCCATACTGTGCAAGGTATGACAGATGCATCAAAAGGAAAAGTATTTTAATTGCAGAATCAATCAATTCGTTCCTTTACACTCACTCTCAATGAGTAACGTCAGTTCCGCTGATACTTGCGCAGGATACCAGCTAATAACAATTAGTTATATTTATTACCTCAAAATATTTCAACTTGTTCTATAAACTAGTTGTGAGATTGTTGTACAGTTGTATTGATACAACTGTCGTGGTAGATTATGACTTTTTCTTTGATTTAGTTGTAGTGTTAGTGATTTGTTTTCACTCTGAAGTAAAAATGTATCTTTCAATATTTTTTTTCTTTCCAATGCCGTTGAGTCATCAGCTCCTAGTTCTTTAACACTTCAGTGTCTGGCCAAATACACACTGCATGTGATGAGCATGTAAGGGATGTATAATCCTTTTCTTTTAAATTGAATTGTTTTAATGCTATTGCTGTTGGAGCTGTATTTGCAACACTTGAAGTTGGAAGTTAAATTTATTACCAACTAACTGCATGTGCAAGGAAAAAATTACAACTGCCTCTATTGTTGGTTTTGGTTGTTTTCTTTTTCATCCTATCAACAAACCATAAATTTCATGTAAACTTGAAGATGGTGTGTAATTTTGTCACTCATTCTGTGGTAAGGGCATTGCTTTTATTTGTGTTTCCCGTTTTGGGCTGTGGTGGTTTAACCTATGTTAGGATAAGAAATGGAGTGTCTCAATTTTCTTAGTTCGTAGACATAACATGATTTTCAACCTTTCTACAGAGCGCTGCTTCTGTTGAGGATATCAGTACACACCACACAGCCGTTGTGACTGTTGAAAATGCGGAGTACAACCAGGCTCTATCCACTCATGCCAATGATGATATTATCCAGAACAACAATGAGGAACCAACTACCAAAACAGTTGGTAAGTAAACTGCACCCTACTGAAAATTAGACTGTGATATGCATCATTGACTGAGAGTCGCTGTTTCCTCTTCAGGCATGGGGGTTGGCATGGAAGACAATGACGGCAGCTGGACTGATGTCAACCTAAATGAGGATGGAGATCTTGTGGCGACTGCTCACATCAAAGACAGAGCAGAAGAGAGTAAAAACCTTCACAACATTTCTCAGTCGCAAGGAGGGACTCTGGAGGAGGGCGGCCTGGAGCGTGGCGAGAAGCCCGCGGCCGAGATCTCGGTAGTGCGCGTGCCTGCCGAGTCCAGCCCGTGCGTGGTGCCTGGACCCCAGCAGGGGCAGGGCCAGGGCCAGAACCTCCAGGGCCAGGGCCAGGGCTCGCTGCCCCCGCCGCCCCCACCCAGGCCCGAGGAGCTGCCCATGAAGGGCCTGGAGACGGTGCCGCTGCCGCTGCCCCTGGCCACGCCCTCAAGGGAAGCCTCGCTCACGCAGAAGCTCGAGTCCGCCCTGGGCTCCGTGTGCCCGCTGCTGCGCGAGATCATGGTCGACTTCGCGCCCTTCCTCTCCAAGACCCTGGTCGGCTCGCACGGCCAGGAGCTGCTCATGGAGGGAAAGGGACTGACGACGTTCAAGAACAGCCAGTCCGTCGTGGAACTCGTCATGCTGCTGTGCTCGCAGGTACTTGTGCACCCGGACCCGATCGTGCTCGAGACCGTCGAGATCCGTCGCTCATGGCTGTATTCTGTATTCCCGTGTCCAGGAGTGGCAGAACTCGCTGCAGAAGCACGCGGGGCTGGCGTTCATCGAGCTCATCAACGAGGGCCGGCTGCTGTCACACGCCATGAAGGACCACATCGTGCGCGTGGCCAACGAGGCTGAGTTCATCCTGAATCGGATGCGCGCCGACGACGTCCTCAAGCACGCCGACTTCGAGTCCCAGTGCGCGCAGACGCTGCTGGAGCGGCGCGAGGAGGAGCGCATGTGCGACCACCTCATCACCGCGGCGCGCCGCAGGTTCGAATCCTGGCAGTGGCCACTTACACTTTCTGTATCTTATCATTATTACGTCTGCCATCGGTGGCTAACGGCGGAGTCTTGGCCGCAGGGACAACGTTATCGCGTGCCGCCTGCTGGAGAAGACCCGCAACATCCTGTCCAACAAGCACGGCGCCTGGGGGTACATGGACCCCCAGGGCGCCATGCTGAGCGAGTTCTGGAAGCTGGACTCGTGGGAGGACGACGCGCGCCGGCGCAAGCGCTTCGTGCACAACCCCCGCGGCTCCAGCCACCCGGAGGCCACGCTCAAGGCGGCCCTGGAGCACGGCGCTCCTGAGGACGCCATCCTGCAGGCCAGGGAGGAGTTCCACGCGCACCTGGCCAGCATGGCGGCCTCCAGGACCTGTTCCATGGCGCAGCAGCAGCAGCAAGTGCAACACGCCGACCTGCTCGACGACAGCGAGCTCCTGGCCGACGACCGCGACCTCGATGTCGACCTGACTGGTGAGTGGGGTGCTCTTGTGGGTCTGGGGGGTCTTGTGCACAGCCGTGACGCCGACCTCACGCTCCTGACTTCATAGTCCTATGTACCTAATGTGTATGTATGTGTATGTGACCGATGTAATGGTAATTCTACTCGCTCTGCCCACAGGTCCCGTCAATATCAGCACGCGCGCGAAGCTGATCGCGCCGGGCATCGTGGCCCCGGGTACCGTGTCCATCACCAGCACCGAGCTCTACTTCGAGGTGGACGAGGAGGACCCCGAGTTCAAGAAGCTGGACGCAGAGGTGAGTGCTAACAGACCAGACCAGAACAGGCAGCGGCACAGAGTCCTCGCACTAGGCTCCCGGAGCGCCTGCCGGCTAGGCCACCCATCGTGCGCCAGTCTGAGCTGCGGGAGTCAGCAGCCTCGGCTCGGGGGATAGGGGTCGTGAGAAGGGAGGAGGAGAGGAGGCCCCGTCAGTCAGAAATGAATGGACGACTACGTCTCCTTCTCCTTCTCCTCGTATCGGCTTGATGAATGGCATGGCCGTTGCCGCCGACGCGGCAGTGGGAGCGGGCCCTGGCCCGATGGGCCGCGCCACGGGACGGAGACTCATTGACGGCTGAGCTAGCCTAGCTTAGCCTAGTCTAGCCTAGCCTGGCCTAGCCTAGCCTAGCCTAGCCACGCCTAGCCTAGCCTGGCCTAGCCTAGCCTAGCCTAGCCTAGCCTAGCCTCGGAAACACGTGCACGTGCGACGGCATGGGGGCCCGGCCTCTCATTGGGCTGGAGCGGAGCGGGGCCAATTGGGGCCAATAAATACCTGGGGAACCTCACCTGGCGGGCGTTCCGGGTCCTCCGGTACTAGCCGGGTGTCTTGGTCTGAGGTTCTGGGCTTCCTGGAGAGTACTTGAAGGTTTCAGGTCCAGGGTTATCTTGCGGTACTACTCCCCAGGTACTCCCCAGGTACTACTCCCCAGGTACTCCCCAGGTGTATTGCGGCGCTGCAGTCAGCCACTGCCGCTGCCGGGCCGGGCTATGCCGGGCCGGGAACGGCTAATCGATCGACCGCCGCCGGAGGCTCAGGCTCTGGCTCCTCCAGGCACTCCGGGCACCTTGCTACCGGGCTGGGCTGGGCAGGGCAGGGCAGGGCTGCGTTCGGGGCTGCCTCCTGTTGCTCACTCTCTCTGTCTATCTCACTGTGTGATCAGCCCCGGCCATGGCCTGCCTTCTCTGTCGTGCTCGAGCACGAAACACGCGACGCGCTGAAGGCAGCCCTTGTCTGGCGACAACACCACCGTCTAGCTAGGCTGCGGCTAAGAGGGCCTCGCTCGCCTCGGGATGGAGTTAATAAATTATGTCATCATTCCGTCAAGTTTTAGGGCCCCCTGCCCGGCCCGGCCCGGCCCGGCCCGGCTGCTGTGGCGGTGGCGTGTTCGGCTCAGGTCCGGCCGGGTACACCTGGTGCGTGCCCGGCAAAACTTGATCACGCACGGCGCGGGGACCGGACCGGCACCGGGCCCACATAAATCCCATTCATCTTATCTCCCTTCTAAAAACGTGTACAGTGTGTCGTCCGAGACGTGTCCGGTTGTGGAGGGGGTGGGCGAACCGGCTGCGGGGCGGGGCTGTGTGTGCCGAGGGTGGCTGCGGCAGAGCAGCGGCAGGCGACCAGTAGGCAACCCGCAGCTGTAGGCCGGGTCCCCGGGTCCCCGGGCCGGGCCGGGGGCAGGCGGCGAGGCTCAAACGCCGTGCCGCCAGCGCCGCCAAAACCCGCCCCGCCCCGCCCCGCCCCGCCTCGCCAAGTGACAAGAATGACAGCCAAGGATGACGACCGGGCCGTGCTGGTCCGCCTGCCTCTGCGCTTCCCGCGAATAAAAACAAGTGAAACAAGAAGAAAAGAGGAGTTGTCGTGTAAAGGAGGAAAAAAGTAATGGCAATTAGGTTGGGGGGGGGGGATAGAGGGACAAGAACTGTGAAAACCGCGAGTACTTGTATTGGGACGAAGATGGGCTTGTCGCTTCCTCGGCGGCGAAGGCGGCGAACACCCGAAAATTCACAATTTCTTTAGTTCTCGTTTTTTTTTTTTTTTAAATCGAGTGAACGGTAGGCTGAATGAATGAGTGGACGCAGCGGTGCTGGGCGTATGAGTTTGGAACGGGAACGACAGGTGGACACGGCCGACACGCCCCGTGCCCCCAGCAGCCAGCAGCCCACCGCCAGTGCACGTCGGCACCCATCTCGTAATCAACCTGTTAGCACCCTGTCTGCGCGTGTGTGTGTGCGCAGTACGTCGTTGTCCAGCCCCACACCGCCCCCACGTCACATCGCAGTTTGCAGTAAGGTCTCATGTTGCGGTAGTGGATACTTTCTGCACATTCCGTCCGTTCGCTAACAGGTCGGTTGGTTACAAACCGTCGGAGTACGTCTCTCCATGCCCTACTCCTGCTCCCCCTCCCCTCCCCCTCTTTCTCCCTCCCTTACCCCGCGGGGTGTAATCATGGTATATCGCTGACGGAGCCGTCAGCTCGTCAGGCAGGGGCAGGCCGCCGTCAACGAGGCCGTCAGGCAGGCACAGGCAGTCTGCTGCTGCCGCCGCCGCTGCTGTCGTGTCCTCGTCACCGCCGAGCCGAGCTGAGGGGGTGTCGTTTCCGTATCGGAGGCAAAAGACAATGCGGCGGCAGCGGCGGCAGCGGCGGCAGCGGCGGCAGCGGCGGCAGCGGCGGCAGCGGCGGCTGCCCGTGCGGAAATGCGTTCCAGTGTCGGAGCAGCGGCAAAGTGAATTAAATGGGGGAGTAATCATGCTGTGTGTGTGCGAGAGAGAGAGAGAGAGAGAGAGAGAGAGAGAGAGAGAGAGAGAGAGAGAGAGAGAGAGAGAGAGAGAGAGAGAGAGAGAGAGCCAACGCGCATGCTCAATGCGCAGTGAACTCTCACTCTTCTGGGAGGTTTTCGTTTCCGTCCCCCTTCTCATTCCCAGACTGTCTGTCTCCCTCCCGTGCCCTCACGCCCACGCACCTCTGTCTCTTTCTCCCCCCCCCCTCTGTGCCCGCTTTGAGCCCGGCGCGCGCCGCTAATCACCCGATTTCCCATGGCGCCTCATTTCCCGATCGTATTCAAGCAGTAACAGCCAGGAAGGTAAATGCTTTGCTGAGGTGTAAAGTGTGCTGCGGTGTGCTGCCCTCCCCGCCCGTTCGCCAAAGCCACGGTGAGAGCACAGGTCCGCTGCACCCAGTGGCGGTTTAAGGGGGGGGGCGGGCTGGGGGGCGATCGCCCCCCCCCCCCTGTGAGATCAGCAGTCGGCCGGCGATCCGCCTGAAAGGTAGGCAAACACCTGAAATTTTTCAGGATCGCCCCCCCTGTGATGATGGAGCAGTTAAACCGCCACTGGCTGCACCTGCATCTCCGCGGGGGACCGGATCGTGTCCGCTACGATAGTTTTAGTCCACGGGACCCTCGGCCGGCGCCGGTGCGGCGCGGAGGGCACCGGAGGGCACCGGAGGGCACGGACCCGACTTGCGTGGATGTATACGGCCTGTAGCGGAGGCGGGCGAAGCTCTCTGCAGGGCCCCCGGGCGCGCGGCCGGTTTGAGAGCGAGAGAGCGCGCGAGAGAGAGAGAGAGAGAGAGAGAGAGAGAGAGAGAGAGAGAGAGAGAGAGAGAGAGAGAGAGAGAGAGAGAGAGAGAGAGAGAGAGAGAGAGAGGGAGAGAGAGAGAGAGAGAGAGAGAGAGAGAGAGAGAGAGAGAGAGAGAGAGAGAGAGAGAGAGAGAGAGAGAGAGAGAGAGAGAGAGAGAGAGAGAGAGAGATCGTTTGTTTCGGTTGCACTGCGCGTCCGACCCAGGCCGCCTTGTGCGTTAGACAGAGACGAGAACAGCGCCGCCCTGTCGTTGGTTTTTCAAGCGCGACCGCCCAGGGCCCCGGGCCGGACCTGCGTCCATAACTCACCTCGCTAAGGACCTGGTAATTGATTTTTAAACGGTGTGTTTGCACGGCCCGTTCGCTGCGTATCTCCCGTCTCTGTCTCGCTCCCGGCGGGCCCCGGTGCCTGCGTGCGTAGCGGCCGCACACAATCTGTCCACGCGAGTGTCAGCTCGCCCGTCGTCCACTAAAACGTATAATACCGCCGCCCCCGAAAGTGACCCCCAAACCACGCAATTTGCGAAGCAGGGAGGCGTCCAATCAGGATCGCTCGCGGGCCGGGTCGGGCGGGGCCGGGCGGGGGCTGATTGGGCCGGAGTCTGCGGGGGCGCCTGCTGGGTAGGCAGCCACGACTTGTGCGCGCCCGAGTGTCGTGCGGGCTGGCCTACCCTGACACTCGCAGGCGCCCGGCGGCCCCGGCCTGGCCTGGCCTCTCTCCGTGCGGAGGGATTCCGGAGCGAATGCGTTTTGAATCCTGGCG
The DNA here is from genome assembly GCA_038380765.1 of Odontothrips loti. Classification (NCBI taxonomy): domain Eukaryota; kingdom Metazoa; phylum Arthropoda; class Insecta; order Thysanoptera; family Thripidae; genus Odontothrips; species Odontothrips loti. The sequence continues at coordinate 6,763,466 of CM076246.1, forward strand.
CAGAAAGTTATGGCGATGATTATGATAACATTACCAGACGCACCAGCAGATTCCCCCCCCCCCCCCCTCTCTCTCTCTCTCTCTCTCTCTCTCTCTCTCTCTCTCTCTCTCTCTCTCTCTCTCTCTCTCTCTCTCTCTCTCTCTCTCTCTCTCTCTCTCTCTCTTCCTCTCGTTCGAATGCTTGCCGGACGCCTAGAAGGCGCCGCAGCTGGAAAGAAGAACAGGATTATCCACTCTGTTGCTTGCTGCTATCGACGCACACACACACACACTCACACACACACACACACACACACACGCGCGCGCGCGCGCTCAGACTGGCCTTCTCTTTATTTATTACGATTCCACGTCCGCTGTGTTTACCTGCCCCGTGATTTATCTGCCCCAGAGAGTCTTTGATTCGTATTCGTATTGCGTCAAACGAGGGAATTCTGTGGTGTCCTCAAGGCGTCAGGGACGATTTCTTCTCTGCCACTAACGCCCGGCTCGGAGTCGCAATATCAGTCCGTGCAAATAATGTTTTTAAATACGGCTGAGCGGCTCTCGAAGAAATAACAAAGAAATGATAATGAAAGGTTTCTCTTTATTTCTCTCTTCTTTTAATCGGGTTCCTATATTAAGTATACCTCCCAGTCCAGCCGAATCTCAACAACTGTGTGCCCGGGCAGTGATACACGCTCGGCGATGGGTCCGCCCTGGGCCCGCCCGGCCCGACTACTGCGTGCCGCACTCGCATTCCTGCCTCGGCGGCCCCCGCAGCCCCCGCGGCCCCCGCGGCCCCCGGCGGCCCCCGGCGGCCCCCGGCGGCCCCCGGCGCCGGCCCCATACGGCGCGCGAGGGACATGGGGTACACGATCCATTGAATACCACCGGGGACTTTGTCAACGCCGCGGGTATCCAGGGTACCCCGGAGGGTATCCCGGCCGGGTCCGGCGAAGTGACTCATGCGCATCGCCTGACTCATACCGCCGGGCACGCGCCGCTTGGGGGTGGAAACTCGGGCGCGGGGGGCAGCCGGTGCGGCGGACCGAGTGTGCAAGGCCTCTCCCACGCCTGGAAACTCATCCGCAGAAAGAGAGAGAGAGAGAGAGAGAGAGAGAGAGAGAGAGAGAGAGAGAGAGAGAGAGAGAGAGAGAGAGAGAGAGAGAGAGAGAGAGAGAAATTGAAATGGAAATTTATTAATAAGGATTACATACAATAGGTCTATTTAGACCCTTTTGGGTATGCAACCCGCTCTCTTACACCAGAGAGAGAGAGAGAGAGAGAGAGAGAGAGAGAGAGAGAGAGAGAGAGAGAGAGAGAGAGAGAGAGAGAGAGAGAGAGAGAAATTTGAAATTTTATTAAGGATTACATACAGTAGGACTGAAAAGCCCCTTTGGGTATGCAACCCGCTCTCTGAAACTCACATAAACTCTGGGAGCAAATAGAGAGAGAGAGAGAGAGAGAGAGACAGAGACAGAGGGGGAGGGGGGCAGCCAGGCGCCCTGTGACACGTTTCTGTCTAGAAATTATGTCTTCCGCTCGGTGTCCTTTCTGGGTTACAAATGACGGTGCGTGGGTACCTCCCGTCCGTCCCGGCCTCGTAGGCCTCGCAGGCCTCGCCGTGTCTGTGTCCCCGATGCTATCCGCACCCGAAACGTCTGTGGTCCGCCCAGCCCTGCCTAGCGCGGCACAGGAAGGGCTGCCTGCCGTGTCCTCGGCCCTCGTGTCGCGGTGATACGGGGGGCAGCTGCGGAGGCTCATCAGAGGCACGTCTGTTCACACGTAACGCCCCTCCTTCCGGTCGACACCCCGCGCTCGAGCGCCCTGCGCCAGAGGCGCCAGCCGTATGTCAATGCTGGCCGCAAAACTCGAGTGTCCAGAACTTGATTTTCAATAACTGTACCCTGGTCCGGCACGGAACGCTGGAGTATAACCCTTGAACCCCGACGAGGCGGCTGGTGACACGGCGCGGCACGGGACGGCACGGCACGGCACGGCACGACACGACACGGCATGCCCTGCCGTCCCGTACCTGGCCTGGTCCTGGCGTCCCTTCCTGAAACAAATGGACAGGCCGGCGTCGTCCCGATTGGAATCTGGGACTGCGTTCCGGCAGTATGCGGTGCTGCGGCAGCAGCGGCGGCAGCGCACACCCTCTGTCTCCGTCGCTCCCGCGTGTCCTTGGCGTGCGGCCGAGAGAGACGGGATGCTGTTGGCCGTACTGCGGTTCATATTCGTCTAACGAGAGGGCTCGGCTGGTCTGCGTGGAGCTCTCTGTGCCGGAAGAGATATCATCTCCGTCCGCCACCCCCTTTGTGTCCCCCTTCCCCCACAGCCGTGCCATGGCCGTGCTGTTGTGTTACAGCCGCGGCCACAAGTGCTGGGCTGGGCTGGGCCACACCTCGCTTTCTGCAGGGCCTGTACGACGCCGCAAGTGTCCGCATGTCGTGAAACAGTTTGTAAGCATTTTCGCCGAGGTTGATGCTCCTGTGCCCCGCCACGCCCCCCGGCACGCCCCCCGGCACGCCCCCGGCACGCCCCCGGGGCCCCCGGAGGTCAGACGGTAGCAGGGGCCTGCGGGGCGGGGGCAGGCGGGGGCAGGCGGGGGCCTCGACCCGACCCTAGTCGCCATTCCTCATGCGACACTGCTGCTGACAACCAATGTGTTGTCCTCCGAGCAGTCATGCTGCCGCTGGAAGTTTGAGAGGATTTCAAATGTATTTACATTCGGGAATAAAGCGATAAAGCTCAGAAGTTGGAACAAAATTAAAAATTTTATTTGCCGAGATTTATACAATCTGAAATTCGCAAAAGTTTGGTTTTATCTCTCAATTCGTGGTTCGAAAGTCACACGCGTTCCCTTATCTCTGGGGTAATTTATGCACGTCCCCCCGAGGGGCTACTGTCGCCAGGGATATGGCGCCAGCGCGGGCCGGGGCTGCGGGGGCTCTCTGTGGCCCCCCGCTGCGCCCCGCTGGGTCCGCACGGCCTGCCGTACGGTCCCACTGGCCCCACTCAGCTGGCGCACAGCCCGTGGAGGTGTTCCTCCTCTCCTCCTTCCAGTCCAGGATTCTCCCCACAGGGGGCCCCATAATTGGTCGGTCGGAGAGGATAGGTGGGAGAGAGAGGGAGGTCCGCGAGGTGTTCCTATAGGGGGAGGGAGAGAGGACGGGGTATCGAGCCCCGCGCGACGTGTGTTTGTTTTTCCTTACTCCCCTATGGCGTTTACAGCCCATAAAAAACGTTGCAAGTTTGGAACGAGACAGCTCAGGTACGGCGGGCCGGGGCTAGCCGGGGCCGGGCTGCCGAGCCGTCCAGCCTCTGCACACACATACAGTCGTCCGGGAAAGTGTGACCTCATGAGAGTGGTGCAGACCGAGCAGCCTAGCAGCCTTGCAGCGACCTTGTCGGGGACGAGGATCGACCTGAATGAGGGCCGAAGGGGACGGCACGGGACAGGGCTCCTCGTGTTCTGTCTCTATCCCACTCTATCCCGTTAGACTGGCGGAGTGAAACTCCGGATCCTCCCTCAGCATTGGGTGACGATACAACGTAGGCTGCGTTGCGTTTCTATCGCTCCCTGGCAATCTGACAATACGCCCTTACCTCTCTCGCGCCAGTTTCCTTCATCCTCCTCCTCCTCTCCTCCTCGTATGGCGCGGAATAAAGACCCCTGATATTTCACCTTGGTTACGACGGCGGTGCCGTTGCGATGCGAACACGTCACTGCTATCGCGCCGGAGCCATCGTCGTGCGGCGCTTACGCCCTGTGGCTTAGCGTGGCGGCGCCGTACTCTGGGGACAGTGAATTTGGAAGGCCCGGCCGGCCAGTCAGTACATTTCTTACACTTATCATCACCATTCAAAACCCTTGTCGTCACGATAGTGCTGGCTCCTCCGGGACCCCCCGAGTATGTACCTCGGCTCCAGCTTCGGATCCTCCGGGTCCTCCGGGCTCCTCCGGGACCCTCCGGGACCCTCCGAGTACCTCGGCTCCAGCTCCGGGTCCTCCAGGTCCTCTGGGTCCTCCAGGTCCTCTGGGTCCTCCGGGTCCTCCGGGTCGCACACCCCGAGAGATTTATTTTATCGCCGAATTCCGACCCAAAAGTGCCTCAGTATTTCCCGCATCAAGCGGGCTCTCTAATAAAAGTCACATTTATGCCCAGTTTATGTTGCGGTGCGCACGCAGAGCGCCGCGACTTGTTTCAGGTACTATTTTACATCCCACCTTACCCTTCTACCCCCCCTCTCTCTCTCTCTCTCTCTCTCTCTCTCTCTCTCTCTCTCTCTCTCTCTCTCTCTCTCTCTCTCCTTCTCCCCCTCTCTCTCTCCAGCGCTACCGGCCTCCTTCCCTCCTTCGGTTTCTCCAAAGTTTTGATAATCAGTCGGTCGTTAAGGTGACGTATAGATATCCATAGCTGCAGGTGGTCTACTCCCCCCCCCCCTCTCCCACCGAAACCTTTTCATCGCCCCTGGAAAAGAAAGTTTCCCCCAAAGCGCGCGCTGTATCAGCTGTAGTAACTGCGGTGGGACTGATCCCACAAAGCTACCTATGGAGGTAATTGCAGAATTTCGTCGTCATTTCCACACGTGTGTACATCAAGTCGACTCTATTCCGTGTTATTTATCCGGTCCGCCGGCCGCGGTCCGCCGGTCCGCCCCGCCGGTGGTGTCCTCCCCCGCAACGCACCGCACCGGGCGGACGGCTGGATGCCCATGCCTCACTTGTTTGCCCCGGGGCCACTTCGAGAGAGAGAGAGAGAGAGAGAGAGAGGAAAGAAATGTCTACCCCTTCTAGTGGTAATGCGAGCGCAAACAGCCGCGGGCAGCCGAGCCTGCTGGCCGGGCCGGGGCCGCCGAGCCGGTGTGGCCGGGAGGGGATCCCACTGGCCGCTGGGAGCCAATGGGCTGCTCTAGCTCTCTAATGGCCGCGGCCTTGCGACAGCTCGGATGTCGCAGGCGTGAGGCCTGCAGCGCGCCTGCGTGCGCCGTGCGGAGCCGCCGCGCTCGCCGAGCTCTTCATCATGTGCATGATCACGATGCTCGCGCTGTTTACACATGACCGGAAAGGCATTAGCATGTATATGAGGATCCGTGGGGCAGCCAGGGGCAGCGCGGAGGTGATTGACAGGTGGGCCCAGCGAGAGAGGTGCATGCAAACCACACTCTTAGTGGCCTGCTGTATTAAACTGTGTGCACGAGCTGGCCACAGCGGGCCACAGCGGGCCACAGCGGCCCGCGCCTCACGCAGATCCAGCAACCGCGCGCCCCAGGCAGAAGTCGGCGCGTCACGAAATTGCGTTTGCGCGCAACAAGCCAGAATGAAATTAAGGCCGACGGCAGCAGCTATAACGCCCTGTTTGAGCGACAAAGTGGTCGTTGTGAGTGCGAATAATGCCATGACCGATAGTGACCACCGAGGCCTGCCGGGCCGTTATGCGCAGCGCTCTGATGTACGACTGCGCCCGACATTATTGACAGGCTGGAAAACAAATGAGCGGCAGAACTCCTCGCCTGGCCTCGCCTGCCTGTGTCCTAGCTATCGGTAGGGACCGCAAGGGACCTCCAGCTATCGGTACCGCCCAGGGGGGTGCGCTGGAGTATGTGTGTGTGTGTGTGTGTGTGTGTGTGTGTGTGTGTGTGTGTGTGTGTGTGTGTGTGTAGGTGAGTGTGTGTGTGTGTGTGCGTGTTCCGGTTTTTATTTCGTGCCTTGTTGTTTGTATCAGTGCGCCCACGAAGAGAGGAATCTGTACTCTCTTCCTGATCGTATGAATGAGCTGGATGGATGAATGGATGGGCCGAATATGAGACGTGAATTAATGAATGAACGAAATTTCCGTTGTGTGCGTGGACGCCCCGGGTACCGATCGGAAGATATAGAGGCAACTGTCGATGTTGGGCTGTCTACATTGCCTACACCCCGTCAGACGAATCCTCAGATACTTTTTTGATGCTGTTTTTGTTATTTAAAATATGACAAAACAATTTCGACTACAACTCTCATTTCCTTTCGCTATTTTTTTTTTTTTTTTTTTTTTTTTTGAAGCGGAAATCTTCCAATTGGCCACGCTCGTTGACATGGTCGTTTTTCTTCTTCTTCCCGGTATGCGAGGGGGGCTGTTGACAACGCTCTTTGGGAATTGAGAGTGAATACGTGGCGTTCGTTGAGCCGCAGCGAAAACCTATTTCGGAGACGTGGCCGCTTACAACCACGCATCTGCGTGCGCCCCTCCTGCCCAGCTGCCGCCGCGGACACGTGGGCACGCACGGCTCGGCACGACGCGGCACGCACGGCTGGCGCCGGAAGCGGTTCGCAGTGGCGCGGAGGTGGTCCGGGGCCCAAGTGCAACCACGTGGCAAGTCATCCGTCACCGCATCGTGCAGCGCTGCTCGGCCCTGCCGGCCCTGCCCCTGCCCGGGCTGCTTGCGGCCAAAGGGGTCGTTATAATTGCCATCTCGTGTCAATTAGTATTAAAGCGTGGTGTGCGGGTCATCGGGAGGTGAAAAACGAGCCCTTCTTTTTGTCCTATATCTACGAGGCTTATTTACATAGCTTATTTTTAACTGTATCCGGGGCACACACACACACACGCACACACGTTCACACACACACACTACACACACCTACACGTTGACGTCCCGACCGCCCAGATAATGAGAAAGGGTAATTGCTGCCTTCTTCACCTGATGCGAGCTTCTCTCTCTCTCTCTCTCTCTCTCTCTCTCTCTCTCTCTCTCTCTCTCTCTCTCTCTCTCTCTCTCTCTCTCTCTCTCTCTCTCTCTCTCTCTCTCTCTCTCTCTCTCTCTCTCTCTCTCTCTCTCTCTCTCTCTCTCTCTCTCTCACACACACACACACACACACACACACACACACACACACAGGCCAGCGCGCGCACGCTGTGCCGCGGTGTCAGCTGCTCTTACCTTTCGCCAATACTTTTCATACATCATGGTGGCGATGCTGCTGATGAGATGTGAATCCTTTTGCTTCCGGTACATAATGCAGTTTGTGTACTATGTATGAGCGTAAAGCCGGGGGCAGTCAGTATACGAACGGAGCTCCGCACAAGAGCGCGTATAAAACGCCAAAGGGAAAAGGTCTCGTGTGGGTTTAATTTGTTGGCGTGTGGACGGCGGTAGGTACCTACCCGGTGGGTACCCGGTGGGTACCCGGTGGGTACCCGATGGGTACCTGGCCGGTGCCCTACGCGGGGTATGCAGCGTTGAGAGCGGCCGGGGCGTGGCGGGGCCGGGCTTGTGATGGATGGGAGGCTCGCCCCGGCCGGACGGCGCCGCCACGGGAGGTCCCCGGTGGTCCCCGGCCGGCGTTGCTGGGGGTCCCCACGGCGTCCTCACGGCCGCCACGATGACCCCGTTGGCGCCCCGCAACGGCTACCGCACGCCGCCCCGCAACGGCGTCTATGAAAAATTTGTCTCTGTGTGTAGTGTTGCTCCGGGTGGTGGTGGTGCTGTGCTGTCCTGCTTAGCCAGGAACTTGGAGGTCTTCAGGGTGGACAGACAAACAGACTGACGGACGGACGGACGGACACGCACACACGAGGCAAGCGCGGAGGCAAATCGCAACGGAGTTGGTGCTGAGATGCCGCCGGGCAGCAGCAAAGCATTACAATATAATGGGGATGCGGAGGTCCGCAGGCGGTTGGTTGTATATTCGCGGAAATCGGGCGTTGACAGCCGCGTGGCTGCGGTGGGCTCCGGTGGGCTCTGGTAGGCTCTGGCAGGCTATGGTAGGTTCTGGCAGGCTATGGTAGGCTCCTGTGGGCTCTGGTAGGCTCTGGCAGGCTATGGTAGGTTCTGGCAGGCTATGGTAGGCTCCTGTGGGCTCTGGTAGGCTCTGGCAGGCTATGGTAGGTTCTGGCAGGCTATAGGCTCCTGTGGGCTCTGGCAGGCTATGGTAGGTTCTGGCAGGCTATGGTAGGCTCCTTGTGGGCTCTGGTAGGCTCTGGCAGGCTATGGTAGGTTCTGGCAGGCTATAGGCTCCTGTGGGCTCTGGTAGGCTATGGTAGGTTCTGGCAGGCTATGGTATGCTCCTGTGGGCTCTGGTAGGCTCTGGCAGGCTATGGTAGGTTCTGGCAGGCTATAGGCTCCTGTGGGCTCTGGCAGGCTCTGGCAGGCTCTGGCAGGCTCTGGTAGGCTCTGGCAGGCTCTGGCAGGCTCTGGCAGGCTCCGGCAGGCTCTGGTAGGCGCCGGCAGGCTACGACTGCGAACTGAGAAAAACGGTTTGAACTTAGCGATCGAAATTCTGGGTGTGGACATCAAAGTGAGTTCTATCTGTGCCGCATTAGCGCTACAATCGAAGGTTCAAACGGCTGTGGCGGCCTCGGCGGCCGCCTCCGTGCCGTAGCCCTGCGACATCGGGTTGCGCGGGACTGTTGCGCCCGCCCGTATGCAAAGCGGATGCGTGCCATGGGGCCGGGCCGGGCGGGGCGGGGCCCGGACCCCGGCATGACGGACAGAACTCTGCAGGTGCAGAAGGACCTCTCCATCTCCTCCAGGCCGCCTCCGGGGGAGACCCACGCAGCTTGGCGAAGAGAGAGTAGGAGCTTTCAGATAGGAAGGGGTTCCTCTGAAGCGAATAAGTCGATGAGTCCAGACTCTGAGGTCTGGTCTAAAGTCCGTGATGAATCGTTGGCTACCTCCTGGATATGCGGCGCTGAGCTGTGGACCGAGGACTACACACCGGCCATGGTCCGGAAGTGTTTCTGTTTACTCTGTAATTTTTCCCCGCACGTGATTTACGCCGCGGGTTGCTCCCATAAATAATGACGCGTATGTTCGCCGTTTTTATCGCTATCATCTCGGGCGGCATTAGATAGCGGCCGCGGGAGGCCTTACTTGCCGTACTTTTCCTTGTATTCGCATCGCGAGAGAGCAGCCGCCGTTCTATACTAAAACTGTCCGTGTTTCGTGAGGATTCCTCGTGTCAGGAAGCGGTGGCCGTCTGCACTGTGGTTTACCCAAGGGTTGTGTGCCCGGACGGGCTGGAGGTTCCCGGAGGTTCCCGGAGCTTCCCGGAGCTTCCCGGAGGTGGCGACGTGTATCGGGGCACCGCATCGCTTAATTGTAGACTACCGCGGCCTATAAGTAATGGGGATGAATGGCCCCGCCCTCCGCGCCGCGCTCGTCGCCCTGGGTGGTTCCAACGGGACCCTCATTCATGCATTGGCCAAAACACACACATGCGCCCACACGCTCTGTTTATAGAAACAGTAAAAAAAAAACTGAAAGAAAACCCGCGGGATATTTTTTTTTTAAATATTGGCATTGCAGAGGCTACCTACATCCAGCATAGGCAGAAAATATTCCGCAAATCTCACACGAACCGCCCTCTCCAAATGAATTCACCGTAAAAATAAGTAATAATGTACGAAACGTAGTTGTTTATGCCCCTTGTGTCCATGGCTCGTGCGCCGCGCGCACAATGGTCTGAAAAGGGACGATGATTGAACGTGGTTTATGTTATCTGCTCGGGCTCACTTTGTCAGCCGCGGCATCACATGCGATCATCGTGAGGTGGGCGGACACCGGGGTGGACAATGCCGGACAACGGTGTTGGCCTGTGTCCTGTGTGCTCTCCCGGGGAGGTCCTCCGAGTCCTCCGGGTCCTCCGGGTCCTCCGGGTCCCCCGCGTGTCGCAAAGAGTATCGGGTTCCTGACTCCCGCCAGCGTCTCACCATCGTACATTATCCGGTTTTATTCAGACCATTATTATAACATCCAGCACCAAAGCGCCTCGATTCTTTTCTCTCTCTTTTTATTTATTGTTTGCGCGCGGAGGAAGAGATAGAGAGAGAGAGGGAGAGGGAGAGGGGGGGAGAGAGAGAGAGAGAGAGAGAGAGAGAGAGAGAGAGAGAGAGAGAGAGAGAGAGAGAGAGAGAGAGAGAGAGAGAGAGAGAGAGAGAGAGAGAGAGAGAGAGAGAGAGAAAGAGAGAGAGGGAGAGAGAGAGAGGGAGACGGCTGTCGCCTTGCCAAAAAATAAATTCCATCACTTAATTTGGTCATGAGCGTCATCCAATGAGTTACGAAACACTCGCTTGTTGTACTGCTGCGGCACTCTGCAGCGTTTGTTTGTAAAAGTAAATGACGAACTGCGCCTGGCCCTCTCCACAGGCAGGTCGTCTCTCCCTCTCTTTCCCTCCCTCTCTCTCTCTCTCTCTCTCTCTCTCTCTCTCTCTCTCTCTCTCTCTGTCTCTCTCTCTCTCTCTCTCTCTCTCTCTCTCGTCAGACCATTGGTGTCTAATCGATTTTCCCCTAGTGTTGATGGTCGCGCACGGGAGCGCGTTGTGCTCCCCCGGGACCTGTGGGCCGGGATGGCCAGGACTGCCGGGCCACGGCCGGGCCCACACAGGCTCTGGTGCACGGGCTCCGGGCCCGCTTAGGCCTGCTATGGTAATCATAGTTATTAGGGAGTCGCCATTGACAGCTGTTGGGCCCTCTGGCCGAGTAGAGGCCTTCGTGGGCAGGGCGGCTGCGTCCGGGGCGGGGGCGGGCTGCGCGGCCGGCTGCGGCACCCGGTGCAGGCACCCGCTGCCGCCTGGCCGACCCGCCTCGGAGACAGCCGCACCAGCCGCCCGCCCTGCCGATACCACCAACGAACGGCCGACCGCTAAGATGCGTTCGCGCCCCGCCCCGGTCACGCCCCCGCCACGCCCCGCCACGCCCCGCCACGCCCCCGGCCGCGGGCGGCCCTTCATCTGCGCGCGTGCCGGCCTCCCCCCCGAGCGCTGTTTGCCTTTCATATCGCAGTGCACAGCCTCTCTTTGTGTGCGCTGCGCGTGCAGAGTAGTAGGGGGTTCGGTTCCGCGGGGGTTTTGCGGGTGGATGGTCATTTGCAGCCCGTCCTCTATACTTGTATAGCCTATGGCATTGCAGTAGGACTCTGACACTCGTAGAGCCGGGTGTGCAAAACATCAAGAACAAGTTTTATTGCGACCAATCTATTTACCAATATTGTTACGAATTCTGTTTTTGTGGAATTTGTTGCGTATTGAAAAAAAAATTGGGACAGGGAGGAACAATATCACAGAGAGGGGAAAGGGGGGGGGGGGAATTACTACGATTATGTGTTTATCCTCTTTATCCATTCATAAGTTATCCGTTCATTAATTTCCGGTGATTGAAATAAAACGCTTGTATAAACAATGTAGCGGTAGATGGCAATTACCTGTCGACGCCGATCGCCCCCCTTCCTCCTCTACCTCTCCTACCTCTTCCTCCTCCCCGCTTGATATCCAGCCACTTTTCCCTTTCGTGCCGAAATCGTCCCCGCGTGCTGCCCGGCCCCTGTGCCCCCTGTGCCCCCTGTGCCCACATGTGCCCACATGTGCCCAGCGCCGAGCCTGCAGAGCCCCCCCCCCCCCTCCCTCCATCTGACGTGCTCGCTTCTTTCTTTGTTTCAGGTAAGTCTCACGGCTAATGCTGGGGCTGGAATGTCACACGGGCGACACTCGAGCCTGGCGGGGCGCGAGGGGGAGGAAGGCACGGTGAGTCCCAATGAAACTGGAAAATAACGGCAGAAACAGCGCTCGAAAATCCGGCATTTCAGCGCACCGAATAACAACGCCGTTTTCGAATCGATTGATTTCAACTGTTGGTCGGTTAAAATTAAACGCTTGGGTGTAAAATGTTTGTGACAGTTTGATCGTTAGGACTGACCTCCAAGGCATGGCCTGGCCACACACACACTCTACAGGCCCTGGAGTAGCACTTTCGGTTTCACATTTCCAGCCAGGCGCCATCGAAGACACTGGGTGGGTCGTTTAATAGAATGCACCTCGTGGGTAGTGACGTATAAACGCACTGCGAGGCGAGTGCGTATCGGATGTCCCGGCCCTCCCATGCTGCGCCCACCGTCACCGTCTCGCCTGCCTCGAATTAAATTTAAAAACAAAATGATGAGTCGGTGGGAAAATTTCGGTTTACGACGTGGTGTCTTTACAGTTTGGAGCGAGACTGAATTCACTGGCACCGATGTGGCAGGCGCGCAGGCCCCGCGCTTTGGCTGCTTTGGCAGCTCCTGCAATGGGATGTGGATCTTCGTATTCACGACCTGATGTGAAGGCCCCGGACCGGACCGGGCCGGGGTGAGCTGCCGGCCGCCGCTCTGCGAGGGGAAATGCAACATGCAGCTCTGATCCGCTGCTGCAACTGGGCTGGCCGCCCCCCGGACTTGTGGGGGTTCACGTAGGGGCCGTGCGTACCGCGTACCGTGGGTGCCGGCCGGGCCCCACCGGGTCCTGGGGGGACCGCACCGCCCCGCACCGCCCCGCACCGCCCCGCACCGCCCCGCACCGCCCCGCACCGCCCCGCACCGCCCCGCACCGCCCCGCACCGCCCCGCACCGCCCCGCACCGCCGCCAGGGAACCAGTTCTCTTCTGTCCACTTTTAACTTTGTTGGTTTCTTGGCCGGCCATCCGCACCACTTGGCGTGCCCCGGCGGCCGTCCGGCCAGGCCCGGCAGGCCCGGCCTCCTGGCCGTCGCCCGTCTCTCTCGCACTCACGCGGGGATCTGCCCCGCACATAACGAATGTTATAGGTTAGGTCAACAGGCAATCCTTCTTCTTCTCCCAGGGTTGTCGACGTCTGTCCAAAGAGCTTTGACTTGTCCGGCTCGCCCTCGTCTCGGTCTGGGAGTGGGAGAGCGGCTGGTAGCCGCCACCGCCGCCGCCTCACGAAGAAAGGGAATTGTTCGGATGACGGTTTGGAGGACGGCAAATTCGGGGAAATCCCCCAGCCGGCGCTCCCGCCCGCCCTCAAGCCGGCCTCTGTCCTGAACCCCTCTGCACAGCAGCGGCGGGGGCGAAAACGCGCGCAAATGCAAAAAGTTGGCTCCGACCGTGACAGGACTCGAACCTGCAATCTTCGGATCCGAAGTCCGACGCCTTATCCATTAGGCCACACGGTCTCGATGGACTGGGTGGCGTCGTGCGGCGGTGCGGTGGGCTTCGCTGCGGCTCCGCCGGCTCCGCTCCGTTCCGGCCGGGCCGAGGCGAGCAGCGCGCATTGCGCATGTCCGTGTCCGTGCACAGCTCGGCGCCGCGCCGCGGGGGGGGGGGGGGGGGTGATGGAGGCGCCAAACAGATACGGCACGGCCGCGGCTGTGTCCTGTGTCCGGCCGGACGTTGGTCACCGGCCCGCAGTGCCCGCAGTCTACGTGACGAGGCCGGGGCCAGGCCAGGCGCCACGGCCAGCCCATTTGCATCACCGTTCGCTTCGGAAAGAGAATGCAAATAGTTGTGGTGGTGGTCGCTGGCGCCGTGATCAAGCTGCTCCCAGAAATAATGTCATTCCCGCGCCACAGGGAACCTACCTTTATATCTGCCTCCGGCTGCTGCTGCTGCTGCTGCTGCTGCTGCTGCTGCTGCTGCTGCTGCTGCTGCTGCTGCTGCTGCTGCTGCTGCCGCTGCTGCTGCTGCTGCTTGCTGCCCGCGTTTCAAGAAAATCTCATTCGTTTTTATTTTCATTTGACCGCGTTGCATTCGTTGTTTATTGAATTTTAGGGAGAGGGGACGAGGGAGTGGGGTACTTCTCCCGTATCAACCTGGCACCATGACACGCGCACAACGGGAGAATATTACACGCGTACACGGTCGTGACAACCGTTGTGACAGCGGAGACCCAGGGGGTCGGCAGAGGGCTGAGCAGGGCTCCTCGGGGGGCCACCGGGCACCCGAGCCCGTACCCGTACTCCGCATCTTGATGTGTCCCGTCTCAAACTGTCTGGCGACGTGACGCCCACTCCCCTCCCCCCTCCCCCTCGCCTTTTACCCACTCCCCTTTCTCCCTCTTGCCTTGCATCCAGCTCGAAATACGGCCTGCGGTCGCCGAAACAACTAACAAGAGTTTGCATATTCTGTCATCCCCCCCCCCCCCCCTCTCTCTCTCTCTCTCTCTCTCTCTCTCTCTCTCTCTCTCTCTCTCTCTCTCTCTCTCTCTCTCTCTCTCTCTCTCTCTACCTACCTCGTGGTGCACCGCGCAGAGTTTCGCATATCTTTTGTCCTTCTTCGGTAATGCAGTAATAATATAAACGTCTAAAATAAAAGCACGATTGCGTGCGTGAGCGTGGACCCGCGCACACGGGTAATCGACATAAATATTATGGCCGCTATTTAAATCGGTTCCGGGTACTGCACATGTGCGGAGACGCTATATGACTAGGACTAGAAAAGATGACTGCCTGTACCATGTTAAGGCCCGAAGCAGTGGTCATACACACGACGCTCCCGTTTTGAATCTGCCTCCTGGACCAAAGGGTAGTTTTGTGCGTTCCACCTGGACCCTAAATCTAAAACGTTTAATCCGTAGGTCTAAACTATATAGACACGGGAGCAAAACTCAAGACACAGGCGTTAATCGTTTAGTGCCTGGCGCTAATCGTTTAGTGCCTGGCGCTAATCGTTTAGTGCGTTCCCAGACTTTCGGCCTGGGGACTAAACGTCCTGTGCCCAGAGCCAAAATTTTTCCCAGTGCTGCTGTGCGAATCTTAGAGTAACGAATTTCTTAAATCATTTTCAGAATAATATTCATAATACAGGAGAATGATTTTTACTCCCTCGCATACCCCCTCCCGCTTCTTCTCCCGAGGATCCTCTTATTCACTTATGTTCCGCATGAAAAATGTTCCGTCGTGTTCCGGATGAATATTTGATGGCAGGGCCGTAGCCAAGACTTGGCACTTAACGCCGTGGTCCCGGTGGGTCCCGGTGGGTCCCGGTGGGGCTCGTGCGCCGGCGTCACCACTCACAGCGCCCTCTCGCGGATGCCCTCGGCACCTGCGCTGCTGCTCGCCGTCTTAGTTGTTTCGTCGGTGGATGCGTTATAATATTTTCCATACCTATAATTCTGTTTTCTCATATCGCAAGAAAGGTTCGCGAAGGACTACATTTTTGCTTTCCTTTATTTTCGCCCATTGTATTTCTTTACGGCGTTTGTTGTTTCGGCGCACGTAGCGGCACGTCGTTATGTCAGCCTGTGGGTTTGAAACGACCCGGTACCCCTTACAGGCCGTCAACAAAGGTGACCACTGCTCTGGCCATGACGGGCCGGGCCGGGCCGGCCGCGAGGAGAATGACATCGTGATGAATTCCTTCGATTTTTACCATTATTTCTCCGCCGTATCTGAACGATATATACAAACACACACACACACACACACACACACGCACGCACACGCGCGCACACACACACACACACACACACATTGAAAAGGGGCAAAAAAGTAAATCTGACCGGATCTGCGCGCATTGCGGCTCCCGAATAGGTCCATCTTCTTTCAAGACTCGTTTTCCACCTCCACGTTTGCTTTCCGTATTTGCCCGGCGTCGCCCCTCGGGTCCTCTCGGGTCCCTCCACCTCTCGCCACGCCTGCGGCCTCCACACCGCTGAGTCACCTCGCCTCACCTGTCCAAGTGCCGCATTGCGATGCCCCAGATGCGGCCTGTGTGATACGCCCAGCGGCAGCAGCGGTGGCAGCAGCGGTGGCAGCGGCAGCAGCGGTGGCAGCAGCGGCGGTACCATGGAGTCGCCTCGCCTCTCCCAGCTCTGCCAGACAATTTGACGCTGGTCGCGGAATTTCTTGGAAATGATGCGACAGTCCGTGCCGTCCATCAGGCCGATGTGTCGGCTGCCATGCCGGGGCGGTGCGCAGCGCGCAGCCGTGCGCCGGATCCGACGCAGCCGCCCCGGGTTCGAATACCAGATGCGTCGGTTTGTCCGCGTCAAAAGCAAGCCGTCTGCCGGCGTCGGCCACGGCGTGGCGCAGCCACCATTCATTCACAATTTTTTTTTTCATATTTCTATTTTATCATCCGTGCTTTGAGGAACAAAAAGAGGGATCAGTTGGTGGGAGCAGAGAAATGGAAAATTTATACCGTTAGGTAGGAGGCGACGGATAGAGTATATTTGAATTTTTGTTTAAAATCGTGTTTGGTCAGTGAATAGGCGTGATAATATGTGGATAACTTACTTTCCGACTGAATTACTGCTCCATGTTTCCAATTCCTAATGATGTTTATAATTTAAATATTTTTATTTTGCCGTGTATTTGTGTCTGACGCCGATGCATCGTGCCTGCGGGGGCTGTTCCTCCGCTCCGATCAGAAAGGGGGAGAGAGACGTAGGCCGGGGGACAGGAGTGAGTGAGAGAGAGAGAGAGAGATACAGAGGATGAAGGAGTAGGAGGCGCGGCCCCTTTGATCGCCGCGCTGAGAACCCGTTGACACATTACCGTGTACCCGGCCCACGGCGGCCCCAGCGGCCCCACGGCGGTTTGTAACGAGACAGCGGCTTGCTGCCCGGACCGCCCCGTCCGGCACGGATAGAGACGTGATTATTGACGCAGAAATTCAAGAAATATAATGGAAGTGCGGGGGGGAACACAACACAAACGGCGAATTTTGATAATTGTCTGCAAAGTATTCTCGTAGGCGCAGCGCCGCCTTCTCACATCATTGATAATTTCCGCAGAGTGACGCGGGAAAATTCAAATGAGGCGCCCTTTCCCGCCGTGGGCAGCCGAGGGCAGCCGAGGGCAGCCCAGGTTAGCCGTGCAGTGCCGCCAACCCCGGCCGTCTCATTCGCGCCCAATCCTGTTCAACACTCGTTATTTATGCCCCGCGCGCGACGCCGCAGCCAAAGGGCCGCCGGCCGGCCGCTTTTGGTTTATTTTCGTATTTATTTAGTGAGGCACAACCGAGGCCGTAATTGGCCGCCAACAAGTCCGCTCTGCCGGCTCTGCCGTTACTTTGTGTTCCTACTCACCCCCCAGGTGCCCCAGGCCTCTCTGTTCCCTGTTGTGTTGGCCCTCTGGCGCCGGCTTCGGCTCGGCTCTCGCCTTGTCGGCACTCATTGATTAGGCTCTCATTTTGTCGGCGTTTCTGATTGGTTCGGATTGAGCGCACGGACGTCGTGTGTGTGTGTGTGTGTGTGTGTGTGTGTGTGTGTGTGTTTGTTTAGCGCTCATGTTTATTATTGTTCTTGTTATCCGCCCGTTAGTTTATCGGCCCGGATACTGCGCCCTGACAGCAGCGGTGGCGCATTGGTCATTGCATCGCGATTATTAAGCACATATTCCGAAGGGTAAGTGTTGTGGGGGGGGGGGGAGCTCCGAAGGATGCTGGCGCCGGCGCCTGTAGGCATGGTGTCGCTGGGATGACGCCGTGTGAATGGCTTGCGGTCGCCGTGTGTGTGTGTGTGTGCGGTGCTGCAGCTCAGCCGTGCCGTCTCCTGACACGGCCGCCACGTTGTGTGTGTGTGTGTGTGTGTGGCGTAGTGGTATTTCCGGTCTGTAATATTCCTCATGTCGTTTACAAATTGGTTTAAGTATAGCTTTTTGAAAGGGGGCCGTGTATGCACGTTTGACTCTGAATGGTTGTTTTTAAGTACGTCCATATGAGATGTTGTCCCAAGTGCAAACCTATTTCGGTCCGTCCTACCAGCGCACGCACGGTGCCCGGTCGGTAGGCAACCCCGACTGCTGAATGCACACGCGTGTCGTGCGGGCTGGCCTACCCTACACTCGCAGGCGTCGCGCGCCACTGTGTCGCGCGGCGTATAGGAGAGGAAATTCGGACGTGTATATTGTGGGGAAATGCGTAGCCCTAAGGTTGGCAGTAAAGCGCCGGTACCGGCCGGCGCCCCCTTGTTCGCGGTCTCCCTGACAACACTGTTCGACGCTCCCAGTTGGCAAATAAACCCCGGCTTGCACTGACGTGTCGCCTGTGATTCCCCGCCGTTTCCTCACAATCAGAAGTGGGATAGTGAACCGTGAGCCATGCCGCGCAGAGAAGAACGGGAGAGACGGGAGCGCCGGGAACGTGAAGAGAGAGACCAGGAGCGAGAAGAGAGGATGGAGGGCATCCTTCGGACTTGGGTGCAGAGCAGCGAGGCCCTGCAGACCCACACCGCCAGCCTCGTCGAGCGCGTCTCCGACACCATGACCGCCCTCCCGGCAGCCCTGTCGTTTCGCCGATCTGGTGAGCGGGTGCAATGCCCAAGGTTTGATGGTAGTCGAGCGTGGGGTGTTTTCCTTGCCCAATTTGAAAGCGCCGCCACGGAGGGGAACTGGTCTCTGGAGGAGAAGGGGCGTCGTCTCCTGTGCTCGCTCGAGGGCCAGGCCGCCAACCTGGTGCAGACGCTGCCCCGCGGAAGCTACCTGAGCTACACCGCCCTGTGCGCCCGCCTGGCGGAGCACTACCGTCCCGACAACGAGACGGAGCTCGCCGAGGCCGAGTTGGAGCGGCGCAAGCAGCGCGCCGACGAGCCCCTGCGAGACTACGCCACCGATGTCCTGCGTCTGGCCCGCACGGCCTACCCCACTTGGCCGGAGCAGATGCTGCAAACCACCGCCCGCAAGGCGTTCATCGGCGGGTTGGCCAACGCCGAGGTGAAGAAGCAGCTGCGCTTGCGCCGCCCTGCCTCCTTCACCGAGGCCCTCTCCGACGCGCTGCATGTAGAGACCGCCGTTGAGGAGGACCAACCAGCTGGTAAGCGACCCCGCCTCCAAGTCAACCAGGTTGCAGGTGCCTCTTCGTCGGCGGTGACCCCCGACCAGCCGGACGCCGCTGCCATCTCCGGTTCCGGCGCCATGACCCCCGACGTCGCTGTGCAGCGTGCCGCCACCGCTGCCGCCCCAGTCGACGCAGTCTCCAAGCAGCTGAAGGAGCTCGTCGACAAGCTGGCTGGCCTCGCCCGGGCCCTGGAGAAGCCTGCAGAGAAGCTGTGCTATGAGTGTCACAGGCCGGGTCATTTTGCACGCGACTGTCCCGACCCTGCGGCGCGGCGCCCTAACAATGCGCCCTGCGACCGCGGCGAGCGCCGCCGCGAGCGCAGCCGCAGCCCCGGCCGCCGCGGAGACAGCCCCCGTCGCCGCAGAGACAGCCCGCGTCGGGACCACGACAACAAAAGGGCGGGAAACACCAAGTAGTCGCGCCGGTGGGCACGGTCGCGGCTACCTCTTCAACTTCATCCTCCCCGGCCCAACCCGAACGAGTGCAGTCCTCGCCCCCAAGCCACCGGTCCAAGTAACTTGGCACATTGAAGGGACTATCTGCGGTAAGCCATGCCGCGTGGTTTTCGACCCGGGCGCAGCCGTGACCATCCTCAAAAAGGGCTTTTTGACAACTGTGCCGTTGCCTCCGTCTGCGCTGCGCTGCCGCGGTGCCTTTGCTAACTCGACTGCCTCCAGCACCCTCCTCGGCCCCCGCGAAGTCTCCATCTCTCTCGGCGGACCTACTGTGCAAGTGTACGTCTTCGAGGCCGACACTCACGACGGCTGTCTACTAGGAGCAGACTTCGTAGCCGCCCACGTCCGCACCTTCGACGTCGACGCCGACAGACTTCGGCTGCGCAACGGGCAGATGGTCCAGATGACACGAGTGACTGCTCCCGTGCTGCTGCAACCCGTCAGCATGCGCGTCGTCGCGGCGGAGACGGTTCCTGTTCCGGCTGGAGAGAGAATCGACGTGGCCGTGTCGGTGAAAGGGTGTGACATCATAAGCAACGGTGTCTGTGTTTCTCTTGCTACCCCTAACCCTCAAGGGCCCGAGGAGCGGGGGGAGCGGGGTTCCACAACCCGATGTTTCGGTTGCACTCTTGACCCTAGCCGGAGGGCAGTCGGGGATGAGGGTTCCCCCGCAACGGTCGCAGCCTTCAACGGACGTTCGGCCCAATCTCACCGACGTTCGCACCGTGACTGGTACGCAGTGTGCAGTGCAGAAGGTGACACTCCCTCCAGGTCTCGAAGTACAAAGTTCGCTGCTGGCCGCCAATGACGGGCGCATCGTCGTCCGCGTGTGGAACGCTGCAAAGCGGCCACGTGTCCTGCGGCAAGGCCAGTGCGTGCTGCAGCTGGCTGTGCGAAGTTTGGCGCCTGTCAGCAACGCCAAGGCCGTCACCACATCTCGTCCTGGAGAGCTGCCCCATCCTCTGGAAGCCCTCATTGCAGAGAGCAAGAGAGCTCAGTTGTGACTCAGGTTTCGCTCTTTGTAAACCAGAAAGCTGATGACTGGGATTTACAGGT
>CM076246.1:6788486-6923486 GCA_038380765.1 Odontothrips loti
GGCTTCTCCCGGTGCCATCCACTTCACTTGAACGTTTGGGAATTGGAAAAAAAAATGATAAAAAACGTAGATGACGACGCGGGTGCACGTTTATGGCAAAGGGGGAAAAACACGCGTTTCTCCTGCTCCGCGCGCGTGTAGACTTAGAAAAAAAAAGAAAAAGAGGAAAGCATTAGTTTTCATCTGGGGACGTTTCTTTTGGTCTCCGTGGCGCCACAGCAGGGGTTGGTTATTGATGCTCCACTTTACTCTTGTGATTGGATATTGATTTCGCTGTGTGTGTGCGTGCGTATGTCTGTGTGCGCGCGCGTGGAAGGTCGAGGAATGAGCTGGAGGAGGAGGAGGGCTGGCAGCACCAGGTGGGAGGGGGTTTATTTATTTTTCATACTCCCGTGGAGATTAGCGTGTAAAGTGACCCTTAATGTCTGACGTCGAAGGGCTAAGTAGCCGCACCTGCGCCCCGCCCTGGGGCTGAGTAGGTTCGGAGGGGGTGGAGGCGTGGAGCCCCGTCGCTGTGTGGATTGCTGTTAAATTTTTCATACTGACGCCGCCCGCGGTGTTGGCTGCTTTGAGACCGGTGTGTGCGTGTCTGTGTAAAGGTCACCGTAACCATGAAGCTAAAACCGTTCCAATGGCCCTTATAACTCTCTGATGAGAGCGGGGAGCGGATGCTAACGACCTGTCAGTCTGCCCTGTCGGGGTATCAGCGGGCTTCGGCTTGGGCCTCGGGTAGGGGGTTGTGGACCTGTCCGCTCCAGTACAGGGCTCGTGCCCGGCGTGGCCCGGCGTGGCGCAACCTGCCCTGCCCGGCCCTGCCCTGCCCGGCCGGAGCACGCGGCTGGCTATTAGGCGGTATGGAGCGCCTTTTAGTGTATCGTCGAGGTTTTCGTGCGCCGTGCGCCGCCCGCAGCGATACCAATATCGCGTCCCGTCCGAGGCCCCCGGAGCCCCCGGAGCCCACCGGAGCCCCCTGGAGCCCCCCGGTGTCCCCCGGAGCCCCCGGTGCCTTTCCGAACCCCCCCGGAACCCCCCGGAGCCCCCCGAAGCCCCCCGGAACCCCCCGGAGCCCCCGGAGCCCCCTAGAGCCCCCCGGAGCCCCCCGGAACCCCCGGAACTCCCCGCCCGTCCCGGCCGGCCCGTACGTCGCCGCCGCCGTCGCTGCAGCCCGTGTAAATAAATTGAGCGGCCACGCCAGAGGCCGTCCCGTCCCGTCCAGGGCAGCCAGCCGACCGGCCGACTAGCGGCGGGCTTTGGCGGCGTGCGTGCGAGCGGCGTGCGTGCGTTCGTGCGAGCGTGCGTGCGTGCGTGGGCCCGACGGGGCACTCGTCCCGCACCGGGGGCGCACGAATTATTGGAGACGATGCACGCGCGCGCGTTTTGTGTGTGTGTGTGTGTGTATACATATATATATGTGTGTGTGTGCGTGTGTGTGTGTGTGTGTGTGTGTTTCTGGTTGCGGGTTACAATACCGGCATTGATAGTGGCATAACGTACAAGTGAATCGAATGCTGGTCTGGCCGCCGGCGCACCACATTGCAGCGATGCGCCAGCTGACGTCCCCCGGCCCGGCCCGGACCCTCCAGACTGCCGCTGCCCGGAGCGACGTGTGTGGGGGTGGAGGGGGCGGAGGGAGCGGGGGCGGGCGGCGGGCGGTGGGGGATGACACTTGACTGGCTAATCGCAGATACCCTTCATTGATTATACCGACCACGTAATGAAAAGTTCCGGCCCCGAGCGGCGGTGCGAGCCCGGCTTCCGCTTCTGAACCCCCCCCCCCCCCCCCCCCCCCCCCCCCCCCCCGTCCCCCATCCCACTCTGCACCCCATGTTTCTTTCGACCTCAAAAATTACCCGGCGTAATATAGTAGATAAATAATGTCCGCGCTCATGTCTGTCAACAATTTGGTCTCGGTAACAGGATCTCTCGCCCTGAGTTATTTGTCCACGAGCGAAAAGGCTTGCGTGTCCGCTTCGCGTGTTTGCTTGACCACGCCCTCCGGCCCGCCTCTTTGCCCGCCCCCTTGCCCGCCCCCTTGCCCGCCCCCTTGCCCGCCCCCTTACCCGCCCCCGGCCCGCCTCCTCACTGGAGGGGTGCGCGTTGTCCATCACTGGTCTGGCATGCGTCGTGTTTGTTGTGTAGTTATCAGAGCGCATACTGATTCTGCTCTGCCGTTTTCTGCGTGTTTCAGGTACGTAACAGTATACGGAGGGAGCCGTTGTTGCCGTGCCGTGCGGTATGGCCACGCTGCGTACAGGTAGGGCGAGTCCGCGCCCAGAGGGCCGGCATCGTGTGCAGCCCTGCGGTTCCTTGCGGTGTGCCCTGCAGCCCTGCAGTGTGCCCTTCAGCCCCTGCAGGCGGCCCTGCAGCCCTTGCAGTGTGCCCTGCAGTGTGCCCTTCAGCCCCTGCAGGTGGCCCTGCAGCCCCTGCAGTGTACCCTGCAGTATGTGCCCTTCAGCCCCTGCAGGCGGCCCTGCAGCCCCCGCAGTGTGCCCTGCAGTGTGCCCTACAGCCCCTGCAGGCGGCCCTGCAGCCCCTGCAGTGTGCCCTGCAGTGTGCCCTTCAGCCCCTGCAGGCGGCCCTGCAGACCCTGCAGTGTACCCTGCAGTGTGCCCTTCAGCCCCTGCGGTGTGCCCTGCAGCCCCTGCAGTGTGCCCTGCAGCCCCTGCAGTGTGCCCTGCAGCCCCTGCAGTGTTCCCTGCAGTTTGCCCTGCAGCCCCCGCGCGGCGTGTGGCGCCGCCCGCGAGATGGATGTGGTTTTAAGTGCGCTGGTTAAGCCCCGGCGACACGGTTGACGTTACAAATGGGGCGCCAGCGCGGCCGCCTTCAGTCTCCCCCCCCCCCTCCCCCTTCTCTGTCCCCCTCCTGCCCCCCCCCCCCCCCCCGTTTGAACCCCCTGCTCCACCCTATACCCCCCAATCCTCTCCCCCGCGAGCACCGCATGCACCAGCCTAAGAAAAACACCCTAGGATTTCTCATATTTTGGGGAAAGTATCAAAGGCGCGCACCAGTCCCGACTGCAGCAGCAACAGCAGCAATAACAAAACATGGCGCGCGGATACCGGCGGGGACAGCTGAGACGGCGGCGGCCGGCAGCACATATAGAAGGCGTTGAGTTATTCTCGTGTTGTGTGTGTTGTGTGGAGTGGCCCGGCCCCCGGCCCGGCCCCGCTCCCCTGTCCTCTCACTCGGAACGAGACGAGGTGACATCCTCGGGAGATGAAGCGTTCACTGTTAATTGCCTGCAGCAATCTCCTCCTCTGCCTCCCCTGCACACACACGCACACACACGCACACACACACTTATACACACACAGGCACAAGGGCGTGTGCCCCGGTCGATGTGCTGCTGCTTCTGCTGCTGCTGCACTGCTGCTGGCGCCGTGCGCTGAGGCGGCTAGGCAACCCGCTGCTCAGCCGTGCGCTGGCGCGGTATCACCGTGATCGCAGGCGCTGGCCCTCAGCCCCTGGACCCGACGGCCGGGAACATTACTTTCCCGCACGTGGGTTACCCTTCTCTCTCTCTCTGTCTCTGTCAGTTTTTCTGTCTCTCTCTTTCTCTCTGTCTCTTTCTCTGTTCGCCCCCTCCCCCCCCCCCCGGTCGCCCATTCCCCGTGTTCCCGCTGAATCGTTAAAAGTACGAATTTACCAGCCCTCTCCTGGCAAGCTCAGCACCCTACGACCTGTTTGCCGTATTAAATTTAATCCTTCCGGACAGCAGCTTAGCCTTTACGAAAACCGTGCAACTTGCGGTCCGTCGCTGAGAGTTTATCGCAGGGCAGGGGCCTTTGTGCTGCGAGAGGAATTAGTTGGGAAAACAATTTTCGCGCGGCGGCCCCAAAACACGCTCAGGGGGTGATGATGTTCCTTTTTCTTTTTCTCTGTCATTCTGTGAATTAAAACGGGGTGCCGCGGGCCGTGCGCCGGCCCTGTCATTTGTAATACACCACCACGCGGGCTCCGCCGGGGCGGGGCTGGCCGGGGCGGGGCAGGGTGCGAGTATTTTTAGGGTTTATTGTTCCCCAGGGGGCGGTGGGGTGGGCCTCGGCTGCTCCGACTTTTGGCAGGGTAACGCCCCCGCCTCGGAGGCTCGGGGTTAATGTGCCCACCTGAGAAGTCTCTATTCTGCTCAGCAATTCGAGAAAAGGATAAATGGAGCAGAGCTTTGCGGGCGTCGAGCGCCACCAGAGTGCATTTTTGCTGCAGTGTATGCTAATGCTGTTGCTAAATGATTTCGGCGCCACACTGATAGTCGAGCAGATAGTACTCCGCCCCCGCCCCGCGGGTGAACGTTTTTTACGATTCCCGCCTCCTGCTTGTATCTGTTTTCCTTTTTTTTTTTTTTAAATTTGAAAGCGCGCACCGTGGCCGCGAGAGGTGTGGTGAGAAATGGTCCGTTTGCAGCGCGTGAGGCTTGAGGGCGGCGGCGGCGGCGGCGGCGGTGGCGGCGGCGGCGGCAGCGGCGGCAGCGGCGGTGCCGTGTTTCACCGGAAACAAACAGCAACCGCCTTGTAATAAATTCGGGCCGTCGCTCGCCGCCGGCCTCGCTCCCGTGTGCTGCGCCGCTGCCGCCGCTGCCGCCGCTGCCGCCGTCGCGGGGGTGGGAGGGAGATGAAGTATAGGCCGCGCCAAAGACCGAACAGAGACAGAGATAGTACAACCGAAAATGGGCCGTTTCTAGCGGGGACCGCGGGGTGTCCGCACCGTTTCGCGTTCTAGAAACCGGGCAACATCCGAATTCGCAACGATGAAATATCTCGAGGAATAATTGTTATCGGCGCATTCGTGCATATCAGTTTTCTGAGACAGTGCCTGAGGGAGAGATGTTGGCTGCGGGGGACTTCCGGCCAGCCAAGCAGAACACACACACGCCACACACACACACACACACACACACACACACACACACACACACACACACACACACACGCACACACACCCGCACACACACACACGCGCGCGCACGCACGCACGCACGCTTCACCGCGGCGGGTACCACTCCACAGGAGGACTCTGGACACGCCCGCGAGTCGGAACAAAATGGAGGCTCACCGTCATGCCTGGGAGACGCTAGAAATTCGATTGGCCCGACGTGAGAGAGAGAGAGAGAGAGAGAGAGAGAGAGAGAGAGAGAGAGAGAGAGAGAGAGAGAGAGAGAGAGAGAGAGAGAGAGAGAGAGAGAGAGAGAGAGAGAGAGAGAGACAGAGTGAGTCGCTAAAAGGTGCGGCGGGTCGCTTCTCCATTGTTCGTCGCTGGCAAAGCATCGCCTTTCCACCATCATGCTGCATGAGAGCCTCGGCCTCCCCTTCTCGTATCTCTTTCAATTTCCTCTTTATGCTTGTACATCTACTCTGCCATGCACTCACACACACACAATGCGCTCAAACCTTTCCACACCGACAAAACATTTCATACATGTACTCACGTCACAGAGTGATGCATAAATGCGAGCCGCTGTGTCATATTTTGAGGTTCCATATACTTAGAATAGGCGGGTGAATTTTTTAAGAATAAAAAGGTCTTCTTTTTTCTTTTATCTTTTTATGGATTCTGTATTCGTTTTGATGTTACAATGACAAAAAAGATCAACAGCGATCCGGGGCAGTAAATAATATTGCACATTCAGTATGTAGTTGTCGGTTTGTATTCACGCTTGTGTATAAATAGGTCGGTAAAGCATCCCTATATAAATTCGCTCGTTAAAGCCTTAAAAAGTACAATGAGTAGATTAATTTTAACGCCTTACCTTTTCTATAATTCTCTACGGGTAACAAAAATGTGCGGAAAGTTCACGTGTAAAAGAGGCGTCGTAATTGAGATCCATTCCTTATCGTATAACATTATATTGCAGTCGAAAATGCTGAACCAATGAACTCTGCAGCTAAGAGGAATCGCTCAGCGTGACTGTTGGGTAATCGTTTTAGTGCTATGTACATTAAATTAGGGGTAAAACAACTGGTTTTGCGGATTATAACCGAATCTATCGCTGTCACTAAGAAAAAAGATAAAAAACACAAATGTAACACAAATATTTAAAACACAAGTTCAACGAAATATAGAATTTGTACGTATACATGAGACACGAGTTTCGAGGCATAACTTCTGTCCATCTGGTGTGTCTGCTGAGACTAGCATATTCGGGGTGACAAGTCAGCGCTTCACCATCACAACCAAAAATCACTGCTCTCACTTCATTCACTCACGCAGTCTTATATCTTCTTTTTCCCTTCTTACTACACAGGGGATTGAAGTCAACAAAAAGGAATTATTCGAGGGGGGGGGGGGGAAACTATAACAAAGTAGTTTGTAATACTAGTCCGCGTTGCCCTATCACGAACGACGCACGCACACACACACACACACGCGCTCACACACTCTGGCCTGGCGGCACGAGTATCGGGTGTCGATGTTGTCGTTTCCATGGCAACGGCCCCTCCAGGACACTCCAGGGCCCGCTGGGAAGCTTTCTGCGCGCGAAACACCGCGGCGTGCGTGTCCTGGAGGGGCCGCCGCCGGGGACTTGGGCGCTGGAGGCAGCTGCTCGCAGCTGTTACAGCTTCTCCAGCGAGCGGCTGTTGGTAAGCAGCTCCCGCGTCAGGCGCCACACCTGCTTGGCGGCGTTCTCCAGCGCGCTGGGGGACTTGCCCTTGAACAGGTCCAGGTTGGGCAGGAAGTAGTGCGGGCAGCGGCGGCACTGCAGGCACGAGATGAGCTGCAGCAGGATGCCGTTGATGCGGTCGCCGAGCGTCGCCTCGTCC
Source organism: Odontothrips loti (assembly GCA_038380765.1). Classification (NCBI taxonomy): domain Eukaryota; kingdom Metazoa; phylum Arthropoda; class Insecta; order Thysanoptera; family Thripidae; genus Odontothrips; species Odontothrips loti. Next base: position 6,795,242 of record CM076246.1, read on the forward strand.
CACTCCATCTCGCGCGGGTGCTTCTCGCACTCGTACAGCAGCAGGGTCTTCATGTGGTAGCTGGTGACGGGGTTGCCCGGCAGGTCCAGGTGGCGGTCGCGCAGGGTCTTGAGCAGCGACAGGCAGCGGCGCCGGCAGCCGCCCTGCAGCAGCCGCGTCTCGGCGTCCGTGAAGGACAGCACCCAGGCGTCGCCCTCCATGGCGGACTGCTTGCCCTGCATGGCCACCGACTCCTTGCTCAGCAGGTCGAAGCCCTCCGTCTTAACCTCGGCCACCAGGTTGGGGTGCGGCCAGGGGATGTGCGGGATGGGCCAGTGCGCGGCGGAGCGCGGCCACACGCCGCTGCACTTGAAGGCGGGCGTGATCTGCACGATGTACCTCTCCCGGATGCGCAGCTTGACCTGCGGAACGGAAATGTGGTAGTGAGTGAGGTGCAGCCCGCAGGGGGTGGGAGTGAGAGAGGTCCGTAACCCACCTCTGTGGTGTCCGCGATCATCTTGACGGAGTCCCTGTAGGCGCACTTGTCGCACGCCTGCGCCACCAGCGTCTGGAACCTGGAGCGAATCTTCCTCGCTGACAGGTATCCGGACGCGGTGATGAACTCCACCCACAGGGACATTGAGCGCTTGCGGCCATCAGAGAGCTTGAGCACCGCGCACCCGGGGAGGGAACCGTCGTCCACGAAGTTGAAAACTCCTGCTTGGATGAGGCAAAGCAAAGGGAAGCTATTTAATTCCGACGGGGGAGGCGGCGTCCAGGCTATAGCTGTCGAGATCTCGCATTTGCAGAGAGTAAATTTTAGCTGAAATCGTTGAGCAAGAGCTCCAGACACCCTGAAACTGATGCAACTCATGGCCGGCCATGACAAAAGTCTCAGTGGTGCACGCTTGGCTGCGTGGTAATGGCGCAAACTCTGAGGGGAGAAAAATTAAAAACTCGTACGAGTTTGTTTTCCCCTGCTGTTACTTTTATACGTCATGTCTGCTTGCGAGCAAAATATCTCTTTCGAGGCTTGTTTATATTTAATTAGGACACATCGTTTGGAGTGTGCTTACTGTGCGCATTTAAAAAGAATATCAAACAACACTGAAAGTGAAAAGAAGAAATAAATGTTAGAGTATAAAGCAACAGTAAGCGTAAACATGCAACAAAAAATAGAATAACAATCAAAATAAAGGCATGCCAAAAAATAAGTATGATCAGAAAAAGAAAACGAACCAAACTACGGCCGGGGCAGTCCGTTCGTTTGGAACCGTTCTGAACGCACCCATTTGGTTGAGGTACAGCACCACCTCGAACTCGCCGGGGGAGACGACGTCCAGCCCCTCGTAGCGGCCATTGCACTCGGTCAGCGACGAGATGAACCTCGGCTCCTGCACCTCCACCTCCTTGAGCACGTCCTGCACCACCTTGCACACCTGCAAGCAGCAACAGACAATGCTGCTTTTTCCTGTTTTTCCCCCTCTCATCTCGGCGTGTGTCAAAAATTTTGTCGGGAGTGGGAAAGAGGTGGAGAGAGGGAAAGTAATGAGAATTGTGGTTGTGGCGTGGCTGATAATTGTGTGCCAACTGTGTGCGAATGTAATCTGCACTGCTCCAGGCATTTTTCTGAAGCTATATAATGACGGTTGGTTTGCGTAAATTGTAATACGCCTGTTCTTTTCGCGAGTCAATTCGTATATATTTTTCGCGTCGGTCGGGTGCGTTGGTAACCCCCCAGGTACCCCCCGCAACGCCTGCGAACTCAGGTCCCCCAGGTGCCCGGCGTATAATGCGGATTATAAATGGATAGTGATCACGAAATCGGACCGAACACCGAACTGGCCGTGCAAATGGCAATGCTGCTGGCCGCTCGTTGTTTTGTTTCTGTTGGGGAAACTGGATGCTCCAAATATTGCAGAGGCCGAAACGTTCACACTGAATGTACAGTGGCAATCGTGTCCAGAATTTTCGTCATGTTTTTGTGCAACGCAGCGGAAAATCGAGGAAAAGTCGGTGATGGTCGTGGCAGTGTTTGGTTTGGGTCCCGCAGCGCGCGGGCGTGTCGGGCAGGCCGGCTCGGTTTTTGACAGCAGCTGAGCAGCCGTGCGGCTTATACTGCAGCCCGTTGCAACTTTTCTTATTTCTCTCTCCGTCTCGCTCGCTCTCTTTGAAGGGATAATCCCGCAGCTCCGTCGGCTCCCTTTGTGCCTCAGTGTCCGCCTGGATGGACTGCACCGCCAGCAACAACAACAGGGACAGTAGGGGGCAGTCGGGCGTGCCTGCTGGCGCCAGCCTAGCCCCCCGAGGGCCCCCCGCCGGTAGCACACACGGTAGCGAGCTCGGAACGACAGTCATCATTTCGCTCTCGTCTACTTCGAAGAACATTCCATGTTCTTCGAAAACGTGCCGGAGAGAGGGTGTTTCAGCCAGTTCTCATTTTTTAAGAATTATTTCAGACCTGAGAGTCTGGATATCGGCGTCGTGCTGGCGATTAATTTACGGTCCTGGCAGGCGTCACGGCGGGGCGGGGCCGTAAAGACGTCCCGGATGGCTCCGGTGGCGCCCCGCCGCGCCCCGCCGCAGCCCTCTTTATATTCCCAAAGTCCGCGTGGGGTCCCCGGGGCCCCGACCACTCCGGCCCCAATTAGCACGTGTTACGCGTTATGGTACCCTTCACGGCGGCCCCACGACGGCCCCACGACGCTGGCCACACCGGCGCCAACAGCTAGTTCGGACTTTATTTCAGTTTTTCTGCGCCGGTCACCCGGGCGACATATCGGCGGCGCTGATTCGGTTTTGTGCCCCCTGCTTTGCAGGCGGCTGTCATCGCAGCAGCAGATAGGGGCGAGAATGAGAGCGGGAATAATACTGTCGGATGACATGTGTGGTGTGTGTGGAGGGTCATGTAGCTGGCCGCCGTGCGCACCTCTCTGATCGTCTTGGCGATGTGCCCCTTGCGCGTCTGCACGCGCTCGCCGTAGTATTTGTTGATCTGGTAGAGTAGCTTGGACTGGGCGGAGAGCATGTCCGGGGGCACCAACATGTTGGCGCGTGGCGGCGTGTCGGGTCCAAGAGGCGTCCAGGAGGTAATCCACAGAGGCGGTAATCCAAGGGGCAGCACACTCACACATACACACACGCACTGATCACTCACGGAGCTTATCACACAAGCTTATCACTGGGCGAACTGGAACTGATTTCTCTCTCTCTCTCTCTCTCTCCCTTTAGTATACGGTGGGGTATCACAGTGGGGTTTGAGCCGTTTGACTTCCTCAGCGCCCCCCGCGCTCGAGGGTCACGGCCTGGACGACGGCCTGGACGGGAGTCTGGGTCCCTGGGGTCCGCGATGGGGTCATGGCAGGCGTTGCGAGGTGCCGTGCGTGCGTGCGTGCTGCGCGTGGGACGCGTTGCCCCCGACGACGAGTCGACCACTGGAGAGGCAGCCACGGCCGGCCCGGCCCCCGCCCAGGCCCCCGGCACCAGCGCCGGCAGGAGCAGGGGGAAGCACCAGCGCCGGCCAATGAGAGAGCAGCTCGCTCCGGATTGGCTGGCGGCCGGGTCGGAGGGAGGGGCGGGCTGGGGGCGGGCGGGGTGGAGCGGCGGAGCGGCGGCACCGGCAGACGAGCCGGCCGGCCAGCAGGCGTCGCCGCCGCCACGCTCTTTGCCTTCTCTCTCTCTCTCTCTCTCTCTCTCTCTCTCTCTCTCTCTCTCTCTCTCTCTCTCTCTCTCTCTCTCTCAGCGTGTAGTACAGTGTGGCAGACGACGTGAATGTCTATAGCGAGGGCCGAAACAAGGATATATACAGGAGGGGGCCCGGTGCAAGAGCCCTTCTCGCTCGCGCAATTTCTCATACTGGCTGTGGCGAGACCGGGACGGAGGGCGGTGGCCGGGCAGCGACGACGGCGCGGCCTGAAGAGAGGTTCTCGATCCCGCGGCCTGGATAGAAGTGTTGCATAAGGGCGGGCGACGACTCAACAAATGCAGTGTCCGGGAATGGTCAGTTCCATGATCCCATGAGTCGTCCGTAAGACGCCCACCTCTCCCGGCTTGACTGATGGCTGCGCTGTGCGGGGCCGCCGGCGAGCAGACAGTATGACACACGGATAGGACAGAGGGGTTTGCAAATGCCGTCCCGGCGCCGACATGAAGGATAAATCCATAGGCGTCAGGACCCGCCATGTTCCGCCATTAATAGACGGGGGTCGGGTCGGGTCAGGACCGCGGCTTGGTACTCTATGCGGCGTCAGCGGCGGCCGCGAGCGTGTAGCCCCGGGTAGGCATGCTTCCCGCCCGCGCGAGCGAGTTCGGGTTGCCTACCCTCAAGGGGCCGCGGCAGTGGCCTCTTGTCAGGCAACCCGAACTCCCTGCTGTGGAGCAGGACAGCGTAGCACGTACGGCGTTTTGTTTTTTGTTTGTTTGTTTGATTTTTGTGTTTTTTGTTTTTCGGCGTGGATTTTCCCAGTGCGTAACGACGCCGTTTCTCGCGCATCGCAGCACGATGCCAGAGTTTATGTGGCGCGTTTTGGCAGGGCGGTGCTGGGCGGTGCTGGGCGGGGCGCGGGCATTGATCGGGGCTCACCGGCCCAGCCCCTCCGGAGGGGGGTGGGGCGCGCAGGGGCGCACAGCCGTAGCCACCACCCACCCACCGCGCCGGGCAGCCAACCTCCGCAAACTCCGTGCGCGCCGCGACTCGACGAAAAACCTAGCCAAACTTATTCACTATTCCCGCATCCTCCTTTTCCGCCGCGGCGTTCTGTCCGCAGTGAGCGATGCGCCGGGATATTCGGTCCGAAGTCAGACGCGGCGACATCCGGCTGGGGCCGCTGCTGCTGCTGCTGGCCGGGGGCCGCCGGGGGCGCCTGGCTGCCAATAGAACGCCGCCGGCCCCGGCAACGGCGGTGGCAGCAGCAGCAGCAGCAGCAGCAGCAGGGGCAGCGGGCAGCAGCAGCAGCAGCAGCAGCAGGGGCAGCGGGCAGCAGCAGCAGCAGCAGCAGCAGCAGCAGCATCTGGAACGAATTTCGGTCCTAACGTAATGCAGCGGCCCTGCTACGCCGGGACAGCCGAGGGGTCCCCTCAGGGGGCGCCGAGACGCGCCGGGAGCTCAGCATAATCGACACCGACAGCCCCTTTCCCGTCCCGTCTCCACACACAGTCACACACACACACACACACACACACACACACACACACACACACACACACACACACACACACACACACACACACACACACACACACACACACGCGCGCGCGCGCGCGCGCCACCGCCGCCGGGTCTAGTCTCCGAGAACGAGGACCTCGCCGGGCTCGCTGCCGGACGTTTTCACAACACATCGACACGAGGCGAGACGGATGCCGCACCCAAATAAGCGCGGCAGTATGGCACTGGCCCGCGGCCCCCACGCCCGGTGTCCCGCACGGCCGCCCCGCGCTTGCGCTGCTTGCGCCCACCATGTAGGCCCCGGCCCCGGCCCCGGCCCCGGCCCGTGGCGGCCCGCCCCTCCGTTTCCGATGGCAGTCTGCCAGCGAAGCTCTTTGACGACGTTTGTTTGTTAGGCCGTGCATTAGCGGCGGCCGTTGCCGGAATGCCGCCTCGGCCCGCTGCAGACGCTGCAGTTTTACATCGCCTCGGATAACTAATTCCCGGTGTACCGGGCTCGGCGCTGGCGTAGCGCGAGCGGGTTGACGTACGCCCGTGCCCCCGCCCCCCCCCCCCTCTCCCCGTCAGCGAATGGCCTGCGTCCGCGTTGCGCCCCGGGCCGGGCCCCGACGACACCGCAGACTGACAGCGAGAGGCGATACTTTATTCCCCCGTCGTTTCCGAAAGTGAATCATATTATTCGCCGTCCTCGTCCGCCGGCCCTCGCCACACTGAGGGGAATCGTGATGTGGTTGGCGCACCTTGTTTCTCAGACACGCTTACCAGTAGAATTGCCTTTAAAAAAAAATATTTTTGGTTGATTTGAACCGCTGGGGTCCAGCCAGAATTAAGTCAAAAATTCCACTTAATTTTTTTTTAGTTTAGTTTTTTTTTTCTGACAGTGTATACACACTAAAACATCGCGCTCGGGCTGATTTCCGACTTAGCAGACGACGCGGCAGCAGACGACGCCCGCCCTTAGCGTGGTGGTTGTGGAGGTGGTGACGACGATGACAGGGCCGCGCGCTGGGGACACTCGCCCCCCGCCCACGTTAGACGAATTAGCGGCGCGACGCGGCCATTAAGGTGCAGCGGGGCGGCAAACCTCAAGGCAAACACTTTCAGCACTCAGCGCATTCCGAGGGCAGTGCTGCGCTCCGCGCAGGGGGAGCGGAGCTGCCCTATGTCTTCGGATGTGTTGACCGAATTTTATTCGAAAAGTATCGAACCTTTTCTGAGATTGTCACGTGAAAAACGCGGCGGATCGCCTCCTGTATACCTGTGGGATCCTGTGGGGGGCAGTCAGTTCACCCAACACAACTGGAACGTGCACGGAATTTTGGTATCGTTTGCTGGGGCCGGCCGGGGAGCGAGCGCGAGCAGTGTGACAAACGCTGGGGCCGTTCGTTAGCCTTTGGCGGGCGAGAGAGAGAGAGAGAGAGAGAGAGAGAGAGAGAGAGAGAGAGAGAGAGAGAGAGAGAGAGAGAGAGAGAGAGGGGGGGGGGGGGGGGAGGAGGAGGAGGGGGGGGGGGCTTTTTAGGACCGAGCAAGCGAGAAGAGAGAAATTGATTATTATGCGAGTAAAATATGTTCGCGCCGCCGCTGACAGCGGTGGTGACAACGCGCGCCCGCCCCGCCGCCGTTCACTCTTTTTGTTTTCTTCTTCTCCTCCGTCTTCTCCTCCTCCTTCTACGTCATCCGGGTGCGCGCGCGAATGACAAACATCTGCCGATGGTGTTAGGGACCGCCGGGCCGGGCCAAGCCGGGGGTCGGGGACCAACTCCTTCGTATTCCGATGGTGTGATGGGTTTCGCGCTATGGGGGCTGGTTGTGCTCTGCCTCGGGGCCTGCAGCATGCCGCCCTGCTCCTCATGACAGAGCGGGTCGCGGTGGTCACTGAGGTTCGCAAGTGTGCATGCCTCCTCCCTCCCGCCTGCCTCAGCCGCCCCGGGTGGAAGGATCTCTAGTTTGAAGAGCAGTGGAAAAGAAGTGTACAAATGTATTTCCAATCCGAGTTAGAAAGTATTAAAAATTGAGTCCGTCTGTATAATTGACTGTCATTTATGTATGGTTTACGTGTAGATTTATATAGTTAAAGTGTAGAGAAAGTATAAAAAACTTCAGTTTAACTGTAAGAAAAGTACCAGTTATTTCGAACAAACTATAGTTTTTGATCAGTTATGGCCAGAATGTGGTTAGTTCTCTGTCAGTTCAAAGTGCAGCTTAACTGCGCTTGTACCGAACTTACTTCGAAAAGCAAGATGCTAATTTTCTGAAATGTTTATCTGAAGATGCAACTGATGTTGCACCTGCTTACTAGCTGCAGTTCAAAAGTCTAGTTGCAACTTGCTTTATATTATGGGTCAAAGTTCACCTCTCATGAATGAATAAATACATTCTGATATGCAACCTTTTCTATTGTTTGTCTCCTTAATTTTGTGTGCTTTAACTGTATTTAGAAATAAATGATTTCTAGTATAAATAACAACACAAAAATAACTCTCAGATTATCTTTATTATGCTAATTTTTTTTACAAATTTCAATAGTGAAACTAAGCTCTTCTTAGTAAATGGAACGTCTTCTCAACGCTCATTGGAAGTGATCTGAAAAGAAAAAGAAATTGAGATTAGATTCAACAGTGAGTAAAAGCACCATCTCAGTTAAAAAATAGACACAACACTTACTGCTGCTGAACATCAAAATCTGCATCACCTTGAAGTTTTAGTACCTCTGCATATGCAGATATAAATGCTGCTCAGGCTATGGTTTCCTTGGTGGCATTAGCAGGAGTGTGTTGTGATGTGACTCATCAGATGGGTTCGCACATCACTGCTCAATGGAATTGACCTGAAAAACGACAGAAAAAACAATTAAATGCAAGTAAATGCTTTATCTTAGTTAAAAATCTACACAACACTTTCTGCTACTGAACCCTGAAATCTGTCTACCTATTAAGCTTTTATGATTCGATATCCAGCTCAAGCACTGAGGTTCCCTTTATCAGATTGGCAGGAGTGTTGTTCTATGTAACTTATCACATGAGTTCTCACAGCACTATGTAAGGCACCAACGTGGAGGAAAGTAAGTTAATATCACATGCAAAAAAATACTCAATATCACTTGTAGCTCTAAAACTCTTTTCTAATACATAATCACTCACTTGAAATACGGAGCTGCTGATCCTTCACATCTACATCCCCTTTTAGTTTCAGTGCTTCTCCTTGCTCACATTGGAAAACCTGATAAAAGCAGACAAAAAAACACAGTGATAGTTAACATTACTGTGGCATGGTTCACCTACTCAACAAATTACTCACATGCATAATTAAATCTCATATAGATGCTGCTCAGTCTCAGTTTTCCTTGATGACATTAGCAGCAGTTTGTTGCGATGAAGCTCATCAGATAAGTTCGCACAGCATTGCTATCTACAACATCAACAAGGAAAAGAGTCAGTTAACTAACTATACCACATAGAAAATAAATCATTTTCAGTTGCACGATTTAAATCACTCACCTAATATAAGAATCGCTCATATAAACAATGCCTTCGCGCTCACAACTATCATGTTAATGCTGCTCAGCCTGTCTTTTCCATGACGAGCTGGGTTCGCACAGCACCTGAACGCTGATAGAACAGAAAAATAAAACGCTGAATGGAGACATAAATAATGAGACATAAATTTATTTTAAAGTGTTGTGGCTTGAAGATGAGCAAACTAATCACTTGATTTTTAATATGATCCCATGAAGAATTGAATGATTTATTATATCTTGTTTATCTGCACAGTCATCACAAAACAAAATGCACCATATGAACATTAGCTATAGATTAGCATAATGCTTACCTAGCTTTGGATGAACAAATTGTAGTCAGTTTCAATACTTGGTTTGGTCATTGGCACAGTAGGCCAATAACAATTACAAAGGACGAGTCATTCCAGGCATCTCAGTGACAGATGAATTTGACTGTACATACATTTCAAATTAGTTGATCCATTATCACAGGAATGTTAATGAAGCTTTTAGAAGCTTGCTCACACAGCACTAAAAGTAGATATGGCACTCTTGGTTAAGGTTAATACAAAACTTTTATTCCATGATGGAACACTTTCATACAGTTGAGGTTAAGTCACATCACTCAATCTCCGAACAAGAAGTGGTTAAATAAAACTCTCCAAAGAAACAAAGATCAAATCTTGAAACAATGTGGGAATGCGCCAAAGGTGCGAGCAATAAAACTGGCATGAAATTATTGAACGAGAACACGGACACAACCACTGTGGCCGAAAGCTCTACCTTGGCTTACCGGCCGGCACCCGGCACCACTGGCGTCTAGAATTTCTACCAAGCATCGACGTACGCAGTAACAAGAGCGAAAATAAAACTAACCTTCGTGTATTATCCTTGCAACCCAAAATTTAAGATAATCCATCAATCTCTGGCGATGTATTTACGACACACTGTTTGTTCATGAAACCAAGGAGCTGCTTACGTTACATCGTGGTATGTTTGTTGTCCTCTGCGATCGGCTCAAAGGAAGGCGCTGATTCTAGGGCGGTTGTTTGAAACGAGCCAAAGTTTGCAAGCACAATAAAATTGCTTCAAAAGACAAAATGAGAAATGGTCGTATTGAAGGTTTTTCCCCCTCAATTAGGAAGGAGACTTTACGGACGAGTGATGTAAATAATGAGCTCACAAGTCCAACAGTACCAAATGGAAGATTGTGGTTAAGAAGTCCATTTGAGGAGACTTCGTAATGAGAGCTACCTGTGGAAGGTTGTATTATTAATGCTTTCTCCAGACTTGGCTTGACCTCTTCGGAGAATATGCCGTACAGAAAGTGATAAAATAAAGTACTGTTGTAAAGATGAAATGGATCAAAATATGAAAGAAAGTAGTTATTGTTACCCTTTTATTAAGGAATTCATATAATACATATGTACACAGTTATAATGAACAAGTCGAGGAATTAAATAAAGTAAATCATTCAACTAAATTAAAGAAGTCGACCGATTGAATTAAATAAGTTGCCTCTACTGCAGGCATTCACATCATACAACTCCATGCAAAATCATGTGGTCGACTACAGGAACGGAAGACCAATTGAAAATCAGTTCCTACTGTGGCCAAGATCTTCTGTCTCAGAGTCACTGCTCTCATCAATGTACTGCAAACAGAAAGGAAAGGCAATGAAACTTAATTTCGTGACCTATACTAATATTCAGAACCATAGTGAAATATATATATGTACCTCAATCTCTTTCAGCTTGTTGGGATTTTCGCCTACAAAGGAGTTGACGACTGCTCCAAAGTGGGATTGTGAGAGACTAGGCCAGCGTTCAAGGACAAAGCCTGAAAATGGTTACACGGTTAACATTGATACAAAATCGAATCATAAACAAATACATGTTAATTAACGTACCATGAATGTCTCTCATCCTTTGGAACCGTTTCAGTGAAGGTTTGCAAAACACACTGCCATCATCCCGCCTGCGCTTCTGGCCCGAATATGTGGATTTGATTAATCTTTTTCTCGAAAATGCGTGCCTGATAAGTGGTGCTACAGTTCGTCCTGGTGAAGATGCTCCCTTAGCTAGATTGTACACTATCTTAGGGACGTAAAGCGATTTGCCAATGAGGACCTAAATCAGAAAACAAATATTAGCTCAGCACTAAGACATGAACAGTGATGAACAATGAACACTTCGTACCCTTTCTTCTGATTCTGGTTCACTGTTCCGATCTGTTCTTGGTGAGCCAGGTGTTGTTCTCTGCTGCAATGCCTTCGCAACAGCAGCAGCTAGGATGCTCTGAAACTCTGTAACCAAACAGTGAAACAAAGGATAACATTTATCACATTGAACTGAAATAAATAATCCCATGTTAAAGAATGGCAGCAGCACCTTGAGAATTGATGTCAAAGTGGGTGTTGGCTGGGGCCACTTGGTCATTCTGACGCCTAGCTCTTTCCATGTGCTCTTGTAGGTGCTCCAAGCTGTCTGCAAGGGCAAGTGGAAGTGAATACATAGCACATGGGTAAATGGAGGTTAAAGTGACAAAATGAAGTGAGAGCAATTTAGACTTGCAGAACCTACTTGGGAGAAATAAATGAGCTATGGCTTTGAAATACAAGCAGGCTGGTGAATGCTACACACTCCCCTACCCATCGAGCCGGTCACAACTTCTAATTCACAACACTTGACAGTACTCACCACTAGCCTCAAGCACTCGCCCGTCGTAGACCGGCCACTCGCCATTGCGCCTTTCAAGTCGCCATTCAATGACGTACGACTCATCATACGGAAGAGCCCCGACATTGAATCCCCTTATCCATTCGACCTTGACATTATGGCTGAAGGTGCCCCTGAACCTCCCAGACAGCCATTCTACTAATGCGTAGAACTGTCTGCTGGGGCTGGAGCTACCTCCACAGCCCGACCGAGACTTAGAGGGAGCCATGTACAGCAACGTTCACGAACCGAGAACACCAAACCAACAACCCACACGGACGAATCTTAGAGTTGGACACCGACAGAACAGACCAGATACAGATCGTCAACTCACACACCGAACACTACCGGACCGGTATTTAAAGGCACTTTGCGCCTTCCCTCTGCCCACCCCTTCCGCCCTTTCCCCTCTCATTGCGTGAATTATTTTTCTTCTTATTGTTTATAAAAAAAATTGTAAAATTTTAGAGGGAAGTACGTCTTAGGTTTGTTCAATGTCTTACGAGTTAGTTTTATCATTATTTTGAAATGAATCTTGTTCGTAGATAGCAAAGAGTTCAATAGTTTATCCGATTTGGCTTTCCCTCGTGACACCTCGGACAATAGTGGTCCATCCCAAGGCCATGATATGATGCGTCGTCTGCAAGCAGAAAGCAGACGACATCCTACTGGTGCTACATCAAAGTGAGCGCTAGAAAAACATTTTTTCTTGATTAGCGATCAATGATTGGTGGTAAAAATAGCACAAAATTTGTGGTGCTTTGGTGCATCATGCATCTTTTATTCATATTATCCATCAAGAAATACCTCAATGTTTCAGTCAACGAAAATCTTGAGCGAAGTTGAAAAAACTTTGTTCATGAGGTTTGGCCAATGTAAGAATAAATTGAAAAGAACAGAGTGTAGTAATTTATTTGTAAACGCGTCATCTGGAGCTAAAGCTAGCTAGGTAGGCTTGCCCATAATAACCGATGATAACCCAAAGGTTCTCTGCGTTTCCATTTAATCAACAATAGCTACAATATTTCCCCTTTTCTTTTTCTATCACACCCTAGTATTCTTGGCACAAGTCAACATGGTTATCTTAAAACAGCATCTGCAAAATTTGAAGCTCTCAAGATAAGTTAACTTTTGGCCAGCATACATTGCCAGATTGACAGAGATTTCAGTAAATGTCATACAGATTCTTTTTATCAATTTTCTTCAGGGTACGGGGTTGTTGCTCCATGAACAGAACACGGTTTCCCATTTCAGAAAATAGGAAAATCTCCCTTCCATTTTGGTTTCATAGTTTGGGAAGAAAATGGAATTCCGTTTCCATGTTTAGTGATCTATGTTCATACCATGATAGCAGTGGATCCTTAATACCATTCTCATTTTATATCACATGAAGATGAGCTTTTGCAATCACTGAACCCAAGTCAGCCTGGTTCTTTTAAACTGTCATTTGTAAGCAGCAATAATTTGAAGTATTTAAATATGAATGTGTAACCTTAAACAAATAAATCATGGGACAACAGTGAAGTTGTAGGCTTTATCTGTAGCAACCATTGGGATTTATCGATTGGATATGAAAGTTAAAGTGTTTTAGATTCACTTCATACCAGTTTACATGACAATTTATCTCTCTAAGATGTTTTTCCTATGCATGTGTTTCAGTAAAGAGAAAGGTTACTAGAAATACTTTTATTTTTACAGAAACATATTAAAAGGGCTTTAGCAGTAACAAAAGTTACAGAGCAGAAAGGTGGTTTTGATGAGCCAGTCTCTGTTTACAAATAAAATGTCTAGTAATCATTTCCTTATTATTGATCTAGATACAAAATCACAGTAACTCAAAATAATGTCTTAGCTTTATAAAATACAACACAATAAAAATAAATATGTAATCACGTCAACATTTCCAGTCCTAAAACATTAATACAACCAATGCGTAGAGTTTCTAGTTCGCTAAATTTAATACGAAATGCAAGCAACTTTGACTGAAAGAGCGAAACTGGGACACATCTGAGGAGGCCTTCAGGAGCATCCTCAAAAATCTGAATATGTGGCATGGGTACATCACATAATCTATGATTATTTCTAATTAGGAAGTACCCTAATACAAAAACATTTTCCAAAATAACAGTAAAACATTTAATCTGGAAAGCTTGACCAGATTCCAAAAGGACAATACTGTTGTCTTGTTTAGTAACACGGCGATAATCACAAGAATGGAACACTTCATCATTCACAATACATCTCTCATAAAAATGGTATTCTATTTTCGGATCACACTCAATGCCTCCTCTTCTGATTGCCTGATACAAATCTAGTGGGGGCACCATTTCTTTGGGTGCACCCAACATGGACACAGAACCAACTATACAATGAGGACTTGCTAAACTTGCACTACTTGTCACATTCTTGAGGTAGTCCCTTTCTTCAGCATTCATTGCGAATGCAACATCATCTTGCAATGTCTTCAGAGCTATTCTCAGTTGCATGTGTACACATATTTGTTGGCCAACACCAGCACTGCTTTTAACAGCGTTCCTGACTTCACCCAAGAAGCTCTCAAACAAAAATGCACTATGGGTCCACGGCTGTCCATAATCCTCTATACTTCTTTCAAGATGTGTTAAAAGGTGTATGCTGAACGTGGCATGTTCTTTACCATACAATGTGTCAATTTCCCTATTAAATCTGAGTAAATACCTTCCAGCATACACAAGTTCAGACTTGGCCACAGAATTTTGCATAGTCACAGCTAACGCATGTACCAAGAGGCCCCAATGGTTTAAAAATCTAGCTGGTAAAATACCTTTCATGACAGGTATGGAGTAAAACACAACCCAATGAAACCACTCATGCCCTCTATAGTTAGAACGCTCACTCAAGGACCTTGGTGCTCTTGACACATCATTTGTGGGAGTAATAGCCAGGAGACGCTTGTCGACTTCTGAAAACTTTTTAGAGACGTTGAATGGTTCATTTTTGTAAGTTTTAAGTAGCCAAAGATCTGTAAATCTTTTGGTGGCATTGACCACTGCATGAAATATATCAAGATCCAGGCATCTTATTATGTCAAAGTTTGGGATATCAGATAATATAGAAAGTCCTTTAATCCCCATTTGGACCTCACCAGACCTTTCTGCTACCCTTGCTGATTCCATTGTTTCATCATGAGTTCTAAGAGCATAAACGCATTCAGCAATCGAATATGACCTGGTGTGCCCTTTGCCTCTCTTCATGTAAAAGCCAGGATGAAGACAAAACCCACAACCGTACTTTCCTGAAACAAATGCATAAAATATAAGTACATTACAAAGACAACTGTGTACCAGAAGAATAAACTTGTGTGTATTAGTACTTACCATTGAATTGATTTGAATTTCTGATAAGAGGACGGGCTATGGAATCACTGACACACATCAAACAAATTATTTTGTAGGTCTTCAAACTGCCACTAACTTTAATTGTGATTCCATGCAAAGCAAGTTTTATGCACTCTTCGACAAATGGTTTTAGGTACTCATTCATTGAAGGCTTTTTCTTTCCCAAGTACACACAGGCCATAAGGACACATTTACGCCTTATGCGCAAAGGGAACTCATTCAATACCAGAAGAACAGGCCATGCAGAGTTGTCACTTGTTGATGCAACCTGGATAATAGGTTTCAGAAAAGCAAACTTAATATCATAATATTTGTAACAAAAATCAAACGATACAAATATTATGTTACATATTTGAAATCTTACCTGGAGTCCATCAATAAAACAATTAAAGGTCAGACAATCCCCATCCATGCCATTCACTTTGGTTTTATACATTTTTCCATCAAACACATCTTCGTAATTCCCAATGTTTATCTTTTGATAGTTACTTGGCTTTATGATGTACTTTGAGAGACCACTCTCTAGTAAACTTGTTATTTGGTCGGTCACTGACAGATAGAGGAAAACATTACCCTTCTTTTTGTTTGTTGCTGCATCAATCTCTTGTCCACAGTCATTACAAGTTGTAGTTAATTCAATTATGCCAGCATAGGAACCACATTTCGGGCACAAATGGTGCTCACACAGGGCAGTAGAGTACGATGAAATGACACGTTTCATCAAGTGTTTAGATGGTTTGATTGTACTCTCTTTTGACAAAAGTCCAGCGAGTTCCATAATACATTCCACAGCAGGATATGTGAGACTATGTCTTTTCTTCGTTGCCAATAAAAGTAAAATCTTGATTTTGTCTGGTACACTCAGATTAACATTGGGAGCTGCGGCCAGATCATCATCTTCTGATTCAGAAGAATCATCCACTGTCGATTGGGCCTCATCATGGTCATGGTCATGTTCGTGCTCATGCTCACTGTCACTGTTGTATTGATTCAAAAACCATTCCTAAAAATTAATAATAAAAATTTCATATCTTAACATAATATACCCCTGCCATTGAAAAGTAAAAAGTCTTACCTCCTCATCTCCAATGTGACGCTCCTCTTCAGAACCATTGATCGGATTGTCAACAACTTGCCAAGTGTGTAAACATTGGGATGCACTTGTCTGCACTGGATTACGTTCATTTGGAACCGTCGTCGGAGGCTCCTGGTGGTAATCATCAAGGTTTGCACTTGTTGGCTGCTGCAGTTGACTCCTTCCTGATTCATTGTCGGTTGATGTCTGGTGGACCAAGTCCCGTGTAGCGATTTCTTTGGCTCTTTGTTTGCTCTTAGGCTGCTCCACCGAAGGGTTGGAAGTTCTTGGCCTGAAGGAGTAAGGAATAATTTATTTACCTTGCAGACCAAACAAGGTTAGAACAGGGCAGAAAATTTACTTCACATAGACTTGAGAGTTTGGACACGACTTCTAAAATTGTAAAATTGTATAACAAGCAAAGTTCTGTTTCTCATGGGTGTTATAATTTACCCCAAAACATCCTGCATTATCATAGCTAAAAATAAGTGCTATGGTAAGTTAACCTACCTTTTTCGCTGAGGGTGGTGCAGTTCATACACTGTGGTCTTTGGCACAGAGACATTCGAATCCCGAAACTGGTACCTCTTGTAAGGGCCTCGTTTTTTCCCTTTTTTGTTTACAGTCGACATAACGAGTGACGAATTGGTGACCCAGCGGAGGACAAAGTTACAGCCAACACTGAACACTGCGGGGTGGGTGACTAACTCAGATCCCTTCTCCCCTCCCCCCCCCCCTCTCGCTGCGCCCATTCATCCCTTCTCCCCCCCCCCCCCTCTTTCTCGCTGCTCCCATTCTGTCCCCGTGTGCGCGAAAGGTCCACACGGCGCCTGGTGCACGCAAGTCGTGCGGGCTGGCATACTCTAGCATTCGCAGGCGCTCAGCGTGTTACAATTCGACCTCCAATCTTTAAGGGTGTTCCTCGCCAGGGCTGTCACTTTTGACTTTTGATTTTTTATTGCAAGCGTCTCCACATTGTCTTGGGAAGCATATTTTGTAAGCTGATTATTGTGAAATTTAAAACCTACTTCACTTCACAGTGCTAGTCAAAGTTGAGATGCAATTTCCAAACGCATTCTATTGCACCGTACATAGTAAATTGAACTCAGTTATCATCTACAGTACCACACCGCACTTACTGGGCAGTATTAGGATTATTATCACTCGAGATTAGAGTATAGTTCACATCAATACATAGGACTATACCGAAACTGTAGTCAAACTGCAGTTAGTGGCGAGATGGAAACATGAGTTTGGTCTGCACATCGACAGTGTAGTGTGCCTACAGTTACTATACACTCATAACTGTATATACGGAACTATAGTTTTCGCACTACAGTTCAAACTCCACTTAAACTAGGGATCCTTCCGCCCGGGGCAGGACTTTGAACGCACCCGCGTCTGAAGAGACTGCTGCGCTGGGGGCTGGAAGGAGAGGAGGGGGGGGGGGCAGGAATTCCTGCTCCGGGCCGTGGCGTCCCATCCCGCCCGTCCCGTCCGATGGGACAGCAGAGCGTCCAGATGAAACTGATACGGGGCCGGGCCGGGCCGGGCTCCGGGCATAGGGACGGGGCGGGACGGGGCGACAGCAGGACCCAGTGCCATAAATAAGGGGCAACCTGAGTCGGACCACGACCAAGGACACGACACCCAGCGGCCGTGCGCCGGGCCATGAGGCCGGGGGCCATGAGGCCGGGGGCCATGAGGCCGGGGGCCATGAGGCCGGGGGCCATGAGGCCGGGGGCCATGAGGCCGGGGGCCATGAGGCCGGGCGCCCCGAAGTGTCCCCCTGCCTCCGGCTGCCTCCGGGTGTCCTGGGTTAGTGCCGGCGTCCGCCCGGTCAGGACGCTCGTCATCACCACGGCCCCGACCTGACTTGACGGGGCCGTTTCCGGGATTTAGCGAAACGGGTATGATTGAGACGTTGCCGTGCCGGGGCCTTGCCTGGGCCAACGGCCTGCGGCGGCCAGAGGTGATGCGTCCCGTCCCGTCCTCCTGTCCTGCCGCCGAG
Source organism: Odontothrips loti (assembly GCA_038380765.1). Lineage (NCBI taxonomy): Eukaryota > Metazoa > Arthropoda > Insecta > Thysanoptera > Thripidae > Odontothrips > Odontothrips loti. Next base: position 6,813,061 of record CM076246.1, read on the forward strand.
CTTTCGGCACGGACTGTACGCGTGTGGCCCGTGTGGGCCGTCCTTGGGCTGTGTGGGACTTGGATAACGATCTGTCCTTTTGTTTTCCCTCCAACAGTCTGTGTGTGTGTGTGTGTGTGTGTGTGTGTGTGTGAGGGGGGCGAGACAGAAGACGGAGACGGAGAGAACGGCGGGCAGGGTGTCGTGGGGATTTGGAAAAGAGGAAAAGGGGGGGGGGGTCTATACCACCGCGGGCCCCCGCAGACGCTAGCGCCCTCTCGGGGACACACCTGTCGTCTATTCATCCCCCAATAACCACACACACGCACAGACACACACACGCACACACACACGCGCGCGCACACCTTTTCAACAAGAACGGGGCCCGGTTTTATGTATGCATATTCTCTTATATTGTGGTGGCCCTTTTCCGTACTCCGTCCGTATTATATTATATGTGCCCCCGTGCGTCGTTTTGTTTTGAGTGTCCGTCCTTGTCTGCCCACCTGTGCTATCGCGGGCTCTGATCTCTCCCCTCTCTCTCTCTCTCTCTCTCTCTCTTGCTCCCTCGTTCGGATACTTTACTCGTCGCCATGGCAACGGCAAAACGCGCCTGCAAATATATACATATATATATAAATGTATATATTATTGTGGGCGGTGCTGCGTGTGCCGTGCTGCGATTGGCTGTTGGGTAGGCCAGCCCGCTCGACACGCGTGCATGCTGCAGTGTGGTTGCCTACCCAGCGGGCGTCGGTGCCTCGGTCTCGGTGCCTGCGGGCGGCGCCGGCGTTGTGTTTTCCGGTCCGCGTAGGGTCGTCCGGGTCGCATCTACCCCCTGCCCTGCGGTGCCCTGCGCGGTGCCCTGCGGTGCCCTGCGGCCCGCGCGGACACAAGGACGCCAAATTTGATTATGGCGCGCATTACGGCGGTAACGGCCTTCCCTCCCCGGCCGCCCGCCTGGCTGCCTGCCTGGGGCGGGCGGCCGGGCAGCAGCCGGCAGCAGCAGAGGAAAAGTGATTCGATTACACTGCACTTCCCCGCCCTCCGCCCTGCTGTGCTGCTGTGCTATGGTGTAGCGTTCTTGCCGCCGGCACCAGAGCTTCTGTTTGTTTGGAGCTGTTATTTCTGCAGGGCGGCTATGCGAAAGTGATACATTCGGTGGGCCGTGCCGAGGCATGAGACATGGCATGCCCGGGCATGCCCGCCAAAGGGCTGCGAGTGTGAGTCTGTCTCTCACATTCTCATACCGGGGCGGCGACAAATGAAGAGCACCGAACACTTTTTCATCAGTACAGCAGCGCGGAGATGGCCGTGAGCCGGCGCCGCCTGCATTTCGCGTGTCGCGCTAACCGAGCCTAGATTTATGTGCTGTCAAATGAAACAATTGATAACTACACTTGTTTCCCCCCGCACGGCCCCCAAGCAGCACCCCTCCGGTACCCGCCGCCTCCCCTCCCCCAGCACGGCGCCGCACGGGAGCTGGCCGCGCCGTGCGCTCTAAGTGCACCCGGAGTGGATCTTTTCTTCATACTGCCGCGCCCCGCCCCGTCCCCTGTTTGTGGTGTGTATCTGGGCGTTGCTTTGATCGCTGCTACAAACGGTGGTGATCGATTATGTCCGGCGGAGGCTTCATATCATCGTCCTACCCCCCCCCCCCCCCTCAATCTGGTTTTCAAGCCAACTTAAATTTTTAAATAAAACAAAAGTATCGAAATAAAAATACAAGACTGTCGCTGTCGCTCCATGATAACGGTAACGGGCGTGTGCGCGAACACCGGGTCGGGACGGGACGGGCAGCCCGGCAGGCAGCCGACGGCAGCCGACGGCTATGGTCCACGGGTGCGGGCAGGGGGTGGGGGGGTGGGCAGGGGTGGGCGGGGGTGGCCGCGCGCGTGAGCACACGGCGTCCATCACACACCGTACCGCGCATCACCTGGCCGCGCTTCCCACAGTTATTCTTGTTTCTCGGGGCATCGATGATGGACCCATCTGTTGGCGCTCGCGGCCTACTGCTGCTGCTGCTGCTGCTGCTGGTGGTGGTGGTGCTGCCGCCGCTGCTGCTGCTGCTGGTGGTGCTGGTGGTGGTGGTGGTGGTGGTGGTGCTGCTGCTGGTCCAGGGCGTTGCTCGTGCTCCCCTGGCCACACACACACCCCTCACCTTACCGCCGCCTAATCGTGTTGGACAATCTGCGGCGGGAGGTTGGCGTCCTGGAGCAGCGGGTGAGAGAGAGAGAGAGAGAGAGAGAGAGAGAGAGAGAGAGAGAGGAGAGAGAGAGAGAGAGAGAGAGAGAGAGAGAGAGAGAGAGAGAGAGAGAGAGAGAGAGAGAGAGAGAGAGAGAGAGAGAGAGCTGCAGGGCCGCAGGGGCGTGTCCCTGGCGGCTGTCCTGTCTACGCGGCGTCGGGGCCGTCAGGACCGCCAGGGATATCAGAAGCAGAAGGCTTTCGGAGAAGCCGGGTAAAGGAAGCGCGTCCACAGCAGACGGCGCGGGGAGCAGTGGCGGATCCAGGAGCAGCTTTTGGGGGGGGCAAAGTCACGCTTTTTGCCTATTTACAGGCGGAAAAGTTATGCCGGTTGCCTACATTTCCGGCGCCTCTCGGGCGCCTTCGGGGGGGGGGGGGCAATTGACCCTTTGCTAATGTACTAATGTTGTGCGATCAACCCCTTGTACACGGGAGTTTGGTGGGGTGCCGCCCCCGGCCGCCCCCGGCCGTCCCCGGCCGTCCCCGGCCGCCCCCGAGGAGCAGCTCCGGCCTCAGTGCGCGACAACGTCTCAGCACCGCATGGTCCGGACACAACTTTGCAAGCCAGGACGGCGGAGTGTAGATACGAACTCACAAAGTTCCATGCGGCGAGCGCTCTGTTAATTGTTTCATTTTTATTTCATTTCTTCCTCTTCGGATGCGCGCCTCGGAGAGATTAGTGTCGATGACTCTTCGTCACGAGTGTACTCACCTTGTGGAGTGCAGCCCTCCCCTCCCTAATCTGTGCCTCGCGCGCTGCGCTTAGCTGCGCCGGTCCTGCCTCACCCCAGCACCAGCAGCAGGGAGACGGACATGTCACCCCGGGGCAGGGACCCCAGCGGACCCCCAGGGGACACCCCAGGGGACACCCCAGGGGACACCCCAGGGGAGCCGGGGCTGTTGTGTTGAGTGGTGTTGTTGTTGTGTTGCTGTGTACTCTGGGACGCGTGGCCTCCGGCCTCCGGTGCTCCGGCAGAGAGGTGGCCGTCGTGCCGTCACCACCAACGCTCAATACCGCGCTCGCCTTTTCGCTGTCTTGGCCATCGGTTTGCCGTTCGCGTAGCACTTCTGTCCGGGACTGTACCGCAGTATGATGACACCGGGCCGAGCGGTGCGGTGCGGTGCGGTGCGGTGCGCAGCTTGTGAGGCGTGGCGCCGGCCCGCGTGTTCAAACAGCCCGCCCCGCCCCCCGCGGCAGCGTTTGGCTCGGGGTTGATAAGGGGTTGCCGACGGGCCGGGCGTGTCCACGCACCGCGCCGCCTGCTTAGCATCCGAAGGGTCCGAAGGGGTGGTTGGGTCCCAGCACTACCCGACCACGTGGGGTGGTTCGTGTCGTGTGAGTGTTTTTCTTGGCGAGCCGCTGCGGTGGTTTTGACCCGGCCGCCCAGCTGAGGGCTGACGGCCTGGACTGGAGCTCCACACCAAACACTCTGTGAAGCAACAGCCGAGCCGAGCCGAGATTAGCCGCACCCCCTCGCCTCGCCTCGCGCCACTCGGAGTCTGTCGGCGGCTTTTCAAGTGTCAATCACGTGTCACACAATGCTGCGCCATGGCAGCCATGGCCGCGCCGCCGCGCCACCCCCGTCAGGGAGGGGCAGACGCTGTGCAGACGACGCCAGCAGACGACACCTTCGCTCTGGTGTTCTCTCTAGCCTAAATCTGAGCGCGCCTCGCTCTGCCCTGTCTGTCTCCCTCTCTCCGTCGTTCCGAGCGAGTCCACACCATACTCCATCTCGCTCCCCTCCACGGGTCAGCCCAGCCCGGCCCCGACGCGGCGGGTGCGCGCGGGTGAACGCGGGCGCACACCACATGGCCAGGCTGGCTCCACCAGGCTGCGCCAGGCTAAGCCTCTCGGAATGACTTTGTAAATAAATGTCGTACGTACGGCCGTGTGTGTATGGGGCTAATGGGAGGTCACAGGCAGTCACAGGTCGGGGATGTGAGTAGCGGGAGCGGATCTGGCATGCAAGGAGGAACAGAGGAGGAAAAAACAGCGGCAGGACAGGAACGAAATGATTTCGGCCGCATCCGCTTTCGGTTGGACTTCTCCTCTCCCCCTCACCCCAAGCCACCCGCACCCCGAATTACTGGTACATTACACGAGGATTAGGGGAGGGGAGGGAGTGGATGGAGTTCGGGGAGGGGACGGGGTGGTTAGGGGTCCCCGCTGGGGATCAAAAATCTCTGGACCGGAAACTAAACCATACATGTTTCATTGCGACAGTCCCTCTCTCCCCCGTCTCCCCTCCCAATCCCTTTCCAGTGCATCCGCGGTCGTGTTCTCGTCCGCTCTTCTGAAAATGATTTTATAACATGAAGATTTTGGAATCTAAGAAAAACGTCCTGCCCTTATTTCCATTTTTTTTTTCGCGGCCAGTAATGTGATAAATTCGTTTACGTTCGACCATCGTCTGCTGATGATGACGTCGAATCTCCTTCGCGCGCTGCTGCCTGGCGCTGCCCAGCTCAACCACGGCGAAGGCAGCGTAGGCACGGGGAAATGGGTTTCTGCTCCGTCGAATCAAATGTATCTCTGTCAAATTACCCGCCCCGGCCTCGGCTCCGGCCCCCGGCCGCTCCCCCTGCAGGCCCTGCAGGCCCTGCAGCACGACGGAATGATACACAACCCGCTCCGCATTTTTACTTGAGCGTGCGCATGAGCTGGCAGAAGAGGAGGAGAAGGAGGACAGGGGGTCGGCTCCGACAAAACAGACAACAATAGACACGTCTCGCACTCAAGTGGATAATGACATTTGCCAAAAAGAGCGTCGGCGACGCGCCCTCCCCCCCCCCCCCCCCCTCCTCCCCTCTCCGCTGCACTTTGTTTCTGTTGCAGGGCGGACTCGACTCTATATATTCCTCACGTGAGAATGCATCAGTGTTCGCGTCCCGTACGCTCTAGCGGGTTTGTTTTGACGTACCCGCCGCAGCAAGCCTCTTGCTCCCACCCCTTGTTTTCCCTCGTGGCGTCTCTCTCGCTCTCTCTCTCTCTCTCACACACACACACACTCACACACACACCGCCAAAATCACGACATGTATGTGTTCGTCGTCTTCGATAATGGACGCCACAGCGAGGCGGGAATCGCCCTATTTTTTATTTTTTTTATTTTCTTTCCGTCGGGCTTTTGTAGAATGGAAAAAGTGGCCGCGTGCGGCAGACCGTTATTGTGGGATGGGACGTCGTCTCTCAAGGCAGGGGGGATCACGTAAGGCCACGTCTGGCGGTGCCCACCCCACACGGCGCCTGCTGGGTAGGCAGCCTCGGCCTGTGCAGTGCACGCGTGTCGTGCGGGCTGGCCTACCCCAGCGCTCGCAGGCGCGGTGCCGAGGAGCCGCGCGGCTGCGCTCTGCGTATAGTTTGCGCACGGCCCCCGGATGGCGTCCTATCCTCTGCGCTTTTCCGCCGCTTTTCCGTTCACACCCTGTAGTACCCGGAGGAGTACGTCTGCGGAGCCGACGGAGCGCAGAGCCGCCTCTGGACGGCCGGGCCAGCCGATCTCGGCCCCCCGATCAATGCTGGAATTCAAGATGGCGGCGGCGACATTGCGCGGCGCAGGCGTGGCGTGGCGGAGCGTGGTGCGGGAAATGGGAGGAGGTGTCGGAGAGAGGGCGGGGCCCGGCGGCAGACCGCGGCGGGCGGGGGGCTCAGTGACCCGTGCGGCCGTACGGAGGGGGAGACGGGGGGGGGAGAGAGGAGAGAGAGAGAGAGAGAGAGAGAGAGAGAGAGAGAGAGAGAGAGAGAGAGAGAGAGAGAGAGAGAGAGAGAGAGGGAGGGAGGAAGGGAGGGAGGGAGGGAGGGAGAGGCGCACTCGCAACTCGTTCGTTACGTTCCGCTCGGCACTCAGATAGAGACAAACGGCAGGGGCAGAAAGCCGCGCCGAGGCTGGCTCCTCACTGGACAGACAAAAAGGAAATGCGGAAAGAAGTTGTATAAGGAGGATCGCGGAAATGGGGAAATAAGCGGGCTGGCGGGGGCAGGGCTGGCGGCGGGCCCACCCCGGCACAGGCGGGTGACGCCTGGGCGGCGGCCGCGGATACTGTAGTACTTGCCTTCACGGAATGGAGTTTCGCGTTGTACCAACGGAAAAGAAGTAACAAGGCCTGGTGACGGTTTGATGGCCGAGCGTTGCCATAATCAGTGACTGTCGGATAGCACACGGCTGCTCAGGCTGCGCAGGCTTATATGGCTGCCGACAGCACAGCCGACGGCACAGCCTATGGGGGTTATATCACTTTTACAGCGCGGCGCGCAGACTCGGGACAGCGATAGTATAACGTTTCCGAGAGGAACAATAACGTTTGGGTGTAAAACGTTTTATCACGCGGACCAGGCGCCGCAACGCTGTGCGCGGGCCCCGGCGCGCCCCGCTGCGTGTTCGCGTGCGCTCGCCCGCCCGGCCCCGGCCCGCTCTGACTAATACTCGTCCTGCGGCCTAATTTATCAGTAAATACCGCCGCTGCCCTCTGGGCCCGGTGAGCAGCAGCCCTGGGGGTGCGACAGAGAAAAAGCAGCGTCGGGGTCGTGAGTCATGGAGCGTCCATGCGCCGCCCTGCGCCATGGGCAGCCATGGGCAGCCATGGGCAGCCATGGGCAGCCATGGGTCGGAGCGGGGCGTAATAAACGATATTAATAAAACGGACATCGAAACAAGAGGCTCCGGTCGGGCCTCCGGGCCTCCGGGCCGCTGCAGGCAGGCACGCTCCGGGCTCCGGGTGCCTATCCCCGCCTGCACCGTCTCTGCCGGCGCCGCGCGGGCAACAGAGGTGCTCAAGTCCAGCAGGCATTCCCTGCAAGTGAGATGCTATGCTCAGGCAAGCACTCCCATGCAGCAGCAGCAGCAGCAGCAGCAGCAGCAGCAGCAGCCCCGCCCTCCCTTCTCGCGCTGTGTCCATTCCGCCAAGTGTCGGCGGCTCCCACCTCTCCCGTTGCGCGTTGCCGCCTTGTTCGAGACCTCCAAAACGAGTAAAAAGAGACCGCGAAAATAAGAAACAACAGCGGAACCCTGGAGAGAACAAACGAAAATTGAAGCGTAGGGAGAGAGGGGGGAGAGGGTCTGCAAACGGCGACGACGACGGCCTGCTTGTCGTTTTGTTGGACTGAAAGCGACATTCGAACGGTTTGGTCGGATCGGTCTGCAGTCCGCAGGCCTCTGCAGCCTCTGCCTCCGAAGCTCAGGACAAGACTTCGCAAGCCGATCTGAGGGTTACAAAGACAAAAGTGTCTCGTCGTGACTTTTGTCCGAGTCCACCATGGAGGAAACTCATTTGTCCGAGTCCACCATGGAGAAAACTCATGCGCCGATAAGTATGGTGAAACCGTGGGGGGAGGGTGAAGCAGGTGTTTGATTAGGGGCAGGTCGCTTGATCGTCCCATTTGGACGGACGGACGGACGGACAGACGGGCAGACAGACAGACGTGGAATGCAATGGTGGCACTTTGGCTCCAACACCAGGGCGCAGCATTCCTGCCGCCACCTGGACGGCAACGAAGGGCACCTTAAGGCAGGAGGAGCGAATTTAATTTTTATTTCTTAATGTGTTTGTTGTGTTGGCTGGGGGGGGGGGCACATTCTACGCACCACTTATTCGCAGCTCGCGTCTCTGTTTTTGCATTTCGGTTAACCGCTCTTCTTTGTTGATTCTGTTCCAGGTGCTCAAGTACTGCGACCACCTGCACGGCAAGTGGTACTTCTCCGAGGTGCGCGCCATCTTCTCCAGGCGGTTCCTCCTCCAGAACACGGCCATCGAGATCTTCCTCGCGAGTCGAAGTAAGCGACCTACCGCCGACGTTTCACTTTTTCTTTCTCGGTTTTCTTTTTTTTTTTTAAAGATGGGTAATGGGATCAGAGGACCATGAGAAGTTATGAGGCGGCGCGAGACGTTATTCCAAGCGCTGATCCCCTCTATCCTCGTCGTACGACAGCCTATGGGGGCGAAAGGATTTGGCTGTCGCAGTTCCACAAATGTTTATTCGAACGACTGGGCCCCGGCCTGCTTGTCTCGTTAGAAAATGTGTCCCCTGAAAATGCGCTTGGAGGGTGGGGAGGGGGGGGGGGGGTGCCTGCCTGCCCTGCAGCCAGCACTACTGGGATGTCGAATAGGTGGCCTACCTGTCGGGCGCTCTGCAGCCTAAAGCGAGGGCTGACGTGAGAGCTGGGATGGTGCTTTAAAAAGAAAAATTAAAAAAGGGAGAGAAAGGCTTCAATTTGTCCTGCTCTGCGGTGTTGCAGCGTCCATCATGTTCGCCTTCCCGGACACGAACACGGTGAAGAAGATCATCAAGGCGCTGCCGCGCGTGGGCGTAGGCATCAAGTACGGCATCCCGCAGACCCGCAGGGCCTCCATGATGTCCGCGCGCCAGCTCATGCGCAACTCCAACATGACCCTAAAGTGGCAGCGCAGGGAGGTGTCCAACTTCGAGTACCTCATGTTCCTCAACACGATTGCCGGTGAGTGCCCACTTTGTGTCACATCCACTCATACTTTCTTCTTCCTCTATTTTTTTTCTTTTCTTTTTCCGACGATTTGATCGATGTGGATGCTTGACTTTGTTCCAGGCCGCACCTACAACGACTTGAACCAGTACCCTGTCTTTCCGTGGGTTTTGACCAATTACGAATCCAGGGAACTCGACCTCAGCCAACCCAGCAATTACAGAGACTTGTCAAAGGTGAGCAATCTTTTGCTGGGTCAACATTCTTAGTTGCCCATTTACACTGGCCTATAGAGGCGTAAGAATGAGCAATGACTTTTCAACACTTTGTTTTGTATCATTCTGTTTTTTAGCCAATTGGTGCCCTGAATCCTAGCCGAAGAGATTATTTTGAAGAGCGCTACAATACATGGGAGCATGAGAGCATCCCGCCTTTCCATTATGGCACCCACTACTCCACAGCTGCTTTTGTCCTGAATTGGATGATTCGAGTGGTATGTCATGACACCTTGTATAAAAAAATCTGATTCCCTTTGTTCTATTAAAGTGCAGACAGTGTTTACATAAAACACTATTTTGTTTTGTCTTCTTCAGGAACCGTTTACTACAATGTTCTTGGCTCTTCAAGGTGGCAAGTTTGACCACCCAAACCGACTCTTCTCTTCTGTAGCATTGTCATGGAAGAACTGTCAGAGAGATACATCAGACGTCAAGGTGTGTATAGTTACTCTCATATGTTTCTGATTAGGAATAGAATTCTCTCAAATATCCAACTATTTTCTTTATTGCATGTCACTCACAGGAGTTGATACCAGAGTTCTTCTTCTTGCCTGAGATGTTTGTGAACTCCAACCGTTATCGCCTTGGTTTACAAGAAGATGGATCAGTTGTTAGTGATGTTGAGCTCCCACCATGGGCATCATCACCGGAAGAGTTTGTCCGCATCAACAGAATGGTAACATTCTATATAATTGCAGAATCTCAAATTTCCTTGTGTCTCTTATTATGTTTGTGTACTGAGGTTGATGGGGATTGTTTTCCAGGCTCTGGAATCTGAATTTGTTTCGTGCCAGCTTCATCAGTGGATTGATCTTACATTTGGATACAAGCAAAGAGGTATGATGTCTATTTCAGTATTCTTCTAGCTTGTTTACTCTCACACAAGGTGTTTCAATCAATGCTCACCAATTTTTCAGGGCCTGAGGCTGTAAGAGCAACAAACGTCTTTTATTACCTGACCTACGAGGGCAGTGTGGATATGGAAACTATAACTGATCCCGTAATGAGAGAAGCTATAGAGAACCAAATTAGAAACTTCGGTCAGACTCCTTCTCAGCTCCTCATGGAACCACACCCACCACGCAGCTCAGCTATGCATTTGGTAAGTTCTCCAAGTCTTTTTTGTGGTCTTTCATGATTGAAAAAAATGTGACGGTGCCAATCAATGTTTCATACAACTAACCAAATGTGTTTTTGTTTCCCCTCCCCAGTCTCCAATGATGTTCTCCAGTGTACCTGAAGATGTGTGCATGACCATGAAGTTTCCTTCAAATGCTGCCATCTGCCACATTTCAGCAAACACATACCCACAGTTACCATTACCATCAGTCGTTAGTGTTACCACTAATCAGCAGTTTGCCCTGAATCGATGGAATTCTAGCTATGCAGGTAAGCCTTTAAGATCTGTTTCTACTTTTTTTCCCCCCCAGTCATGTTCCTTGTGGCTGACTGCCATAGAAATTCTTCTTCTCACATTTCACAATGTCCCCTCTTTTTTCTTGAGCAGCATCAGTTCAGTCTCCAAGCTATGCAGATGCACCGCACACACCATCAGCTAATCTGCCTCTATCAATGGACCCTGTGCTCTGTAAGTTCAAGACATTAATTTTCAGATCTTATATTAATTTTTAAGTTCCCTTTCCCTATTGATCTATTTCCTTCCACTTTACTACCTACATATCAAGCCTTCTCCTCTAATCCTATTTTTAATTTCAGTGCAAGGCAACAACAACAGTAACAACTCTGCGGCTCTCCGACGTCATCTTGGGGATAATTTCAGTCAAAAACTGCGGGTCAGGTCAAACTGCTTTGTGACCACTGTTGACAGTAGATTCCTTGTGGCTTGTGGATTTTGGGACAACAGCTTTAGAGTATTTTCCACTGAAACTGGTAAGAAGGAAATTGTTAACACCCTCAATATTAATATACTCACAGAAAATCTAAATAACTTACCTGTTATTTCCTTGCAGCTAAAATTGTGCAGATAGTATTTGGTCATTATGGTGTTGTTACGTGCTTGTCAAGATCGGAATGCAACATTACTTCAGACTGTTATATAGCATCAGGCTCTGCAGACTGCACAGTTCTCCTTTGGCACTGGAATGCTCGCACTCAGACTGTTGTTGGAGAAGGAGGTGGCAGTGGAGAAACGCCCACTCCAAGAGCCACATTAACTGGTCATGACCAGCCAATCTCTAGTGTGGTCATTTCAGCTGAACTGGGTCTCGTAGTTTCTGGTAGCCAAAGTAAGTTAGGAGTCCTTTTGGAAGCTATGTGGTCACCAAGTGAAAGCAACAAAACTTAATTAATTTTTATTTTGAAATAATTTTCCAGATGGACCAGTTCTTGTACACACAACATTTGGGGATCTTTTGAGAAGCTTAGAGCCACCCTCTGGTTTTCGATCACCTGAAAACATAGCAATGTCTAGAGAAGGTGTTATTGTTGTCAATTATGAGCGAGGACATGTGGCAGCCTTCACTATTAATGGCAAAAGACTCCGACACGAAGCTCACAACGATAACTTACAGGTCAGTGCTTCTCTTAAGGCTAAGTTTTTTTGGTGACAATGTGTTTGGACAAACCCCTGAATAAAAAATTGGCGAAAATTACTATTTAAAGCTATGTGGGCTTCATCGATCCCAATACTCAATGAACAAGCTTGTCTTAGAATGCACTAGTGTTCTCCATGCCTGTCTTGTTTATAATGAAGATTTTTAATCTTTAAAATTCTCTTGTAAAATGTTTATTGCAGTGTTTGCTGCTGAGCCGTGATGGTGAATATGTAATGACTGGAGGTGACAAAGGAATTGTGGAAGTGTGGAGGACGTTCAACCTTGCCTTACTGTATGCTTTCCCTGCATGCGACAGCAGTGTACGCTCCCTTGCACTGTCTCATGACCAGAAGTAAGTTTGAAAAGAAAACCTTTTAAGAACCTCCCTGCACCGACTTGAGACTAACAATGTCTTACTTTCACTTTTACAGATTCCTGCTAGCTGGATTAGCTACAGGCTCAATTGTAGTCTTCCACATTGACTTCAACAGATGGCATCATGAATTCCAACAACGATACTAATGTTACACATCTACTATCATTGTGAAGCATAGACTGATGATGCTTTCAAGACTTGCTATGTGCTGGTTAGTGCAACAAGTCGTACTGGAAACATCCATGAGGATGGCCATATGGGACTTGTTCTTGTTATTTTCCTTTTGGAATGGGAGATATCAAGCAGAGTTTGTAAAATATTTAACCCAAGACTGCTTGATTGCTGATGCATAGGAGTATTAAAAGAAAATGAAATTGTACATATATTCTATGGTCACCATATATTTTCAACTGTTCAATTAAAAAGAAGTAATTTTCAAATTTTCACAGAAAGTAAATGTGCTCTGTATATATTTTATCAAAACAAAGATTACATACTTTGTTTGAATCATTGGTTGTGGGTCGATTGGCATAAAATAAGTGAGGATAACTATGTGCTGTATGAACTCAGGGTAACCGAGTTGCACCTAAACCACTGGAAGGCCGTCCACTTTGATCCTCAGTGCATTCAACCATATGACCTATGTGAGGCGTCATATTAGTGTTTATTGATTACAGTTGTTAAAGGAAAACATGTGTTTTCAGTGTCAATCTGCCAAAAATTTATGGAGAGTTTCAAATTTGTGCCATCTAAATATTGTATTCCTTTCTTTCCTTCAATGCTGTTATCAAGCAGATGTACTTACATAACGCGGTTGTTTGCTCGGGAGACTTTTCTGTTTGTACCTACTTATCTTTTTCTTTTGATGTCAAAATGTACATAATGATGAATTTTAGGAAAGAAATTACCCCGTTCAGGGTTGGGGTTTTTAAAGAAGGTAGATGTTGTTGCATGAGCATCTTTGTCTCTGTCCTATGTTTGAGAGGCATTTGTCATGCATAGAATGTGTAGTATAATGTCTATGTTGTTGAAAATTTTGATGGCTGTTAACAGCCAGTGTTAGTAATGTTTTTGCTGTCATGTGATGCAATGTTCTGTCGTGGTATATACCTTCAGTTTTGTTTCTTATTTAACCCTTTTATTTCATGTGAGCTATGATGTTGTTTTAAATTTTGTCACATATATTTTATTTATATTCAATTTATTTCGCAAATTCTTAATTGAATTGTAAGGTGCCATGTCGGTTCGAATTGTATTAGAAAGCACTTAGTAGATTTGGTATTGGTTCTGTTTTAGTTATATTGAACAATTGTACTTACAAATGTGATAATGGCATTGTTCTTAATGTTATTGAATGGTGGATAGAATCTGGAAAAAAAAGATGGGATGGCTTGTGTGAAGCTGTCTCTTGTGTTTTTTTCCTTCTCACGATTTGAACTTTTAAAACATGTAGTTGCTTATGTGTTGATTGTATGATGATCTAGCACTAGTCACAGTCAGGGGTAATATGGGATGAGGATTTCATCAGTTATGTGCTTTAGAGCAGATGTTGTAATTGTGTTTGATTTAAAGCCAATGAAAGAAAGAATGGATAAATCGGTTCATCAGACGAAATTCACTACTTCCATGCTTTGTGGTGCTTTTTATTTGGTGATATATGTCTATGACACATTCAGTCAATTTGTGGAGGTAACTGTGAGGTTCTTAAATGTGCACTGTTCTCCATTACTTTGTACTACTACCACAGCGTTGTACACCTTCAGGACAGCCTTGTTAAATATTGGGAACATTGTTTATTTGTACAAAGTTGATGTACTTATTTAGTTAAAGTTGCCGTCCAGCCTTCCGTTGTGTTTTAGAAACTGTCAAGGAAGAGTATTGTTGCATAGTAGAACTTGTTTTTGTTCTTAGGAAAAAAAATGCTCTAAATTGAAAAGTGCATTCCCGAAGTGATTGCATTCCACACATTTGCACAGTTAAAAGTAGCCAGTTTTTGAAATGGTCCTATAGTAATTTAAGTATGAGGAAAAATCTGCTTGAATGGTGCCTAAAACCTTGGCATTGACACAAGAGATTGCATAATCCATCCAGAATGGCATTTTGCAGTAACTTGTGGTTGCATTGGAAGGCAGGTGCTCACCAGTTTGTATTAAGCATCTATATGGAATAGAATAGAATTAATAAGGTAAATATGGAAAACTGCTAGCACATAAGGAGTGTGTATATTTGGACAAATGAACTAAATTATGGAAGATGTCCTCTGTGAAAAAAGAAAAAGAAAGAGGCATCCTTGACATAAACATAAACCACATGTAAGAAGATGGTATGGTAGTGTTGTTTTCCTGAATACTTTATAATTGTGTTTTTAAATTATCACTTTTTATTTTGGTTGCATGGATGTCAGATTCATGAACGCCTTTGCACTGTCACATTCCATCCAGCCTTTCCCTTTTTCCCTGTTGTCTAATGTTAAGAACATGGTATAAAGCAGGTTGAATCCTTGCATACATCTTTGCACATTAGTTGCATGATGTGATATTGCGTCAACCTGAATTAGCTTTAGCATGTGATTCCAAGAGGCTTCTTGCATTTTAGAATAATGTAAGTGGTGAATGGAAATTAAATTGATGATTTCAGTTGGTGTGCATTTCAGTTGCCCCTATGCTATTATGTACTTAGTGTTTTTTGGTTGTACTGCTTGACTATTATTTTGTGAAGTTGGAAGTGATGCCTATACTTAAATAATATTATATTGTGCCCTTTGTATTAAAGTTAAATCATTTTCAGTCTTTTTTCAACTTTTATTTTCTATCAAATCGCACCTGCCTCCTAATTGCACATACACCTTCCATTCTGAGCAGACCTCAGAGTTTCATGAAATACTAACTGCTTTGACATTAACAGTAACCAACAGAACCAATTTCACAAATTTTGACCAAAAATAAACATTTCGGTCGCAGTGTGTAAGGACCGCCCCCTAGACGTGGTTTCGTTATAAAAATGGTGCCTCATGGCACTTACGACCCCAGGAAACCTGAGAAACACATTTAATAAAAACCAAATCTGTCATTTACACATGTTCACTTTATCTGCGCCACCCGTCCCCATCATTGCTGCTGCCTCTTGGACAGCACGGCCTTCTTGGGCACGAATCGTTGTCGCTGCGGCACTGGTGCGGGCGTCGGCGGCTGCGAGGACACCGACGGCGGGGGTTGGGAGGCGCCGCCGTCCGCCGCTCTTCGGGGCTGCTGTGTCCAGTTCGGGCAGCCCTGCGCTCCAGAGGACTGTGGTCGGGGTGCTTGCTGGGCGACGCATTGTGCCGGTGTCAGAGATGTCGGAGCCACTGGCCACTTGGGTAGGAACCCTGCTGGGGGCCCCCGCTGCTGAGGCACTCCGGCCCTTGCCACCGCGCGCTGCCCGACCTGGGGGAGGGAAGACCCCGGCGGAGCCGAGGAAGCCCACCGGGACTCGGGCCTCGAGGCGGCGGCCGGTGCGCAGGACCCGGAGGACCCGGAGGACCCGGAGGACCCGGAGGACCCGGGAGGCCGCGCCACAGGACGTGCCGACCAAAGCCTGGCCGCTGGAGGCGCGGTGCGAGGAATCGGCTCGACGTCGGGCAGGTCAAGGTCCCACGGTGCCTCGGCCCAACAGCAGTCGCCCTCGGTTCCAGTGATGTCCTCTGAAACACCGACAATATACCTGCCAGCTGAGCGGCAGCGCGCTCCTCCGTGGGGCCGCGGTCTGTAAAGTTGGCGACGCGCGTATTTGCGAGCGTCGGGGTCTGTTAAGTCAGCAACGCAACGCCCACAAGGTAGGCAACCCAAACTACACGTCACTCATACGGCGAAAACCACTGTCGTTTCTGAGCAGCTAGGGTGACACCAGACACAGGGGTAGGGTGAGAGCCTGGGTGGGTAGGCCACCCCAGCAGCACGGCCGAAGGAAGTGGAGCCTACCCCCCAGGCGCCAGTCGGCCGCCCACCACCGGCGGTCCAGTTGACTGTAGCGGTAGGGACGCTAGATGGCGCTACTGTCGTCGGGCAGGCGAAGTTTGCGCGCTGGTGATTTCGTTCGCTCTTCCCTTATATACCCCTGCCATTACATAATGAAGATATTCTTCCAGGACTTCTGACTACGGTTCCATCTCTGACTCTTCCAATTTATCCTTCTGTAGAGGCGTGTCTGCCCTCAGTATATTCTCCTGTGGAGGCGAGTCCGCCCCCAGGTTTGAGGCGCGGCGGCGCGTATCGCCCCAGTCAGTGAAAGTATTGTCACGGAGGCGAAGTACGCCCCCGGCATCGTGACGCGAAGCGCGGCGGCGTGTGACGTAACCAGTACGTGTCCCGAAGAGGCGAGACCGCTCCCCTGACGGTGTTCGAGTCCCCACCGGCAGCCTCGTTCCACCAGGACCGTCCGGAGCGAGAAGAAGGGGTGGTCAACGGCCGCCCCGAGCCAGCCCGGACGGATGCCTGCGGCGGGCCCACGTCGTAGGCCCGGACATCGCCACCGCCGTTGCAGCCGGCGGCTGCGAGCACGCAAGGAGTTCTCGGTACCCGAGCCTCAGCGGGACCCGCTGGGACTCTTCGTGGGCCTCGAGGAGAAGTCCGCCGAGTCTCAGCCGGTGCCACCGTCACCCACCCAGCGTGCGGCGGAGCCCGCTGTTCCGGCCGGGTGGCCCAGACTGCTCATCCCGGTGGACGAGTCCCGGCCGGCCTACGGCGGGGAGTACGACCCGCTGCAGCCCGCGTACCGGCCGGGCGACCCCCGCGGCCTCCCCATCTCTCCCGTGACCAGCGAGGAGGTGCTGATCAACGGGGTCACCCTCACCCTCCGGGGCCGGCGCCCCGCCCGGGACTTCACGGCCGCCGTGCCCCTGGAGCCACGGCCCGCCCCTCCAACGCTTCGGGTGACGATCTCCCTGGACCGCGTGCGGGGGGTCGTCTACCCGAAAAAGGACTCCATACGGCTCCTGGGGCCGTCCAAAACCCAGGTGGCGACCGACAAGCTTCCGGTGGCCAAGAGTGCCCTGTCCTAGGCGAGGCACGGTTACAAGGGGTGCTCCTGTACTTTTTTGGACCTCCCCTATCGTCAGTTTGCTCAAAATCCGGAACACAATATTTACTATACGCGCGCCCGAGGGGGTCCGAACTTCGAAAAGTCATTGTACAAGGCCGACAAAGTAAAAAAAAAAGTCACGGAAAGTCAAAAAATTTCAAAAAAGTCAGAATCAGTCAAAAAAGTCAAAATCAGTCAAAAATAGTCAAAAAAAAGTCCCAAAAAATCAAACAAACGTCAAAAAAAATCGACCAAAGTCAGTAGTAGCGGTCGAAACAGTCGCTAAAATAAATAAAAGTCTAAAAGTCAAAAAAAGTCAAAATCAGTCCTAAAAAGTCAAAAATAGTCCAAAAAATTAAACAATCGTCACAAAAAGTCGATAAAAGTCAATAGCGGTCGGAACAGTCGCTAAAAAAAAGTTAAAAATAGAAAGAAAATTCGTAATTTGAACATACAATGAAGTCGAAAAAAGTCAAAAGAGTCACAGAATTACA
Organism: Odontothrips loti; assembly: GCA_038380765.1. Taxonomy (NCBI): domain Eukaryota; kingdom Metazoa; phylum Arthropoda; class Insecta; order Thysanoptera; family Thripidae; genus Odontothrips; species Odontothrips loti. The sequence goes on from CM076246.1 coordinate 6,830,479, forward strand.
AAAAAAGTCAGAAGAGTCTCAAGAAAATCTCAGAAGTCAATCTTTAACGCGCAAGTCAACAAAGTCAAAAAAGTCAAAAAGAGTCTTTTGACTTGAAATCTATGTACACCTTTGAGGCTAGTTGGGACCCCCTCGCGCGCGCCCCTGCCGGCCGCTCTGCTCACCTACAACCACCGGCGTGATCTCCGCGGCCCGAGCCGCCAGCTCCAGTTCCGCCAGCTTCTTGTCCAGGTCCCGGATGCGCTCCCTGTCAAGACACTGGGCCTTCCTTAACCTGTCAAAATTTTGGAAGCTTAGATCTTGACGATGTTCTTAAGGTCACTAAGGGCAGAACTACACCGCGCAGCCCGGACATATGGGATGGAGGCCGCGCGGAGAGGCTCCACGCGGTTTGTTGTACTCGTCCTGGAAGTGCCCACTGGAACATGTACGTACTCGATATAGCTGTCCCCTAGACTTGGTTCGTTGGTAAGACGCTTCTGCTCCTCCAGTAAAATAGCAGCCTTCTCCAGATTTTCCACCTCTTCTCTGAGCATTTGCAGCCCCTCTGAAAGCGCTCCAACAGTGAGTACAGAGCTCTGAGTAATACGAACAGAAACAGATGGTCGCTACGGAATAGCCCAGCCCACCTTTCGGCATCCCCATTCTGACGGCCGGCGAGCGCACCGAGGGCGCGGGTTCTGTCTGCTGCGCCCGACTGGCCGTCACGCTGACGCTGGGGCTGGGCGGGCGCCCCTCCCCAGACATCTCCGAGATCCTCTTGAGGGTGTCGGCCGCCTTCTGGTGGAAAGTCGAACGTGCGTTGAACGCCTCTTCGGCCAAGCCATCCTGTCGGTCAACGCGCAAACAGACCTTAAACCGCCGAGCGCACGAACAACCAGTCCAACTTCACAAAGCGAGACTGATTGCAGAAAACTGACTTAAGCCGAGGCAATAATTTTGAGGGCAAAATGAAATCGGAAGTCATCAGAGCGGACGACGAGGAGTGGAGGACTGCAAGCAGACGGCCGCGGCCCCGCCGTCCTGACACAGACATAACCTACCAGCTTGTGCTGCTCGGCGTCCACCAGCCCCTGCTGCTGCTGGAGGAGCTCCGTCCACACGTCCACCTCTATCTGCAGCAGCTCGCACTCCATCTCCTGCCTCCGTATCGCCGCCACTCTCGCTTCTTTCCCACGAGATGAGAAGAACTACTTGTGCGCGGCACAGTGAAATACGTGAGCTGGAGGATGGAGCCATGGAGCCGACAGAGGAGCGGGTGGCTTCATAGAGCGCGGGAAAAAACAGGGCGGCCATTGCCGCTGCCGATATAAAAAAATCTCTCGTTTGAGGCCAAAGGATTCCCGGCGTAAAGGCAGATTCCGGCAGTTTCCTGTGTCCGTTGAAGATATAGTTATCATTTCGTGTTTTTTTTTTTTTTTTTTTTTCACGGTTCGGTCCTGTTCCGGGACGAATCATGCGACCAGCGGTGTGGGTGTGGCCAGCCTGGAGATGGAGAGGGCCGGCCGACACTCTGGCACTGGCCACGACGTCACTTAGTTGAAGCGCATTTCTCCACGAGAATAAGGGGGGCGTGGTTAATTTCCATTGCAATTGCATAGTTTGAGAACCTCATGACAGAAATTAACAAGATAGATATGCAGACCGCTTTACCGTTCTAGGACACGCTCGTTCTTTGCGTTTTGAGGAACAATAGGTATGATGTATGAGGTACAAGTACAGGGTGAGGGGGGCTGGAGGTAAATTGAGGGCAGCTCTGTTTGATATTGCATTTATTCTCCGACCAATAGAGAAGATTTAACGGTAGAACAATGCACGGAATGTCCGAAGCACATACTTCTCCATACGACGGTGGATAAAGTACCTGGAGAAGTCTAAAGCCACCATTGTGGCTCAGTAGCCGCATGGGTATGGCGGACCGGTCGACGACCGACAGGTCGGTGATTCAACTCTTGCTGGTCGCTCACTTTTTAGGCACGGAGTGACCTTATAGTTTCACTCAAGATCGGACTTTTTTTTTAGGCACGGAGTGACCTTATAGTTTTCACTGAAGATTGGACTTTTTTTTTAATTTCCTATGGAGCCCCTTACGCCAAAACCGAAAGTCTCTGTGAGAAGTTTTACAGACCTTCCTGACTTTTGCATAGTACCCATACAAGAGCGTCGGACGTCATTTTACACTCCAGAAATGCAGCAGACAGTCTCAAAACCGAGTTGAAATTCAGCTTTCTCACTCCATCCAATGGCAAAAGAAAAAGACAGAGCTAGAGCGTGCTCGGCTCGTCAACTGGCTGCGTCAGTATCATCCATCCTTTTTCTGCTGCGCTAAAAAGCGGACCTCTCCCTTTCTTGTGAAACAGCCCTTATTGTTGATGTGCCGAGCCGAGTCGAGCCCTGGTTAAAAGGGAGGCAACTCAAGAGTCGGGACCGCTTCGGACCCTAGAACATGCACAAGAGGCGCAACCCTCAGAGCGGATCATTGTCGATGTGCCCACCGGTCGGTGCCAGTGAGAACTAGGGGGCTGCGGGCCGCGCCGCGACCAGCCAACCTATCGACAATGAAGTCTCGCAACGATTCCCCTCACATTTCCCGTTGAAACAAAAAAACTTAAAGTCATCCACGTTCACGTTCCCTTTGTAAATAAAAATTAACTACCAGCTAATCATAAAATTCTTAATTACAAAAAATAGTAAATATGAAAATTGCACTGAATCCAGTTTTGTGACACTCCGGGCCTACCAGTATTTCACGAAGTGTAATAGTATTTTTTTAATTTCCTATGGTGCCCCTTACGCCAAAACCGAAAGTCTCTGTGAGAAGTTTTTCAGACCTTCCTGACTTTTGCATAGTACCCATACAAGAGCGTCGGACGTCATTTTACACTCCAGAAATGCAGCAGACAGTCTCAAAACCGAGTTGAAATTCAGCTTTCTCACTCCATCTAATGGCAATAGAAAAAGACAGAGCTAGCGTGCTCGGCTCGTCAACTGGCTGCGTCAGTATCATCCATCCTTCTCCTGCCGCGCGAAAAATCGGACCTCTCCCTTTCTTGTGAAACAGCCCTTATTGTTGATGTGCCGAGCCGAGTCGAGCCCTGGTTAAAAGGGAGGCAACTCAAGAGTCGGGACCGCTTCGGACCCTAGAACATGCACAAGAGGCGCAACCCTCAGAGCGGAGCATTGTCGATGTGCCCACCGGTCGGTACCAGTGAGAACTAGGGGGCTGCGGGCCGCGCCGCGACCAGCCAACCTATCGACAATGAAGTCTCGCAACGATTCCCCTCACATTTCCCGTTGAAACAAAAAAACTCAAAGTCATCCACGTTCACGTTCCCTTTGTAAATAAAAATTAACTACCAGCTAATCATAAAATTCTTAATTACAAAAAATAGTAAATATGAAAATTGCACTAAATCCAGCTTTGTGACACTCCGGGCCTACCAGTATTTCACGAAGTGTAATAGTATTTTTTTTACTCGTTCTTTGCTTAGTACTCCACGTGGGCACATTTTGGGTACTTTTTGACCCCCCCCCCCCCCGCCCTCCAGTGGACAGAAGTGGACATTTCCAAGCCCCCCCCCCCCCCCCTTGTCCACGTGGAAAAAAGGTAAGGCTTTTCCGCACGCCGAGAAAATTATTTGTGCCCTTCAACTCGTGGGAAAGTCATCCAAAACTAAATTACGAAAGAAAATGTTTTCTTCTCAAGAAAACAATGGGAATGAAGTGGCCAGACTTGACCGGCATTGACAACAAGACAGGCATGGAGAACGCTGTACCGTTCTCGGACAGGCTCGTTCTTTGAGTTTTGAGGGAAAATATGGATGTTGTGTGAGGTACAAGTACAGGGAGGGGGGAGGGGAGTAAATATAGAGCAGCTCTGATTGATATTGCATTTGTTCTCCGACCAATAGAGGAGATTCAACGGGAGAACAATGCACGAAATGTCCGAAGCACATACTTCTCCATACGGAGAAGGCATCACCGATTAATAGTGGCATTCTCACTTCCTGAAAGCACTGGGACCAAGGGGCTGACCAGACCCTGAGCGCAGACGGAGCACACCGCGCGCATTTCCGGCGCTGTCCGAGAGACAGCGGCGAACGGCGAATGGGCGAATGGGACGGCTGGCCAGGTTCAGCTCGCAGACAGAGCGGTTCTGCTCTCTGCGGGACAACAGTGGCTATAGCACCGGCAGAGCGCGCTACTTGATTCTATCGCAGCTCCGTAGCACATACATAAGTGCAAAACCCAGACATTGACATAATAATTAAATATTTAAAGATATATTGGGTAAGGACCACCCAGGGTCTTAACTGAAACATAAGCCCTCCTGGAAAAATGCTAATACAAAAAGCGACAATAGAACCATAATTTCCCCAAAACACATAATCGTTTGGGAGTATACAAAACCAACGATGCTCTAAGAACCAGCAAGGGTAGCATCATACAATAATTTTTATACAAAAATACCACAACCAGAAACAACAAAGATGTGATGATATTTAGAGATAATTTTTACACAAAAGGGAAAATAATTGCACACAGGGCAATTTAATTTAAGCATTTAGTGATAGTATTAGTAGTTAGAACTGAGTACATAGCTTACTACAACCAGTGTTTAAACTGGGGTTGGTCGAGGCCCTTGGTCGAACATGGCCATTATAATTTACCTGACCATGAGGCCAACGGAAACCAGAATACTATATACTATGATAAGTGTTACACTCCCACTGGAATTTGAAGCTAGAAATAGGTTCATAATGTTAGTAAATAATCTCAGATACAGTAAGCATAGCCACATAATAACGTAATAGTACAACAAATATCTTAATGGTCATGTAGCAAGAATTATCTCTCATATCTATATCAAACGGTTTTCACATCAGTATATTCATCACATCAGAAGGACAAAATAACATAATACATGCACAAAACCCTAGGGCCCAAGGGGAAAACAATAGCAGGTTCTGACTCACCCAAATTTCCGGAAGCTTCCATTCAGGCACACTTTTACGCATGGGAGGGCGCCTCCCCCATGCCACACTCACATGTTACTCATTTTGAGCACCCACACTCACATATAGCAACACATATATATTTAAATACACATCACCGCACCTCTGTTGTCACATCACTATTTATACACAAGCACTGAAGCACTGTATCCAATTGAGGGAACGCCGGGGCCTGGGTCAGGGCGGGGTGGCGTTCGGCCGGCCAGACCGGGCCGGGCCGGGCGTCGACGGCGACGTCCTGGTCTCCGGGTCCTTCTTGTAGGCGGCGGGGTCAAACGGGGGCGAGCACCGGTGGCGCCCATGTTGAGCGTGGGCTTCAAGAACGGCATCAAGAGATAGGCAGGGGCAGCGGCGCGTCGACTTAGCGGGTCATACTTGGGCCTTTACGGGTCGTGGTTTCGTACGGCATTTTCACTACTACCGAACGGGCCCGTGGGCAGGCGGACTTCTGTATTCTCCGACGACTCGTGTGTGACTGCGCGGTCCGGCTCTGCTCGCTCGCTCGCCTCTCTGCGGGGCGAGGTGGGGGGGGGGGGCAAACGGGCGAAGGGTTGCCTACCCATTCCGGCGTTTCTTGTCACCGCCGTGACAAACTCTTTGCCGGAGTAAAAATATTTCTGCAAGTCCACCGACCGACAACGGAGGCTAAAATATACCCAAAGAACGAGCGTCACATGTGCACTTCGAAATATCCGTGCACACTAACGCGTCAGCGTTGATGGTAAGCGGCGCTCCTCGGTGTCGAACCTTCACTGGTTCGACTCCTACCCCGGGAAGTGTGTCTGGCGAGACTCGGCTGGGGTGAATGGCTAAGGGTTCAGCCATTCGTCGTCGAAAGGTGATCTTTCGTTAACCGTAAGTCCCATGAATCTGGGACGTAGGAGTGCACCTCTAGCTAGCGAGATCTCTCGTTTGCCAAGAGAGTACCCCTCGGGGTACGACGGGGCCTACGGATGGCACAGCCATGGCACAGCAGTGTCTCCCGGATGGCACAAACCTTGGAGAGCCCTTGCGGAATACCCAGGGCCGGGAGCCGTAGGTTCAATTTTTTTCATTACTTCCTCGATTTTGTTTTGAAAGTACGAAAAGGCATTTTAAATTGATTCTTTGACCTAGAAACATTTCTCTGACGTCTGCCGACCCAGGCCGACCCAAAAGAACGTGTTCAAAGTGTGTTGTCTGAGTGACCGCGGACGTTGGGCCGCGGCCATTCCCCGGAGGTTGAATACACTGCTGAGGAACAGTGGTTCGACGCCCAAGCAGGGGAATGGTGCTTGTCAAGACTCGACAGAAGTTAAGTGTATGAGGCCTAGGGTTCGGACTCTTACATTTTTCAAGCGTAAGGCCTCGAATCTGGAGTGACGACAACATCTACTCAGCCGCGGTCCTGCCTCGGGTTAGGCTTGCTGGGTAGAGTACAGCGGCTTCGGCCGTGTACGATCTGGGCATCCTACCTCCCTCTCAATCCGCGTGGGAGTGGCCTCAGGGCCACAGAACAACTGGCTGGTCGAAGGGGGTTGACTCCGGAAATCTGGTCAGCGCAAGGGGCGATGTTGGCCGTTGCGGAAGCCCGCCTACCAAGGGGGCTCCGTCGTGCCTGTGTCTTAGTGACGGTCAACTCCTGGTACACCGGTTCCCATCCTAACACCGAAGTTAAGCAGGAACGGTTCAGGACGGAAGTCTGGGACGAGGTAGGACCCACCCATTTTTGCCGTTTTTTTTGTTGTTGTTGTTGTATTTTTTATTTGCAGGGTCTGAATCTTGAGGATTCAATATACTTTTGAATTAAAAAAAAAAACATTGAAATGAAACGCTTTCTACCAATTACTAGAGAAAAAAGAGGAAAACCGCGAAAAAACAAATTCGACCAATAGTGCATGAGTGTAACGAGCTCATCACTTTTTAATAAAAAAATCAAAACTTTTCATCATTTGATTTCACCTATCCACTCCTCATATTTTTTCGGACTTAGCCGCTGGCACTCGGCTAGACCGCGACGAATAGAAGGTATCTATTGTTGACTCGAGGCGGCGCCCGCGGCGCCTCATCCCAAGACAAACGACCGCCCATCTACGTTCTCTAAAACGGCTGGAAACGAGATTTTATATTAACTTTTCAAAATGTCTTATGTCATTTTCAAAACTAAATCAACAACTAATCAAAATGTCGCGTTAACGCAACACTAGCGTTAAGCGGTTTGCGAATTGAAAGGGGGTCTTAACGGACAGGGCGAGTGCAATACTCGTTCTTTTTTGCTTCTACGGCGTAGCAGTAGTAAGCAAAGAACGAGTGAAAAATACTTAAACGTAAACCCCCTTAGTGACCAAAACGACACCCAGAAAATGCATCTGAAAGGAAGTGGAGCGCACCCTCCGCGGCCGGCAAGGGAACTAACGCGGGTCAGGAGACGCTAGCGGCAAGTAGACGAACTGGTCGCTGCGGGGTATGACCAAACCCCATGACATGAGCACCCTCCCCGCCTGTCGCGTGCCGCCCCCTAGTGGTGGCGCCTGGAACTGAGCCGGTGCGATGTCGGCAGGGGGTGGCTGGGTGTTGGGGTTGCAGGGTGGTGTGGCAGCCAGAGCCAGTACGAGCGCGCGCGTCACACAGGACGGGACCGTCAACCCCACGACGCGGCCATGAGCTGAGCCACAGGCGCAGCCACAGGCGTAGCCACGCAGGGGCGGAGATGTGACGCGGACGTTTCCGCGGCACGGTAGGTGTTGTTGGGCCCCAGTCGACACCCCGCGCTCGAGCGCCCGACGGCGGGGAGAGCATTACGTGTCTCGTGGAAGAAACCGCGACCAAAAAAAAAAAAAACAACAACAACAACCAAACAATTAGCACGGCTTCATGCCGTGGTTGCGAACCGGCGGGCTGTGTGTGTGACTGTGTTTCATGTAGAATCTGCGGCACGAGTTTTCAGATTGCTTCCCCTTCCTAAGTCTGATGAGAGTGCAGTGTCTCATTGTGAACGCCGCTGGTGTATCCATCCCCCTCCCCCTCTTTTCTCTGTGACCTACTTCCAGAATGGGGTCGGGGGCTGCAGCAGGTGAGGGGGTGGTGCTGTAGTGCCGCTACGGCCATCCCCAAACCCAAACGGGTGCGCCGAGCCCGACCGAGCCAAGATCGGTGATCGGTGGGAAATTAATTCAGATTTTAGGAAAAGCGAAATTTAGTAACAAAAACAGTTGTTTTCCTCGTAGTGAACCACTCCCCAGTATAATGAGAGCAGCTTACCCATCTCGCGAGCACTCCAGGGTACTTCCCCATAGAAAAATCCCTTAGATAAACCTCAGTTCTATAACTAAATTGGCCACTGTCCTCGGGTCTGTGAAGTTCGAGACATGAGTGAGCTTCCGAAGCACGGAGCTCCAACAGCACTAAACTGGGTCAACCTCTCCATTTTTAAAGGGGGGATAGTGCAGGGTTTACGGTCGGTGACATCAATAATTTGGTAGAGAGAGAGAGACCTTGACTCCGATGTGCTGCTCCGCGGGGCTCGGTAGCCGCGATCGACATGTCCGTGGTTCAAATCTTGCCGGTCGCTCAACTTGAGACTCCGCCCGGAGGACAGTGCTCAGATACTTGTAGCGCAGTGTCCCGGGCCCAACTAGCAGTCGTAAAGCACCGGCTCCCGTAAGTTGCCTTGACTCAACTCCTGACTATTCTCAGTGATGGCGGGCGGCGCGGGCGCTTGCGCGGGAGAGGCGCGCTCCGTGGCGCTGGAGACCGCCTACGTCCACGACGTGTACGAGGAGATCTCCGGGGCCAGCAGCACCAACTGCAGCAGCCGCGCCTGGCCCAAGGTGGCCCAGTTCCTGCACGATCTGGAGCCAGGTGCCCTCGTATGCGATGTCGGTGAGAGTCTTACCATCTTACCAGCGAGGAGTTTATCATTAAATGTTGCATTTCTTTTGCAATAAGAGTGGAAATCTGTTTAGGTTGTGGGAACGGAAAATATCTCAGCATCAACCCCGCAGTCTTCAAGATTGGTGCGGACCGGTGCCTATCGCTCACCGAGCTGGCTAGAGAGAACCAGCATGAGGTAAGTTGTCAACAGATGCGTGCGTAACTTGGCTTCTAAGCTGAGAACACCCTTTTAAAAAGAGATAGGCTGCTCTGATCTGATTCCCAGCGTCACCAAAGCATGTGCTACTTTGGTACTTATTATTGTCTTGGTCCATGGTCTACCCGCCCGGCATTTCTTCGTCGAATTCTCGCATAAAAGCCGATAACTAAAGCCCCACTAAAATAGGTTTGCTGAAGATATTTTCATAAAGTCTACCAGAGCTCTAGAAAGTTTTGCAGATGCAGACCTTGTTGATCCTCAAGTGGGTCCCCTCCAGTCAGAAGACATACAGTCATCGGAGCTGTCCAAGAGCAGAGCTCTACAGAGGGCTGAAAGAGCTAATCCTGGAGCACCGACGTCACGCGCTGGGACCTGACCGTGCCGGCCTCCGCCACTGTCACCCTGACCTGCCTCGCAGGATTCCCCCCCCCCCTCCCTCTCTCCCTCTCTCTCTCCCTCTCCCTCTCTCTCTCTCTCTCTCTCTCTCTCTCTCTCTCTCTCTCTCTCTCTCTCTCTCTCTCTCTCTCTCTCTCTCTCTCTCTCTCTCTCTCACTCTCTCACTCTCTCTCCCTCTCTCATTCTCCCCGCTCGCTCTGTCTCTACCCTTGCTCGCATCGCAAGCAGGGAGGGGGGGCTGGTATCGACCGCGCCGTGACGCGTCGCCTCCATGACGTCATACCGCGCCCTCACTGGTTGAAAACGTTCAGGGAAATCGCGATGGACCTCGATGGAAATCTCTAGAGCAAGCTGAAGAGAAACTCAAAAATTTCTCGAAGAATTGCATAGCTTCACACAATGCAAAAATAATATTTAGCGGCGCTTTACAATAACTTACCTAATAATAACTTAATAACTTACCTAACCTAACCTAATCTAATCTTCTGGCTAAATTTTAAAAAACGATCCGTCACCTAAAATATATCTGTGGAAATAAAAGTAGGGCGTATCAAGTGGACTCCGAACGGAGTGGTTGCCTATCTCCCAGGCTCTCGGACATTGCGTGGTTAACCGTAGAGACTTGCCCCCACCCCTTCCCTCTCCAGAAAGTTAAAAAACCCACCTGTTTGTTTAGTAGCAGAAAGAATTTCCAGCTGCGTGCTCGTTCTCTGTGGTCCAGGTGCTCGTGTGCGACAACCTGGCGCTTCCGTTCCGCGACGAGTGCTTCGACGCCGTGCTCTCGGTGGCCGTCGTCCACCACCTGGCCACGACGGAGCGCCGCGTGTCCGCCATCCGGGAGCTGACGCGCGTGCTGCGCATCGGCGGCCGCCTCGTCATCACCGTGTGGGCCATGGAGCAGCGCCACAGGAAGGTAGGCTTGTGCAGAAACCGACCTCAATTACAGAGCTCTCTCAAGTGATGAGAAATGTGTCGGCTCGCTGCTGACTCGTTTCCGGTCTGGAGAGTAATGTGGAGATGTGGTCAGTTTGAGTCGCAGGACGTGTTGGTGCCGTGGCACCGGCCCCAGCGGCTGAGCACGCCGTCCCTCGAGCTCACCTCCACCACCACCAGCGAGGAGGACCTGCATCCCCCCTACCATGCCTACACGCAGACCTCCGACTCGGACTCTGGCAGGTGAGCGCACACCTGAAATTTATAGGATCGATGCTCAATATTTCGACCAAGCACTCCAACTAAAGAGCCATGAAAGTTGTGGGGTATGTGTGGGCATGGCACGTTGTTTTAAAGATATTGAATGACGTCTGCAGCGCGGGCCCACAGCGGGGCCTGCAGCGGGGCCGCCGGGACCACGGCATCGACACGGCCATGCCGGTGTCGCAGTCGTCCTCCTCGCTGTCGTCCCCCAACGAGACCTGCTACTCCTTCGTGCGCCGCGCCCTGCAGAGGCTGGCGGGCAGCAAGCGCTCCACGCCCTGGTTCCTCGACTCGTGGTCCGCGTCGCCGCTGTCGCCGCTCAGGGACTTGCCGAACCGCCACGAGCCCGAGGGCTGCGAGGACATCCAGGACCTGCCCATCGAGCTGCGCAGGCTGGAGGAGGACGTGGACCAGGTAACCACAGCTACTGTGCACCGTGGGCAGTGGTGTCAATAGGGAATAATGGCAATTCAATGGCATTATTGACAGATATACAGCAGACACGATGTGGACGACGCGCTGCCGCTGCACCTCAAGTCCAAGAGCCTGAGCGACATCCTCGGCGGCGACCCCGCGGACCCCAGGGCCGTCCTCGTGCGCTCCCGGTCCAGCGTGCCCAGCATGGCCCTGGGCGCCAGCGCGCAGCAGCAGCAGCAAGTCACCCGGCAGGTGAGACCGGAGAGTGTTCAGCCTGAAACATGCGTCGTCGACGCGGATGTATACCATATGAAGAACAAATTTGTGAATGTGACAGGTGCAGCAGTCCAGCTCGTCAAGTCTAAGCTCCAAGCCGCGCCTCGTCAAGCAGAAGCAGTCCATGTGCGAGGAGGCTGAGGAGGCGGCGGGTAAGAGCCGGGGTTCGCCCGAGCGGCACCCACACCACCCACACCCCTCTCCCCAACATGCGTGTTCCGTGTACAGGTGGAGACCAGCCCACCGACATGCGCAACCTGGTGCGGGCCCTGCCCGACTTCAAACGGCTCCACGGCGGCCGGTCCGTGTTCAAGCAGAGCTCCATGAACGAGGAGCTCATGTCGACAGAGCGGCTGCGGGAGAAGGAGCGTGTCCGCCAGAACATCCAGAAGCAGGCCTCGCTCAACGAGGAGCTCATGTACCGGCACAGGCCCGGCCTCGGACACGGCCTCGGACACGGCGCCCCGGGCACGCTGGACTCGCTCAGGTTCTCTCCTCCACTTACTTGCACCCCACGGCAGCAATGCTGCAGTGCGCCAGTACGAGTTTTCAATGGGGCTTCTTGTGGGATCCGCAGGGACACGCTGTTCTCGGCGTCCGCGGCCAAGCGCTTCCAGCTGCTCAAGATCGGGCTGACGAGCAAGCTCAAGAGCTCCACCACCAACATCGAGAAGGTGGCCGGCACCTCGCTCAAGAACGGCTTCGTACGCATACTGCAGGGCTGGAAGCAGGCCGGCGAGCCGCTGGCGGTGAGTGACCGAGTGGAAAACATGTTTTCCTACGAGTCATCGAAACGATTTAAGAACGAGACTTTTGCGCCCAGGCCAGCTGCACCAGCCCCGCAAACGGCCCCCTGGCGGAGGGGCACGAACAGCGGGCCTCCGGCGGGGCGGAGCGGCAGGAGCGGCAGGAGAGGCAGGACAGGCAGGAGCGGCGCCACTCCCGGGAGGACGGGTCCGACTCGTCCAAGGACTCGAGGTGAGTGTACTCCCGTGCGCCGTGGGATCATGTCCGGGGCTGTTTGGGAAATGTTATCTAACCGATACGATTGAAAATACGCCCGAACTGGCGGCCAGGCTAGGTCACCGCATTTTGGAAGCGCAAAAGAAATAAATAAAATATTGCGGTCCCGCCCATTTTTCGCATAATCCTGTTTCTTTTGGAGGGATTTCTATTCCGGCCGGCCTCTGACTTCTGTTTGTTTGTGACTCAGCCTTCAGAGCGACACCAGCGTGGACTCAGAAGACAGCTTCGCGTCCGTCATCTTCGTCCCCAAGCCAGACCAGTTCGACCCCCTGGGACCCAAGACCCCGTCACCCACCCTGTGCACATCGGCACCCGCGTCGCCGCAGCCTAGCTCGCTTCCCAGCTCGCTGCCAAGCTCGCCGAAGGTAGGATCGTTCAGCGGTTAGCAGTGGCGTGCGGAAAATCAGATTTACCACGGATTTTTTTTTTTTTTGGGGGCTTCCATTGGCCTTAATTTCCGTCACAAAATCTGGGTGGACAATTTTGTCAGGTTCTCGGGGTGGCGCAAAAAAGATAACCGGTTGTTATATTGCACAAAGTGTTCCTCGAGGTGTTCCTGCATAAGCCACAGTTGTACAGTTGTCTAACCTGGTGGTGCAGGTGCTGCTGTACTCGCACTCGCCGGCCCCCTCGCCTACGCTGCCTCCGAACGTGCCCCTGAGCCCGCGGGGGGTGGGGGCCGCGGGGGGTGCCGTTGGGGGAGCCGTGGGCGCGGCCGTGCTGCCCCCTTGCGGCCGAGCCCAGCAGGACAGCAGGTTGCAGCAGCTCAAGGAGGCGCTGCGCCAGAGGAACTGTGAGTTGCCATCCAGCTTTCGATTGTCAGACAGGGCGGCCATTTACTATATCGGATTCAAATCTTATGGCAAGTGCCGTGGGGGGTGGTTGTCCGCCTGGGCCTCGGCCTGGGCCGTGGTGCTGGAGCATGAAGCTGTGGGTGTTTCTCTGGATACTTTTTCGGTGAGAGAAGACGTAGCAGACGCCGTCAGAGCGCCCGCTGGGTAGACATGCACGCGTGTCTTGCGGGCTGGCCTACCCTGAGGATCGCAGGCGCTCGTCTGCGCCTAGTATTCTAGATCGTGACGTGTTGCCTCGGTGCCTCCAGTGGCGGGCCGTGGCGTGTTTCCGCTGGTGTCCTGCCCGCCCGCACAGCAGCGCTCCGCACCGCGCCTCCTCTCCCTGGAGCTCTTCAACCCCGAGACAGACGACGTGGACTCTGACTCGAGCGGGGTGTCTTCGCCGGACAGCGTGGATAGCGTCATCAGCGTGGCCAAGGTGGCTGTGACGGCGGAGCCTGCGGAACCCGCTGACCCCGCCGACTGCGGCCCGTCTGTGTCGAGGACGCCGTCATCCGAGCGACTCGGGGCGCTGCCGGCGCTGCCGGCGCAGCCCCAGCACTCGACCTCCACGCCCGCCTCGCTCGGACTCCTGGACGCGGCTGCTGACGGGGCCTTGGAGGACACAGTCGAGCCCGTGATCCAGGCCAGCCCCCGCGCGAGGCGGCGGCAGATTAACCTGGATGCTGCCGATCTGAAGGTGACGCTTGGAGATGACACCGCCAGGTGAGGGGAGAGGACTGTACCCAGGGTAGCCGCACCGCAAGGTAGCCGCACAATCCAGATTCTTTCATTGAGTTGGCCTCCGTGTCGCAGATCGAGTTGGAGTCTGCAGCTCAGCCCGGACAACTCGCCCAACCCGTCCAGGATGTCCAGGATGAAGGAGTCGGGCAGCCGGTGCTCGCTGCCCGGCAGCCTCGCTGCGGCTCGGGGGGCTCGGGGGGCCCGAGGCCAGGAGAACACCGTCTTCAAGTTCCCCCAGCCGGCGCACATAGTAAGTGGGGTGTCGGGTGCTCCCGATGGGGGAGGGGGGGGGGGGAGCTGCTGCCGCCATGGCTAGGGCCTGTAGATGCTCAGACTGATGTCGCTCCTCGGTCTTACAGCCGGACAGGCATCGGTCGGGACGCCAGCAAGACGCCGAGCTGCCAATCGTGCCCAGCACCAAGATCAGCGAGCTCGAGAACGGCTGCGGTGGCCCGGCGGACGCCCCGTCCCTCACCGCCATTCCAGAGACACCGGACCCCTTGAGGGACCCCTCCGGACTCCACGTGAGTGCAGAGAGAGGGGGAGAGAGAGAGAGAGAGAGAGAGAGAGAGAGAGAGAGAGAGAGAGGGGGGGGAGACAGAGAGAGAGACAGAGACAGAGAAAGAGAGACAGACAGTCAGACAGAGAGAGAGACAGAGAGAGACAGAGAGACACTACGGGCCTCCGCTCCGGGCTTCTAGGCCGTAGGGTTACTGAAGTGTGCCTTGGTGTCGCAGGCGGGTCAGGGTCAGCCACAGCCGCAGTCGGCCGGCGGGGAACGCAGCCCACACAGCCCGCGCAGCCCGCGCCGTGCCGTGCCGCCCCAGGTGCCGCCGCTGGTGCTGTCCCCCCGCGAGGCTCAGGTCGCCGACGGCAGCGTCGGTGTGGGCTCGCCGCTCGAGGAGGACAGTTGGGACGAGGGCGTCCGCCAGCACCTGGCCGGCTTCGCCGAGCAGCTGAGCGAGCGCCTGCTGGAAGAGATCGTGCGGTGCCGCGAGGATGGAGCCGTCCGCGACCTGGCCAGGCTGGGCGAGGAGCTGCAGGGCCTCAGCAAGCTCAGCCTCGAGCTACGCGACCGGCCCAACGCAGGCAGCACAGCCAACGCCGCCGGACCCTTCGACAAGGTGAAGGCCAGAGAGAGCAGCCGCGCGCCTGCGAATGCTAGGGTAGGCCAGCCCGCACAACATGCGTGCGCGGAGAAGACGGTGTGGCATACCTAGCAGGCGCTATGACTGACCTGATTACAATATCCCCAATCACAATATCGCGGATATACTTAGGGGATGTGGCAGCACTGGAGCTGCTCCCCACGCTCCCATAACTTATGACCTTATACAACTGTTGGTTTTATTTCTCGCAGGTGTTGGCCAGCCTGGCTAAGAACGTGGACTCGTCGTGCGAACTGCTGTCCCTGCTCACGAAGAATGCCTCCCTGGCCTCCCTGGCCAGCCTGCGCAGCGTGGACTCTTCCGAGGCACTCACGGGAGTCTCGAGCCTCAGCAGCTCCATTCGATCGACACGCAGCACAGACGGCGACTCGGCACCCCCTAGCGAGCTGGAGCTGGCCAGCGAGGCCTCGGACCCGGAGACGACCGCGCCGCCGCCGCCGCCGCCCGTAGTGTCGCGGAGTCTCGCCATACCGCCGATAGCCCCCCCAGTCGTGCTGGCGGACAGCGGTGGGGACGGGCCGGGAGCGGGGGCGGGGGCGGGGCTGGGTCCGGGGCCGGGGCCTGGGCCGGGGCCGCACACCCCCCAGGGAACGCCGCTGCGCCCCGGTTGCTCGCTCGAGTCCTCGGACGGCGGGGACTACTCGGAGCGCACGGGCAGCGGCTACAGCGGCTACAGCGGCTACAGCGGCACGGACAGTCGCAGGGACACGAGCTCGGCCTCAGCCTCGGCGTCGCTGGGCAGCGCCATGGAGTCCATGAGCGACGTGTGCGACGCGGCGTCCGACTGCAGCCGTGACGTGCGCTTCGCCGACCGGCGGACGGCGCGCTGTGACGGCCGGTCCAGCTCCGAGGAGACCCCGGGCACCCCGGGCACCCCGGGCACCCCGGGGCGGCAGCTCGTGCGCCAGAGGGCCCTCAACGCCCTGCAGGAGCCCCCTGAGGGCCCACACGGCCACGGCCTCACCAAGACCGAGTCCTGCACCACCTCACTGTCCGGGTCCACGTCACAGGACTCGCTGCGCTCGCTGCCCTCGGACAACGCCAACGCCGGCGGCGGCGCCATCACCTACCACCGCTACTACCACGTGTTCCGGGAGGGAGAGCTGGACCAGCTGATCGAGCGCTACGCTGAGAACCTGCACATCATCTCGTCCTACTATGACCACACCAACTGGTGCGTCGTGGCCGAGAAGGTGCAGGTGTGGACCATCTAGTCCCCATCTACTCAGCACCCTGTCCCAGTCATGTCCACGTTCGCGTCCCACGTTGTCATCACAATGTTACTTATATCGGCCGAGACGAGCCGGGCCGTTTGGAGCTGACGTAAAAATAGAGGAAATTAGGAAAAACGCTCGTAAGAGATTGGCTTTGACTTATAGCCTCCGCAATGTTGCTCCCGAAATTTTCACGTGTCTACTGTGTTTTTGCTCCTGGACCGTGATGATTTTCAACGAGATTTACTGGCGTGGTTTTGATGATGATGTGACCACGTGACAGACATAACTAGTACCGCTCTTGATAAAGAATTTGGGGGAGGGGAAAAGGGGGGGGGGGGGGCTTAGCCACCTCTCTGCAAAAAGTGTGTGATTGCAACCTTGTTGCAACAAATTGTGAATCGTCGACAATAAAGTGAGAGACGCCTCTGTGTTTATCAATAAATTGATTGACATATGTATGTACATTATTTAGGGTTTCAAAAGGCTGGTAGCAAATCTGGAAAGTGGAAATGTTTAAATTTCTTTACCCTATGCAGCATTTACCTTCAATATCTTGGTTATTGTCATATAAAATATAATGAAATCAAACGTTGCAAATACACATCCGAGGGACGAGTCAGTTCTGTAGTACCGTGTACACGGTCCCCCGGTCCCCTGTCCTGTGCCAGGTGTCCCATTTGCCGCGTGACAAGGAAACGGTAGGCAAGCCCGCAACGCACGAGCTCTCTCTCTCTCTCTCTCTCTCTCTCTCTCTCTCTCTCTCTCTCTCTCTCTCTCTCTCTCTCTCTCTCTCACGCGTCCGGCCGAGACAGAAAGAGACGGAGCTAGTGCTATGCGGGCTTGCCCACCTTTCCCTTGTCACGGGGCAAATGGGACACGGGACACCTGGTATAGTACCTGTGTAAAACCTTCTAGTACTATTATACCACCCTGTAGTACTGTAATACGTGTAATTGGAGGCTTGTAATACCTGTAATGTAGTATCGACCAGTAGTACCTACCAGTGTAGAACCGTGTACATCGGGACACCGACACCGAGTAAACCACCCCTCGCAACATATCTCTATTCTTGGACTGTAGTTCAACTGCAGTCGTTTAAAGGATATCAGATTTGAAGTCCACATAAGGTAAAATTGTCTGTAACCAAGTCACGCAAATTAAGCCAGTGCAAATGGCACAAGTGCGCGAGGTACTTTCTGTGATATTGCTTGTAATTTTAAAAACTGATTATTATCATACATGTCCAGGATTTTCGATAAGGTTTGAATACTATGACTATATTCTGATTTTTCAAAGTATTTATAATGTATTTCAGATCTTGAGTTACCAGGAAATCCCATATCCCTTGTCTCACACATGTTTCTATTTCATATGTCATTCTTGTTTTAAGGTCATGTTTACGCACATGCATTGGGATCAAAGCATTCACACCAAGCGCAGTAATATTTGAAATTGTCTGCTAATTGAATGCCATCAAGGAGGTCATTATTTTAAAAAAATATTAATTTGTTCTTAGCGATTTGTAAAATTCACAAATTTGAGGAGTCATAAGCAGTCTCGTGTATCAATCTTTTTAGACTGGAATTATCAACCCATCATCACATAGTGTTCTAACTAGATATTGACTGTCACTGTCATGTGTTCTGTGTTCTTAACTTGGCAAACCAGAGAACAAGAGGGTTGATGGGAATTTAAAATTTCCATCACCTTGTTCAAACAAAAGTGCCAAGAGAAAAGATCGGCCAAATTGATGTTACATGTACATATAAAGTAAGATTTATCCGTGTTTTAATTGTTGATTTTGTTGTAGTGGGGTGGGCAGTGGGAGCCGGAGTAACTGGTCACCTGCTGGTCACCATCGTGGGGAGATAATGTCTCCCCATAATCCACCCTAGGACGGAGGAAGGAGGAATGAGTGAATGTGTGCAGTGTGTTGTCTGTCTCCGATTAACTTTCTTCCTTTCTGCAGCCGCAGCATGACACATACTAGACGGCGGGAGCATCTCTTCTACCAAACGCCTCTCTCCTGCCAACGATATCGAGGGGTACTTCTGACTGACTTGACTCGACCTACTTCCGACAAGGTCCTTCCCTGCTTTAAAATTGTATTGTGTGAATGTCGTGTTGTGTGCATGTGTGTGAGATCTCCTTTTCAGGGTGGTCCTCGCCCTCTCGGATGTACCCTGTCTCTCCTTGTCGAGGGGGAGAACTGTTTTTCTTAATTCTTAACTCCTTCTAAATTTCTGGTGGTTGGCCTGGGCCTGGGGTACCCTCGGTACCGTCGGTGCCATGCCGGCGGATTATACAATACCGACTTAGTCAGCACATTTGCCCAGGGGCAGTATCCTTATCCTCCCCTGTCGGAGGCGGGCCTTTGGTCAACTAGTTTATCTAATCTATCTGATTGTTGATGTTGTTATATGTGTGTTGATATTGAAGTTGTATTTACTCTGTGTTATTAATATACAATAAAATTTTACGAAGTTGTCTCGCGTTGGTAGGAAAGTGTCATAAGAAAGGCCAGAGTGTGGATAAAGCGAAGAATTGCATATTTCAGGAGTGACTGACCGGTTACGGCTAGAGAGTTACGGCCAACTAAAATTTAAAGGACGTCTTCCAGCTTTAATCAGCACCTGGCCAGTATGTTTCGGCAGTGAAAAGCACAACTGGACGTGGTTTAGTCCTTTCCAGGGAAAAAACAAAGGCTTTCTGTGATAAGTTACTTTCCATACTGCACTAAATGTGTATTATTTGGTTAATTAATTACTTTTCTATTCCTCTGATTATATTTGCCTTAAGCAAGGTCAAAAATTTAAGAAAGGTTAGGGTCCTACGGCACTTTTTTCTTCTTCTTTCAGGAAAGGGGGCCTCAAGGAGATAAGGATATTTTGTGTGATATTGAGGAATTATATGAATAAGATCAAACTGTCTTCATCTTTCTAATTTTTATTATAGTGTTGCACAACCTAGAATGAGAACATAACTGTTTCCAATCATTTCAATCAGTACAAGAGAGCACATCACGCCACATTTCCTTTAAACATTATGTTCATACAAACAATACATCCACATGTAATTTTTAAAGTATTCAGAAGTATTTCAGACAACATATCTGAGGTTTTAGAGAACTGTGAAGATCTAAATTAGTATTATTGGTTCATTGAATCAACAGAAATATTTAAAATACTACTGCGGGAGAGGATGCAAAAATACATCACTCCCTCCTATCACCGATTTGTAGTCATCCAGTTGCCTTCAAACAGTATCTTTAAATTCATGTATGTCTCTACTTCACAGAGACAGATAAGGAAAGAAATGGTCCTAAATAGCGGTCGGACTGACCAAAAAATAGTAAACGAACAGTAGTAGAAAGGAGTTGAACCTGTCACCAATGTAAAAACACAATAGTAATACAAGAGGTACAATGGTTAAACTAAAAAGCATCTACAAAAATTTGTTAACAAGAAATCACAGTTTCACAAACAAATCTGTACAAAATGCTGAACCATGCATATGTTGACAACTGTGCTAAAGAGATAATAAATAATAAATTAAATCACACAGCTAATTGATTACAAATTAATTAACTATTATTCACAACAAAATGAAATCCCTTCAAGGAGAATGACAACCAGCATAAACCCAGTTTTTCCCTCCTTGTTATGTTGTGCTACAAACAAACCATCAATAAAACGGACAGAACAGAGATGACTCAAACTTTTGCCAAACATAACTTTACAATAACATAAATATACAGTATCATGGAGAAAAGTGTTTTGGGGGGTTTCTTTTGGTATCTGCATAAAACTACCAAATTATTAACATCATAGAGAGTACATGACAAGTCTGTTCATAACATGCTGCATGTTAACATGCCATCCACAATATGCAATATGTTAAGATTGCAGTGAAATTAAAGCTAAATATTCTCCTTATCACACTATTATTAAAAGAAACTAATTTTTTTTTTGACGTAAATTAATGACTTCACAATTAACATACTGTAGTATACAGTAACTTGTAGATATCTAACACGTGACATGGAGACTTTCTATACAGGAATGACTTACAACCTGCATACTGAGAAGAAAATCTGGGACTCGAATGTGCCGGAGGGGTTGCCTATGCAGAGTTGACGTAAATTAATGACTTCACAATTAACATACTGTAGTATACAGTAACTTGTAGATATCTAACACGTGACATGGAGACTTTCTATACAGGAATGACTTACAACCTGCATACTGAGAAGAAAATCTGGGACTCGAATGAAATTTAATTTCATTGGGGGAGAAGTCTATCCCATCCGCCTCCCTAGATACTTCAAACTCTAAAGTGAGTTGCAGAGTTGGCACTAAGAAGCTTAAGTCTTGGGTAGTCAGGTACACAGGTTTCTGAGTTCTCACTTTCCAACCCTTTTCAGTAAGCTCTGAAAAAGGAGACAACCTCTACCCTACTACACAGTCACTGCAGATCACTGCCACTTACAGATAACAAAAATACAACAGAATCATAGTATAGACTTAAACAAAATATGCTGCAAGTTGAGCCATCTTGTCTTTGGGCGGACGGGCTTTTCCTTTGGAACGGCCTCGACTTCCTCCTCTTCCACGAGGAGCTCGGTTAGTATGAGGCCTTTGCACAGCACGATGTTTTTCAACCAAAGAGCTGAAGTCCTCAAAGCAAAATATACATCCAGATGCTTCTGTAGCTTCCTTAGGTAACCTGCTTCGTTCCTAAGGCACAAAGGGGGAAAAAAAAAGAAAAGAAAGAAAGTCTCAAAACAGATTTTGAAAGGGAAAGGCAGAATGCAATTAAAGTTTCATTTGAATTGTAAACACTTACCTCTCGGTACTCAACCTTAACATGTTGAGCTCCACATTCGCAAACAGCCTCCTCAACTGTGATTTTATGAGCATCCTCAAATACATGTATAATGACATCACACCTACAACAAACAATACCAAATAGTTTGCTTATGAAAAGTCAAAATAGGTTTTCATTACAAACATTTTAGCAAATTAAAAAAATACTCTGCTTACCTATTACAGCTCAACTTCCACTTGGGCGAAGACGATGGGTCCAGGACCATGATCCCCGCCTCACACTCTATGCAACTAGACACACCAGTGCTAAACATTCCTTGAGGACAGGAGGGGTGTGTGCACGTATTGCATCCAGCACCTGGAAGATTGTACACAAATACGTATTACACCCTATTCGTACTCAAATAAGTACTACATCACAAGTAGATGATTCACACTGAACCTTTCTTCATCTCCCTGAACGGTGGATTGTTAAAGCAATAGGGGCAAAACGGATATGATTTTCCTTTTGTGCCAGCAGTCCAAGACAAAAGTTCAAAGTCATCAAGAGGGCAGCGAAGTTCCTTAAATATTCTGACATTTCCATTTTGTGGCAGATTAAAGGTTTCATCGCAGTGGGCACAATGAAGTCGAGATGGTTTTGTAGGAATAAATTTCATGTAGCGCCTGCATTTACCACACCTGAAACAGAAATGCTCAGCTTAAGCCCAGAATAATCACATAGTCTATTGAAGGGAAAGTGTTCACATTATTTTTTTAATTAATTTCTCTAATGGTTGCTAAATATTTCAATTTCAATTAATTATAATTTTTGACAAACCTTGAGTGAGCCCTTCCTGTTGCTGCAATAGGGGAGAAGGAAACCTCAAAGAGATTGTCCATTCCCTCAATATTCTTGACAAAATACTGGAATTTCAATTTAAAAATTTCCATTGTATGATGAAGAACAGCGTTGAAGTCTGCACGTCCAGCTGCAATCAGGTTTAGTTGTTCCTCCACTGCAGTTCTCATAGTAGGCTGCACCAGATCTGGATCAATCTGTGCCAAAATAATATTACATATAGGCACATTAACAAGAGAACGAGTAAATGAATGAACATTATGATACGAACCCTTTGATAGCCATGCACCAACACGATTCCTAATGTGGTTGGGATAAGACGTCGTCCTGATCCCAAAGACACATAGTTTCTTTGGCAGATGTTGTTGATATGAACAGGAATAGAGGCGTCTGTTCCTATGCCATGCTTCTCCATAAGGGTGATTAGTTCAGATTCTGTTAAATAGTCTGGTGGTGAAGTTTGGCATTCTCCAAGTCTGACCTGACAAAATAAAGTGCTTTTAGACATTTTTCAGAAACAAAATCCTTTCAGCAACACTGTTACACTAGTACTCACATCTTGAATTTCATATGTTTCACCTTCAGCAAATGGTGGAATAGTCTCGTTCCTTCCAAGTGCTTGCCAATGCATAACCACAGTATATCCTGGATCCAAAAGGGTCTTTCCAGTACAAGTAAATGTTTCATTTCCAATGGGAAATGTTGCAGTTGTACTAAGGAATTTGCAGTCTTTAGAAAGCTGGAAAAAACAACAGCAACATGTACAGATGAGACCTGATTACACATCATGTATCATAAAACCCCATTTATCACCCCCCCCCCCCCCAAAAAAAAAAAAGCGACAAAAATCTGAATAAAAATCAAGCTGGAGAGACATACTGTTCCAATAAAATGTCTCGTTATATAATCATACAAGCGCCAAGCATCTCCATCAAGATCTGAGTGACTTGCAGCTCTCATGGGAGTTATAGGAGGATGGTCTCCTACATCCGTTCCCTTCCTAGGCTTGTTGATCCCCGTGGCCAACAATTCTCTCACTTCAGCTCCCCAGTCAGAACTGTTCTGCTGCTGCCTTAAAGTTCCACTGAAACAGACAGAACCCATAAATCAGTCAATTAACACTATTTAAGTAAGTAAATAAGCTGCACAGGAAACTGGAAACCATACACAAGATCAAAGTTCTCTGGGTAATGAGTGGTTTCTGTTCTTGGATATGAAATGTAACCCTGAGTGTAAAGACGCTCTGCAATTTGCATGGCATGATGAGGGCCCATTCCTAGACCTGAGCTGGCAACTCTCATGAGTTCAACAGTATTCAAAGCCTGGGGACGTTGTTTGGCTTTCTCCTTAATAGATACATTGGAGCAACTGAAAGGTTTGAAATAAAAAAACAAATTAAGGGTTATAAGAATTCACAGCGTTGCATTTTACAAGGCTGTTTTGGTGACTGAAATTGTGCAGTTCTTACATAGTCTCTTTGAACTCCTTTGTTTGAGCAAGAAACATTTGAGCTATCTCTTTTTCAAAACATCTTACTCTATCCCAATCCAGAGTAATTTCTCGACCTTCACTTGTTTTTACAACAACCTAAAAATGAAATTTATTAGAGAATACAGACGTATCTACTCCATGACATAAGATATTTCATTAACACTACCTGAAGAACCCAGTATGGTTCTGGCTTAAATGTTTGAATATCATCATGTCTTTCAACACAGAATCCTAAAGTTGGGGTTTGGCATGGCCCATAAGAAATCAGAGACGCATCAAGATCCCCATATTTCCCTTGAAAGTACTTTGTTTGGTAACGTGTGAAGGCGCAACCAATACGAAGGTCCAGCTCTTGCCTAGCATCCACAGATCGTGCCTCATTTTCATTTGGTTTTCCAAGATTTGCCATTGCTTCTTTGATATCCTTATCAGTGATAGCTGAAAAATGTGCTCTCCATACCACCTGCAAAGTGTCAATTTTAAATTTAAAGACCATAAATCCGCACCTGGCAGCTACTGGATAAAAAGATTATGACGCACTTTCTCTCAACATTAGTGGAATCAAATTTTGACTTACATCTGGAACATTAACACTTTTTTTCATAAACCCTTCAACTGCATTGATGACTTCAAAGCAAATGTTTTCCCCTTCTTTGTCACAATCAAGCCACAACACCAAGTAGTCGCACCCACGAGCCTCTTGACTGAGCAATTGCGTCATTCGCAGCTTTGGAGTAGCTTCTTTCTTTTCTGCTGGACAAGTGAAGAGCTCAACCTACAAAGCAAATTGGTATAGTAAAACAGTGAAAACGGGTAGGAACAGAATATACTAATAAAAAACATACAGGGTCCACACGATCCCAGTTGTTGTACTTGCTGGTGAAGTCGAGTGTCATTACATGACCACAAACTGATGTCATTTTAAATTCAACTTGTTCATGACGAAAGTTGCCCATCCATTCATGAACAGAGCACGCTCCATTAATTGCTGAAAAATGGAAACATGATACAAGATTAAATAACCATATCAAATGTCAGATCGCAGCAGTATCTAAAATATTGTAGGCAAGGCAAATTGGAAGAAATAAGGGAAGTCACAAAGCAATACGAAATTGTACATTGAATACTTTTAAAGCAGAACACGAGTCAAAAACCGCAAAACGTTAACGAAAATCCTGACAACCGGCGAACAACTAACCCACCTTTCCTGCTAGAGGACTGGCCGTTACTCAAAATATGAGCCAAAGACGTTGCTAGGGACGGCTTTTCAGCAACCATCAGCACGGTCCGCATGTTGACTACCAGCTAGCAGCTACCACAAGCTACCAGTTTTAGTGTTTGGCTGGCTATCACTGCCATTGGCTCAGCAGAGCAGCGAAGCAGAGCGAAGACAACGGGGCAGTGGCAGTGGTAGTGCGGCGGCCAGCGGCAAAACTAGAGTCCTGTATGGCCTACGGCAGAGATGCGCCAACCGTGCCACTCGAGGCAAAACTACAACTACATTAGGTTCGAGGGGGAGGGGCGGGGCCGGCGTGGTGCAAGGACCGTTTCGCATCTTCTCCGGTCGAAACATAGAGGCCGCGTCGGTCGTGATCGATTTGAGAAAGCTCGATTTTGCTGTCACTGCATTTGAAAATATTGAATTTTAACTAAATGAATAGTTTTTTTATGGGTATAGGGATAGTTCTGATGAACTGCAATTGTCATGCGCGTGAATTGCACAAATTCGGTATTCAACAAGGCCACACCCTACCGACGCGCCCTCTGTGTTTCGGCTGGAGAAGATGTAAAGTCGTGCGTCGAACAGCCTCTTCTAGATGTAGCCAAAGCCCAGTGCCAAAGCCCTACCTAAAGCCTGTTCGCCTGATCGTTGTGTCGAAGGATCTATAATTTTAGCGGTTAACTTTCCAGTTTTTGTCACCACATTTGCTCTTTTGTCGGACAAGTATCGTTAGGCCTGACTGGTTGATCCATATATCGGCAATGGCTGCTTCTTCTGACTCGGAAAATGTTAATGGCTCTTCCAATTCTGTGAGTTCTACTAATGCTGTGTTTAGGTCAAGATGGCGTGAACGTTTTCGACACTAAAATAATGCAAAGGATACGTGTGCGGTGCCCTGATATAAGACTGGGACTTCAAAGTCTCTATTTAACGAAGAAATACATCTAGGAAGTGCATTCCTTGATTTCCGTAAAGGGGAATTTTGCTCTCATGGCATGAGAGAGACGCTTTGTTGCACGTAGAAATTAACTTCCTTAACCTCAAAGTAACTTATAATTATGTAAAACATTTTCAACCAGTCGGTATGATAGCCCACTAATTGGCTTCGTCATGGGTTTCTTTCTGTTATAGTTTATTGAATCCCTGCCCTCATAGTATATTGTGGAATCTCTTCACTGCTGCTCTTCACCTTGGAACAAATTTTATTTTAAATATCTGGTATTGCAGGACAGTACCTCGCCTCCACCTCCACAATCCACCCCTCCAGAAAAAGTGAAGGATTTGGTTAAGGAAGATATTGGAAATGGCATCAGTGAAACACATCCAAAGGCTGTCAAACGGGAAGCTGAAAATGGGGTCAAGACTGAAAATGGAGAGCCCGCCGCCAAAATTAAAAGAGAGAGTAAGTAAATGTGTAAAAGTCTTTTTATCTCTGTTTTTCCCCTGCAGCCTGCATTCATGGTGTTTTCATAAGTTCAACTCAGATCTGAAAAGATGGGGAAAAATTACTGATAGCATTGATAATCTTCAACCTCTATTGATTGTACTAACAGTCAATTTCATTGAATCAGTCTGTGGATAAAGTTTGTTAGACATGAATGTGCCTCCACATCGACATTTGTAATCTGCTTGTTTGAATGACTGACCTTCGGCTGGAGAGCACACAGCTGCAATGTTATGAGAAAGTTTTTCACACAATACATGTATTCAAGTATCAAAGCAACTGTACACTCCCTTCTTAATCAACCCCTGCCAATAAAATGTGTTTCCCTTTTCGGTCATATTGACTTTAACACTGTTCAAGAACTATTGTGGCTATACTCTAAATAGCTTTTATAGTAAATGATTCTCAGGCTGATCTTGCTGTTTGTTTTTGGTATGGTGATTGTAATGGAAGTGAGCTTCTTCGTTAGGCATTATCTTCTCTGCATTTTGACAACATGAACGGGTTCTTGTTAGTTTCTCAGTAAATGGCATTATTGGGTATAAGACTTCATACATCATAGGCAAGATGACAATGTAGAACCTCATATTCTAGTTCCATGGAAGTATTCTTGGTTTTGCTGTTATTGAAGTCTGAGGCATTCTGTGTGGGCCGAGGTCAGGCTGTTATTGCGGAAGCTTTATCTTGAAATATTGGTGAATAAAAAAATATCTGACCTGAAGTATTTGGAAAATTTGGAAATATTGACTAGATGGTCTCGTGTCCTTGTGAGATTGCATTTCTAATGCAGTTTGTGTGGTCTGTTTCTGAGTTGTTACAGAAGGCCCTTCAATTGGCTGACACCAGTGGCTGTCATTACTGAATATAGTTTCACTCTAAACTGTTACTGTAGAGATCACTGAAGACATGTAGTTCTTCCTATAGTATTTAAGCTACATTTTTGTTCATATTATTTAATTAGGGTCAAATTCTATTTGGATAAGTACTTATTATTAAGACATATGTTATGTGAGGATGAGTTTTATTACTTGTGCTTTTTCTTATGAACAAATTAGCAAGTCAAAAGGGACTTTCTTGGATTTGTTTCTGCATTGACTGTGGAAGTTTCACTTGATTTCCTTTTGGTTCTCATCAAATTATTTATCTCTTCCTCATGCTTTAAATTTTTCAAAGATCATATGTAATTGTTTTCTCTCCCTTTTTGCTAGCTAATATGTACTTTGACTCTGTTTTACTTGTTGTTTTATAAGATATCATTTTGTTGGACACAGTTAGATTGTTGGTAAAAGATTGTTTATATGTTTGGCTGTTTCATAATCAACACACTCCAAGTCTGCTAGAGGAGCGCTCTCTCCAGGAACCCAAGGAATCTTGTTGCACAGGTTCTATGTAAAAGGTGTAAAGTGAGATGATTTTTATACTATTTAAAAATTTAGGCGTCATTTTGAGGATTCCAAATCAAACTGGAAGATTTCGACACAAGGTTAATTTGGCTTTATGTTTTGACTGAGGTTCATGGTATTGTAAGTTACCATCATTGTTCAACTGTGTATCATCAACATGTGGCATGCCTGACTGCACATTATTTTTGTACCTAAGCTCAACTGAAGGACTGAGGCTTCAGTATTTGCATCATCTTTACTCTTTAGACACACATCACATAGAGTTTGAAAAACCAGAGTGATATTCCGTGTGAGGGTCAAAGTTTTAATTTTCCTGTTTCTTTTCTCTGTTTTCTGTGTTGTTTCATGGGTAGAGTTGCGTCCTAGCCTAGCCCAGGTGTTTTCAGCGATCGCTGCGTACAAATCGGGGACAGAGCCCCCCGATTATCATCGTACACAGGGGTAAAGGTCATCTTATGCCTCATGACGACAAAACCATTTCTTGTTTGTGTAGTACACAATTCAGGCATACACTGATTTAAGTTTGATCTGGATTTGGTTTAGCTTTAATTTGTGCCATCAGTTTCAGTGCCTTTGTCTCAATTCTACTGTAAGTCAGGTCAACATTGGGTTTATTCTTAAATGTTAGTCAGCTATTATATCTTCACTTGAACTCTTTGTACCCTCTCAAATAAGTGTGTGTCTGAGCTGTGAACTAACTTTTGGGTTCTGTCTCCTACCCCTTCCTCACTGATTTCAGGGCATATACTCACAGATCTGTTTATGTGTAATCATCCATTTAAATGGAGTTCCTAAAAGGGTGGGATAAAGTCTTCCTTTCCTTTCTCAGTAGTAATGGAGAGTGGGAAGAAAGTTAGACAGTATCTTACAGTATCTTCACTACTTTTTAGTTTGGGTTTGTATTCATGGATTGGTCATCCGACCATAATTAGAGCTTCGTGGTGGTATAACAACAGTAACAGTAAAATATTGTCAGACAATTCATTTTAGCGATGGGAATTAATTTGGGCCATAATATTGGATTCGATAAAGTATGAAATTATGATCTAATGGTAAAGGACAGAACAAGTTCTCACGCTTACTGCATATCAGTAATATTGTCCTGTAGATCATTTGATTAAAGGGAGTAAAGTGGCTGGAAAGTGTGGTGTGGTGGATAGATTCTAAAATTAGTACCAATGATTCGTTAGATGTAAGGAAGTATCATAATAGTTGATTGGTAGGTCTTACACTGAAGTCAGCCGTACTTGCGGCAGTGATATGTAGAAGAAAGACTAGTGTATGTATTATTTGATGATCTTTAATTATTTTTCTTATTTGTAGGTGCCACATGCTTTTCGGAACCAATCTACGACCTCAAGCAAGATGGACAACTAGTTGCTGGTAGGTGCTTTATAAAACTAGTTCAGTCCAAGAAATCTTTTATTTTGCTTATATAATTATTTCCTGTAAGGGCATCATATATCGCTGATTTTTATTGGTTTGAAACTTGCAGGTGTTGGCGCAAGGTCAACACTCCAGGGTATTCTTGGTGCAGGATTACCTAAACTCTATTCAGAGCAGCAAGAAAATGTAGCTAGAGCAAAGAAGTATGCTATGGAACAAAGTATTAAGATGGTTTTAATGAAGCAGACTCTAGCTCATCAACAACAGGTAATATACTATTTTCCTAAAGATTAACGGGATTAAAGATGACATTCAAATAATTTAGTGAACAGAACTACGATGCGTGTTTCATGTATTCCAATATAGATAAAATTTCCTGCAGCAAGTCAGAAATGTGCTGTAATTTATTCCCAAGCTAATTTAATTAAGGAATTGTTATTTCATTGCATCCTCCCAACCTCTCTATGAATAAGTCATGATTCTTTTTCTTAGGAGGTCTTTTCCATTCACAGTAGTTTGCTGACTGAATCATACTGCTCTCTTCTCCCATATGCAGTGTTTAAACTTCAGAACAAACTAACAGATGGCCCCCCATGTCTCACTTTCAGAAAGCTAAGTCGTTCCATCGGCAGCAAGCTTTAGTTCTCATGTGCAGGTTAGTGGCCGGATGAGGTGAAGTACATATGTGTTAGAGGCAAGCAACGTTGGAATGGAAAGCTGTATAGTTGCACCATTACTCATGTATTTGTGTCTTGAGGTTTGCTTTTGCTCTCGTCTGTTTGCTGTCTTTTGTTCCCAATTGCCTTTTCAAGCTTCTTTTGACATCATCTAAAATTACCAACATACTTTCAGTTGAGGACTAGTGTTTAGTGTTAAAAAGAAGTTGGCTTGGTTGGGTGTGGTGTGGGCTATTTCACTCATTCCTGGTGGCAACACCATCTGTCTTGTTACAGCAAGTGGCTAGTCAGAGGAATCACATTCAGAGACAGCATGTGCTCGTGCTTATGTGCAGGTTAGCAGAAGCTGTCTTGATCAACACTGTACTTATTAACAAAACTCAGTTTGAGCTGGTCTTGAACTTCTGTCAACTCTGATTTGCAGTATTTGCAGAATTTTTTTTTTTTTTTTTGGGGGGGGGGGGGGGAATTGCTAGTGGTGATGCCAAATATCAAAGGAATTCAACCATCTACTTGTACCAGTTGTCCACTTTCTAAGGCTGCATTCAAAATTATCTGGAAATCCCATATGCCGACCAAATTCATTGCATTAAATTCAGACACTGGCTAGCTGTTGATATCTTTGCCTTATTTCCTCTTCGTTTTTACCTTATCATGCTCTGGGGGTTTGTGTTGAGTAGCAATTAGTAGTATTAAAATATTTTGTAGAAGTCTCACAATTGCATGTCAAATAATCTCACTACTAGCATGTTCATTATATGTAGGGCATATTTCATTATGAGTTTTCATACGCCTCTTTGCAGATTGCTATAGGCAATGTGGTGATTTGCTAAAAGTTCCAGCATTCTTTATGGTCGTTCGTATTGCTTGAAGCAGCTTAAAGAAAGTAGTGGAAGCTGCTTCTATCCTATTTTTGGAAATCAATGGGTTTTTTGGTCATTTTAAAGCAAAATCTTCATATAATGCAATCCCGCGACAAATACCCTATTTGGTATAAGCAGCTTCTACTGTATTAAAAATTTTCAGTATTGCATCAGTATTGTATTTTGCTGAGCCCTTTTTGCATGATGTCTTTATTTTGCATATAGGGTTTGCTTGCATGTTTCACATATTTCTGTATTGCATGCTGTAGAACTTAGAATTATATTGCTGAGATGAAAATGTCCATAATATCAACATATTCTCTAAACTTACGCAGAATGATTGAAACCTTTATATTGTTTGATGAGACAGTTGAGCACTGAAAAGTTTGTCTCCTGTCTCAACGTGGAAAATCAATAAGCTGATAAGATCTGACTGCACTATTCCCATTAATTAAGTTTATACTGGAGATCTATTACATCTACTAGAGTATAGTGCTTCTCGTGTTACAGGGTTTATGTTGGTAGCATCAGCTTTGAATTAAAGGAAGACACCATTCGTCAAGCATTCCTTCCATTTGGACCCATTAAATCCATTAACATGTCATGGGATCCAGTCACTCAAAAACACAAAGGTATGGATTTATTTATTTAATTTGTGGTTGTCTATTGTACTGTGCTGCTACATAGTGTACCATTCGTATGCCTTTAAAAAGAGGTGACAGTTGCTATTTGGTTTGAAGCAAGTCATTATGTAAATATTTTTGCTTAGGTTTTGCTTTTGTGGAGTATGAGATTCCGGAAGCAGCTCAACTCTCGTTAGAACAAATGAATGGGGTGATGATAGGTGGACGGAATATCAAAGTTGTTGGCCGGCCAAGTAATATGCCACAAGCACAATCAGTCATTGATGAAATCACTGAAGAAGCAAAACAGTATAATAGAATTTACATTGCTTCAATTCATCCTGATTTGACAGAGGATGATATTAAAAGGTAACATCTTGGTAGTTGAAATTATTAATGGCATCCATTTTTTTTTGTGAAAGGGGTTGGGTACTTAAGACAATTATGTCTCCACAGTGTTTTTGAAGCATTTGGTCCTATCAAGACCTGCAAACTTGCAGCGGGACCCACAACAAACAGACATAAAGGTTATGCGTTCATAGAATACGAAACACAGCAAGCGGCTCAAGAGGCCATAGCTTCAATGAATTTGTTTGACCTTGGAGGACAATACCTTCGTGTTGGTCGAGCGATCACTCCTCCAAATGCTTTGCAGGCGAGGCCTCCGGTAAGACTACTTCATGCTAACCTTAGACACATTTTCGTCTATCAATTTCATCAGGATTTTTGAAAATATATAAAATAAATTGTCATCTGTTCAGAATCCCACACAAGGTGCCAACCTAATGCCCACCGCGGCTGCTGTAGCTGCTGCAGCAGCCACAGCCAAGATCCAAGCTATGGATGCAGTTGCTACAAATGCTGTTGCTTTAGGTGGGTGAACAAAATTTTCCTGTGCAACCTTTTTTTTTTTTAATATAATTCTGAAGTAATGCTGAACTGTGGCTCTTATCCAATCACAGATACGATTCCCCTTTTTCAATTGTACCTATGTCTCTGTTGGCAGGCATGGCAAAGCTGAACTCATCACTGGGAGCACAGTCTGTAGCTGGTATTGGAGGGCCGATTGCTGCTATTCCAGGTGTGCTGGGCAACCCTTCCCTCCTAGCCGCAGCGCAGCAGCAAGCAGGGCTCTTAAATAGTGGGCTTGCTGTTGCAACCGCTCCTCCTGCTGTGATTCCGCCCCCGGGCATAGCGATTCCTCAATTAAGAGCACCAGCCCAAATTCAGCCAGTTGGTAAGTAAAGCTTTGGTGTTGAAGTAAATTGAAGTCATGGAAGGAGTGGAAGTTCTGACTGTTTCTGTCATTTCTCAGCTCTCGGACAATCTATAACACTCCCTCCTCCAGCTGTGGTAACACCTACCGCAGTCGGCCAACCTGTAGCACCTCCTCAAGATATGTTGAAGAGAGCGCAGGAGCAGGCTCAGGTACAATTTGCTTGATCTCTCTTGGATGTTAACTTACCCCTTCACTTTTCATCTTCTTTTAAGTTGCAAGAGTGTATCTTTTTCAAAACATTGCTATTTTGATTTTGTAGAAACAGCAAGAAGAGCTTCAAAAGAAACTGATGGAGGAAGCTGAACCACAGACTTTAAGTGCACAGGAAAATATATCTATCAAAGGACAAAGTGCCAGACATTTAGTAATGCAAAAACTAATGAGGAAAGTGGAGGTAATTTCCCCCCTCCCCCTCCTTTTCCCTCCCTCTTTTTGGGTGAGAGCTTTTCTTGTTTGTCATAGTGTCATGTGTTTCTTATTAATATTTTCAGAGTCGAGTAGTTATATTAAGAAATATGGTGGAACCAGAAGATGTAGATGAAACATTGCAGGAAGAAATACAAGATGAATGTAGCAAGTAAGCATTTTGTTTAATTGTGTGTTTTTCAAACAAACTATTTCAAAATGGAACTTACCATGATACTCTTGTTCACTACAGATATGGTATTGTTGAACGAGTGATAATTTACAACGAAAGACAGTCAGAAGAAGAGGATGAGGATGCGGAAGTTATCGTTAAAATCTTTGTAGAATTCTCTCAAATGCGAGGTGAGTGCAGCTGAAGTTAACCTTTTATATGGTATGGGTATTACAATTCCTTTTTTATTCTCACACTTTCCATATGTTCTTTCATTTTGTAGAAGCAGAAAGTGCCAGAGATGGTCTTGACGGACGATTCTTTGGTGGAAGAAAAGTTATAGCTACTCTCTACGATCAAGATTTGTTTAATCATAATGATTATTCTGGTTGATGTAAATATAACTGAATTTGTAATATTGAAAAGTGTTTGACCTGCACTGTTCAGAGCATATTGCTTTGCTATGTAAATATTTTAAGCTTTGAGTTGTTGAATACTAGTTTCAGTAATAAATTAGACTACTGGTGGTAATATGATTTGGCTTCTCTCATTGTTTGAATTTAATTTATTTCAAATGAGATGAGATGAATGAGCTATCTGGTTCAGGTAGATTGCATTATAATTTACTTAGTGTGCTGAAAAAAAATCTCAGGAAATACTGCATGCGATTGTGCACTTCTGATATTGTACTCAATCTTGGCATGTATTGTCAAACTGGAAAGCTAAGGCATACAGAGAAACCACAGTACTTGTTCAGCTGTGATCCATTTCTTTACACCACCTCCCCTTGATATAATCTAAAATTCCTCTTTGCTTGTCCTCACTCAATTTGAAGTGTTGCCCGTTTCCTAACTTTCATAGAGGAAATGATGTTTGCAAGTTTCTGTAACCATTTTAAAATATTTTCTTTACACTCTCCCAGAATATGTGGTCCAAGTTATGAAACTAAGTAACATTCTTACAGTATCTCGCTTGTAAATAATAGTTAATCATTTGTGATTCTTGAAGGCCATTTGCACTGTTGGCTAGCGGTGGCTTGTATGTCTAACAGATCTAACAATAGGTTAGTTATTACTATTTAGATGGTGGGAATTTTTTTCAGGAATAGGACTTTTTGGAAAATATTAAAATTATTAGTGCTCCGACTTGTATTTCTTTGCTGTCTGTTCAAACCAGGCATTTGCTATGATTGTTACACATATACTATTACAGTGTAGATGACTTGAACACATAAATAAAGGAATTTACGGTTAACTATTGGCAGTTTTTTCTGTTATTTCAGAATGTTAGAAGTGCACGGCTCCAGTTTCACTCACAAACAGGCCATTTATAAATTTACTTGCGAAATTGATGTAATAGAGGTAAAATTAAAAATCAATTTAAACAATTCATTTATTATTTTTTTCACAAAGTTATGACATTAATAAAAATAAAACCATGGCCTCTCCCTCATAGTATAACAGGAAAACAAGATTCATGAAGTCTATGATGTGGAGTTCCAAAAAGTGATGAGACACCAATGTACAATGAACTCAAGTTTCTAACACCCCACCTCACAAAATGGAATATACGTGGTATCAATCTCAAGCGTACTTTGAGCTTAATATAAACGGAGCAAATTGTGCTCAAATTGATACTAAAAAAAATTCTGAAGGATTTCTAAAATATGAAACCAATATTTACTTATTAAAAGCTTTACAGCAGTACAGGTCACTATCTTTCAATTACGTACTCTTCAAAAGCTGCACAACAGACGAATAAAATTTGCCATTTTGGCTCATCACCAGTTGTAATCACAATCAAATTTACAATGTAATTATGCAAGCCTCAAATCTACCTGAATTTCCATCAAACCCAACAGCAATAAATGTAGATGTTACAGGAAACCTGTCCAGGTCCTACACACCGATCTTCGTAGGGTACTAAAGTACACTAAAAATGGCAGTAAAAGATTTCACTTCACTGCATTTTAAGACGCCAAAATAGAAGCCCAAAGTTCAAAAACGATCCATTTTAAAATCAAAACATTGATGTTGACGTCTTTCGGGTATCGAAATGTACTACAGCAAAAACTGTTACTGCCTTTCTTAATCTACTATGGTGCCCTACAAAATTACAAAAAAATTCCATCCAAACCAGTGTGTATGACCTGAAAAGGTCCCCTTGTTAGTCGCACCTGCAGATAGCCTTGGCCGAAGTTTAGTCTTTAGCATCGTCATCAGAAAATAAACATCTCCGCCTAATCTAGCTAATTCAACATTCCTTACAACCTTCAGGGGAGACGAACTAAGGCACCTATTAATCAGTGATGACAACACCACGAATGACAGGAAGTTTGAAGTGCAACAATTTGAAATGATCCTGAATTAGTTAATGCAAAATATAATTTCTCTGCGAATACTTATTTAATGCAGTTTTCCTGGCCACAGATCTTGGAGCAGCCTAAAATGAACATATCCCAATCAGTCCTCCTCTTCTCCTGATTCAGATTCTTCTTCCGCACTCTGAAGCCACTCAACGAATTTCTTCATCTGGTCTAAAAAGAGCATCTTCCCTTTGGATGAATGATCCTCTTTATACCACTTGATTATAACCTCTTCTGAGAGCACATCAGCTGAAAAAGAAATTGATATTTGTACAGTTTGTACACCGAGTTTAAACAGAGTAGACTCAACAAACTTACTCTTGTAGAAGAGCAGGATGATCTTCTGAAATACTTTCATGAAGATCATGTTTCCATAACAAAATTCCTGCACCTTGAGCATCAGGGCCAACTCTGATCGGGCTGTGGTAGTAAAAGCCTCGAGCAGTATTGTGTATTGCTTCAAATGCTTAAGAGCCTGCTCAGCAACTAACTCTTCCTTCTTGTTCCACTCGGCTTGAGACATAACAGTTGACCAAACCTAACACAATGGCAAACACATGAGCAACAAGAAATTGAGACAGCATCACTGAATAACCCATAAAACTTACTATGCCAATGATCTCATGCTCAGGTATGTTGTTTCTTGTAGCCAAGTCCTTGATGTCCATCACAATGTCTTTGATTTGCCGACCCTCTTGCAATTGTTCTTCAAGTTGCATTTGAAGATCTCTCTTAGCTCCTTGACTTGCCTGTTGCAGTAGAACACAAGATCTGAAGTGACCCTCGAAGTGGCAAGACCAAAACAAAATGAAAAGAAAACATCAGGTTGCTACCTGTGCTTTGTGAAGTTTTACTATATCCGGCAAACCCTTTTCTTCAAAGACTGTTTTGAAGTGTTCTTCAGTCCTCTTGTTTGGAGGGAAAAACTCCATCAGCCTGCACAATGACCAAGATTAAATTTTACTGCCACAAATGCAAGCTAACTATGAGCCAAATGTACAGTCACTTACTTGCCCTCCAGTCCTCCCCTCTTCAGAGCAGTAACCAAGCTCGACAAGCCCTTTTCATTTTTCCAGGTAATGAAGACCTCTAACAGAAAGTCGAGAGCAAGGTTGTCCTTCACAAGATGCTCCTAAAAGATACGAACAGGTAAGAAACTTTCACCTCGAATATAATCCTTAGTCCAGAAGAAACTATACTTGCATTGCTTAACACAAGAAGCACAGCAGGTGGTACTGATCCATTTGAAATCCAGAGTGCTGTCATGCGAGCCAATTTTCTCCTTTCTGCTTCACTGAAGCCTTTAATGAAGACAAGGACTTTCTTCATTTCTTCCTCAAACATCTTCTCAAGGTACTTGTATCTTCTCATCAACTTAATGAACACCTGCTCGTAGTTATGCATTGACTCCATATCCTCAGGGGCACCAAACAAGCAGCACTCTGTCTTGCATGGTTTGTCACCCTCCACAGCAATGGAGCCCCCTGGTACTAAACACAAAATAAGTATTACACGCTTGAAAGCACTCTCCACAGAAAACAACTGCATGCTGTCAGAATGAATACTTACCCAGCAAGCCACCGGCAATGAGGATGTCAAATAGAGCTTCCCCATAGCGACGATAATCTAGTTTCGAACCAGCAGTGTCGAGGAACTTTGAGACAGCCTCTAGGTCTGTACCAGCTTTGTCCAGCCCCAGAAGAACCGAGTCTCTGAACCCTTGTGGGTCATATTTCTCTTTTTCATCTGAAAAGACAGCAGCATTCTTTAAAAATACAACTTCATATTCAATCTTGTTAAAACTCCATAAACTCCATTAATGTTGATAACAACAATAATGTCCAGCAGATCTAAACTAACCTCTTTTTCTGGTCTTAATGCGTTGACCTGACAGCACCGGCTTCTCAGTTTTTTGACTCATACAACAGATGGCTGGAACAAAGCACAAAAACAAATAATAATTTGGCATCACGCCAAGATCAACAGAACAGGAAAGTCATCTCAGTATTCCTAACCTCAATTAACATACATGTTACAACGCGAGATCAACGAATAGAATTAACACCAAGAGGTGATAGCGACCAAATGAACCTCCGAAACTGCACTGACTTAAGTTAGAATGAAGCGATAATAAACAGAGGCCGAATAAAAACAAAATTTGACAGAGCGTTCGTTACACAACAGCTGAGCGTAGGTCGGATGAGTCATGCGCAGAAGGATTCGTACAGACAGGGCGCTAAAAAGCCTTCGCAAGGAAGTCGAAGACACGAGTTAACAAGCCGTCAAACACTGACAGGCAACTGAAAGGATGACCACGGAATTTGAGGCGAGCCAAACGAGGTCATTGCCTAACATAAAAATGGATCGAGACCAGGTCACAATGACGTTACGCTCGCACCTTAACACCTGTAAGGTTCGGATACCAAGCTCGTAAGAAAAAAATACCAGCGTTATCACAAGTCAACAGAATATCATCCGGGTCACAGATAAACCGCTCACAAAGCTACACGAGAATGTAAAGATTAACAGTTCGACAATAATACGGCAAAGGGGGTTCGCTCAACTTTCTAAAGTGTGCCTCTCAAGTACGCGCACAGTAGCGGTGGCGAAACAACCGGAGGTACGCAATTACACGAGGGCTGTATGAAACACCAAAACTAAAATCTTAAAATACTTACGAAAGAACCTGTGAGTAACAGTACTTTGCCTCTAGAAAAGGCGTTTGATTTGGGACTGGGTCTACGGGGTACAGTACGCAACGTGTGAGAGAAATGTTCTTCCGGTAGTGGACCACTCCACTCAAAGGAATACTCAACCAAGAAATTTTCACCGCCTAGAGGTGTATTATAGCTTACTCTGACCTTAATAAATGCCGATTGAATTTTAGAAGTTTGAAATCGAAAGTTTGAAGACGCATTTACTGCTCTGAAAGTATTAATACCGTTTCTTTGACTACTTCCGTTGGATATCAATGCTAGCAAAACACCTTAAAATTGAAAGTTTCGAATTACAGATAGTTGATTTTCGTTAATTATCATTCATGCTCTGTAAGATCAATCGACTCTTTAACTTTCAAACAGGAATCTGGCATTTAAATGCAAATAAGCTGTCCACTCGACACTCGACTCAGCAAACGGGAGGTCCAGCCCCCCCCCCTCCTCCACGGGATGCCCACGTTCGCCGCCGGTGGCCGGCATGAAGGCATCCAAAGTGTTTGATCACGAGAAGAAGTGGATTAAATAACTGACATTAATTTTCGTTCTCGTTAACTTTTGATGCTCGACTCAATATTAAGGCATCAGCTCATTATGTCTGCAAACAGCTTTTATTTTAGTTAGAAATGAAGCCGGATAAACGCCATCAGTACATCAGATGACAAGACAAGTGCGACTTGCCACTTGTACAGTAGTCAAGTCACCTTTGAAACCGGAGAAGTGCTGTATAGTCAGGTATAGTGCAGAGTACAATTTCAGGCTCAGTAATTTAATATCTGTCATCTGTTATTGCCTCATTTATTTAATGCTGAAAGGTATCGTGCTCAATCGGGTTGGTTTGACTAATTTGACAGTTTCAGTAGGTTAGAAATAACATTTGTAAACAAGTATGTCTGTCAATTAATTTGGACAGGGAATCGTCTGAAGGAAACATTGTCTTTGGAAAGCCGATCTTATTCGTTCTTTATTTCCAGACACTTTTCATTCTAAAGAACTGAATTATTAACAGTAAAGATGTTGAGATCGTTTCTTCAAGAAAAATCTGTGAGTTTCCTCCTACTGGAAGTTTGTTATAAATCCAGTTGAGTATTTCTCATGCGTGCGTTTTTCTTACTGTTCCTCCAGATCAGACGTTGCACTCTAAAATTATCAGTTAGATGGAAAAGGTATGTACTTTCAATCAATGTGCAGGCAGTCGGCATGTCCAGAAACTCGAAAATTCCAGACAGAATCGTTAGATTTGTCGAGAATTGAGGTTTTTAGTGCCACCTTGATGACTGGCCTAGGCATGAGTAGCAGTATTTTTCATTATTTGTTATTTTAACTGAACTTATGACAAAATTAGTAATATTCCAACTTCATTATTTTCTTTCAGCTCCTCTAGCCAGGATGATTATGATTTCTGGCAACGGAGTAAAGTTCCAACCTTACATTTCCAGAAATCTCTTCCACGGTTACCTATACCAGAGCTTGCAAAGACATGTGAGCGGTATCTTAATGCTCAGAGACCTTTGCTCGATGAAGCCAGTTTTAGAAAGACAGAGACAATTGTGAAGAGGTAGGGAATTGCAGTGTAGCAACACAACAGTCAGTCTCTTTCGTTTCTTCTCCTGCCATGCTTTTATCATTACACTATTGATATTTTTTATTTATACAAGTAGACACTGCCTGTGCCTATCTGATGTGATGAAACTTGCCTGTCTTCCAAAACTTTAAAGAAACTTCATAAGAAATCATGGCTTTTTAACACTTTAAGGACAGGTGTTCTGTAACTGCTTTTCAATATAGGCAACTCCACCTTTCTACAATAAACTACTTTTTAATGGCGAGTGCAAAGCATTTCATTAGCTTGTTAGCATGGCTACTTGAAAATTTTATTGCTTACCTTTTATACCATAGATGCTAGTACTCATGTGCTTAAGCTTTTCTTTTCTTTTTCATGCATCTTTGATTTGCTTGATTCATTGTATGTTCTCAATTTGTGATCAAGTGGAAGGATGCCTGGTATGTCTAAATGTCTCAAAGCCACTCTCTTTACCGCTTCTCTGTCCTCTGGTTCTGCAGTCATCTCTCTCAAGACATGTGGTTCAAGTACTGAGGGTAAGCGGAAACGGCCATTGAAATTTCCAGACCAGAGGGAAACATGTATGAAATTTTATAGTTATTTATGTAATATTATGACAAAGGCTCTATGAACAGTATTTCATCAATCATCCTCAATCTTAAACAATCTTATGGGCCAGTCCACCAACCAGAACCCCCTTACCCCTTTTCCTATAACTTCAGAAGGAACCTTTGCTTTGCTTGTTGTGTTGTCAGTACTTAACCATCTTCCTCATGTGTTCACAGGTTTCTTTCTGAGGAAGGCATACAACTTCAAAAAGTACTGAAGGACCAGGATGCAAGGAACAAACACACAAGCTACATATCTGACCTTTGGTTTGACATGTATCTACGAGACCGTGCGCCATTACCAATTAACTACAATCCTCTCCTGGTTTTCATTGATGATCCTCTTAAACAGTACAACTCACAACTTGTACGAACAAGTAACCTTCTGATTTCATCCCTGAGGTAATTGCAGCTAACTCACAAACCTAATACTAAATTTGCAATTGATTTTCTTCATCTCAAGATTTCCTCTATTCTTTGTGTTTAATATAATCTTTCCTTGAAGGTTCATGAAATCACTTCGTCAGGGAATTTTAGAACCTGAAGTGTTTCATTTAAATCCAAAAAAGAGTGATACAGACTTTTTCAGAACTGTCACAAGAATGTTACCTTCATCAATAAGTTGGTATGGTGCTTATCTTTTTAATGTAAGTTTACCCCAGGTGTTGAATATTTCTATTTCTGAAAAGATTTTTTTTTAATTTTTTTTTTATACCTTACTTTGATTTTATTGTATGTTGTAGGCTTACCCGTTAGACATGTCTCAATACGAAGGTTTGTTTAATGCCACCCGTATTCCGAAGAAAGAGAAGGACCAAATTTTCCGTAATCCCTCTGCCCGCCATATCTTGGTTATGAGGAAGGGAAACTTCTTTATATTTGATGTTCTTGATGAAAATGGTAATATACTACAATATGTAACAAGAATATTGGTTGTTCTTGGTGGTCAAGTAGTACAGGACAGTTTTTACATCTACATGATGTGACATTGTAAAGTGTTAAATATTTTGTGTAGGTCATATTATGGAACCAGCTTACATCACTAGCTGCTTGCAACATATTATGGAGGATAGGAGTCCTGTAAACCAGTATCCATTGGGTATTCTGACAACGGAAAATAGGGATGTTTGGGCTGATGCTAGAAGTCACCTTGAAAGTTGTGGTAACGAAGAGGTATGTTTATTTTAAATTTTTGATTTTGAATATTGCTATTGTAGCGATTATTAATCTACCCTATTGACAGGCACTGAAATTGATTGACAGTAGTATATTCAGCATATGCCTTGATGATGATACCCTGGATGAAAATCCAGAAACCATTACAAGATCATTTCTTCATTCTGATGGAGTTAACAGGTAAAAGGATTTCCTAGCTTACAGAAATTGTATGAATATTACAAAATTCCTATACTTACAAAATTTAAAATTGCAGGTGGTTTGATAAATCAGTTTCTCTTCTTGTGGGGAAAGATGGCAAAGCAGCTGTCAATTTTGAACACTCTTGGGGTGATGGAGTAGCTGTTTTAAGGTTTTTCCAAGATATATACAATGATTCTACAACACATCGTAGAGTTCATCCTGAGTCAACAAAGTGGTCTGGTGAACCTAGCAGATATGTTCGAAAGCTTGGTATATTCCTCACATTTATAAAATGCTCCAGTTATCCATTTCAAAAGTACCTTCTAATTTTCATTTCCTGCTTTTTACAATATTTCAGGTTTTAATGTGGATGATAAGACTAAGGAAAATATTCTTACTGCCAAAGAAAGGTACAGAACAACCACAAATTCTCTTGCATTTTCATTCTTTGAGTTTCCATCATTTGGTAAGAAGTTATGCAAGTCGGCACAAGTCAGCCCTGATTCTGTAATGCAGCTCGGATTTCAGGTTTGTGTTTGCAGTTTAAGTTAAATTTTAATGTTAACCCCTTTGCCAGTTTGGTTTATAACATATTAGTTCTATGGTGCTATCATTGTTTGTTTTGCAGGTAGCGTACTATAAGTTAACTGGCAAATATGTTGGTACTTACGAATCTTGTAGCACAGCTGCTTTCAAGCATGGTCGGACTGAAACAATACGTCCCTGTACCATGGCTACAAAGGCATTTTGTGAACTGTTGCACAAGTCCAAACTACCTGATGGTTTAAGTCTTAAAACATTGCTCTCTGACTGCTCTAAAGTCCACAGCAGTCTTCTGAAGGAAGCTGCAATGGGTTGGTATTTTGCGTCTGACATCCATTCCATTTTTTACAAAAAGGGAGCATCAGGTAACGCTAATACACATTTTGAATGTTCAGGGCAAGGCTTTGATCGCCATTTGTTTGGTCTCCGCAAACTAGCCGAGAAGAGTGGGAAATTACCAGGGATTTATCAAGATCCTGCATATTCATTCATCAATCATAACATATTGTCTACATCTACCTTGTCATCTGATGTTGTCTCACTTGGTGGCTTTGGTCCAGTTGTTATGGATGGACTTGGTATAGGGTGAGAATAACCTTGTTTTTAAATGTTTCATGTTAGGAAACTGATCATTATTTTATTTTTTTCCTACTAACACCATGTCTTTGTTACAGGTATAGTATATATGATGATAGGCTTGGTGCTGTGGTCAGTTATTACAATGGACATGCAGATGGAAATGGGTTCAGAGAGTGTTTAGAAGAATCATTTCAAGATATACACAGAGCTCTTTTAG
The DNA here is from genome assembly GCA_038380765.1 of Odontothrips loti. NCBI lineage: Eukaryota > Metazoa > Arthropoda > Insecta > Thysanoptera > Thripidae > Odontothrips > Odontothrips loti. The sequence goes on from CM076246.1 coordinate 6,873,422, forward strand.
CTAAGTAGGTTTAGTTAGTAATGTAATGAAATTGTGTCATTAACGAGGCTTATGTGAATAAAACTGATTTAGTGGTTGTTCAATGTGGTTTTGAAAGCTATTCGTGCCTACAGATTTGTGACATTTTTCAGAAGTTTGTCTCAATGAGAATTTGTATACTTTTTTTTACTTATGGAGTTCAAATGTCTTCATAGGTCTACCTCAGTAAGAGGACTCATTGTTTATTAAAGTGCTGTCTATTAGAAGTGTTATTAATGCAAAGTTTTGTTTGTTAATCTTTTATATGTGTAATTAAATAGTTGAAATCATTTGTTTCTCCTCTTCTATGATTGCCATGTCTGCCTGCAATGCAAGATGAGCAGGTTGCAAAGAACAAAAACAGTGTAAATAAAATGATTTATTATGAAAATGTCAAATGAACATTAAACATGAATATAAACATAAGATATCTAAATATAATTCCACAAACAGAAAACAAAAGTCAAATTTGAGTACAAACTGCTTGATGTTACTACGAACACCAGGAGTAAAAACTGATTGAGAAAAATAGTGAGCACATAACTTGTGCTCACATGCAAGCCAAATAGGCATAGAGAAAAGTCACTTCAAAGCTAGTAAAAGCTCAAATGCCGTTTCTCATAAAATAAGTCTTTCAGTCTGATGAAATTCAGATCACTGTTGATAACCCTGTCTGTAAAACTTTTTGCCCCTGCCCCAGTTTCTGCCCGTGGCGAACTTTGGCCCTGGACGGTTTATCGTATACCCCGGCCGGCGTTCATGCTGGTGTACTTGTTCATAACGCGACTCCTGGGGGCCACGTAATGGCACGTGAGCCCCCTGATGCCTAAAACTACCATAATTGCCATAGCCTCCAGTGTTCCTATATGGAGGTTGTTGCCAGCTTCCAACTGAACTGGCATGATTAAACATCCCACCACGAGGCTCTCCTGCCCAACTATCAGCTGCTTGGTTACAATAGACACCTTGATTAACAAAAGATTGGCTCGCTTGGTTAGGATAAGTATCTTGATCAACAAAAGATTGGCTCCCTTGGTTAGGATAACCACCTTGATTAACAAAAACTTGGCTCGCTTGGTTAGGATAATTATCTTGATGAACAAAAGCTTGGTTCACTTGGTTAGGATAATTATCTTGATCAACAAAAGCTTGGATCGCTTGGTTTGAATAATCATCTTGATTAACAGAAGCTTGGTCCACTTGATGAGGATAGCCAGTGTGAGAAGTATGAGGTGGGACATTGCGCTGACAATTCCTTCGGCGCTCGGCGACGAATTTTTCTACAAGTTCCCGGTCTAAGTCTATAGAACCATTTATAAAATGCGCCTCTGCACTTATCAGCTGATGATTCGGATCCCGAAGAACTCCACAGACTCTTTCTTCCATTGCAGACAATGATGGATCTACTGCCCGAAGTCCACGAGGAAAATCTTTTTCTGTTGAAACTGGTGGCAGAGAAACCACCTGCAAGAAGAGAACATTATGTAGTCAGCGATCTCTCAAAAACCCTAATGACTTCAATATAATGGCTAGAAATTACCTTTATTATTACTGTTACGTCCGGCATTCGTTCAAGAGGCGGCAGATTACAGAGATGGCAATGCAGCAGGAACAATAAAATACTCCTCACCTCACAAGCAAACCAAATTGACTGCAATTTTACACGCACTTTTAAGAGGCCCTGAAAATACACTATGCTATATTACCTTGTACAACACTAAGACTGTGTGCATGGGAAATTAAAACTAATGAGTTTAACAAGTCACCCAAAATGTGCAGTTAATGACTGACTACTCCCACAATTTAATTTGTGCTAAAGCCATCATGTCATCTTTATATCACACACGACCAGCAACAAACAGATTGTTAATAAATTTTTCCACAAAATGCAAAAATTTCAAATCAAAGTAAAATTCAAAATTTTTGATACAATGATTTAAAATACTTTACCTCCACAGACTCTGGAAGAGCTTCTTTGTATGGCTCCTCTTGGAGTAAACATAACATGTGGGGGCTGTAATTTAATTGATCCTTACCACTCAACACATTAATTTGAGTAAGCAAGAGACGTTTTGATACATCATTTTTTGGCATAAGGTTGTGTTCTCTGGATGTCCACAACATGAGATTCAGTGCATCCTTCCCTAGACCAGCTCGAGCAAAACTACAAATAATATTGTCAAGCAGTTTTCCTCCCACATCTAGAGAGTAAAATTAAAACAAAATCAATCTTGTGAAAAGTGGAAAGCATTCATTAACGAAAATGAGGAATAGCAAAATCTCACCATAACTGTAGGAGTCTTTGGCATTGAGCATTGATCTAAACAACAGATCTACTTGAGGCAAAAAACCATCCATTTCTCTGCATTGGTTAAGGAGAGCGCAACATAGCACATCCCGTGTGCTAAGATCGTCTGGATATGAACGACACTTCCAGTTGTCAGGAAAGCTGGTGAAATTATTCTCTGAAACAGCACCAAGTCATTTTATCCTTAACAATTGGACACCCAACACACTGAAGTTGACTAACCAGAAATCTTTAACATGTGAAAAACACATTGCAGTTTCAATTGTCTGTATCATAAAATTGATCAGAAATTACCTGTAACAATTTTCAAGACTTCCTTAATATTCTTGTTTTGTAAATACACCCAACCTGACAGCAGTTTCACTCCAGCTTGACTTACGTGAACCTATCAGAACATAATGAGAAGATGGCATCACAAAGCTCAACTAAATAAAACAAGACAATGAATTCATGCAATATTTTATAAAAGCATGGCTATATACCTCTACTTCATTAAAATTAACTTTCTCCCTTAACATTGTGTGGATCTTGTCTGCCTCTTCATACAAACTTTGATGAAGCAGGAAGTGTTCTATGAGTTTTAACCCAACTTGGGCCATTACAGACATAGGAGAAGTGCCAGTCTTCCACCCATCAGTATGAGCTGAAATATTAGATGAAGATTACTATTACAAAAATATTACAAAGATACGAAGCTCAGTAGACAAAATATCTTGATGTACATTTTGGTTCTTACCACAAACGGCTTGCAACAAGATTTTGAAATTGTTAATTGTCTCTTCAGATTTAAAGAGGAGTAATGATTCCACAATTGCAAGAACTCCTGAAATCACTAAGTCCTTGGATTTCCCCCACCCGGTTATGGCTGTAGCTGCTTTGGCAAAATGTTTCCTGGCAATCATATGACGAATATCTTGACTTTGATTGGGCAGCTTCAAGGGAGCATTGTCCCTTGCAACCAAATTCTCTGATTTATTGGTAGACTTTTTGGACGAGGCTTCTGGTAGTTCACTTGGTGGTTTAGAGCTTGAGCAACTGTCCATTGCAACCAAATTCTCTGATTTACTGGTAGGATTTTGGGAAGGGACTTCTGGAAGATCATGTGGTAGTTTAGAGCTGGAGCAAAGTAACACTCGATCTGGTCCTTTCAGTGTAATATGTATGGTTTCAAAAGCCATTTTCTGGTTGCCTTTCTTACCAGGCAGCACACAACCAGTTCTAACAGCAGGCTGTGGTACACTTCCACCCACAAGTGCACTTGTATTCCCAGGTGTATTGTGCACTACTGGGCCACCTTCCACCACTTGGTTTGCCTGAGCAGCTGGTACGCAAGTGACCTCACTAGTGCTGGAGGTCACCTCTTCCTCCTGGGCACTTGCTTTACTTTCACTAAGTTGGGCCTTAGGGGATGGTATTTCAGTAGCAATACCCTTAAAATGAACATTAAGTGGGCTACCCTTATCAACATTCCTGACGCTGTTTCTAGGACTCAGGCAATCACTTCTCCTCTTGTACTTAGGCACTTTATGCTGAAGATGGAAGCGCTCTCCTGATCTGAATTGGTTTGGGGAATTCATAGAATCATTACGGCAACAATCATCAGAAACGTTGAGTTTCAGATACTCCGCAAGTTTCCCAGCTGCTTCTTTATCTTCTAATCTGTAAAGGTGAATAAACTCGTGGACAAGCTGACGTATTTCATTATCCGTAGGATCCTCTGGTTTTGGATCCAAAAGCCTTGGGCTGGGAATCCTAAGCAAATATTCACATAATTCACCATGCTCTTGTGGTTCCCAGTAATTATTTGCATCTTTCAAAATTTCTATTAAAATATGGGCAGGCATCTCATAACCTTCCATCTTTGCCAACCACTGTAATGCAGGCCACAATTTTTTCTGGCCTTTAATGAATTTGTCATAAAGTGCTTCCACTACATTATCAATTACCTGAAGAAACAAAGAGACATACTAAAATAAGTAAGTATAGATACCCAATGCAGTTGAGTGAGTTGATCATAGTTACAACTTACATCATAATTTGGAACTTTAGACTTCAAAACCTTACACACTATTTGACACACTGCTTTTGCTGGCGATAAACCACAATCACAAAATGCATGTGCAGCTAACTCCCACTGGTGAGCATACTTGCTCAATTTTGTCTTGTCCTGGAGCTGTATGTCGCGCTCCCAAAGATGTTCACAAATTGACAAAATTGTACGTTTTTCATCATTTGAGCCCAATTCTTTCAGTATGCCAGAAAAAGATTCATTCATCCAAAACTCAAATTTATGTAACATCTGTTTCACTAACTCTGCAATAGCTGGTTTGTGCCTCATTTCCGCACATTTTACAGTGGGGAGCTGAAAAATGGTCAATCATATAATGCAATGCAAAGCACTTAATGTTTCGGTCAATTTCAACATGATTTAAGTAAAAAGTACAGACCTTGTGGAGAGAATTACAAGTCCGTTCATGCAAACATTTGCCAGTAGCAAGGTACTGGGAACAATGGCGACTGATGTCAACAGAAACCACGTCTAAAAGAGCACCAAAGTTAAAACAGTAAAAATGAAATGATATTGTAGCATTAGGAATCACACAAATATCCTCATAAACTTGCCTCTAGAAGACATACTAGGTGTATTCCTGGGCAGATCTACATTCCTTGGACGTAAATCAGTATCTTTTAGGCTCAGGCTTAAGTGGTCAAACTGGTTCTGCAAAATGGAATACAATAATTAACATTAAAAAAGTGACATAATTACAATCAAAGTCGTAGCCTGATGTCCTCCTTTCAAGTTTTGGGGCACTCAAGAGGTGCTTCAAAAGGGGAAAATAACAGTAAATATAACAGACAACATGCAAATGGTCATGACCACTTCAGTCATGACTAAAAAGAGTAAACATCCTTTTTGCTAAACTTGAGTATTAACATAATATCATCATTGTGTACTGCTGTGACCTCTTCAGCATTATAAAATAGAAGAAAATTACTACCTGCACTTTAAACTGAGCTTCTTCTGGACTTCTTAGACCGGAGTTGTCCTAGAAAACATTAAATTGCGGATTATGTTGATAGGGGTAACAATATTTGACACAAGAAATAAAGCTTACCGTGAATTCGGAAGAAATTGGACATGGATTACGCTGATAAATAGGATGTGAAGGTTGCAATCTCTAAAATATGTCAAGACATAATAAAAAAAATGAATGATTCAAGTTTTTAGCGATTATTTTGAAAACCAGTACATAAGAATAAGTCAATTGAATAAAACAAACACACATTACCTCAACATTCTTGTGTTTTGTACCAATAAGAGTTGGAGAAGCTTCAACAAGTGATGAAGGCATTGTTGAGAATGGCCGATGTGGTCCATCTGTTGGGTCACTTAAAAGAGGAGGTGCATTAAAGTTTCTCCCTCCTTCATAGTCCAATGACCTTGAGGGTTTATGAGATGGATTACGTAGAAGTTGAGGCGCCATTGCTGTTAAGTTTTCTCTTCTTTCATGGTTCACTGGTTGTAAAGGTCTATTAGATGGATCAGGCAGCAGTGGAGGTCTTCCACGGTTTGCATGTTGCGAAGATCTGTGATCTGGAGGAGGTAAGTTTCCTCGTGTTACACTTTCTGAAGTGCATTGACGTACAGATGTTGTATCAGGGGTAGGTAAAAGTGTACGTCTCTCAAGATCAGGGTAAACACGCTTGGGAGATGGGAAATGAACACCAGCAGGATAAGTAGGGACTTCGGAAATCAGTCTTATATCCTCCTCCATTTCACGCTGACACATCTCTTTCTGCTTTTCAAACACCACATCCATGTTGGGCTCATGGTCTGGTGTCATTTTTTCACCACCATAGCTATCACATGATTGTCTGTCAGCAGGTACAAAATGGTCAGGAACCAAAATTTGTTCAGCGTCATCAGATGGAAGCTCAGCATCATCAGATGAATGCTCAGCAGTCTCCACTGCTGTTGCTGGCAGGTTTGGTTCATCTGTTTCATTCTCCTGACCAGGTTCAATATTTGAGGATTCATTAACACTAGGCAATATGTCATTGGAAACGGTTTCTTGGGTTTCTTGCACAGTGGCACCAAGACCTGCAGTTCCACTTGTGGGAGAAAGTTCATCATTCACCATATTAGACTGTGACACAGCACAACCACCAGAAATAAGAGATGGCTCAATCTCAGAAGGCTGAGATTCATCTGTGTTGGTGCCATCATCTTCAAAGTCTGCGGTCTGTTCAGGACAGAACTGTTGTATCTCAGTAATTGGGGAACCATCAGCTGATTCAAAACTCATACTGACGCAAGAATGATCAGTCTCTTGATCTAATATGACATGCACCTCAGAGCCCCTAATATTTCTCCCCTCACTGTCAGCAGCATAATCCTCAACAGGAAATCCAAGTTCCATGGGAGCCAGGATTTCAGTGTTAACACCAGACTCATAGTTCTCAGGTACAGTTCCCTTCCTCTTGAAATTTCCTTCATCATCACTATCATCTTCCATGTCTGAAAGTCTCCTACTATCATCAGAACCATATGAAGCAACTGAATCCACATCACAGCTGTCATTGACAGCAGCAGCGCTGGTTCTTGGTGCAGTCTCCTCCAACCCACGACACTCGCCAATTCTGGAAGGAGAGGAGAAAAATCAACAAAATGAAACATTCGGGAAAAGACAAGGGTCATACATGATGCATATTTGCAGAAGATTAATCCATGCATATATGTAAAAAGGACTAAACCAGATAGGGGCAAGAACAGTAAAAGCTCGAAGACCACAAAACACACAAACCTGAAAACAATGATATACAAAAAATATTAGTAAATCACTTACTGAAAAATTGTTGAATCTGCATATATAGATAATAAGTCATCATCGTCATTAGTGCTCGGCTCAAAATCAAGTTCCTCATTTTCAATCTGGAGCTTCATCAGGGGTTCAATCTGTGCTTTGGGTTTATGGAAATTCTGAAACATATCAGACGGAACTGAGGGTTCAGCCACATCACCAGTCCCAGAATGCACACTGACTGAGCTTTTGAGGCTGCTGGGTTTGCCTTTGTGCTTTAAAGACACATTAGTTCCAGTCTTCCTTTTAGATGAAAGACTTATTGCATTTGTGGGTTTTAAAAAATTTGAAATTTTCGGTTTCCGTACAGGCACTGTAGGAATGGCAAATCCTATATTTTCAATAAATGGTTTCTGAGGTGGGTCTACTTCATCACTTGCTTTAGACAAAGTTTTCTCAAGCATCATCCTACAGGATTTAGGCATTGGCTTTGACAATATGTCCAATTTCTTTTTTACTTTTTTCACAGCAGAAATTGGACTACTCATTGCAATCAAGTCTTCGAATTTTTCTTTGCATGGTGAGATTCTATGCATATCTTCTGTTGGTAAACGTGTTAAAATCAAAAAGGGTGGTGTCCTAGCTGCAGTGTTTACATCTGAACAGGATTCAGGTACATCACTATGGGGTAAAATAGATTTTGAATTCTCAGGAAGGATAGGGTCATCATGGGTTGAGGTTGACTGTTTCTTGGGAGAGTCATGCAAGGAAGATGATTTCCTTTTCCTAGGAAGGATAGGGTCGTCAAGGGTTGAGGTGGACTGTTCCTTGGGAGAGTCATTCAAGGAAGATGATTTCCTTTTCCTAGGTGGACTGACTTCATTTGAGCCCACCTTCAAATCTTCCTCATGACTTCCCGATGACAGATCTTTCATTTTCCTTTTGGAACCTGTCTTTTTAGTTTCACATTCTTCTTCTTGACTTCCACATCTGGACTTATTAGCAGGTTCCACAGAAGAGTCTTGGTTTTCTTCAACACTCGATTGAGAGCACATGGTGGCTGTATCCTCTTTGATACCAACACTGCTACCATGTTTCCCATGCCCAAATTTAGGAGACTGATTGACGAACACAGGGGTGACAGGTGCTGACTTCTTTCCGCCCAAAGTCTCAGAACCAGAAGCAGGAGGCAGATTTGCACTGATAACGTGTCTTAAACTAGTATGATCCTTCAATGGGCTTATATCTTGAAGACTTGGTTTAGAGCGCTTCTTTACTTTAGTCTTAGAGGAAGTCTTCTCTTTCAAACAGTCATTTCCACTGTCTTTCTTATGACTTTTGTTAGGAGACTGAGTGGTACAGGAAGAAGAGCCAGTAGCCGATTTCCCTTCAAGCAAAATAGCAAGAGGCGTGTCTTCAGCTGAACTGCAATCTCCATGACTTGACTGGGAGCGCTTCCTTAATGAACGCTTCGAAGCTGCTTTCTCTCGAACACTATCATTTTTATGTTTTCCATGTTTAGAGCTAAGGGACTGGTTGGCACAAGACATTGCAGGTGCTGACTTCTTTGTGTCCAAACTTTCTGGCAAACTAATCATGGTATTCGTAGGAACCACTGGTCCCAAGTCCTCTTCATTACTTAATTGACAGCTCTTTTTTGTCCTGGGCGTGAGGGTAGTCTTCTTTTTTTTGATACCACTGTCAGCACAGTCTTCTCTATGTTTGGATGAGTCCACATGAGATTGTGACGCACGAGGTGAAGAATTCTTTTTAGGAGTTTTTAGACTAACCGAGCTGTCAGTGGCACCAGGATCCCTAGGTACAATTCCACTGACAACTGGCTGATGCTCCCTCGTTGAGTGAGAATTTGATTGCTTCCGTGATCCTGGACTACCTGATGTTCTTCTTACAGAGGTAGACTTAGGATTCTGTTGTTTGCCAGTACTTGACGGCTGCTCACCTGACTCCGGACTAGGAAGTTGGTTCTGCTTTTCATAAAACTCCAACATCGCCTTCGTTTCCTGTAGCATTTTAATAAGTTCAGCTCTTGAGGCACGTTCCAGATCTGAGGGGGCCTCATTGCTGTCCGACATGTTGGAATCTTCCTCCACCACAGGGTGAGGTCCTTTGACACTTTGTCTTCTACTCATGATCTGAAAAATTAGCAACAAGAAACGTCACAATTGCAACTGAAGCACTTCATTCAAATGTGGAGAAACCAGGGGGGAAAGGGAAATCAAGTTCAATACTAGTTAAATAGAACACAAGAAGAAGTCAGACCTTAAGCGGAGACAAATGGCCATAAACTGCGCAAATTACATGGGTAGTAAACTCTACATAACTCGCAGAACTTCAGATGCATACATCATAAACCTGTAACATACGGGATAAAGCAGGGTTAGAAAAAGAAACCATTTTACAGCCTTTACCCAAAAGAAGAGTGGGATACGGATTAAAATGAAATCAACAGATTTGTTCTAACAACTGATATCACCTTAGTTAAGTACGTAACACGACACGATCATAAACAAACCTGGAACCATAGAGAGGGGTTAGAAACACGAGATCCAAACCTGAAACCACGAAACACAGCTCTTCACCTTTTCCCGTGTGGGACAACAATTAACTGATCTACGTAGATCTAATCTACGTAGATCAGTTAATTGTTGTTACACACGGGAAAAGGTGAAGAGCTGTGTTCCGTGGTTTCAGGTTTGGATCTCGTGTTTCTAACCCCTCTCTATTGTTCCAGGTTTGTTTAGGATCGTGCCGTGTTACTGGATTTGGCCAAGCTGATTTACTTAATTAAGTTGATGTCAGTTGTTTACGAAACAACAAAGCAATCTAAATCAGTACGGGGCGAAGATAAACAAATCTCTGTATAAAAGCTTTAGTAGGCCTTCCCTACACAGTGAGAAAAAAAACTGAACGATACATAAACCTCAACATCCGCATAATATTCCATTCCACTCAACCGACACAGAAAATTCTTACGCATTCCAAGCCGATGTCGATGACTAGCAGCATGAATGAAAGTGCGGATGCCCACTTCGTCTAAAGATTAGCACAGTATTTCACGTCGCATGGGACGCCTGTTGCAACTGGTTGCTACTGCACTGCGTCAAAGTGCACACTGGTGCTGCTGCTGCTGCGGCTGCGGTGCTAGGTGCACGCTGCGACTGCACTTTCACACGCTGCTTGACCTACGTAGTCTAAAGCTCGAGTTGGCTCGAGCCTATCGACAGGTATCGATTTGGCCCCATAACCCGGCCAAAACTGGCCAAAACGCCAAGATTGGCCAAGATCCGATTTAATTTCCACAGCATAGAAACTGGAAATGCTACAATAATGTTTCAAGGTTTTCCTTCTTAAATTTGGCGCAGGGGCAGACCTAGGCAGAACTCTGAACTCTGTATGTGTACGTGAGTGCATGAGAGAGATGGACAAGTACGAGAGAGACAGACAAAGAGAGAGAGACAGAGCGATATGGGTTGCTGCGAACAACAAAAATAATAAACATGGACGCCTGTAACGCAGTCGAAGATGAGGTTGACAAAGTTTTGCAAAAAATCACCGGCATTAAGGATCATGCGGAACGCGTTTTGGGTGACATTACGAATCATGTAGAATCCCTGAAAAAGGAGATGGATGAAGGTAAGCTAAAATGCTAATTCTGCACCAAAGCGAAAACCCAGTGCATCTCCTACCTGTCATGTCCTCGAACAATATTAAATTGAACGCCGAACTTAAACCGTTTATAAAGCTTAAATATAAGACTGTTATTACCTAGCAAATCCTTCATTTCGTTTTGTATTATTACGATTATTTTATGTAGAGGGGTTTATAATAACGGGTTGAATACCTTAATCCTACAGGGGTCATTGTTTTCATTGGACTTTAACCCATTTCTCTTTTTAAAGTGATTGCTGACAACTAATTTTCTTCAGTCTTTCTGTTTACCCACAGTATTTACTCAGATTAATCTTTTTTATGTAGTATCTACACAATTCTTATTGTGTGTATTCCATGTGTTACATATTAATTTATTTACTTTCACATACTGCAGCTCCACCTGATCATGAGCTAACAGCAGCTCAAATCCTTATAATGAAGGAAGCTTTGAGTAAAGTTCGGGAAACAGTGCAGTGCCTTGCTGGTGATCATAGAGACATCCATACCACAATATGTAAATTTGGGAGAGCCATTGACCGAGTAAGATCCAATTATAAAAGTTTTCTTATTGAATGAGCAGTCATTGTACCTTGAGCTAAAAAAACTTTTTTCCAGAATTTTGATTCTGACTTTGCATCTGTGAGCCGGGAGGATGTGTTTTCGGGCCCTGACCAGGTTCAACTCTTGAATCAAGTTGTTTGTCAGCATTTCTATCGGCATGGAATGCTTGATATTGCTGATGAGCTGGCTAGAGTGTGTATCTATACATGAAATATTGGTTTTACATCATATGCAATGTGCAACCTTTTCATCTCAATGTGTATGTTACCAGGAAGCTGGCCTGAAGTCAGAGGAGGGTCACAAAGAACCCTTCACAGAACTGAACCATATTCTTGATTGTCTCAAACAAAAAGATCTGAGGCCCGCCCTAGCATGGGCAGTTAGTCACAGAGAAAGCTTAGCAGCGCAGGTAAAAATCCTAATTTATCTTCTTATTGATTTTACATTACTCTTTCATTTCCTAATTTTTATGAGAGTCTGTGATTAATGCTCTTACCTTCAAATTTAGAATTCTTCATTAGAGTTCAAGCTACATCGATTACAGTTTATTGGATTAATTCAAGAAGGTGCTTCACGACAGAATGAAGCTATTCAGTATGCGCGTACTTATCTCAGCCAATTTGTTCGCAGCCATGAAAAAGGTTGGCAAGGATGATGTGATGTGATGGAACTATGACATCGCTTTGCCTATAATATCATGCTTTTCTTTTCTGTTTAACAGAAATTCAAAATTTAATGGGTATGTTTTTATACCTGCCACATGGTGTAAATAAATCACCATACAATCATTTACTGGACCCAAATTTATGGTCTGAGATATATGATGTGTTTACAAGGGACGCTTGTTCATTGCTTGGACTAAGTGTAGATAGTCCACTTTCAGTTTGGTAAGCATATGATCCATACAATCGTATGTTTTGATGCCACAACCCTGTAGTTTTTCATTCTTTTTCTATTTTCTTCACTAAGTATAAATGCAGGTTGCACGGCATTGCCAGCCCTCCTTAAGATAAAGCATCTAATGCAGCAGCGGCAGGTTGCGGGCATTTGGAATGGAAAGGATGAACTCCCGGTAAAATTTTATTGTCTTTCCAATGTGTGCATTCTAGAACAAGTCAACCGTTCCTGAACAATTTTTTATTTTTAACTTTTTTCCAGATTGAAATTGACTTGGGACAAGAAAACCGTTACCACTCGGTGTTCGCTTGTCCGATTTTACGACACCCTAGTTCAGACTCAAACCCACCCATGAGATTAGTTTGCGGTCATGTTATCTCTCGCGATGCATTAAACAAACTTGTCAGCAGTAATAAGTAAGTGTTCTCAATTTACACACTGAGCTTGCTTAGCTCACTTGTCTAAAGATTAATTACGGTTAATATGGTTCAAAAGATGTGAGCACTGCATTTCTTGACTTTGTTTACAGGTTGAAATGTCCGTATTGTCCAGTTGAGCAGAACCCAGCGGAAGCAAGACTCATTTATTTCTGATTGCTTTGAATATTTGGCTGAGGTTGTTTATTTCTGTTGACTATGAAAGTTGCTGAATTGAAGAGTATCTATTTCTAATTGTTTTACCAGTCATATTTTTCAAAGACATTATCTCAAATTGTCTGGCACCTTACTGTTCGATTATGTTTCTTTAAACACCCTTATCCTATGTATTGTTTCTGATTATTTAAGTACTTTATACCAAAATCAAGTAGGTCAGTTTGTTCTTTTTAAAACAAAGAAAACTCTCACCACAGCTCCTGAACAATTTGATTGACCTTTAGGACTTTTACTGCATCTCACGGTCTGTAATAATTCCTACAGGACATCAAATTTTCATCTGTCACTCATCACTGTGTTATTGATTTTTATTTAGAGATGTAATTAAGATTATTTAAGGTCATAAGATTGAATGGATAAGATATCGCTGATGTTTATGTTTGATTATTCTGTGAACGCTGTTATATAAGTGAATATCTCTGATGTATGATTGTTTTGAAGTATAAAAAAGATATCCAAGTCTTTTGAAGTGTGACTAATCCAAGCGTTTTTAACATACGCATTCCACACAAATTCAGATATGAAGCAACATGCATCTGTGCACCAGGGGCAGTTACTGAGCATCACTTTTAGATGTGTGACCAATGCGCATTTTTTTATATTTTAAATTTAAAAGATTGTATAGGGGGTTTACCATGCGTCCTTTTCTTGTCAAGTGCTCCTTACAAACCTCAAGAATTAAAATATTGTTCATTTTAAATCCTGAAGTCAAAATTTTAAAAAGTGAGAGCAACTGGTGCCATCCCTTGTGGCAGGGTTGATCGCGTGGTCTTGCATTTTCTGTAAGGTTATAATGGTTTTAACCTGCCATGCCAATGCTTCGATTTCTTGAACAGTGACCGCTGCAAAAGTCCTAATAGTTGCAAGTAATATTTGATATTGTTCTAATGCATGAGTTTCCACCAGCTGGAAACACAACATTTCTGTAGCTTAAGTCTATTCTTTCATTGTGTAGACCAATATCTTATATGCTTATCCAGTGCTCATTTTCAAGTATTTATCCCTTGTTTGTCGTGAATTTAGTCATCAGCATTATTTTCCCGCAAGAATTTTTTAAAACTTACTGCTCCTTATACAAGTGAGTGGTTCATTTATAAACTACAAGTTTTTGTTCATTTTCTACTACTTGTATTTAACTTTCGACACTTGTGAGAGTGTACAGTTAATTTGTGGGGAAGATAAAAGTAGTCACAAGTACATGTCATTTATTGCAAAATTATCTAATGGAAGTATGTGATACACAAACGAAATGTTGAATACCTACCAACTTCCTTACAACTAGCTATTTTGTGATGCAACTCATATGCAAAGCAAATATAACATATTTCAAAGATGTTTCCATTCATGATGTTAAACATATTAAATAGTATTCGGAAGGTTGAACATGCTATTAATGGTAGATTGTTACGTTGTGTTTAAATAAAAACATCAGAAAATATTTCAACAATATCAATGAAAAAATGTCCCTTTTTAGTACATAAAGAAAACATAGGATCTGGAGATTTCATCACAAAACAAGCTTTATCAGGCATGGTACAAGCAATGAAAATGTCAAGTAAGAAAAGGCAGATCATCTATGAAGAACCTTGTTTACTTGACACATTTTGACTTAGTTTCTTTGATATAAATTTCCAATATTCCTTTCGAATTTGATCATGTTCCACAGCCAAGTCTTCACACAGCTACAAAAAGAAAACAATGGTGTGTAGAGGCTACATTTAGTATAAAAATAAAAACATTACACAGAGAATAAATAAATGGTCTGTACCTGCAATGCCTTCTGAATGGGATAAGCTTCACTACTCACACCTAATTCAAGAAATTCTTCACAAATATCTATTGTAAACGCAAGCAGATATGGAGATCGACTGCCCATTTCATACAGCTCTTGGCAGAAATCCAGAACGAAATCCTCAGATGTGATGTTGCCCGACTCAGTGTGGCATAAGACACTGCAAGGGAGATATTCATGAACCAATTCATCAATACCTTTCCACATTTTCAAACACAGAACCAAATCACAAACGGGCCTGATTTAATAACTGCTTACCCTCGGAGATAGTTCCACGCACTCTCATTGTTGACAGCCTCTTTTATTTTGCTGGCTGTAAACTCTAATTCCCTCTGGATCACCTCTGGTGTGAAACCGCTGGTATGAACAATGACAAAGTGTCTTTGGTTCCAAGCTGAATTGTTTCTGACATCTTTTAAGAGAAGATTATTTACATACTGCAGCTCTACATCAAATAATCTGAAACAATGTCAGAAAAGAAAGATTTACAAAATACATGCTGGTTCAGATCCATACACATGTATAACTAAATCTTACTTGAAAGTTGCAACAACCCACTGACGATGTTGCCAGGCATGATAATTCTTTGAATCTAAACTGAGTATCTGATCAGTGAATTGCAATTCATTAGAGGGATCTTTCATCCATTCCACTATTACCCTTCTATGATGCCTACAAAAAGTTTTGAAAGCAAAATTTGCGTAAGTGCACAAAGGTTTCTCTATTATTAATAACTACATATTAACAAGACAAAAAAACTCAGAACTTCATTTACCAGACTTGATAGTTTTTGGGATGTTCTCTTATAGTTTCTCCAATATAGTCTAGTTCTTCTGTTAGATTTGAACTTAAGTGATGCAAGACGTCTCTTCTATAACAGAAAAAGTGCATCATCACTATTTGGAGCACCACAGGTAATATAAGCACGCACGCACGCACGCACGCACGCACGCACGCACGCACGCACGCACGCACACACACACACACACACACACACACACGCCAATTAAATTACCTATACTGCCAAACAGTATAATTTGCTGGATTGAGTTGAGCAGCATCATTTGTCAGTTCTAACACTCTTTCACTTTTTTCTCCGGATCTCAAAATTGCCCGAAAGTAATCATACACATCCCGGACTGAAAATTGAAGCACACAATCAGAAAATCATAACAATTCGAGGTGTTGGAAAAGAGGTAAAAATGAAACAAAACAAAAAAAGAGATAATTAAAAGGCAATATCATGAATGCACTTCTAGAGTAGTAAAAGGTATTGAAGACAGGGTTAAATACAAATATTGAGGAAATGTAACTGACGGGATCACAACAGGATCATTGAGCAGCAAGCCACGATAAAGCAGGTTAGGTTTACAATCAGGCGATGGCAACAACTGGGTTGGGCCCATCGTCCTGTTGAAAGGTGTACAATCATAACAATTCGAGGTGTTGGAAAAGAGGTAAAAATGAAACAAAACAAAAAAAGAGATAATTAAAAGGCAATATCATGAATGCACTTCTAGAGTAGTAAAAGGTATTGAAGACAGGGTTAAGTAGATGAAAAGGGGTAACACTACAAATATTGAGGAAATGTAACTGACGGGATCACAACAGGATCATTGAGCAAGCAAGCCACGATAAAGCAGGTTAGGTTTACATTGTTCCGAATAGGCGATGGCAACAACTGGGTTGGGCCCATCGTCCTGTTGAATGGGAGTAACGTCCCTCCACTGTGGCCTGTTTTTATAAAAGACATACTCTTCTTCAGGTGTACAATCTGAACTACTGTCCGTCATTGTCCTGATGATTTGGAAGAAATCGTAACTCAAAGCCTAATCAACGAGTACGGCAGTTCCTTCGGCGAGCCCGCCTGACGAGCCTCCTACCCTCCTACCTCCTACGGCAGACGGATGGAAAACTTCGGGCAGGGATTTTTCACAACCACAACGGGTCAACTAGTTGACGCTACGGACTACACGCAAAATTAAGTAGCACTTTTTGTCCAAGCTAAAACATGTTTAGTTTTTTTGCATTTTGGTGGAGAAAGAAACGAGAGGCGATAAGAATTTAATGAAATCAAGACTCTCTTGATCTCTGCCAGAAGTCCACATCGATCAGTGACGATCGACCAACAACATTCTTATGTCAGCTGTGTGCCGTGTGTAGGACATTTGCACGACGAATTTTCTGTCTAGAAAAGGCTTCTAACTTCCATTTTTGAATAGCGAAGTTTTCACAATGGTAAGCGTTTAGGCAGTTATGCGTGGTGATTGCGCTGCCCGTAGGTTTTAGAAATATCTGTCTTTATGCTCAGCAATTCTCTCCCTGAAACAGGCCCCTATCTAACCCTTATCTCTTCATGTCAGTTTGTGATTAAAATGCATCTTCTACGACTATTTCTTGTGCTTGTTTTGAGCATTGGCTGCCCCTTGACCCCTTCGGCTTGCTAGACGTGAAGAGGCTTCCTTTGCTCGATTCTAAGACCAAAAGTCTGTGTGTGTGAGCCACAGTTGGCTGCTGTAGGGCAAGAAAGAGGGTGAACAGGGTTTCAAGTGGGCTGGATCTTATCACTTCACGCTCTGTGGTGATTAAAGCGCAATTTCATGAGTCACTTTGTGTTTCATTGCGCTCTTATGGGAAACCATACCAGTCTGTGACCTGACTGGGTTTCTAAAGTTTTCTTTACAACTTTCAATTATTTTTCTTTACTTGAAGATGTCTGTCTGCTGCATTAATTGAAATCCTTTCTTGTTGCAGTCTTTTACGGAGAAAATTGGCCAGTTAATGCAGCGACCAGGACAAGATGCTGTCCCTAACGATGATGTTCCATGGTGGATGAAGTATGCTGGAAGAGGGCTCGGCACAGTGGGAGGAGCAAGTATGTTTTATGAAAGATGAAAGTTCACTCTGACTTCTATAGCAACTCTCTTGTTTGGTGCGCTTTGATCACATAAATAACTCATCTTTGCTTTCAGTTGCTGTATTCTTGGGCTTGTGGGTTGCTACAGGAATCCTCTTTGCACAAATAGACTGCCTCATAGCTGGTATTTGGCAGATGTAAGTGGCAGGTGGAACTTGGCTTCAGTTCTATGGATCAATTTTGACAATTTAACCTTCATTTTGTGTCTGTATGCTCTCAGGTTGGCTGGGTTTGTTTGCATTCTTATTGAAGCACCATGCTGCTGCATGTTCCTTGATTTCGTACAAAACATCAGTGACTTTATGGAGCGGAAACCATACTACTACAGAGGAGCACTTTACATTGTGTAAGCAGGAAAAACATTTCTAACAGGAAAATACTACTGATACATGTTCTTTCCATGTAGGGAAAGTACATTTTGGAATATTTCTAACTAGAAGAAGATGTTTCTTTACAGGATTTCTCTGCCAGCTGTTGTGCTGTGTCTTGGATTGGGTACGCTGTTTGGCAGTGGACTCATTTTTGCAACTGGAGTAATTTATGGAATGATGTCCCTTGGAAAGAAGTAAGTTGAAATTCTGAGTATAAGTTAACAATAGTATATTTTAATTCAGCAAAGTTAACCAAATTTGGCTAGAATGATTTCTGTTCCCAGCTAAGAACTAAAATTTCTTTATTCTTGGGGTGAAGCTTTAACATTCTAACTATAGTGTCTTGTTCCATTATTTGTGTGTGTGGGTGTTTATGTGTGAGAGGTAAAGAGAAAAAGTTGTGTGAATGTGATGTTTAATGTATGTGATATGTGTGTCTGCTCCATGGCAGAGGTTCTCGTCAGGACATGGCTGCTATGGCCTCCCCAACGGGTAGTGCCCCACAACCAGTGGACCAAAAGACTACTCTCATGGAGGATCCTGATGTTTGGCGTCCTTAAATAGGTTCCTCATCTTTGTGCCAAAGTGCAGAGGTGTCTCTGAGGCAATAATTATTTTACCTCATTCTTAATGTGTGATCTTTTTTTCTTAGCATGAGAGCATGTTACTGTAATTGGAATTTGTATTAGGAAGTATTTTATCTTACTACCTTATTTTCATACTTGCCTTTTGAAGTATTATTAGTTTGTTATTGATAAATGCTGTCCTTTTCATTGTTTTTTTTTAGAAATTGCCCTACCTGTTTACCAAATTCTATCTTTCTCAGATATCAATAACGAAATTAATGCGCTGTGAAAACAGATTTTATTTTATAAATTTTAAAAAAAGGAGAAGAAGAAATAATGAAATACTCTTGATGAGTGTTTCTTCTTTTCTGACACTTGCACATTTTTATTTTTTGTGGTCTCACACACTTCTTCTTTCTGTTGTCAGTTTTGTTTGCTTGCTTTAGCTGCTTGAGTTGGATTTACTATGTGCCTTGCTTTGGTCTTGCTGTGGCAACATTTTTGTGTTTATCCTATGTCTTTCTCATCCTGGCATGTTTTAATCCAGGTATGGCAAAATTGGCAAAAATGAAAATGAATGGATCTCTTTTCATGTAGTGATCAAACCACGCCATGTATAAAGTATTTCATTGAAATTGATATACAAACCAAAATTTCTTTAGCGACTGCATGCGTAGAACCATACATACACCTATAACAATGTTTTTCTAACTGAGGAATGTGTAAAGTGCGCTGTAATTTTGGTTGCCTTTTAGAGAACTTTTCTAAGCAGCAATCTGAGTTTTATACATATTTCACATGCTTATGATTATTTATTGCTTTGTGTGGATTATTTGACCCATGTTGTGCTTAGAAAGCTTTGATGAAGTGTTGTATTTGTTATCTGTCATTGTTCTCTTAGCACATCTAGTTTAAGGGGTTACCGCATTAGGTCTTCTGTTCTAACAAATGCATTATCTTGTTTACAGGGCATCTGTTGAAGAGATGAGATCAAAAGCCACGGGAGGAGCAGAGGGTCCTGGTGGAGTGATGCCCGAACCGATGCCAGCTCACATGAAATCATCTCTGGTAGATAATGCACAGCCTGTTGCATTTTCTGGCTCTCCTTTTGACAGTAATGTATGAAATTAGCTGCGTGCTCAAAGATGTATAAATTGAACAAAGCTCCTATTTATTTGTTTGCTCTATTGCATTTAGATTTTCCTCCATGTTAATGGTCTAGATTTGTGGAGTCATTTTTTGCAGTCCAATGAAGCTGTGAAGCTATGTTTGCATCAGGTTGAGATGCAGTGATTCTTTGCATAATTCAAATTTCCAACAGTGAGTCATTCTTACAGAATTTCTCAAAAGTTTGTGTTGTAGTATTAAGAATGTTTAGTCATTATGTATGTAAACTTATCGTTTAGAATTTTTGCATCTTCTATGGCTTGGTGGCCATGGCAGGTTAAGCACATTCCAATATCAAAGAATGAGAGTGGTTATTGCTAGTTCTTCAGTGTTAAGTCTGTTAGGAAAACAAAAATAGCAATGTTTAGACAGTATTGTTGTGTAGACCACATGCATATTTCAGGCTCTTTTAGTTTTGTTGAATTTGCAGAGCTGGAAAA
Source organism: Odontothrips loti (assembly GCA_038380765.1). Classification (NCBI taxonomy): domain Eukaryota; kingdom Metazoa; phylum Arthropoda; class Insecta; order Thysanoptera; family Thripidae; genus Odontothrips; species Odontothrips loti. Next base: position 6,893,586 of record CM076246.1, read on the forward strand.
TGAAGTTATGCAAATAAAAGAATGTTACATGCTCATTTGAAAATCCTTAAATATGCACATGTTTCTAATGTTTTAATTGTTTTAGTTGTATGGTGTACAGTAGCTGTCTCCAGTGAGTCATGTTATATCTAGTTTGTGTGTACAGCTAGACATTGAGTGTGTTCAAAATGAAAGTTGTTTTTACTTTGAGGTGTTCTTGATCATATAAGGAAGCACAGAAAATTCCTTGACAGTCCTACAGTTGTTTTCTTCATTTTGAGTGCACTCAAAGTTTGCAATTTAAATATGAAATACTAAGCAATTTGAAAGAGTTGTATGTTTCTGTATTAGCCAAGGCAGACCCATTTTAAAGAGAATGAATTTTGTTACAGCAATCATGGTAATTCACGTTTATTTATTTTTCAAATGTTTTAAAGTGACTGAGCTATTAGAGTTGTAATTGGAATCCCAAGATCATTCTTCCAGTTCTAATTTTTTTTTTACTGTTATGGAAAATTGAAAATTGCTTTCTGTTAAAGTTTGTCTTAGCAATACCTTGTGCCCCCACATTGTTAAATGCGTGGTATAGTTTATCAGTAGTATTAAAAGTAAGGCATATTGTTGCTTCACTGTCACTCCTTCATATCAATACAAAATTAACATAATGGTGGCCCTTCCCAAAGTCTTGCCAAAGCTTCATCACAGCGATATTTTGTAATTCCCCAATTATTCTTCCCTCGTAGTATTATACACTCGCTGCATGTAATGTACTTGTATTACCTTTCTCTCTGCTTTTTCATGTACATTCTGACATTGTCCATAATGTAAATGATATTAGCTCTAGATTTATCTTTGAGGCTATGCATGTACTTTGATCCTCACCTGCTCCCCATTTGCAATTCGTGCTTCTCTTCCTCATCAGTGATGCTTCACTTTTGTTCCTCTCTGACTTTGTTGTTCCCTTTTTAATGTCAAAATGTGATTTATCTATTAGGTTTTTAAGTTGTTTAGCCTTTTATGTTTTTGGTGCAAGTGGGTATTTCCAGTGTGATTTCCATTCTGCAACACAAAAATTGTTTACTGCACACTTGTAAGCATCTAGGTTTTTAAAAGTATATGTGGAATTATTTTCTCATTGTAGTTATTGGCAGGACATTCTGTTCCCCATTGTAACTCCCATCCATAAATGTCTTTTTGCTTCCGTACAGTTTTTTCTTTAATATTGTACAAGATTGTTATCCATTTATCCGTTCTGATTTGAGCTCTGGAGTAGTCTTCCACCACATTTCAATTTTCTCAAGGACTGTGCAAATCGCCTTAATTTTATATTTTGATTTTGTGTACTTGTACAGTCCTGTCTCTATTAATTAGGCTTCAATGGTCTTCATTATTGAGAATATGTTTTAAGTCTGATTTTTGTTTTAATGGGAGCTGGGTGTGATTATAACTGCCCTTCAGATGGAACCTTGGTGAAACTGGCAGCTGAGAAGTGAATATGTTGTGAAGTACTTTTGTTTCATATTAGCAATACAAAGTTTGAATTTATTGAAAATTGTAGTATTGCCATGGTCAGATCAAATGATTCAGTTAGTGGTATTCCTCAAGCAGTTCTAAAAAAAAAACCCTGCATGGAACTTTTTGGGTGGGGCCATTCCTAAAAGACTAGGCATTATGTGCAGAAGAAAAAACTTTCCTTGTATTGAGTATTGTACCTCTAGGATTTTATTTTAATTATTTTGGCTGTACACTTGTGTTATTACTTGAATGCAAATGGATATTTATTGTGTATAGGGGGCATTGTGGATGCTGTTTTTCACTTGCCAACCCTCAATTTTGTTTATTCAACATCAATTATTACACATTTATCCTGTGTCAAGATTCCTGGTGGTGTATGTTAACATACTGATTCTGTAATTGACATTGTTTTAATACATGGCACATGATACGTGTCAATAACCATCAAATACAGACTGATAAAGCCTATTTGCTGTACGTTCTTGTATCTTTGTCTAATTATCCAGCTACCTGCCTCTTCATTCAGTGTTGAGATTATAGTTTATTCCCTTTAATGAGAGATTACAATAGGTGGGATACCAAACATTGGGCCATTTGAGCCTTCACAATCTTCAATTAGGACAACATTAGGGTGAAATTTGATAGTGGTGAACATATCATAGTATGAGGTGTATCAAGTATGTTACTATTGTGATACTCTGATGCAGTTGATATTGTTTGACATGTATTTACAGTAGTTCAATTGCTAATTGGTCTTATGCCTAGCTTTGGCAGAGGTGCTTATTGAGTTATGTGGTCTTGAAGATGGTTTTTGTAGTTTAAAGAGTATATAAAATGGCCAAGATTAGGAAAAAGAAGTTTCTGCCTGAACTCCATGTCATTACTGACACATTTCCTGCATGTGAAAATCATTCCAGCAAAAGCTCTCTGTGTGTAGAGAATAGCATTATACATGGATTCTTTGGAAACCAAATTTTGAACCAAACTTCAAAAATTATTTTTATTGAAAGATTATGTTTAGTTTTTCACACAAAAGCAAAAGGGGTTTGAAATATTTGTGCTAAGCATTTTGTCATTCTTCTAGCAATATTAGGTGGGAAGAAAGTGAGTTTGTGGCATAAATATTGCTCCTGGAATGCAGAGGTTTAAAGTGTTTACTAATACAATGCCAAAAATATCTAGAAATTGTACGTGTCATAGCTGATAAAACTTTCTTAGATTTCTTAGTTAAATGATAGTAATCATCGCAGATTTAAGTTTAAAAACAAAAAATGTTCGCTTTGTCCTAGAACAGATCCAGCTGGCCATCTTCGGTAGTGGTCATTTCTGGTGGGAAGGGGATTGAGAGGGTGTGAGGCATCAGCTGTATACATTTCTATAATCCTTTATTAAAAATTAATCTTTTTGTCTAGGCCATTGGAGTACCGTATTTATCAGAATACATGTAATACTACCCTTCAGAGTCCAAATAAACCAAAATCAATCACATTTGAAGCCATTTGATTGATTTGTTTCCATTATCTGCTGCATCCCTGTCAATTTTTAGAAGATATTTTCGTTTTTGAAACTTGAAGGGATTTATATTTGGATAGATACGGTAGGCTAATAGGAGCCTCTATTAGCTGTATTCTAGCTCATATGGAAAGCTCTATTTATGCCACATATAGGAATGGGGGCGCGGTTGGCGATCGGGTGGCCGTGTTACGGTATGTGATCGACAGTCCAGTCAATTATCAGCCTTCATGTTATGAGACTGCTGCCATAACTGGAAAAGCAAATAAAATGTAGAACGAAGTACTTGTCGTAATTTATTATACACCTCAATGACCACCTCTACAGTAGAGAGGACCCATATTTTTGTTACAAACTGCCCTCGCGATCAGACATAAATTAACGAAGACGTGACAAAAGTATGAAGGATGAGATAATGAGAAGTGACTAGTTCCCAACACACTGAAAATGAACACACTGTTGCGTTTGTCTGGGGGGGGGGGGGCAAAGTGCCTTATAACGAGTGAGATCGCGGTACGATAGCTGGTCGCTGTCGACGCCTTTCAGAACGCACCCCAATCACGGCACAGCCAGGCACAGCCCATAGCCTGGGCACAGGCACAACGCTCCGGTACTGGGAGACGCGTTGCTTGCCTTCACTTATTGATGGTGTCTGTGATCCATTCGAGGAACTCGGTGACCCTGGTGTAGACGCCCGGGTAGCCGGCCTCGGCACAGCGCAGTCCGTACGAGACGACGCCGATGAGGTAGTAGGTGCCCTCCCAGGGCCACACCAGCGGTCCGCCCGAGTCACCCTGGGGCAGAGCAGGCAGATGAAGTCACTCCCAGCCTCTACAACTAAATCCACCTCGCGCCGCCTCCCGCTTCCCACCTCCCGCCTCCACCTGGTCGCACACAGACATACCTGGCAGGCGTCTTTGCCGCCCCGCTCCAGCCCTGCACACAGCGTCCTGTTGTCGATGGTGGCAGTCTTGATGCTGGCGAAAGCGCGCTGGCACTCCTCCACCGACACGACAGGCAGCTGCACCTGCATCAGCGCCGAGCTGCTCGGCCCGTCTGACGACCAAGACACAATGCAAACCTGAGTTCTAAGTGGGAAAAGAATAAAGAGGGCGGCGTGAGAGGAAGACACGGAGACACTCACTGAAGTAGGTCGACCCCCAGCCCGCGGTGAAGGGGTTCTCTCTGACGAACGAGCGCTTGCGGATGTCGGGACGCATGGGCAGGCATGCGGGCTCGATGCCGTCTGGGACATGGAACGTGAGACATGGAACATGAACGCACAGCATACAGCCGGGCAGGTAGGCAGTCCAGCCGAGCAGGCGTGCCTTGCGGGTCTGCCTAGCCACTGCTTGGAAGGCGCTCCAAACAAACCTGTGGCCGGTGCCGCTTTCTTGAGCGTCAGAATGGCGATGTCGTTGATGAACCGCGTCGGGCTGTAGTCGGGATGGACGTGCTTCGCCTCGATGTCGATGTCCACGGGGCTGGCGCCGTCCTCGTCGTCCTCCAGGTCCAGCTCGCCGAGCCGGGCCATGTAGCTGTGAGGAGCCATGGCGAAGCGGAAAGTAATGAGTTCATTAATCACTTTACACCGTCTACAGACGTCTACAAAAGCATTCCGGGAATACCCCGTGCTCGATCGCGTGATGTCTCCCTCGTTGACGCGTACTCACAGCGTGGTCTTGCCGTAGACGCAGTGCCCGGCCGTGACGACGTGCCGCTCCGAGACCAGGGTGCCCCCGCACTTGAACTGGGGCTTGCCGCCGAAGGAGCTTCGAGGGTGCGTCTTGTAGCCCAGGGCAGCAATCCAGGGCCACTCGCCTACACAACAAACGTATTATTTCTCTGGTCCGAGGGGTGGCAGCTTTGTGCGCGGCTCCTTCACTCAGCGTGCGGTGCGCGGTGTTTGCCTCAAGTGCCAGCATCACAGAATCAACGTGTCAAACGTGTTATAGTTGTGCAGGAAAGAGAGGAAAACCGGTGGCCAATCAGAGAGCGAACGCATCCAAGTCCCGGTAGTACCCGCAGTACTCACCGAAGAAACACGGCGCCGTGACAATATATGTTCTGGACGTATCGACTCATTTAGGAAAGACGGAGGAAAACTCGGAGCGCCCGCGGCGGGAACGTACCACCGGGGGCTGAGGACGTACGCCGGCTCAGCTTTAAACTTAGCGTGTCGCATTTTATTGGCGGCATCCGGAACATGACAGCGCCAGACTCGCATCTCAGACTTTGGCGGTCGTTGTCGGGGTCGGGGTCGGCGTAGGCGTCGGGGTCTGGGTCGGGGTCGTGGTGGTCGTGATCGTGATCGTAGTCGTCGCTGCCGGCGGCGGCAGGTCGCAGACGCGGCGCGGGGCGAAACTGAGCAGGCGGCCGACGTGCTGCGGGATCGGGTTGTCGCCACACGCGCCCGACCAGCGAGCCTTGACGGTGGCGGCCGAGTCTGCAAGCGGAAGCAGCAGGGCTGCAGGGCTGCTTGCTGCTTGCAGGCTTGCAGCCCTGCAGCCATGCAGCCCTGCAGCCCTGCAGCCCTGCAGCCTTGCAGCCTTGCAGCCCTGCAGCCCTGCAGCCATGCAGCCCTGCAGCCCTGCAGCCCTGCAGCCCTGCAGCCCTGCAGCCTTGCAGCCCTGCAGCCTTGCAGCCCTGCAGCCTTGCAGCCTTGCAGCCCTGCAGCCCTGCAGCCATGCAGCCCTGCAGCCCTGCAGCCCTGCAGCCTTGCAGCCCTGCAGCCTTGCAGCCTTGCAGCCCTGCAGCCTTGCAGTCATGCAGCCTTGCAGCCCTGCAGCCCTGCAGCCCTGAAGCCCTGCAGCCCTGCAGCCCTGCAGCCCTGCAGCCCTGCAGCCTTGCAGCCCTGCAGCCTTGCAGCCTTGCAGCCATGCAGCCTTGCAGCCATGCAGCCTTGCAGCCCTGCAGCCCTGCAGCCATGCAGCCCTGCAGCCCTGCAGCCCTGCAGCCTTGCAGCCCTGCAGCCCTGCAGCCCTGCAGCCCTGCAGCCTTGCAGCCTTGCAGCCTGCAGCCATGCAGCCATGCAGCCTTGCAGCCCTGCAGCCCTGCAGCCTTGCAGCCCTGCAGCCTTGCAGCCATGCAGCCTTGCAGCCCTGCAGCCCTGCAGCTCTGCAGCCCTGCAGCCTTGCAGCTCTGCAGCCTTGCAGCCCTGCAGCCCTGCAGCCCTGCAGCCTTGCAGCCCTGCAGCCTTGCAGCCTTGCAGCCATGCAGCCTTGCAGCCATGCAGCCTTGCAGCCATGCAGCCTTGCAGCCATGCAGCCTTGCAGCCCTGCAGCCCTGCAGCCATGCAGCCCTGCAGCCCTGCAGCCCTGCAGCCCTGCAGCCTTGCAGCCCTGCAGCCCTGCAGCCATGCAGCCCTGCAGCCCTGCAGCCTTGCAGCCCTGCAGCTCTGCAGCCTTGCAGCCATGCAGCCCTGCAGCCCTGCAGCCCTGCAGCCATGCAGCCCTGCAGCCCTGCAGCCCTGCAGCCTTGCAGCCCTGCAGCCATGCAGCCTTGCAGCCATGCAGCCTTGCAGCCATGCAGCCTTGCAGCCCTGCAGCCTTGCAGGGCTCTATGGAGCGTCACCTTGATGACGGTCGGCGCCGCCAGAGGCCACAGCAGCCACAGCAGCCACAGCAGCCACAGCAGCCACAGCAGCCACAGCAGCCACAGCAGCCACAGTAGCCACAGCTATCCCTGTCACTGCACGAGGCTTTGCTTGCTTCCAACATGCGACAACCAGATCACCTCGGTAGCCGAACTGAACGGGGGCGAGCGGCGCTCAGCGCGTAGCGCCGGGCCGTGTAGGCAGAGCCGCCGTGCACTCGAGTGCAGCGGGACTGCCTACCTGCCGCTGGGCGGGCGCTGAGCTGCGCTGAGGACTGACCGTTGCGGGCGGGGAGTCCGCCGACGACGCGGGTCAGGCCGGTGCTGGCGTGCTGGCGGCCGCAGCTCTTGGCCGAGGACACGGGCACCTCTGTGGGGAAGCCGTCCTTGGGGAAGCCGTCGGCGGGCACGGTCGTGAAGCCGGACACGCGCGGCCACTCCGGGATGAGGCCGCCCTGGGAGGGGGCGCGGCCCTTCTGCGGGCAGCACACCTTCGGGGTGCGGCCGTCGAAGCTGCAGCGAAGCAGACAGCGCATGAGCACGCCAGGTCAAATGAATGGGTGGAAATAACTGCAGTGAATGAATCGAAGAATGAATGGGCGTGGCTGGGATGAAATGGATGCGTGCGGACACGAAGGGGGTCGAGCCTCACCCGCACGACGAGCGGCGCAGGAAGTCGATCTGCACGGAGTTCATGCGCTGCTGCATGAGCATGAACAGCGGGTGGCAGTTCTGGATGCGCACGCAGTTCCCCGGCAGGTTGGCGGGCGTGCTGCAGTCCGGGTTCAGGTCCAGGTCTGCGGAGGCGGAGCGGCGCGGAGCGCAGCCGTCAGTGAAGCCAAAGCCCCCCCCCCCGCGCACATAACGACAGTTTGTAATCTTTGGTCGGGACTGTACCTTTGGTGGCGGACTCGGGCAGGTCCTCGAAGGGGCGGGGAGTGGCGTTGGCCGTCGTCACCTTCCTCGTCACTGCCAGCACGTCGGCCGGCCCGAGGGGCCCGAGGGCGGCCATCAGCACCACGAGGGCGGCGACGGCGGCGCGGGAGGCCGCGGACATGGCTGTGGGCAAGCAGCAGGGGCCGCGAGGCAGGGCGCGAGGCAGCCACCGGCTAGAGCGAGAGCAGGGAAAGACCGGGCGGCACTCCGCACTCCGCCGCAGCATTCGGCTCGGCCAGCGAACGCCACCCTCCCGTTTTCGGCAGTGTGGCGTCGACGGGACGGGACAGGGGTGGGGGTCGTGGAGGCGTGAAGTGTACCTTGTGCAGCACGGCACGGCACGGCACGGCACGGCACGGCACGGCACGGCACGGCACGGCACGGCACGGCACGGCACGGCACGGTACGGCCAGCGACCGCTTCTGTACTCCCGGCGCCCCACCGACGTATGAGGCCCTCGATACTGACAAGGGCCGGACCACATTTTATCGAGAGACGTTGCTCCACTGCGGAAACGCCGGCGCGCATCGCAACTCCACCATGTCCCGCTAGGCGTAATCACCAACAAAATGACGAAGTTCGTAATACAGACAGTGTTCAGAGGGAGTTACGTAAGAGCTGGAGTCTTTTGACTATTCTTTTCAAAGAGTTCCTTTAAGAGAGACTGGAGTGTCGTGCCAAATCATCTTGTGGTTCCGAAACACGAAAGACTGTGACGTGACGTGACCGAGGCGACGCCTGTAAGAGGCTCTTGGCTCCTGATTGGCGGGGACGAACGGCACGACTCAACGCGCCTCCAGGATCCTCTCTTCCTCTCTCTCTCTCTCTCTCTCTCTCTCTCTCTCTCTCTCTCTCTCTCTCTCTCTCTCTCTCTCTCTCTCTCGCTCTCTCGACAAATAAGTGCCATCATACCGGACTGGGGTGACACGAGCGGATACGAAATGCGGTTTCCAGGGAGTCCCGCATCACAACAAACATCGTGAAAACGCCAGAGATCCCACCTGACACACTCCCAAGACTTCTTCGGCACGCGCGTGGCAGACGGACTTCTAGAACACCTCCACTTCACGGACACCTGAGAGGTCTTTCAAATACCACGTGACCGATTTTGAAAAAAAAGGGGGGGTCAACTTTCGGGCCTATTTTTTACCGCGTGGTATTTGAAAGGCCCCTAACATCGATTCTGATTTCTGCTCACCTCTTGTTTGCAAAGTCAGCGAGAGCGGGGAAGCACCTCCGACGACAGCGGATAGTGGCGAAATGTCAAAGGGCCGAAACACGGAATACCAGAACCGGAAGTAACTTACAGGGCCGATTCGGAATGGGGGAAAGGCTCGTCAATCCGGATACAACGCGTCGGGTGCGAAACTTGAAACAACCACCGACCACTGCGCAGCAGCGAGGCGCGTAGTCGGGGAGCCCGCCTTGAGGGGGCACTTGTTGTTCCCTTCCGGTATCGCTCCGGGTCTGGGCGCGACTGACAAGTGCTGAGGCCAGCGAGCTGCTGCCGGCTGCTGACCTTAACCGTGAAGCTTGTGGGGGGCACGCCGTCGGCCGAGTGCAGCGGCCAGCGGCGAAGCAGGGCGAAGGCAGCGTGGAGGGGAGGCATAAAGACGGCCTTGACGGCCTTGCCAGCGCTCGCAGCGCCCGCTGCTCCGGTCAGCTCCGGTCACTGCCTCCGGTAGGCTCCGGTCCCTACCGGCCTCCGGTGGACCAGCGGCTGACCAGGGGACTCACTGGAGTGACAGCGGACAATGTCGCCAAACCCAGTACGGGAGCGTCCTTAAATTACGTAAGGGCGTTTTGGGGTGTTTTTAACCCCCCCCCCCCCCTCCCCCCATATAAGGCTCTGTAAGATTTCGAGACCCCCCCCCCTCCTTACGTAAGATTTTGCCAAATTTGCCTAAAATTGAAAAAAAAACCGTAAATAAATGAATTTGAGTGTTTTTTTGTTATTTTTTGCTTACCAGTATAGGAGAAATTTTGGGAGTTAGGTATTTAATGAAGCAGACTGAATTAAAGGTACAACTGGTTTAATTATTTGTACTGTCCAGTCCAAAAATAAAAAATAAATAAAAAAATGTTATAAAATAACAAGTTATGAAAGAGAAACGAAAATTCTTGGCCTTTAAAATTTATAGAGCCTCAGCCCAAGGGCTTCTCAGCCACTCCTGTATAGAAGAGATGTGTTCAATGCTTAGCGCGCGGAGACGCGTTTGGACGGATGCATTTGCGCCCATAATAAATCTTACGTAATGTTTGCCGTTGACCCCCCCCCCCCCCATGTAAGGGCAACATAAGCTTTGCCAGACCCCCCCCCCCCCTCCCCCAAAACACCTTACGTAATTTAAGGACGCTCCCTACAGGCGTCGTGCATACAGTACCTCACCCGTTCTTAACGTCATCTGCAAAACTTTTATTTTTCGGTTGGCAAATATATTTTTTTCGGTACACATGGGGGGGGGGGGGGGCTCGCTAGGTAGAGGCGGCATTTTGACAAAAGCAAATAACCCTTTCCAGAGAACCCGACGAGGGGATTTCCAAGACAGCGACCCCAGTGCGGTGCAGCACTACTGGCATGCTACCGGGCAGCGGTCCGGTGGGGTCCGGTCAACGCACGCACCGCTGGCACCCGCCCCGCCCTCGCAGCGGCGGCACGGAAGCATCCCCCCCCCCCCCCGCACACACACCTGCTTGACTCACTGTTTAGGTTCTTCCGATGACGCCTCGCGTCATGTTGCATCTCGAGGTTCACTTCCCGCCTCCTCCCTCTTCTTATTTTTCTCATCCTGCCCCCCTCCTCTGGTCCACCCACACCCACCCTTTCTCCAAATTGACCGCTCACCAGGAAACAAAATCGCAGCCCGATTTGTTGGTTGGTAAGAGGGATTTCCGAGATGAGAACCGCTGACCTGCCCCCCCCCCCCCTCATTTTACCCCACTACCCCTTCGGCAGGCGCGTGGCCCACGGCTGGGATGGGAATTCCCTTGCCGGAGCCGGAAGGGCCAAGCCCCCCCCCCCCGCTTGGCCCGTTGAAAAAATATTAACCGGTTTAGGTTAGGAAAAAAATCCAGTTTTCAGAAAATCTATTCGGGGGAATTTACAAAAGTATTCACAATGTCCAGGACCTTTTTTTTTTTCACAAATCCAAACCGTAGTGTTTTAAAAATTCCTTTCAGATCCTGAGGTCATGGTCCCTGATAGTGAATTAAAAAGTTGGCAGACAAATCTGAGAACCTTGAACGGGCCACGGCGGGGTGGGGTAGGTGGGGTGGATGCAGGTGGGCGACAGCGCGAAGGCTGGTGTTGGTGATTCCCCCGCAGGCCGCATCGGGAAAGTGGTGGGAATGCTGATTGCAAATGGCGCCCTTAGGTCACACCTATCAGCAGCTGTCGGCCTGCGTCTCCTGTGGTGCACACATCAGCTCAGCTCGCTCAGCTTCCGAAGCGACGGCGAGGCAGGCAGTGGTCCCATCCCAAGGTGGACCAGCCGCGTGCCGCAAGTCAAGTCAGAATCAGACCAACGCAATGCTGCGGATGCTCGCCTGAGTTAGGTGGCTTTGGGCTCTCTCGCTGCACTGCACTGATTCGGGATGGACAAAAAAAAAAAAAAAAAATTGTCGAAAAAAGAGCCGTCGGTTCATATTCCTGGAGCAAAACGCCGTCTTCGATACAGACCGAAAGGGTTACCCCCATATGAACGTGATTGTTTGAGCCGGTTTAGCAATCCAGAATAATGAAAGTCATGTTGTGGCCGCTCTCGATCCGGACTGGGCGCTGTGGCGTCGGCCGAGGCAGCACCCCTCACCCGTCAGGAACAGACACCTTTGCACCGCAGACTCCGAAGTGAACTAGTATTGTTAGTGCAGGGAAAGGCAAGAAACGGACATGGATACATTCAACAAGTAACAATTAAATAAATAGTTTCACAACTGTATATTATCAAAACCATACACACAACAGACGAGCAGATATAGACATTCAAAATCATGTAGTAAATCTTTGACAGAAAAACAATTACAAACAAGTTTTAAGTAACTAAGGCTTGGTGGAACCAAGTATCACATAAACTTCAGTAAATGCCTGTCGAAAGTTCAACAGGAGAAGCTTGTACCAATGCATAATTCTTTCATTCTTGTCCATCCTTCAATTTTCTTTTCTGAAAATATAAAAATGTATCCAGTTGGTGATGTGAACTACACAAAGAAAAAAACAAATTGAAGACTAGGCAACAATGACTCACCTTTATTTGAGATGTTAAACATGGTATGGCAACAAGCCTGTCTCCAATACGGGTGAGTACGTATTCCTCCTCCCAGTCATCAGACACTACATGAGGCAATAATATGTGGTGAAAAATAAGGCATACATTTTACAAATAGAGAGTTAGACGTATCAAAAAATTTCCTCACCTGTCTTCAAGTCTTTGGCCTTAAAAGACATAACTCCACTACCACTGGGAATTACTGGGTTATCTTGAAAGACCATGACTGATGGAGCATGATCTGCACCTGATTTCTCCACTAAAGGATTTGCAATTACTGGACATGCACCCTGAGAAGAGCCTTGACCTTTTAAAAGCTGTACAGCCGTCATTGTCTGAGGTTTCAGATCATGAGGGGGCGGAAGTCGAATACCCACTTTTTCTGATGATTTTTTTATGTAATGGGGAGGAATGGTTCCATCCACCTTCTCTACTGGTGATGTGGGAGCTCGACGTCTGTGGTAACTTATTGAAATTTTTCCTCCAGCTTTCTTTGAAGCATTAACATTTCCAGAAGAACCTTGACATGGTATCAATTGAGTTGGGGACTTGGAAGTTGATAGAGGAGTAATTTTAGGCCTAAACAGAGTCAATGGTTGGTTTCCACTGGGATTGTAGGTATTTCCATCTGAATCATAGCTCTTTGAGGTTTCAGAATATAAAGGCTTTCCTTCACAATATAAGCATGTAAATGGTCCATTTGTCTAGAAACAGTACAGAAAGGTGTTTTAGAGACAAAAAAATTTAACAGCTAACAAATTTAAAAAATTAACAATAAGATAAAAATATGTCTCGTTACCTCACAATACATTGCAGGAGAATTCTCTGGCAAATTAGGACAGCGTAAAAGAGGAGGCTGGGCTGGCTGAGCTGATGGGAGTAAGCCTCTGCACCTCCAGTACTCTAAATAATCTGCTGAGGATCTCCAACGAGCCATAGTTTCCTCACACAGGGGAGTGTGGCCATCGGGAAACTCAGTTGGCAAAGATTCAGTGCTTACCCTTTTCCTGACTACACCTCCCTGGATATCTCTGAAGTGAAGATCACAAAAATAAACAGATGATCTGAGGGTATTAAGGGGCAATTCAAGAAGCTCCTTCTTGCCCGATAACTGAATCCACTTTTCAAACCTGAAGAAATAAAAATCAACACCCTTAAATGACAATCATTTTCACATACTAACACCTACAATATATGCAGTCTTAACAAGACAAAGTTTCTAGGTTACATTCACTATGCTTACACGTCTATTCGCCGCGATATTTTGAAAAGTCCATGGACCTTAACATGATTTTCAAACTTGCACCCTTTGATTTGGCATCTATTAGCTAGATTTAAAGGTTTTGTTTTGGATGCTGACATTTTAAAAAATTGGTACGGCAGACTTCAAATACTTGGACTCCAGTCAAATCAAAACACAATTTGTCAATTTCTCATATGCCGCACCGGCTGCAAACTATTCCCACCCTCCCCCATGATCCAATTTTTTCTCTATCCTAGCAGAAGACAAGCAAAACATTTTGATTTGAGGTGTATTAATCATTATTTTTGGTACAGGGAATGGTACTTACGGTCGCGTTTAAAGCTGCGCGAGTGTCATTTTTAAGGAGCTGCTTTTACTCACCATCCACATACGTGTTAACCAGTATATGAATGAGGTACTTGCTAACCAAAAAGGCTTCAGAGGTGAAATAATTATTTTCATGAGTCGTTCTGCGTTGAAGCACTTATTCAGCTAATAATATACTAAATGAATTATTTCCAGATATGCAACAATGTCTAGGCTTGGAAGATTGAGACTTGGTCACCCTGCACATTATCAGTCCATTTTTAAACAGCCTCTAAGGTATATTCTTACGAAGGCCTCTGCTTTCCAAGAAAATGAAGAAAAGATTTTAAAAATACCTGAACCTCAACTTGATATCAAAAGATACTGTGACCCCAAGCTGACTGAATATTTTTTGACTAATATAAAAAATCGTAAGGGTGTTGGAAGTATCCAGCGAATTATAGAACTAACTGGCACACTCCAGGAAGGAAGGAATGAATTGTTACGCCGTGAGCTAATTCAGGAAGCCCTTAAAATTCCCAATGACACACACCCTGTACCTTTCAAAGGTGGCAAGGATGCCAAAGTTATCAAATACATTGGGAGCTGTCCTGAATATCAGTTCAAGCCTCAGCCTTTTGATAAGATTATGGAATATTCGAACCTGTATCGCATGAGAGAGCTGACTCCTATGGCAGGGCACAAAGCTTATTATTTGTGTGCAGATTTAGCTGATTTGGAACACGCTCTTATTCGATATGTTGTCCAAATGCTTATCAAAAAAGGCTTTTGCCTCATTTCTGTACCTGATATTCTTCACCATCAGATAATTGAATGTTGTGGCGTGACCACAAGGGGAAACAGAAGTATTGTAAGTGGATATTTGTTAAAGCTGTCGATTATTACATTTTGATTATCATTGAGTGATAAGCTATAGTTTAATTTGCTTGTTATAGGTGTACCGTTTGGATGCTGACAAACATTTGGCAAGTGCAGCAGAAGGTGAACTATGCCTCTCAGGGACTGCTGAAATGGCCTTTGGTGGTTTTCTGATGAATCGGAAATTACCAAGGAATGAGCTCCCTAAGCGTTATGTTGCTGTGAGCAGATGTTATAGAGCAGAAACTGCAGATGTGGCATCAGAGAAAGGACTCTACAGGTAGTAAAGACTTAAATCATGACACCAGTTTGAAAAGTTCTGACTATTGCTAAATTTTAAAATTTATCTTCAGGGTCCATCAGTTTACTAAAGTTGAGATGTTTGGGGCATCAACTCCAAATCAGTCAGAAGATCTTTTAGAAGAATTCTGCTCCATCCAGGAAGATATATTTAGCTCTTTTGAACTGTATTTGCAAGTGCTGGATATGCCACCTCATGAGTTAGGTGCCCCTGCATACCGGAAGTAAGTTTTACAATTTTTCTAAATGCTGCTGATGCTCATCTTTCAATATTTAAGTTCTTGTGTGATTTCTTTCCAGGTATGACATTGAAGCTTGGCTGCCAAGCCGCTCAGTTTTTGGTGAGGTTTCAAGCTGTAGCAATTGTACTGACTATCAATCCAGAAGACTCAACATTCAATGTACTACTGAAAACCCTGCACTCAGTGAGTTTGCTCACACTGTAAATGGCACTGCCTGTGCCATTCCACGTTTAATAATGGCTATCTGCGAGACACATCAACAAGTAGATGGTAGTATCAGAATACCACAAGTACTAAGGCCATTCATGGGTCATAAAGATAAAATAAAACCATCAAAGGAATTGACCAGATTTCAGAAAAGAGCTAAGGAACTTTTGAGACGAATTGATGTAGATTAATATGCATGGTGTTAATGTTCCTCCTATATTTTTCTCAATAAAAATGAGTGAAGTATGTTTTAAATGTTTGATTTTCCCGTGCTTCCTCCACTCTCTGTACATCTACACAAGAACAATAGAAGTTCTTGACTTTATGAACCTTTCTTGATGGGAGGGAAAAGCACCTCTACTCTACTGCACCAAGAGATCAGACTGCACAAGCTGGTTCCTGGTTCCGCTTTGGTGACATGGTTCCGGCTTTCGTCACATGGTTCCAGAGGGAAATTCAAGTTGCGTTTCGGCCAATTTCTCATACTTGCCTGGGGTTGTTGGTTTTGTTTGTTGTGGAGGAGGGGGAGGGGCAGAGTGGGGCGGACAGCTGGTTTATCGTCGTGGGCAAGACTCTCTTATCAAAATCTCAAATAAATGATCTAAATAGTTCAGTTATAGATTACGAGTGGTCTTAAAGAAATCAGGGTGTTCTTACTTTGCCACTGCGTTTGCTGAAGCTCTGATTCAATTGCTAGGGTACGTTAATCGATATAAAGAGTGCGCGTGACGTCTGCTGTAGATCTAGCGAGGTTAGTTACGGTGGTTGGGCTTATCAGTTTCCCCATTGGATAATTGTCCTAATCAGTACTAACAGAAACAAATATGTTTGATAACTAACTTAGGAATTTTAAATATTTTCATCAGTAAACAGTCCAACTGCTTAGCTCGGCTTTTGAACTATGTGGCTAGGAGAATGCCAGTAATCTTTTGCCCTACACGAAGATTAACATTTGTAGAAAAGATTAACTGAATTTTTGCAGGATTCATCACGCAGTGAAATTCTTTTTTCCTTTTGTTGTAGGTGTCTTCTAAACAAGCAGATGGATATTGCTAAAACAATATTTGGTTCCAGACCTCATGAGGGTTATGGAGGGAAAGAAGACTATAATGTATGTTATTTGTGAGTTCATGACTGTAAGAAATTTTTGAACTCCTTCTGAATATTTATAAATGCATTTCCATAGGATAAGGTGGAAACGGCAGCCTCTGATGACGAGGACAGTTACTTGAACAGTTATTTGGATGGCCTTCGTGAACACTCTTCAGTTGTCAAAGATGGCCCTACTCCTGTGCCTGGAGGTCCTTTTTCTGCCCTCACCCCTTCAATGTGGCCCCAGGACATTCTCACACGGCTGGGACAACAATCTGATGATCCAAACTCACAGCCTGAGTACAGGTATTTGTTTTGTGATGACTAATGTTAATATCACTGCAAACAGAGTTTCTCACTCTTTTGCTTTGTGTTAAAGGTTTGATGAGTTTGGCTTTCGTGTTGAAGAAGAAGATGGTCCAGAACAAAGTTCTAACAAATTACTTGGCATTCCATTTGTGGAAGATCCTCAACACAGGTATAAAGCCATTTTATATTCTAATTTTTCCCCCTTTTAAAAAAAATGATTTTTTTAATTGATCCTTAATGTTTTAGGCTGCAATGGGTTGCCCATCTAGAATTTAGTCACAATAAAGATGTCAGTGATTTGTCTTGGGACAATGTAGAAACTTGCCTTCCTCGTACGGAAAAGCTTAGGAGTATGGTC
This sequence comes from Odontothrips loti, assembly GCA_038380765.1. Taxonomy (NCBI): domain Eukaryota; kingdom Metazoa; phylum Arthropoda; class Insecta; order Thysanoptera; family Thripidae; genus Odontothrips; species Odontothrips loti. Next base: position 6,910,323 of record CM076246.1, read on the forward strand.
AGGGCAGGAATACCCCATTCATTGAGACCTCAGGTGTGGATGAGGCTGTCAGGTGGGTTGATTCAGTTCACAGAAATGGCATATACATATTCATACTGCAGGTGTGGTAACTGCAAACACTTAAAAATTCCTCCTCAATCAGGTGCTCTTCAAAAGAAGATATCTTCTGAAGTGAGCTACAAAGACATTGTGAAGGCCTCCAGTAGTGATGCACTGATGACATCTAAGCAAATAGAGAAAGATCTGTTAAGAACTTTGCCAGGTAATGCTTGTTTTAGTCAACTTTCAAGCACAGGCATACCTCGACTCAGGAGAGTATTGCGAGGATTGGCTTGGCTTTACCCTGAGATTGGGTGAGTAGATAAACTATATCAACAAATAGAAACCAGTTACTTCACTTGGAGGTTCTAGTCAGCCTTGGGGTGTTGATGATTTAATTTGTACTTTTCCTGTAGGTATTGCCAGGGTACTGGAATGATGGCAGCGTCATTACTTCTTCTTATGGAAGAAGAAGATGCATTTTGGATGATGAGCACTATTGTTGAGGAACTTCTTCCTGCTTCATACTATTCGTCCACTCTTATTGGTAACCTTCACATTTTTATTACTTAACCATCATTAAATTATACTATTAAAACATTATAATATGTTTAATATTTCTCTTTTTTTTCTTATTTCTTACAGGTGTGCAGGCAGATCAGAGAGTCTTGAGGACATTTATATGCAGTTACCTTCCTGATTTGGACTCTGTATTGAAAGAACATGACATTGAGCTTTCATTAATAACCCTTCATTGGTTTCTGACTATTTTTGCCTCTGTAGTGCATATGAAAATCCTACTGCGTATTTGGGATCTGTTTTTCTTTGATGGTTCTATTGTTCTTTTCCAAGTTACTCTAGGAATGTTGAAGATTAGAGGTACATACTTTACTATCTCTAATTTAGTTTTTGCCCTTATTTTTTTCTAAACCACAACTTTTGTTTTGCTTTGGGGCCCTTTAGAATCGGACCTGAAAAAATTAGAAAACTCAGCTCAGATATTCAATGCCCTGTCAGATACACCTGGGGATATTGAAGATGTAGATCATCTATTGAAGGTAAGATTCTTTTCAGTTTCAGATTTACCTATACATTTTAGAGTTTACATTCACTTCTGACAAATTCAATTTTATCTTGCTACACAGGTATCTTTTGAGGTTGCATCTTCTCTGAACGATATGATGATTGAAACTCATCGAAGGCGCCATTTGGCATATTTAATGTCTGACCAAGGTGGTCTTGTGGGAAATCCAGAAAACATGCCAAATCTCCCAAAGCAACACCTTAGTAGGTCAGCACGCCTTGCTGCAGCTCTGCTTCATGCCATTTTAAATAGTATTTTTAGCTTGCCTGGCAGACCTGTTACAAAGTTCTGGTCATAATGGTCACTGCTCTACTCCCAGCTTCACTTTTCACCTCATTAGCATACCTGTATTTTCTATGTAAGTGTCTTCTAAGACAGTCTTGCTTTCTGTTCATCTTTTTCCTTCTTTGATTTTTAAAGTGCATGTAACTGATAGCTTGTATCACAGTCTATGTTATTTGTGTGGCTTTTGATCAATTGATATATCTCACTTTTTCCTCTGTATCCGCTTGATCGCTAGACCTTGCATGTGTGTGTGTTGCTCCATTGAAACTTGCTTCTGATTTGGTAACGTCTGTTCGAAATCTAATGTTAATATTTCCTTACTCTTAGACGCCAAGTGAAAAAGAACAAGTCTGTCATTCAGCAGCTACTTTTTGGTAACATGGACGCAGAAGATGATGTCAAACTGAAAAACATTCGGCAAACAGGTGTGTTTTTCATCAACCAGTTCTATTTTCTTCAAGCCACTGTGATATATTAGAAAACTAACATAAATTTACAATAACAGAAATTATGGTGAGCTTACGAGAGACAGTCCTACAAGTGGCACGGCACTTTATGTCAATGGATCCAAAACAGAGCAAGGTTTTGCTGGACCCTGATTACAGTATGGAGAGCCATACCAGAGACCATGAAATCTATGTAAATGTGTCTCGTACACGAAAACGTCGCGCCAAAGCTCTCCTGGGTAAGTAAAGCATTTTCAAAAAACTGTAGATATTTCTACTTTTAAATTGAAAGTTGTATCAGTTTGTTCCTAAACTTGTAAAAGTAATTTTTCATTAGTTCAGTATCAATTGATGTCAATTACTTTTCAGATTTTGAGAGACATGATGATGACGAGCTTGGCTTCAGGAAAAATGATATCATTACCATTGTCAGCCAAAAGGATGAGCACTGTTGGGTTGGGGAGCTGAATGGCTTGAGAGGTGTGGTTAAGTCATATCCTTCCATTCAAGTTGTGTAGTATGAAAAGGTCCTAAAATTTCTCTTTTGATTTCAGGTTGGTTCCCAGCCAAATTTGTAGAGCTCTTAGATGAAAGAAGTAAGCAGTATTCTTGTGCAGGAGATGATGCTGTTTCTGAAGCAGTCACAGACCTCGTTCGCGGCACTCTTTGCCCTGCTGTGAAGCAGGTTTTGGAACATGGCATGAGGAAACCATCAATTCTAGGTTTGTTTTATGCTTTATAAATTCTTCTTGGTCTCTTTGATACATATGTCATTTTCATGCATCTTGTTGCCATGCTTTAGGCGGCACATGTCATCCTTGGCTGTTCATTGAGGAAGCTTGCACAAGAGAAGTTGAAAAGGATTTCAATTCAGTGTACAGCAGACTTGTATTATGCAAAACATTCAGACTTGATGAAGATGGTAAAGTCTTAACACCAGAAGAGGTTGGTAACACTTCATATCGATATCTTCATGTCACTTCATGTCAATATTTTCAGCATTTTAAGGAAATGCACAAAGCATTCACTTTAGTATATAAAGAAATAATTATCACTCTTTTACATTTTGTAGCTTTTGTACCGATGTGTTCAATCCATCAACCAAAGTCATGACGACGCCCATGTACAAATGGATGTCAAGTTAAGAAGCCTTGTATGCATGGGCTTAAATGAACAAGTTCTACACCTTTGGCTGGAGGTTTTATGCTCTTGTGCTGACATTGTTCAAAAGTGGTAAGTCTTTCACATCTCCTTTTTCATTGCAGTGGCCTTCTGACAAGACATTTGAAATCATAATTTTTTTCTGTAGGTATCATCCTTGGAGTTTTATTTTCAGCCCTGGCTGGGTTCAAGTGAAATGTGAACTGCGGATTTTATCTCAATTTGCCTTTAGCCTGAACCCTGACTGGGAACTTCCTCAAAGGAAGGAGCAAACTTCTCAACCTCTCAAGGACGGAGTTCGGGATATGCTGGTTAAACACCATTTATTCAGCTGGGATTTGTAACACTGGTCGGCTTACATAGATGGTGCTAAGTTTTGTGTGATGATCGGAATTACAGCAGACTTTGATAACTTATTAAGACATCTGGCTCTTGTTTATTCAAAGAGTCTCTGTACTGATATGTTCATATTTACTGATGCTAGGTTACTTTTTTTCCTCTGCTACCAAAGCACCTGCATTTGTAAGTTCTTTTCCTGCTAGTACAGTATTGAGTTTAAGAAACATTACCTTCCGTTTATATGTTTTGCAGATATATCTTGGTTTGCTAAGTCAATAAACATATCCATTATAGCTGTTGCTTTGACATGTTACATAGATTGGGTATTTACAATTTGACTGGTATTTGTGTTTATTTTTGTGTGAGACAGGCATGAGGTAAAAGGCAAATTTGCTTGTTTGCATTTTACTAAAATGTATTTATTGTACTCATGTGATGAAGAAACTGTCCAATTACTGAAAAAGGGTGATTTTATACAAATGTGTATTTATTTATTTATTTATTTCATTAACTGTTCCAGATTTATTTTAGTTGTCTGTATATTTTTATGTTATGAATTTTACATAGTAGTTAAAATTGTGATGCATGACCACATATTTTTTTAAAGAGGTGAAGAAATGTATGACTATGGCATGGCCTCTGGGTCCCTTTAGCTGCTATTGCCCAGTTTTGGCTGAAGACTGAACTATTTTGAGTCATGCTGTACTGAAAAACCTGTAGCTGCTTTGACTTTATTTTGCCGCAAGCTTCAGTGAAAATCTGTTTTTATCCTTAAGTTCGCCTCCTGTTGCTTCACACACCTTCCTGGATTTCTCAGTGTGGAAGCAATTTTTGAGCATAAATAAAATGAATGATCCTTGCCATACTATTTATTAATTCTTTCCTTATGTCTATGTTTACTTTTAAGTAGTTGATTAATTACTGTTTTATTGTGAATTAGAATTGTCATGTTGAGTGATTGTTACTACTTTCCCAAACATTATATTCCAAACTTCTTATGACTTTTTCACATGGCATATCATAAAATTTTGATGAATTTTTCTACTTGTGTTGTACTAATCACGGTTTATCGGCATATCGAAAAAGCACGGTTTCTATTTTTGACTTTATTGCTGTTATCACCTTGAAATAAATCCTAATGTTACTTGTGACCCCAACCCTGATTTTATTTTATCGTGATTTCCTCAGTCCTGCTCCTGGGGTGCCGTGCGTGGCGGCTTAGAGGAGGACACATCCAAAACCAACACAAAAACGTAGCTATTCTTCAGCATGCTTGAAAGTTACATCTCCTTTCCTTCCAGCGCTTACTTTTGACCCCAGTGACCCAGTGTGTGTGTGCCCAACCCTTCCGAGGGTGCGTTCACCCCCAAAGCCACCCAAGCCCTTCACCTTCACCCTCATCCCTCCGCCTTCCCGGCCGTCCACCCCGAGCGCGGCTCGCTCCGGCCCGGTCACTGGTGGTCGCATCATCCCTCTCCAGCGACTCCATGCGCACGGTGTGGTGACAGGCATGAGACTCACGTGGGTACATGGGGCTTTTAACCTGCTGGGGTATGATGCAAATCGCCATTGGCAGCCACTGAACAGCTGACCAGCGTCGGCTGGGACAATGAGTCCCTCATTAACGATGCCCCCCGCGGGGAAACGCCTCTTCTCCATCGGAGAGACCGACTTTTCGATTACGGCCCACAACGGGCCGAGTTTGACAAGAGCAGACGCCAAGCCCGAGCCGCGTTTGGCGCGGCGGGCGCGCGCGCAGCGTCGTCCGCTCGACCAATCAGAGTGTGGCACGGTGGGTTCCGGGCGGAGCCGAGCCCCCTCGACGGCAGCCGAAGACACCCGAAGCCGCTCGCCAGGCCCAGCTGTTTGTTTTGTTTCAAGGCATGAGATTCACGTGACTAGCGCAGCTCTTCGACCGGGCTGAATCTCGCACGGGATTGGTTGCCGCTCTGACGTCGAGTCTGCGGCGGCCAATCGGAGAGCGCGTTTCATGTCTGGTAGGCGGTGAAGCTCAAGCTCCCTCGTAGCTTTTGACATCAATAAATGCTATAGTGAGTACTGTGGGTGCGCGTTGAACGGAACGGTTCGCGGTGTCGTCGCGTTGTGCTTTGTTCGAACGTTTCACATTTGAACCCTAACTTTAAATTAACAATATGAGCATTGATGCACTTCTACAAGCAGCGGAATTCTTGGAGAGGCGAGAAAGAGGTGGGTTTCGAATAATTTTGCCCGATTTTCTCCTTTGAATCCACGTCAACATGGCTGGAGTCTTCTCTGCTCTGTGTCTTTCCCGCGGCTCAGCTGATATTTTTCGTGATTTTCTCCCTTGGTTTCAGAAGCGGAACATGGATACGCATCTTCATTACCTATGCCGGATGATCTCAAATCTATTGCGAAGAGGCCAAAGACGAAAAGCTCTCGGGGGGGCAGGTAAGATCGCTCACCTCTGATCGTCGACCGTCGTCTCGGATGTAAACAAAACAAGGATGGGATAATGGGAGGTCTGTCCGGAAGAGTGTCTTAGTGAAGTGTCAAAGCCCAAGCATTCCCTTTCTCGTTAAAGGCACTTGTTGACCACCAGGGTCCTAACCTCCGTTGTATCATGCTGACCATTGTTCTCAATCCGCGAAGTCATCTGCCCATTTCGCTGGCGCCGTTCCCCATTTTTAGGGAGTCCTTAAGAATGAAGGGCATTTTATGATCTAGGGAACGATCTAGCAAAGGAATTGACCATTCTAGTTATCCCTCGGTTTAAGTTTAAGTTCTGTTAAAAGACAAATATTTCATTGTCTCTGGAGGGGTCATTGTTTGTGTCAAGTCTTGGTAGGTTACTCAAGGGTTGGTTTTGTTGATTTGTTTTTGGTGTTATTCTTAGTGGACTTGTACAATCAGAATATTTAGTCTGCTGATACTGGTTTAAAAATATTGTGAGTGGGGAAGTTCTGCTGTGTCAAGGATCATCAGACAAGAAGATAAGCCCACCGTTCAACCCTTCGCTGCTAGCTGTGACTTTTTAGTGCATCTGTGAATCTAGTGCTCATTACCATGAAGAGATCTCCTCAAAATGTTAGTGATGTGATAACCGAAAGTGGTGAATATATGTTGGTGACAAGAAGAGTGATGTTTCGGTGGAGACCAAGTAGTTACAAGTCTACAAATCGATTTACTACTAATCAAGAATGGTTTAATCTAGTGTCCAAGTAGTGAAGTGAAATGAGAGGCATTATACTGTTTTGTGATGACATAATCTATTAGGTGGTGTTAGTTTAGTGCTTTCTATGAATCCACTGGATGGCTTTTGAATTAGTTTTCTCTTCCCACTGGATTCAATTTTCTTGTACTGAATATATTTGTTGCTAAAATTCTTTCATTTATTTCTGTCCTTTTGATTGATGTATTCATTCATGTGAAACTTTGGCATCATTGTCCAAACTCCATCACACGTACCTGGAGTTGAATCTTTTCTCTTTCTTTCTCCCCCTATAGAAAATACATGGGGTACATCTTCCTTGATCAGTCTTAAAATACACCCTGAGATAATTGTGTGTTACAGTTACGTTTTTTATGTGATAAAGTGAAGTGAGGTTAGGTTGTGTTCATTACATTGGTCATGCTAGTCATGACAGACGTGAAGTGTTTTCAGGTTATGGAGACATTCCTCTAAACTATTAAATGCCCAGAGACGTTTTTTTGTATCTTACATTACAATTTTATATTTATGCATGCCTGGGCTTAATTCCCAAAAAATAAAATTAAATAGTGATAGTTAAGAAAGGAATGAATTCTAATGGTTGGCAAATTCTTCTATGTAATTGCTTTGCATGCCTCCAGACGTAATCTTTTGCTCTTAGTTATTGACTACCTTCCATTGTAATTCCTAACCCTTCCTAGAATATGTGCCTCAAGATATGATGGTCAGGCTGATGTGGCAAAAGGTCACTTCATTTTGCAGCCAGGGAGAACCTTGCCCTCATGACCTCCAGGTCTTACACTTGCAACTCTCTCTCACCTCCTTTTAATGGCACTAGTTTGTTTAGTTTTTGCAATTTTAGAACTTGTCAAATTCGGTTCAACAAGAGGTGGTTTTGCTGTAATCTGAAAGCAGTGGAGTCTTGGCTGTGGACTGCAGCAGGTGCAGTGTGTGTCTACCCAAACAGAACTGGTTGCACGAAAAGGCAGGAAGCGAACGGCAAGCGGAGCAAGTGGTGAACGAAAGTGACGAAAAATAATCTATGATCAGCGCCGCATTGCATTGAGAGTGCCAAAGAAATCCGTCAATGTTGCTAATTTGAAGGTGTGCCGGGGGAGTCGGGTGTTGGGATTTGACCCCGCGAGAGGGGGGCGGGGTCGGCCGGGTCGGCCTCGCCCCCCTCAGCGCTACGCTGCCTGCGCCCCTCTCGCGCCTCGCGCCGCGGGGCGCAGCTCGGCGAGCGCCCCTCCGCCCGCACGGGCCTTGCCCCCGCTCTTGTGGATGTGTTCGCTTTCCGAGCGTGAGCAGTAGAGGTAGATAATCGTTGGGGTTCGTATGGCAAAGGGTCAAATGATCAGGGGGCGTAATGAAGATCGAGGAAAGAGCGTTTAGAAGGTTCCGGCATGAGGCGAGGAGTGTGGGACTGGGCTGCATCATTTGTCTAGAACCCCTACAAAAACTCTCCAAGATCTCCACCGTCTGACCAAGTATGTTCGCAGTTAGCTGTGTGGCCGCATAGTCGTGGGCCTCTAGACGTGGTGGGGTCAGAGACCTCTACGATCCTGCGCTGGTCCACGCTCTACCCCCCCCCCCTCCCCTCCCCCCCTTTTCCTGCTCTGCCCCCGCTCCCACTGAATGTCCCAACAACGACTCGTGTGTACCGCCTGTTGAAGAAGAGCTGAATCAACGTGAAGAGTTAAATGCACCTGTTGTGCGAACACATTATGATCAGGGATGAAAAATAAAATAAAGTCTCCGAGATACGTTTTGACTTAGTTTCATTTTGTTTTGTTTCTGACAGCGTGGGCTATCGGGAAAAGCACCACAGCATAAGCAGCAGTAGCGGTATCAGCACGGCGAGCAGTAGCAGCGGCAGCAGTAGAAGCGAAAGGGATCGGGAGCACCACCACCGCCGCCGCGACAGCGAGCACGAGCTCGGCGGCTCCTTCCGACGCTCCCTCTCGCCGGGCGATAGGTGAGTGCCCAACAAACACGCGGCGAATGAGGCTAGAAAAAAATAAAAATAAAACGGGATGCAACGAACTGCAGCGCCGGCGTAACGCTGGTGTGCTGTAACGTTGCAGTCTGACAGGTGCTTCAAACGTGTTGAGTTATTTTCCCAAAGGTGGCTTTTTGAATTTTGGTTTTAAACGCACTCTTCTGTTTCCCCCCTCAGGACAACGCATAACGAGTTGGAAAAAAACAGGTGAGTGGAGCAGCAATATGGAATCATCATCATCATCATCATGGTGAAAGTGCTGGAGCGGTGCCAAGAGGGAGTGGGAGGAGGCGGGTTGCAGCCTCCGTAAGGAAGCAATGTCGGCGCAGCTTCCCTCCCCCTCCCGCCCTCCTCCCTTGGCCGCCTCTTCCTGCCTTTCATCTGTAGAGACCGCATCGCTAGGTGACCTCACCAAAGGGTACAACACGGAGGAATACCCGGGTGGAATGCAACGGAATAACGTCGTGACCAAAAAAGGAATATACACAATATCGGAAAGGATGTCCGAAAATTGAACGGGAACAAAAATTATTGCGCGTGCTCGTGGCGCCCGCTGGAGGAAAATGCTTCCCCTGCTGCCAATAGACTCCTCGACTTCCACTGTGCACTGCCAAAAAAATAAAAGCAGAAAAGTAAAAAATGAGGCTACTTCGTGCCGAGAAAAGGGGTTGCAGTACCGCGCTTGATGACCTTGGTTTGGCGCGGACCTGTGCGGGCTTCGACGGACCGTCTTTACGATGTCGCCCCGAGGACCTGTCGGACGCACCGCCTTGGTCCGCCGTCGCCCCTTCAGCCGCCCCCGATCACACGGTGCGTGGCTGTGGGGTGCCGCTGTGGTACCCGTGCCGCCATCTGGCACGTAGAGCGGGCATACAGCTCGCCTAAAAGTAGCTCGGCGCGGCCGAGTTCACGCAGCGTTTGTAATTAGTTCCCAGACATGATAAGGTTATGCGCTGGCGCAACCCGCGCCGCGCGATCTACGTTGGGGGAGAGAGAGAGAGAGAGAGAGAGAGAGAGAGAGAGAGAGAGAGAGGAGAGAGAGAGAGAGGGAGGGGGGGGGGTCGACTGTCGCGGTGTGACACATGAACGTATTCGTCATGACAGGGTTATTTATCGCAACGGAGAAGGGGAGGGGGGGGGGGGGGCTGTAGGTGCCCAGCCAGACGGCAGGTCGCTCGCTCGCGAAAGGAGGCGGCAAGGAAGCAGGCTGCCTGCGTTTTGGGGGCAGCGAGCGCGGGCAGGCAGGAGGATGGAGAGAGAAGATGGTGGTGATGGTCTCGGTCTGCCTATCAGGTGCGGCCTGACCTCGCACTGCCAACCTCACAACGTGAAACTGTAGCGCTTGGCCACGGCGGACGGTGTAGTACTGGCCCTCGCCAGCCATGGCTTGGCCTGGTCACTGGCCCTAAGGGAGGTGGCGTTTTGAATGGAGCATCAGCCAAGTGTATCCCCCCCTTCTCCCTCCCCTCCTCTCTCTTTCTCTCTCATGCATAATGAGCCATGTGCAAAGAGAGAGAGAGAGAGAGAGACCGGTGGTTGTCGGGTCATAGATTCCATCATGTGATACGGCGCGTGGCGCGGTGTGGCCGGTACGTGTTGCGTGCGTACATTTTGTGTGAAGTACCTCGTCGGGAAGGGGAGGGGGGTGGGGTAAAAGAGGAGTGAATTTATCTCCGTCGTGCACACAACGCGCCCGCTGCACGCCGGCGACCGCCGCCCACCAGCAGCTGGCCTGCACCGCTGACGTGCGGTAGCAGCGGTAGTAGAAGCCAGGCAAAGTCTGTGTGCGATCGCTGGGCTAGAGGCGAAGTGTGGCTGGAGCCGGCCTGGCAGTGGAGGCAGGCGTCTGTGACGTCATGAGGGGGGCGGGGACGGCGGGGCAAAAGTACTACACCGGCACTGGAACCTTGTGGCGTGACCAGCCGTGCCGAGGCCTCGCCGGGGCACCGCGAGGTGGCCGTCGGCTGCCGTCCTGGAGCACGACGCTGTCCTTCCTCGGTGGCTGCTGCTGCTGTGGGGCCGGGTCGTGGCGTGGCGTGGCCGGTCGGAGCTGCCCCACCTGTGCCGGCCGCTGCTGCTGGCCTATGCGTGGCGTGGCGTGGCGCGGCGCGATGCCCTTGAACTTGACTCCGCAGCGCCGCTCGGCTCCACGTCGTTGCGAAAGGAAGGAAGACACGGAGCACCGGCGCTGTGCCGCGCTGTGCCGTGATGCTGCCGCCGCCGGCTCAGCTTGCGTGCCGCCGACTGTAGGACAGCGGCACAGCCGGCACAGCTGGCACAGCCACAGCCGCAGCCTCTAGGCACCGCCTCTCCTCGGGTCGTTAGGCAGAGCCCGGCCTCTGCTGCTGGGGTCGTCCCAATAGTACTGGCCGCGATGTACGATGTGCGCTCAGCACACTGGATTCTGTTGATTGCGTCACACAGAAGGGAAAGCACGACGCCCGCCTCGACGTGGAGTGGAGGTGCGCGGTGCGTGCGGACCAATGGGCGCGTCGCTTATTGCTGTATGTTGCACGGCAGGCACCACGCACCACCGCACGACTGTGTTTGTGTTCGGACGCCGCCGTTGCACACTGTTTACCTTTTTAGATGGCTCAGCTCCGCTCTGGCCGCGTTGGGAAAAGTATGGAATGAAAGTGGGGCGAATAGGACCGCTCGCGGTTTGTGTTCGACGCTCCGAAAGCAGACCGAGGAGGAGGAGGAGGAGGAGGAGGAGGGGGGGGGGGAATATATAATAGCAGGCGCAGTAGTAAAAGTATAAAGGTGTGAGGGATGTGTGTAATAACGTGGGCACTGAGCGTGCACTAGTAGCGCACCGCCGGGGAGCGGCCGGGAGGTGCGGAGCGTAAGGTGTAATCTGGGTTTTTATTGTCTGTAATGGTATCGTAGTGTTGCTCCGCGACTGCCGTTGAATATCAACCAACCGCTTCCTGGGCCGGCTGACTGACTGGCCGACCCGACTGACGTGAGTGACCTGGCTTTACGGACTGGCCGCTGACCGTCGCCGGGTGGTGATGGGAGGAGAGCGGGGGCAGCTCCCCGCGTTTGCAGCCATTCAGCACGGCGGCCTCCGCTGGACCTGTGGACGTCTCTGCCCCGCCGTCGTCGGCGTCCTTGCTCCTTCACTTGTTTGTCCCCCAACCCCTGCAGGGCGTATAATGGAGTCAAAATGAGCGGAGCCAGCCCAGCCCAGCCCTCCGCCCACCGGCGGCGCCCACCTCCCGGGCCCCGAACCTCAAGGCCCAGCAACAGCCATGCCAGCGTGTGAGCAAACGTAACGCGGCTGAGTCGATAGTGGCCTGGGCCGCCACTGGGCCGCCACTGGCCTGCCCCCCCCCCCCCTCCCAGCACTCCCCCCCCCCCCGCAGCACCCCCGGCACACCCCGCGGGGTGGTTAGGTGGGCCGACTGACAAGAAGCCCGACCCAATCAGTGCCGTATATTTTGGTCCGGGAAAACCCTCCCGTTCCGTACGGCATGAAGTAGCTCCGGGTGACGAATGAATGAATGAATGAATGAATGAATGACCGAAGGAATGAATGAAGGACTGAATGACGGGGCTGGTTGAGATGCTGTTGCTGGGCGAGGCCCCCGGCCGGACACATGTCACCCTCGCCACGCCCCTCTGTGACGCTTCCACCCCGCGGGGCCCGGAGGGGAGGGGCGGGCCGAGGGGGGGCGCCCTGCGTGACGCAGTGAGGCGGCTCCTCATCTATGACGTCCGCTCCGGCTGGACCCTGGCGGGGGACCACGGGGGACCACGCCGTCGTGCGGGACCGCGGACATGACCCCGGGGTGGGGGAGCCTTCTGGGGCTGCCGCCGTGTAGGAGCGCGTCCCGTTGTTCAGCCTCGGCGAGTTGTTTACCGAGCCGAAGAGTCCCGGGTCGTCTCGGCGGGCCGCGGCCGGAGGCCCTCGGCTGCCCGCGGCCTGCACACCGGCGGGCAGGGCACCGTTGAAATGATTTGATCTCGTGACTGTCCGGGCGGCCCTCGGGCACGACGGCCTCCTCCGCGGCCAGCGGGATGCCGCCGACGTGTCGGACGTGTTTCCGGGACGGTGTCCGCCGGCCGGCCTAGCCCCGCCCGCCCGACTCGTGCACGCCGCACGCCCCCTCGGCGAGTCCGCGGCCGCGGTGTGAAGTGATGGAACGGAAGAGCGGGCGCCCAGTGCCGAACTCGGTGGCGTGGCGCCCTGCTCAGCGCTGCCCCCCCCCCCCCCCCCCGCCGCCGCCGCCACGACGCCGCCGCCGTGCCCCGCGCCGCCCGGCAACGGGACCTCATGTAGATGTGGGCGGTCTTTGTTTGCTCACGGCTACGGCGCGCCGTCCCCGGACACACCGACTGGGCTGGCGGGGGTGCTGCGCGGGGTACGTGTCCGTTTTTGGAGACGACGACCTCTTGCGTGGCCTACCCCCCTCCCCCCCCCCCGGTCCTTTCTCGCTCTTCCTCCCTCCCCTCTCCCCTTTCTCTATCGCACCTCCAGGCGGACCGTAGTCGTCGCCGCGGCCCGTCTGCGGATTCGTCTGCGATGGCGGCGGCGCCTCGCGAACGCGGAGAGAGCGACAGAGAGAGAGAGAGGAAGAAAAGGAGAAGGATTTTCGGGTGATGAAACTTGGGTGGA
>CM076246.1:6925986-7033486 GCA_038380765.1 Odontothrips loti
GTAGTGTTCGGAAGGGTTCCTAGCCAAGGAAGTCAAAAGTGAGAAATTGGGGAATTTGAACGGAGAAGGGTAGGGCCGGGGTTTTCGATCTTTTCCCTGTATGCAGCGTCCCCTGCAGTCTCTCTCTCTCTCTCTCTCTCTCTCTCTCTCTCTCTCTCCCTCCCTCTCCCCCCACCTCCCCCTACGTTTTCAATTAATATCGGCGTTGCTTTTGTCTTGTTGAGACCCTGTGCTGCACTCACATGTAGGTACTTGCATCTTGCACGTGTGTGTGTGTGTGTGTGTGTGTGAGTAGGGCCGCAGACAATGACCGAGTGAGGTGGTGTTCGTGTTGTTGTTTTCTTCTTCTTCTTCCTCGTGTTCGTCGTTTCTTCTCCCATATACTGGCGTGTTGTTCCCTCCGTTTCCCTCTCCCGTCTCCCCTCATGGCGCGAAATGCTGTTCACCCACCACCCGCCGGCCGGCTCACCGAGAGGGGTGGGGAGTGGGGAGGGGGGGGGGGTAGCGTCGGCCGGGGAGAGGGAGGGAGTGTTGGCGCGCGCGCGCTCCTGACGGCGGCATGGAGTTACTTGCCGGTTAATTCGCCTCCTCTCCACCCCTCCCCTTCCCTCCCCCGCGCTCATTACACTCCGCGCCCAAACCTTTCGCGCCTTTCGCCCCCCATGCGTTACCCTTCCGCCTCTCTGCCCAGTTGCTGAGCACTGTAACACTCCCATAACACTTCACGGAGATGCGCCGTGTGGCGTCGCGTATCCCGGTGGCGGATATACACGCGTAACGGAGCGGGGGGAAGGGGGGGGGTAATTCTTTTGTGCCCGCGAGGGCGCGCCCGAGCCTGCCCCCCCCCTCCCCCCCCCCTGCCCCCCCACACACACACGACGGCACTGCACGGCACCCACAGGTACTGAACAAGTCTATGCTATCGGCTACTATTCGGCACAGAAGGCACGCGCTGCGCCTGCCTAGGGCAGCAGTGGCAGCAGCACCGGAAACGGGGGGAGATGTTTGTCGTGGGGATGGGCCGTCCGTCAGGAGTTGCCTGTTATCTCGTATCGACAGCATTTTCTTTGTGGTGGCGCGGCCGGTGTGGTACGCACGGCCCCGTAGAACTATGACAAGGCGAGGAGAGTGCCTGCTGCTGCTGCTCCCGTATCTGCGGGACAATACACTTGGAAGGTGTGGTGATAAGGCAAGGAAAAGAAATAGAGCCGTGTGCGTGTGTGTGTGTGCGTGCCTCGGTGGTTGAACCCGCGGCCGCGTTATCGGCTGTTGTTTTTCCGTATTCGGTGGGGCGTTGTGGCGAAAGTTTTTCCGGCCCGTGCTCTGCCCCATCGGCTCAAAGAGTGAAAAAGTCGTGATAGATAAAGGACTCGTTGAAGGCTGTTTAGAAAAGCTCGGCGCCAGGGGATTCCGAAAATGACCTTTTCTGTCAGGAAGTGGGGAAGATAGTGGTGGGCACCATTGTGGCCACCTCAACTCACATCCCGTGCACTTTCTGTCAGGAAAGGCCGTGTGGCCCCATTTGTGGATTCCCGACACGCCAAGGTGAGTCTACGTGACTCCGGTCTCTACTCTGAAATGTAATGGTAAGGTTTCAAGACAGCCTGTTCTAGTCCAAAATTGGGCGAACGTCATGTGCCCTGTCATTGTCAGTGGTGGAGTGTCGCATTTTAGAGAGAAAGACCGCGCGCCCCATCGGCCACGTTCACCGCCCTATTTCCCTTGCCCGTCGAGCGGACCCTTGCCAGAAGCTTTTCCAGACCCTACCAGGCCCCCTCAGCGCCCCTCCAGGCCTCCAGGCGGCCCTACCCAAGATGTATCGCGTAATCTTGTAATCTATTGGCGAAGCAGGCGCTCGTGACCTCTCTCTCTCTCTCTCTCTCTCTCTCTCTCTCTCTCTCTCTCTCTCTCTCTCTCTCTCTCTCTCTCTCTCTCTCTCTCTCTCTCTCTCGCTCTCTCCCCTCCCTCTCTTCCCTCTCTCCTCTCTCTCTCTCTTCCATCCCTCTCTTTCCTCTCTCTATCTGTCTCTCTCGCTCTCTGCTTCCATATCCAGTTCGCTTACCCCACCACCTCAGTTTATCCACCTGACCCCCTCCCTCTCCACCTCTCCCCTCCCTCTCGATGCACTTCTGTTTCGTAGCAGCAGCAGCTCACTCGTTGTACATACCTTCATCGGCCTCTTCTGCCTCTCTTGCTCTATCCATCTCTCCTTTTACGTTACATCATCCACTTCCTCGATCCCTGCCCTGTTTCTGCACCCTCTTTTTCCTCAGTTTCTCTTCTCAGCCTCATCCGTCGTTTTGCTCGGTGCCTCTCTCTCTCTCTCTCTCTCTCTCTCTCTCTCTCTCTCTCTCTCTCTCTCTCTCTCTCTCTCTCTCTCTCTCTCTCTCTCTCTCTCTCTCTCTCCCCCTCCCTCCCTCTCTGTTGTTTTCTTTTGCCGCTCGTTTGCATTCACCCAATTATTCTGCAGCCGGACGCTATCCTTTTCGGTCGCCGGAGAAACGGAGGAGAGGTAAAGAATTACACCGAGGTGCATGGGTGCCCCACGAGGTCAACGCACCACTGGACGGATTTTTGTTTTATTCACAAGGAAGGCTCCCGCACTGTCCTAGATTTTAACAAAACTTTGGGTTCTCCGTAGGTCGGTAGCCCGTCACAAGCAATTGTGGTTAGGTTGATACCTTTTGGGCCCTATTTTTGGAACCTTTTGGGTGAAGGTTTTGCTTTACGAATCAGTTTTGTGAGTACTGTCGCTGATTCCCAGTCGTTCTTGACGCCGCAGCGTCCAACAGATTGAAACCCGTAGCCTTTTCTGTTCGAAGAGGTGGTGGTGAGAAGTGAGGGGTGTTTGTCTTTGTCTATATTTGCTCCTCCTTGCTCACCATCTGCCTCCGTGAACGTTCTCATCCATTCCTATTTCGAGTCCTCCACTCTGCGCAAGAACATTCCATGCTGCAAAAAAGCGTGGTAATTATTTTTACCGGCATTGTCATTTTGGCGCAGTGTCAAGTATTTGAGAAACATGGGTGGTGAATATGCACAACGATGTAGAAGATAACAGCGATGCCAATAATCTTTTGTGACAGACCTTTTGTCAAGGAGAGTTAGTACAGTACAAAGTCACGCCCTTTCACTATATGATCTTACTTGTGCGAATACGGTTGTTAAAGTCCATGACAAAGATGTCACTGAAACCCATATTGAGTTGTTCTTCTCATGACAGTGTTGTGTAAATTTCTTCAAAAATTCTTGATTAAAATTCATTGTCATTTTTAACACTGTCTGCTGTCATCTCTGAAATCCAAACGTAAGGCATCTTATTGTGAATTTGGTTTTGCACTATTTTATATCGTTTTTCTCTTGGTTTTGGTAGGGTGAGTCAGGGACCTCTCGTTTTTATCTTCGTGCCTTCTTTCACACATCACGACATTTAAACGGTCGAAATTGTGTTTGCGTGCGCACGTAGACGGTATGTTATCTCGGAGAATCGTCATCGCACCACGCTGAGGATGGCAGATAAACGGCACCACAAAGAAAACAAGAGCCCAACTGATGTGGGGAGCAATGAAAATGCATTGCAAGGGGGAAGTCTGCGCAGTGCTTGGTGGCCTTCACTCTCAACTACTTACGAAGGAATTGTCTGATTCTCAAAGCACCGTAAATTACAGACGATTTCGTCCGTGATACGGGCAGCCGTGGATCCGTAATACGGTTGAAAGTTGCGTCGTTTTTCTTTTCTTTTCCTCAAATGTTTGTGGAAGTGGTGAAATGTTATTGCGGTCTGTGCACCTGCACGCCCTGGGCACGCCAGACTCGACGGCGCCTCCTCACCTGAGGCCGGATCACACTTTGGGCGTGGCTGTACACCGGCGTTGCCAACTCTCCGGCGGTAGGACCCCGCTGAAGGGAAGGGACAAATACTCGCACTTGCCATCGACCCTGTGTCCCCATCCAACTGTGTCAGCTGGTTTGAATCCTCTCGCTGCACCTGTGGCCGCTCGCCCTTGTAATCCCTTTGGAACAGGGGAGATAGATGGGGGCCGACTGCGGACCGGGTACGGGCATGTTCTTGGTCGGGTCATCCCGAGCTGACCGTCGGTAATTGAACAGTGATGACAAGGATCGATACTCACGCAGTCGATAAATGATTTATTTTAGTTACGCGTTAAACAACGTCGGTCGTGTTGTGGCGCGGTGCTCGAAGTGCAGGTACGAAGGGGCTTATCGCTGACGTGGAGCCGTAGCCGGCCGTAGCCGGGGCCGGCGGCCGGGCGGCGAGGCGCGGTTAGCCTAGAAACACGAGCGGCGCGGCGCGTTGCAGCGCGGTGCGGCGCGGCGGCGGCCGTCTGTAAGGACCGTATCTGGCGGCCGGCGGCGCCGCACTTGTGGCCCGCCGAGGGGGGCACCGTACCGGCATGAGCCGGGCGCGTGGCCGCGCTGCCCACAGTGTACTACACTGTTTGCAGCGTTACGTGACAAAAATTTTGCAACGCTGCGTTGCAACGTGACGTTGCCAAATTTTGTGATGAACGTTTGCAGACTCAGAAACAGTGTAGACTGCTAGGTATCCGTACAGATGACCTATCCAAAACACACAACCAATAAAAAATAAATAAAATATTAAAGAAATAAACACAATAAAAGAAGTTACAGTAGGTAAAGAAATACAGCCGTCCCGAAAATGAGAAAAAATAACGACGTGGGAAATTCGGGATTAAATGGCCACCTAAAGAGGGGTGTTACTCTTTAACCTGAATGTATTCCCCCCCCCCCATCCCACCGTGATGTACTTACTTTGCACCTACATCCTATCACTTTTATCAGGCTACGGCTGCCTAGACCAACCTGAATATAGCACACACACACACACACACACACACACACACACACACACACACACACAACACAAGTCTTCCCGTCCGAGGCATAGTCTGTCCGCATACCCCGCGGGGAATGCTCTTTGCAAGCGGCAAGCGGACGGACGCAGACGGCTGCGGCGGCGACGAAAATAAGGGGAGGGGGTGGGGGGGGGGCTGCATTTTGTTTCGCTGTTTCGCAAAGTGGCCGAGCGGCGCTCACGTATATTTTATGCAACACCGCCGACTCGGAACGCGCCCGCGAATAACACAGCCGGAGATGCGCCGCCTTGGCTATGGAGACGTATGTGTTGCGCTGCGCTCGTAGTGTCCATTGGCCGTGTGGGGCCGGTGTCTCCGGTGGCGCACTGGGGGCACTGCGGTGGAGGCGGGCAGCCAAGGTCGTGCGAGCGCGTCATCGACCAAAATACGGGCAGAAATGTGCACCGAAGCGTGATGCACAGAGACGGAAAGTAGAGGAGGGAGAGAGAGAGAGAGAGAGAGAGAGAGAGAGAGAGAGAGAGAGAGAGAGAGAGAGAGAGAGAGAGAGAGAGAGAGAGAGAGAGAGAGAGATGGGGCGTGGCCTCCTTGCGCACACTGTGTGTTTGGTGACGATTTGACTTTGAAGTATGCAGTAGTGAGAGGCGCTTGACCTTGGTGGCGATGCCCTTGACCTTGAGCAGGAAGACCGTCGGATTAGGTCGCCGTGGGCTGTTATCGGGCGTTGTAGCACCTGTTATTTTATTCGTCACCTTGTAGACTTGATAGGAGAGTGAGTGTGTGTGTGTCTGTGTGAGAGAGAAAGGTGGGTAGAGATGGTCCTACTGCTAGTGAGTGTGTCGGAGCCGAGATGGGTGGGTTGGCCGAGGGCCCCGCAGGCCCCGCACGGCTGACACGTATGGGGAATTAAAGGTGATCGGGCTATCCGGTTGATAGTGGTGAGGGCCGAAGGCCCGAGGTCCGAAGGTTTTACGAGCGGAGATCATCGGGGCCCAGCCGGGGCCCAGCGGGGCCCAGCCGATCCCTGCGACGGGTCCTACCTCACGACAGATGGTGTGCACCAGCTGGGGTCCCGTTCGAAGAGTGCCCGAAACGTTGTTCTTCTCTGTTTCAAGCCCACGCGACAGAACACCTCAGTGCACATACCGGGGACCGTGGGGGGGTCGGCCTTGGACTGTATTTAGGTCCAACAACTCGGGCCCGCTCCCCTCTTTACGTCATTCATTAGTTTGTTATTCATTTATTTTTATTTCGCGTCTCTTTTTCTTTCCCGTTTGGAAACGGCAGGGGCTGTGCTGGGCAGGGAGCCAAAGGGTGCCGCGGGACGTGACCGACCATCCCTGAGGTCGGGAGGCACACGGTGTCCGTACGGCACCTGCGAAACAGTCTTCCCTCCGGAGGGGAACTCCCGAAGCGGTGTAGGCATCTCCATTTGGTGAACACCGTGTATCTCACACTACCCCTTTGCTCCCCGAGTACACTGCTATTCAGCGGCGTCCTGCTGGAAAACAAAACCGCGGCTCTACATCGCTCTGTGGCGCGGGAGCGGAGGGAGGGAAATTTCGCGCGCGGCGTTACTGCGCGAGAAGGGGGTGAGCGGGAAATTTCGTGCGGCCGTGATTGAGGCGGGCGGGAAATTTCCCTCCGCGGCGGCGGCAGCGGGCGCAGCAGCGCGGCCATGAGCGCGGCCCCCGCCTGGCAACACACATCGTGTAAGCTGGCCGCGCGGCGCTGTACAGTGTCTTCGGGCCGGCCGGGACCGGCCGGGGCGGGGCGGGCCGGCCGCAGGGGTGCTAACAGTCGATATGGATCGCGCTGCCGTGTGTATTGTTTTTCCCCCTTTGAATATCGCGCGATAAGCGACGCGCGATTTTTCCCTGCTGATGACGATCCGCGTCGCGTCGTCCGCATGAAAGATGGATGCCCAACACCACCGCGGGGGCGGTGGTGGTGGTGGCTGCGGGGGGCGTGGCGCGGCGCCTCCTAGAGCCCGCCGCCTTCTAGAGCCCGCCGCCGTGTAGAAATGTGGATGCCCAACACCACCGCAGGGGTGGTGGTGGTGGCCGCGGGGGGCGTGGCGCCTAGAGCACACCGTCTTCTAGAAAGGTCGGCCAGGACGCGCGCTCACACACGCACGCACACACACACGCATGCGCGCGCGCGCGCTCGCTCACACTGACCTTACGCAATGACTTGGCTGCCGTAAACACGAGCCTCTTTGAAGATTCAGTAGGAGGCGGGGAGCGCGTCAGCCGGCAGGGCTGGGCGGGGGGGCGGGGCTGGGGCCGGGGCCGGGGCCTCGCTCGGGGACAAACTGGTTACGTGCTTGGAAACATGGTGCTAAGTTACCGTCCGTTCGGAGGGCGGCAGCACACTTTCAAAAATGAATGCTTGATTCAAAGCGATTTTCATGCGAATCTCGTATTCTTGTGTATTGCGCGATCTGCGCACATCAACTGTCTGTATGCTTGGAACTAGCATATGATGCTTGAGGCACGTATATCAACTGTCTGTCTGCTTGGAACTAGCATATGATGCTTGAGGCACGTATTGTATTCTTGAGGCTAGCATATAGTATCCCTCAATCAAGCATAATATGCGTGTGGGATTTTTGGCGTTTCAAGCATGAAATATGCTTGACTTTAAGCATTTTATGCTTAAATCGTGCATTCATTTTTGAGAGTGCAGTGCGGCAGCAGAGCGGCAGCGCACCGCATGGCTCAGGGCATGTCGGAGGCGGGACAGGTTGCTGATGCGCTGAGGACAGGACAAGGGACAGGGTAGGCTGATGTGGACAGGCACCCGCGGGTGTGTGATGTCGTACCTCCTCTCCCATGCCTCTGTCCCCGGCATTGAGGATGATGGGCGCTGCCGCTACAGCAGCCTGCGGGGCCTGCGGGCGTGTCTTATGATAATTACTGTGGGAATCGTGCTATGGTGATGCGTTTCACCAGCGCGGAAATCTTGTGCGCCGCATGTCGCCATCTAGCTGCGTTCATGCGTTCTCTCACTCTCTCTCTCTCTCTCTCTCTCTCTCTCTCTCTCTCTCTCTCTCTCTCTCTCTCTCTCTCTCTCTCTCTCTCTCTCTCTCTCTCTCTCTCTCTCTCTCTCTCTCTCTCTCTCTCTCTCTCTCTCTCTCTCTCTCTCTCTCTCTCTCTCTCTCTCTCTCTCTCTCTCTCTCTCTCTCTCTCTCTCTCTCTCTCCCCCTTGTATACGTGTTCTATTTAAAAGTCCCGGGGAGAGTGTGCAGTGTGTATGAAGGCAACTATTGTTAGACGACCATACCGGACCCAGGCACCAGTGTGCCCCGGTGTGCCCCGGTGTGCCCGGGTGTGCCTCCGGTGTGCCCCAGTGTGCCCCGGTGTGCCCCGGTGTGCCCCGGTGTGCCCCGGTGTGCCCCCGGTGTGCCCCGGTGTGCCCTGGTGTGCCCTGGTGTGCCCCGGTGTGCCCCCGGTGTGCCCGGTGTGCCCCCGGTGTGCCCCGGTGTGCCCCGGTGTGCCCTGGTGTGCCTCCGGTGTGCCCCAGTGTGCCCCGGTGTGCCCCGGTGTGCCCCGGTGTGCCCCCGGTGTGCCCCGGTGTGCCCCGGTGTGCCCCGGTGTGCCCCGGTGTGCCCCGGTGTGCCCCCGGTGTGCCCCCGGTGTGCCCCCGGTGTGCCCCGGTGTGCCCCGGGTGTGCCCCGGAGGGGTCACGACGGATGGCCGCCCGTTTCCGTCAAGTTATTTTCCGCGCGCGGTGAAGAAAAATGATTCTATAAGGAGCATCCGGCGGAAATATATGTCGATGGGAGTCGTTGCGCGCGCCGCGTGTGGCATCGAGTGGCTCTGGGTAGGCAGGCCGTGTGCGGCGGCCGGCTGTGTGCCTGTGCACGTGGGGGCGTGGCGCGGGGTCGGCGACGGCGCGGGCTTACGGCGGCGGGGGGGCGCCCACTGCACACAGTCAAGGCTGCGAATGGTACAGTCCGAGCTGCTGCTGCTGCTGGCAGCTCTAGTAGGTAGAGTGTGTGGAGGGGGGGTATCTGTGCTGTGTTTGCGTGACGTCGGGCCGTCTCGATCAGACAGCAGGGAATTATTAAGGGGGAATTAAGGGGGAATGTGGTGGTGGTAGGGGAGGGGGGTGGGTGGGGATGCATCGAAGGGGAGAGAATTGAGGGGACGAGGGGGGCAGTGGGTATTTAGAAATGCGGGGTTTGTTCGCAGGCGTGGAGAAGCGGAAGGGCCGTAGTGTACAGAGGGGGCGGCCGCCGCGCGGTCAGCACAGACAGCCTGCCCAGCCCGGTCGTGTTGGCACGTTCCTTGCAATTCAAGGCAGGTCGGCGACGGCGGCCACATTGAAAGGAAAAATAAAATAAAAAAAATACTATTACACTTCGTGAAATTCTGGTAGGCCCGGAGTGTCACAAAAATGGATTTAGTGCAATTTTCATATTTATTACTTTTTGTAATTAAGAATTTTATGATTAGCTGTTATTTAATTTTTATTTACAAAGAGAACGTGAACGTAGATGACTTAAAGTTTTTTTTTATTTTAAATTAAAGTGTCTACTTTAGCTTGCAGGTGAGAACTGGATGGGTGGCGCGTTGGCAGACATCGTGATACACGGGGTATGCCGACTAGTAGTAGGTTACAGCGGCTGAAGAAACTATGTAAAACGGGAAATGTGCGGGGAATTATGGCGAGACTTCATTTTAGCAAGGTTGGCTGGCTAGTCGCGGCCCCCTAGTTCTCACTGGCACTGACCGGTCGGCATATCGACAATGTTCCGCTCTGAGCGGGTCTGAGGGTTGTGCCTCTTGTGCATACTCTAGGGTCCACAGTGGTCCCGACACTTGAGTTGCCTCCCTTTTAAACAGGGCTCGACTCGGCTCGGCACATCAACAATAAGGGCTGTTTCACAAGAAAGGGAGAGGTCCGATTTTTAGCGTGGAAGGAGAAGGATGGATGATACTGACGCAGCCAGTTGACGAGCCGAGCACGCTAGCTCTGTCTTTTTCTTTCGCTATTGGATGGAGTGAGAAAGCTGAATTTCAACTCGGTTTTGAGACTGTCTGCTGCATTTCTGGAGTGTAAAATGACGTCCGACGCTCTCGTGTGGGTACTATGCAAATAATAACTGAAAAACTTCTCACAGAGACTTTCGGTTTTGACGTAAGGGGCACCATAGGAAATTAAAAAAAACTTGAGTGAAACTATAAGGTCACTCCGTGCCTAAAAATAGATTGAAAAAAAAAAAAAAAGAAGGCAGAGTATTTGTTGCGGAGCGGTGTTTGTTACGTCTGTACGGTTGGCAGTCCGGGTGGGCGGGGGGCGGGGCGGGCGTGGCCGCCGCTTGGGCCGCTCCTCCTCGCTTGTCTGTCTTTTTGCAGTGTTGGTAGAGCCGTCGTGTTGTGCCGCGTTGGCAGCTCTGGTGTGACGTGGAGGCCCGGGGCTGGCCGGGGCCCGGGAGTCTGCCTGATGGCAACCACTCTCGATTGTCCCCCCCCCCCCCCCTCCGCGGCCCTCCGGTGGCCCCCCCGGCCCGGGTACGTCCAGTGCAAGTGGTGCGGGGTTAGGCGGATCTAGTGGGGCCTGGCTATGGCAGCCGCTAGCAGCCCCCCCCCCCTCCGCCCCTGCCCCTGGTCCTCTGCTGGTTGGTAACAGAGAGACGGAGTGGTGTGGTGTGGTTGGTTGTGTTAGTATGCCACGATTACGCCAGCCCCGCCCCGCCACCTTGCCGCAGTTCTGCAGTGTGTGCATACGTGTCGAAGGGCCGCGAGATTACGGCGCTCTGCGGCGCTGCACCCGGCAACAGGCGGACACGTGCTAGGCCCCGGCACAACGCTGCACACGCGGCACACACGGGCACACACGGAACCCCCGCGACCCGTGGGCCGAGCGCCTGCGAGCGCCAGGGTAGGCCGACCCGCACTACACGGGTGCGCAAGCAGGGGTCGTGGTTGCCTACCCACCCGGCGCCGTGTGTCCCCGGAGCAGCGGCGGCTGTCGCGGACGTGTACCCTTTGGATGATGGATGATCCTGCACACAAATTACTCTAGGACTGGAGCACTTCCGGGAGGGTCCCCCCTGCCTCGGACACACCCCCTGGCGACCCTCGCGACGCCGACGCCACTTTCCTGTTTGCATGTTTTAACCCCATTTTCGTTCCTCTTTTGTCTGCAGGTAAGCTATCGCCGACGGCACGCGCCCGGCACGCTCACGGCACGCGGCGACACGCGCCCCTCAGTGAGTCACAACACCGCCGCCGCCGCGGCTGTCCCTGTCGGCTCCGTGGGCTCCGCGGGCTCGGCTCGGCCGGGCGTTGGTGTGACGAGGCGAGCCCTGCTGCTGCCCAGCCGGGCCGAGCTGAGTGAGCCGAGCCGAGCTTGGCCATGCCTTGAGTGAGAACTGGAGGCAGGGGCCGCAGGGGCTGTGCTCTGGGGGTGGGATAGGCAGCCCGCAGGACAGCCGGCTGCCCGCCCCGCGCCCGCCCCGCGCCCGCCCCGCGCCCTCCCCCGACGGCGGAGTGCATAAAATATACCCATTTTTATTCGGCAGCAGCTGCGGCGGCGGGGCGTGCGCGCGCCGCGTATCTCTTCTTATATGGTGATGGCTTGTTGTAGCACTCCGAGGACGGCCGAGGGGGCGGGGCGGGGCGGCCACAACCCTCCTCCTCCCCCCTTGGCCACGGCGTCTTAGTGCTCCGGAGCGGCCAGCTGTTCCCGCCCGGAAACTCCGGCGCGCGCGCGGCGAGCGGTGCGTGTCGCGCCTCAGTAACCCCTTCTTCACCGAGAATGACAAGAGTCATGATCGCTCCCATCCACTTCTGGTCGATACTGGGGGGAAGCTTTTGGGGGCCTTGAAGTGCTGGATGTTTTGAGAACGTGCCGTTACATTGAAAAATTTGAGACGTGAGTTTGGACAGAGCTTGGCGGCGGCAGGATTGCCTGATTGGGCGATGCATACGACCAGGTGATGGTTTGTTCCTTGTCAGTGTTCGCCCCCCCCCCCCGCTACTGCGCTTACGAGGCAGCAAGCGTTGCGGGCTTGTGTTGCAAGGATCACCTTCCGATCACGGATGCCATAACGGCTGATGGATCCCTACCCCTCCCCTCAGTTTCCTTCCCCTCTCGGCGCGTGGATGGCGCGCGCGCGCGAGGCGGTGACATCTACCTGGCGACCCCCCGACAAGCCGCAGCCGCGCACGGCGTGCTGCCTAAATATGGGTCAAACTGAGACACACACACACACACACACTCACACACACACACACACACGCGCGCGCGCGCGCGAAGGCTGGGTGCTGTGGTGTCTCCCGGTGAAGTCAGCAGGCTGCGGCTAACAGCGCGGTGTACCACTGGCACATGTTATGTATGTATGCGTTGACATACTGCCGGGAAAATACTCCATTAGCTCTCGTGGCTCGCTTTTAACATCTTACAGACTAAAACTGTTTGCAATACCAACTGGTTTGTGCGACCGTAACATAAACAAGAAAACAAAAAATTACGAACATTTTATTTGTGTAATTACAAACATTCGGTGTACGTAATAGTGCGTTTACTTCATGAGTTCGCACTACAAACAAAATTGTTGCAGTGCCCAGATTTCGTGTTCGTGTTACGGTGGGCTCAAAATAGTTGGTATGTTACAAACTAAAAGTGGCTAAGATATGTGAAGAGTGTATAGGTCGGTGTAGGATACGTGGCCGACGACGGCGGGGCGGGGCCGTGGCGTGTGAAGGCTGGCCGGGCTCACGGCAGTGTACATACCCGGTCGTCAGCTGACTCTGTGTGTGTGTGTGTGTGTGTGTGTGGATGTGTGTGTATTTCCTTGAACTGACCTCACAGTATCTCTGTGTGTAACAGTACGCCTTAAAACCAATCCTGGCTGTCGATTTCGTGTCTCAGAGATGGTTGGAAATAAGAAATATTTTGTTACTTTTGTTTTTTAACGAAACGGATTATGGTGCGTCGTATCCGACAAGTTTTATATAAATAATATTGTGTTTTATACACGTGAGTGACATGTGTGTCTTTGATGCTGCGTCCGTTGGGACTGCAACAAGACCTCTCTGCGCGGGCTGACCTGTGAAGCCGCGTTTCTATCCATCCCTGGCTGCTGCTGCTGCTGTTCAGCTGTTACCAACGGCCGCGTCTACAATTATTTGCCCGTTTCCTACTCAGCTCAGGGGCCTCAAGCGGCTGCAGAGTCGCGTGTTTTTGGGGGAAACTGGGTGGATCCGAAGCCCCGCAACTCGCATGCGCGGTCCGAGTGGCGGCAGCGGCGGCAGCAGCGGCGGTAGCAGCTGCAGCAGCGGCAGCAGCAGCGGCAGCAGCGGCAGAGCAGCAGCAGCGGCAGCAGCAGCGGCAGCAGCAGCAGCAGCGGCGGCAGCAGCGGCGGCAGCAGCGGCGGCGGCAGCAGCGGCGGCAGCAGCGGCGGTAGCGGCGGTCAGGTGCGGCGGCTGCGGTCCGTGCCGCTGCTGCTGGCTCGGCTCGGGACACCACCGCCGTGGAACCGCAAGCATACGCGCGAGAGTTTGCTGTGTTAACTCATCCGCAAGGACGCGGCTGGCAAGATCTTTGAGTTTTTCTCATTTCTTCTCCTCAGCCCTTTTATTTTTTATTTTTCCTTCCTGGGGAATGCTCGAGGGAATAGAGCCCACTAATCTGTACGTCAGGTGTTTCTCTCCTCCACGTCGGCAGGTGTCGTGTGAGTCAGCTGAGCGGCCGTGAGCGGCGCTTGGGGAGGGGGGGGGGGGGGACACCAGCCGGGTGGGGCTGCGTGTGTGTGTGTGTGTGTGTGTGTGTGTGCGCGCGCGCGCGCGCGCGTAGAGGATCGGGAGGCTTAACAGTCACTACCCGTTGCCTTAAACTGAGAAACGGAACGAACGGTGACTATGCTGTGTCCGAGCGTGTCCCCACCGGCCATGACAAAAGTCAAGAGCATATGACCTACTTTGCGGGCGAGAAGGGACTGTGAGAGGCTTTTTTGAAGCCTTGTGCATTCAAGATCTGAGACCTCAGCCTCAACTTGGTGTCAGGATGGATGCCATAGATGGGGACACGGCCTGACCTTGTCTGATGAGGAATGAAGTTACCCCGTCTCATACCTTCAGCATTCCCCACCAGCAAAGGTCATGTGACCCCATTTCGGGACTCCTGGCGCCAGTCTGAGTTGAGTCTCACTCCGGTCTCCATAGGGCCCGAAATCGGGCGATGAGCGTCACTCTTTTATCCTCAGTGTCTGCCCTCCGATGAGGTAACTCGCGGTGAATAATTAATGCCGCGTTGATGGTTATGATTGTTTGCGTTATTTCCCGGCTGCCGCGGCAAACAGCTCGTTCCTTTTATATCTCTCTCTATATATATATTTGTAAAGCATCTTCTTACTATTTTTCTCTTTAAATTCTTTTTGCTTATGTTTTTCTCTTTACTTTCAACGGCGAGAGAACATGTCTGCCTTGACCGGCCAGTGGGGCGCAGAGCAGCAGGATACACGGCCGAGGGCGCGGCTCGAGGCGCGGCTCCTTGTCCGTCTTCCACGCGGATGGGATGGAAATAATGAATTCTCTTTCATCCGCCGGCCGGGGTGTGGCGGGGTCTCCGCCGCGTTCGGGGCCGACAGATTACGCCTCAGAATAATCCCGCACAGGGTGGCTCGGTGGAGGCAAAATTTACTCGACTGCTGCTCCCCCCCCCCCCCCCCACCCCCCTCTTACTATTAGTTGTGTGCAGCGCGTGCAGCGGCCTGTGCCGAGGCCTGCCTGCGCGGGTCCATGACCCCCCACGGCCTGCTAAGCCAAGCGCGCTCAGCTGTGGCGGTGCTCTGCCTGCCCAGCGTCGCCATCCGTTCACCGCGGTGGGCAAGAGCGGTGTGGACCGGCGGAGCGCCTGCGAGAGCCAGGGTAGGCCAGCCCGCGCGACACGCGTGCGCGCCGAAGTCGAGGTTGCCTACCCAGCCAGGCGCCGTGCCCCGAGTGGCCAGAGACTAACTAGGTCCGCCTCTGTGCGCCAGTGTCGTGTGGACGTAACAAACCCAATGCGGGTGACCCCATCACGCGCGGCGTGTCCTGACCACAAAAGTCGCCCTGTGGCTACGCCCCTGAAACGACACATGCCACCGCAGAACGGCAGTGTGAGCGCACACACTATGCACGGCATTCCTGGGGCGGGCGCCTAAACTGGCTGTTTGAGTGCCGGGCGCTGCCGGGCGCTGCTGCCGGCCCAGGACCGTCATCACCATCACGGCCATCATGGTGGTCATCATCACGACCATCGGGAACGGTTCGGCAGTTCGCCAGGGTCGGTCGGCGTTTGTGGCACTACATTTCTGTCCTATTGGTCCAGACGAAGGCAAGGAAAAAGGAAAAAATAATTAAAATAGTTGTCCAGATTTGCGGCCTCGGCGTGTGTTTAACACTTGCTGCCCACCTGCGCGCTGGTCACCCGGAGGCCCCGTCGTGTGTCATGTGATAATCCCCCCCCCCACCCGGAATTTTTTTCTTTTTCGGAACGGAATAGAGATAGCGTACTAGGGAGGGTTTCGGTGGAGTGGTGGAGGCGGGGGGGGGGGGTCTCAGTGTAATTTCCGCCGTACGCATGATGTGGCGGGGTCAGAAGGCGTGGCGTGGCGGCCAGCACTACGTGGCGGGGCTGCCGGGGCGGCCAGGGCGGACCCTCATTTAAATGTCATTGACCAAGGCTGGCGGGGGGCCGTCCGTGAGCGACGCTCCACCGCTCTCACCGTTTTTAAAAAATCTTTCTTCCTTTTTCCGAGTGATTTCTCTCCCTCTCTGCCCCCTCCTCCTACTCCTCTTCCTCTCTCCCTTCTCCGCGTCCTCCTTTCCTACGCGACTACTACCTTACCTTGTGTCCCTATTGTGTGCGTCTGGCCTAGGCCAGCGACCCCAGATGGGAAAAAGGTGGGTGGAAGGGAAAGGGAGGAGTGGGGGAGACGGAGAGAGGGGGGGGGGGCAGAGGATAGATCTAGCGCGAAACCGGCTGTGCCGGGCCTAGCCGAGCCTCTGGCCAGGCCGGGGGCCAGACCGCGCCACGTAGAGCCTAGTTGGGCGTTTTCTAGCCGGGCGGAGCCGAGCCGTGCCCAGCGCACGGCGGCCTGCGGGCATCAGAAGCGAATTCAGATGGGAAGGGCGCTCAATGTTCGACTGGAAATGATCCATGTCGTGGTAAAAGAGGGGAGGGTAAAAGGTAGAGGCGCTACTCACACACACACACAGACGCAGAAAAAAAAATCTAGAAAACATTTGGTTGGGTCGGCGAAAAGCCCGTTTCGTCAGCAGTGGGCAGCAGAATTGGTGTTTTGCTCCCGCAAACCAACGTTTGTGGTGAGACAGCGATCAAATTTGCTGTGACAATTAATCGTCAGTTTTGGCGTGCTGGGCTGCGTGGACGAATGCATAGGTGTCTTTTATTAGGAAATGAGACGTTAATTGTGTTTGGATTTCGAACCGGGCGAGGGGACGTTTTGTCGGGAGTGCGTGCGTGCGTGCGTGCGTGCGTGCGTGTGTGTGTGTGTGTGTGTGTGTGTACATGTGCGTGGTCGGTGACATGCCTTGGTTGCCTCCCTGCCCCGCCCGTGGTATTTGTGTGGAGCCGGATAAAGGCGGCGTTTGGAATATCTTCGCTTTTAGAGCGTGACATGTTTGAGCTGTGCGTGCGTGCGTGCGTGCCAGAGAGAGAGAGAGAGAGAGAGAGAGAGAGAGAGAGAGAGAGAGAGAGAGAGAGAGAGAGACGGTCTCGGAGCGAAGGCATGTGTTCGTCTCCGCCTGCATTTATCTAGCAGCCTTCTATCGCGACACTGACGGTTCAGTGGACAGAGACTGCGGGTTCGAGTGGAGCCTTGGACTTGACCTCCAGAGTGATGTGATGTGATGGCCCCTCCTGTGGAATCTGTATCGACACTCGGACGGGTGACAGGTGCTCAGCTCAGCGCTGCTCGCTCCGCTCGCCCTATACGTGATATATGTGGGTCGCCGCTGTCGCCTCTGTATCTCCCATCGCGTCCGCCCGCCTCGGCCCACCGCGGCCCAGTCGTCGTCGGCCCGGTACCCGTTCGGGTGTTTATTGGCCATTCCGGGGCCCCCTTCTCCCCTCCCGTGCCCCCGGTTTGAACCGGTTCCCCGCTCGCGGGGGGCGGCAGTAGCAAGCGACCTGGGAGGGAAAGGGGGGGGGGTTACGCAACAGGGGGAGGGGGGCCCTAACCTGCCGCAACAATCTTCTTTTGACTTACACACACACACACACACACATACACACACACGTACACATCGTCATTTATCATAATGATGTTGGCGTCGTTTATCATAATGATGTGTCATCGTCGCCGCGCATTTCGGCCGGTGGGGGGGGCGGTGCGGTGCGGTGCGGTGCGGTGCGGTGCGGGGCGGTGCGTGTCCACCAGCACTCACAGCACAGGCCCCTCGGCCCCTCCGCTTCCCTGCCAGTGCTGCTCGCCTCGCCGTGTGCCGCGCGAATTCGAACCTCTGCGATCTTCTTCGTTTACTGCATCGAGCGGTCACGCCCGCGGCCCTCTAGTTTCCCCTGCTGCTGCTGCCGCTGCTCCGCCCAGCGGCACTATCTGCCCCCTCCCCCCCCCCCTCGCCTTTCCCCCAAAGCCGGGCTGATAGCGAGTCTTCGTCTTGCGACAACACACGCATTTCGCCTGGAGGTGGACCCTGACAGGAGGAGGGGGGGGGGGAGGCACATCATCACATCAGTAGCACCGGGGTCAGCGCCCTCTTGCAGGCCAGGGTGCAAAAACACGCAGTGAAAAGAAAGAGGAGATATGGCTGATCGTGTGCGCGAAGTGTGTGTGTGTGAGAGAGAGAGAGAGAGAGAGAGACAGAGAGAGAGGGAGGGAGAGGGGGACCGCGCTGGGGCAAGATTGGTGGTCTCCTGTGGCGTCCGCTATAAAGTGTTAGAGTGATCTACCCGTAGGATGAGTCATTGAATGCATGTCGGTGATCGGCGCCTGGCCGGTCTGTCGTCGTCGGCACCGCGGTGACCACGCCAGGGCTGGGGGCGGCGGGGGGCGGCGGGGGCGGCAGCAGTGCTGTCACACTCATACCGAGGCAGGCGTTGGCTACAATCTCTCCAGCAGACCACACTGTATACTTTGCCCGTCCCGGTGAGCAACAGGCCCTGCCGCAGTGGGACTGCCTGATGATGCCCCCCCCCCCCCCTCTCTCTCTCCTCTCTCTTTCTGAACGGACGGGAGTGCTATGGCAGCGGCGGCTGCCGGGTTACACTTGGGGGGGCTGACTGCGATAAGGGGGTGGTGGCCTCGCGGGGCTCCTGTGGGATCCGCGGCAGCAGCAGCCCGGCCGCCGCGGGGGCCCGAGTCCTGGGGGGCGGCCGGCCGGCGTCCTCTAGGGTAAGCGGGCCTCTCTGTCGCGGTGCCGATGGTGCCGTTGTTTGCCTCCTCGGCAGAGCAATGCCAGGGCCCAGCGCCCCCTCCGCCCCTCCCCCCGCCGCATCTTCCCACGCTCCGGCGGGATGGGCTTACGCGCCTCTTGGACTAGCCGCTGCCGCCCCCCTCCCCCTTCCCCTCTCTCCCTCCGGGCGGACGAGCAGCGTTAGGGGGAAAAAAGAGCCCCCACCCTCCCTCTCTCCCTCCCCGGGCGGGTGACTGGCTGGGCCGGTGGGAATGCTCGGCGCGGCCGGCCGGACGCAGCTTGGGCCGCCGCCGGCCATCGGGCTGCACGCGGCGCGGGAGGAAAATTTGAATTGGAATCCGGACATGTGGGAAAATAAAAATGTGGGCTAAATTGTCCGGTCCGGCAGGCTGGTCCGGGAGACGCGGCGTGCCGTGCCCTGCGCGCGGCTCCGCGGCTCGGGTTCAAACACCGGCTCTGCGGGCGCGCGTTTGGCTCGGCGGGGCGTCGACGCGTGGCCGCCGCGCCGCCGCCGCGCTGGAAGTGGCCGTCTGTCTGCGCGGGGCGCCTGCAGCTGGCGGGGTAGGCAACCCGCCGGGCGGCCGCGTGCTGCGGGCCCCGTCTGTTGGCGCAGCTTTCCGCTGACCCCTCGTGGTGATCTCTCGCCCTCTCTTTCTCTGTCTCTTTCTCTGTCTCTCTCTCTCTCTCTCTCTCTCTCTCTCTCTCTCTCTCTCTCTCTCTCTCTCTCTCTCTCTCTCTCTCTCTCTCTCTCTCTCTCTCTCTCTCTCGCTGCCACGGCCGGCCACGGTTCCTATCCATCTTGGTCCTGGCTGACGTGACGTGCCGGATTGAGCGGTCCCGAAAAGATCGCGGTATGGTCCTCTTCTCTTCAGCCTTTGTGCCTGGAAGGCAGGCAGGCAGGCAGGCAGGCAGGCAGGCAGGCAGGCAGGCAGGCAGGCAGGCAGGCGCAGTAGCCTTCCCCTCTCCCTAGGCGAGGCGAGGGGGCGTGGCCGGCCGGCGGGCGGGGCGGGGCGGGGAGCCAGCGGAGCCAGCAGGGGAACGACCGCCCCCACCTATTACGGGGCGGGCGGGCCGGTGCGAGGCTATCGCGGGGCTGCGCGAGGCTACGCCGCTGGCCTGGCGTGTCCTGGCCCAGCCCCGCTGCCACGTGGAAGCGCCCGGCTAGCGCCAGCAGGCGAGCCGAGCAGTGCCGAGCAGTGCCGAGCCCAAAGGCAGCCGTGGGCCCAAAAGGAGCATGGAGCAGCGAGGTTAGGGCCGCCAGGAGAAACGGTGCCAGCGTAGGCCAGGGGCGTAGCCAGACTTGGGCTTGTGGGGGGGGGCAGGGCTGCCAGTGCACTCACTTAACTCACTTTTCTCACTTTTGAGATTTGAGCTCACTTTTGCTCACTTTTCACACCAAATCTCACTTTTTCTCACTTTTTTAACACTCTAATTCCAAGTTTTGCGTGTTTGCACCGTACCGCTACGTTAAAAACCCAAACGCGCGTGACAGAGCAGCCTTTCGAAAGCTCGCGGGCTCCCGGAGCGAACGTAGTTTGGGCGCACGCCGCTTGGCGCGCTGGGTGTTGCTGCAGCAGCGGTAGCAGCCACCGCTCGCCGGTTGCTGCGGTGCAGCGGGCCGGGCGACGAGCTGGCGGCTTGCTGTGTATTGTTTTGTTTATCCTCCGGCAGCCGGCGCGTCTGGGCTACGCAGGCGAATAGCGGGCCCTACTGAAGACTTGTGAATTGTGTTTCGTCGCATTTGAGGTAAGTTTTTTGTCCGTGGTCGGACATTGTGTTCCATCAAGTGGTGGATCACGATTTATTTTATTATCATTTATTTTTCTTCGAAGTGTTAACCGTGCCGCCAGCTATTGGTGGTGGCACGTCACATCGCTTCTATTCTAACCGTTTCTTTGCGTTTCGCAGTAACGAGAACGCGCCGTTAGCGATCAGTTTTCTATCTTGAATTCCCGTGGCCGTGTCCATTAAAAACTGTTTCAATTCGTTTCGGAAAACGCATTTTTTTTGGCGTGCGAGCCTCAACATGGATCCGGCGAAAACGTTTTTACGTATGTATTTACATCGGCGAGAGCGGGCGTAAGCGCTTTCTTTCTTGATTGGCAGCGAATAAATGTGTGTGGTCTTGGCAGGTTCGGCTGTTATCGAGTGGCAGGTGGCAAGACATCGCATCTTCGTGCTGGCCCGAAGAAACTTCTTGCAGCGGGCGGCAGGGCAGGGCTGGGGCTGGAGGTGCGGCTGCCTGGTGACTTCATCCGGCTTAGCTGATCGGCTCGCAGAGTGTCGCTGGCTGCCTCATCGTTGGTCAATCAATACGGCCCCATGCACTAGGGTGAGTCTATGTTTTTATGTTCGAGAGGTTTTACTCTATGCGTGCGGGCGAGTTTTAAAAAGTGGAGAAGGAAATAGGGTGTTCCAGTATAGGAGATTCGGACATGACATCTCCAAACGGAAACGACTTCCGAGTGACAAAAAAGCGCGTCGGAATCGCTACGGTGACGTCAGCGGTCGCACCGGAAGAGTTTATTACGTGTTTTTAATAAAGTCAGTAAGCCGAATGCGTCTTGAGCAGCTGCGTTCGAAACTCTTGACCCACGCGCTCGGCTTGTAGGCCCGATCGGAATCACTGCCCCACGGATGTTCCTAATAAAGCAAATAATTAAATGTGTTGCCTTTCTTGTTTCAGTATCGTGGCAGCAATGACGAAGTGTACAATAAAGGCGGCTTGGCTTCAAAAAGAAGTGGACGGCTGCAAGATCCAGGAGTGGGGTTCGATCGCCGACTCCACTACCGTTCTGTGCAGGGTGTGCAACAGCCGCATTTCCGTGGATCGCAAGGGGTTCCAGGCGCTGTCTCAGCATGCTTCGAGTCAGAAGCACATCACCGCCTTCCAGGTAAAGCGAGGTTCAGGCCAGCTGATCCTTGCTAGAGGGCCTCCGTCGTCGGCAACTGGAGCAGCCGCCGTGGGAAGCAACGTCGCAGGGAATGCCACGGGTGGCTCGGCGGGGACGTCGTCGGCGCCCTCCATCCAAGTTCCCATTCTGCAGCTCGCTTCGCGCCTCGACGATGCGCGCAGGGCCGAGCTGCTTTGGGCTATGAAGTGCGTGCAGTCCGGGTTCTCGGCGGCATCATGTGATGACATCGTTGATCTTTTCCGGGAGATGTTTGGCACGGAGCACGTACCAAATAAAATGACACTGGGCCGAACGAAGGTTGGTTACTTGTGGACAGAAGCTTTGGGGCCGTTCTTCCACGAGGCCATGCTTGAGGACGCCCGGTCCGCAGTTACTTTTGCCATAGGTTTTGATGAGACAACAAATGAAAAACATGTGAAAGAGTTACAGATCGGTATCAGATTCTACTCAGAAAGTAGAAAAGAAGTTGTATGTCATCATCTAGAGACTATTTTTATAGGTAGTGCTACTTCTGAGATTCTATCAAATTTGATTTATCAGGCTGTAGAGCGTGCTTCGCTGTCTTTGTCCAATTGGTTGATGCTTTCTAGTGATAGCCCGAATGTGAACAAAGCTGTATTTAGGATATTGAGTGACCGCCTGAAAAAGGAGCGCGGAACACCGCTCATGAACATAGGGTTTTGCAATTTGCACATTCTCCACAATAGTTTTGGGGCAGGCTTAGAATCCCTTGGTATGCGAGTTTCGGAGGTTGTTGTTTTAGTTTATGAATTTCTAGATTATCCCAGTCGATTTGAATTGTATGAGAAGTCTCAAGTTGAAAAGAAAGTACCTAATAATAGGTTCATCAAACATGTTAACTTGCGGTGGCTTTCTCTCGGACCCGCTGCAAGCAGGCTTCTGGAGCAATGGCCAGCTCTCTCTCATTACTTTTTGAAGGTTCTGCCAAATAAGAAAGAAATGGCGAAAGTGCGTGAATCAAAGTGTTGCCAGGCAATCACAGATGCACTTCAGGACCAGACGTTTCCTGCTCTAATATCCTTTGTGTTGCATAGTGCCACTGTGTTTGAGAGATTTTCCAGACTTTTTCAAATGGAACAGCCTATGATACATGTTCTGTATGAGGAAGTGGAATCTATGTTCTTTTTGTTGCTCAGTAGATTTTGTAAAGCAGAAGTAATCCAATCCAAAACCAAAGCCGAGTGTCTGAAAGAGTCTTTCTTCACCGACCAAAAGAACTGGGTCGATGTTCAAAAGATAGAGGTAGGGAAGGCGGCTGAAACTTTTCTGGAAAAAGCAAGGTGTGCTGTTCAAGAACCTCTCCAATTCCGGGTGAACGCTCGGAAACACTATATTGCAGCCGCTACCTACATGCTGACTAAATCCATACTGACCAAGGGACGCGAGGCCCGTCATTTGAGCTGCCTTCAACCACAGCGTATTAAAGAAGAGCGAAGTCTGCGGGGTATTGTGGCTGTCAGAAAACTGTTGCAGCTCGATCTTAGGACCACTGATGATGCCCTCCGTGACGAGTGGCGGCTGCTGCAAATGGAAACTCTCCCACCCTACCAACCGGAGGAGAGAGTAGACCTGTTTTGGCGGCATGTTTTTGATTTAAAGGACGTCACGGGAGCGCCCAAATATCAGGCCGTTGCCAAGGTTGCCAAGAGTGC
Source organism: Odontothrips loti (assembly GCA_038380765.1). Taxonomy (NCBI): domain Eukaryota; kingdom Metazoa; phylum Arthropoda; class Insecta; order Thysanoptera; family Thripidae; genus Odontothrips; species Odontothrips loti. The sequence continues at coordinate 6,948,822 of CM076246.1, forward strand.
TCTGAGCATGGCGCATGGCAGCGCGGATATCGAGCGTGGATTTTCAATATCGCGATATCAGTTGCCGTGCGGCAGTGCGGCCATGGAGGAGCGCACCCTCAATGCGCGGCTGAACGTCAGGGATGGCCTTAAGATGTACGGCGGGAAGCCCCAAAATGTCCCTATCACCAAGCAGCTGCTCTCTTGTGCCCAAACTGCGTACAGTAAGTACGACGAGTACCTGACTGCTAAGCGAAGACGAGAGGAAGAAGAGCTCAGGAAAAAGGAGGAGGAAGAGGCTGAAAAGATAAGAAAAGAGGAAGAAGAGCGGCGGCAAGTGCAGGAGCGGAGGGATTTGGAAACGCTGAATGCAGATCTCTGCTCGGCAAGAGATGCAGAACAAACCGAGCGCCAGGCTGCCGACAAGCTCGTGGACGAGGCGAGCCGGAAGTTGCGGGACGCGCTCACCAAAGGTGATCTTGGTGCGGCGAAAATCGCCCAGGGCATGCTGGAAGGGGCTCAGGCTATGCGTTCGCGGGCCGATGCCATGAAAAAGACGGCATCCGAACCGCTTCGAAAGAAGGTTGAAAAGAGAACCTCGTCTCTTCTCGAGAAGCTGTTGAAGAATCACGCCAAAAGACCACGTGGGGAGGGACAGGACGATCCCGACGATCCAGTCTAACTATTATTTTTATGTAAATGGTCTCCAATTGTCTAGTCTTAGGTTAATTAGACCTGTTCTTGTTTTTATTGTCTACTCTTGCCTACCTCGTTTTAGGCAAAAATTAATGACATTTTGTATTGTTTAATTTATTTGACAAAGTTATTAATAAATATATGACACTTTCTTGTCTTCAATTTTGCCAAATATCATTGAAGTTATATCAGACATACGAAAACATCACTGATATGTTAAAATTTTTGTGTTGCGTGCACTAAAAATGTTAAAAAGCTCGGTTTTAGTCCGCTTTTGCTGTCACATTTCTCACTTTTTGCTCACTTTTAGCCTAAAATTTTCACTTATTGCTCACTTTTACAGGGGGGAAAAGCTCACTTTCTCACTTTATTTTTCCACTGGCTCGCTGGCAGCCCTGGGGGGGGGGGATATGCCGCGCTAAATTGCCTACATTCAGGCGTTTGTTGTGCGGGTTACCTACCCTGGTCGCCGGTTTCAAGGGGTTTGACCCTTCTCCCTCCTGACTACGCCCCTGACGGGGGCTAACGAATGGAGGAACTCAGGGAGGGCTTTTCATCCATTTTCTGCCCACGCACGCACACACACACACACACACACACACACATAACGTACACATTCGCGATTTACTTTTTGAAAGAGGCTACGGTGTGCTGATTTACGCCTAGCCCCGTTGCCTTGTGACTTACGTTCCCGGAGCCGTCGTCGTGGTGCTGAACTCTCTCCGCGCTGGCTCCTGCTATTCCCCCCCCCCCCCCTCGCCACTGCTGCTGCCGCGCCATCCCATTTTTCACGCCCCCAGCCACGCCCTACCATTTTGGGTCAGGTTAGGGGCCGTTCACAAATGACGTCACACGATGGGGGGGGGGGGGGGGGTAGACCGAAACGTGACTTCGTGTGACAGAGGGGAGGGTGGGAGTCAGGGTAGCGTGGCGTCACGTTTTCTCATGAAGCATTTGATTCATCACATCTTGCCTAAGGATCACATAACAAAATAAATACGTTTTCAGAAGAATAAACAAAATGAAAAAACTGCCCTTACAAGATTAGAAAACAACTCCTTAGAAGGACGAATGAAGCCAACACAGGTTGGTCGTAGTTTTCTGAAATTTGTGTTTTAAAGTTCTCTTTCCCAAGTTTTGAAACTTATTGTGATTTTATTTAAGTTCTCTTTTTCCATCTTTTCAAAACCTATTATATTTTTGTTCTATTTGCAAACTTTCGAAGCTTATATTTTGTTTTTAAACTTTAACTTTGCAAACCAGTTTGCAGAATTTTTTGTCTCCATTAAAGGACAAAACCCTGTACATAAATATTACATTTTCTCTTTTCAAGCCAATTACCTGCCCAATCAGAAAAAGAACAACGAAGGGGTGCAGCTTTAACAATGTCACACAATTCTGGGCAACTATGAAAAACGTGACGTCACGGGGAGGGGTGGGGGGTCCTTAATTCGTGACAGGCCGTGACAAGGGGGCCGTGGGGGTTAAAAAGTGGCCCAAAAGGCGTGACGTCATTTGTGAACGGCCCCTTAGTGGTTTGTACGACTTGCGACACACACACACACACACACAGTCACAGAGTCCCGGGACTACATCGGCACACCGCGTTGCGACGTTGCACGTTTTCATTTTGTTCGTCCCGGGCCGAACTGTGTGGCTGCTGTCTGTAATGCCGGCCGCGCTGACTAGGCGGCCCCCGCCGCCCCGCGGCCCCCGCCGTCGCTGATTTGGGGTCGCATCGGCTCTGTCGAGGCAGTTTCTCCTCTCGGATTCGCCTCGGTAAGCGCAAGACGATATGTCTGTCATGCGCCGCGCGGGCCGCCCATAGAGGCCGGGACAGGAGCAAACAGATGCAAAGTACATATCGTGGCGGCGGGCGGGGCAGCGGGGGGAGCGGGGCAGCAGGGGGAGCGGGGCAGCGGGGCACGGCGGAATTAGCCCTTCCCATATATCTCGCCGCCTCTCCCTTATGCGCCGCTCGCTGTCATTGGTCACCATATCTTTCCCCATCCCCCTGCTGCCCTCCTGTGCTTCCTTACCTCAGCCGGGGGCCTCAGCCACGGGCCTCAGCCAGAGGGGCCTCAGCCGGGGGCCTCAGCCAGGGGCCTCAGCCAGGGGCCTCAGCCAGGGGGCCTCAGCCAGGGGCCTCAGCCAGGGGCCTCAGCCAGGGGCCTCAGCCAAGGGCCTCAGCCAAGGGCCTCAGCCAAGGGCCTCAGCCAGCCTCAGCCAGGGCCTCAGCCAGGGGCCTCAGCCAGGGCCTCAGCCAGGGGCCTCAGCCAGGGGCCTCAGCCAGAGAGGCCTCAGCCAGAGAGGCCTCAGCCAGAGAGGCCTCAGCCAGAGGGCCTCAGCCAGAGGGCCTCAGCCAGAGAGGCCTCAGCCAGAGAGGCCTCAGCCAGAGGGCCTCAGCCATAGGGGCCTCAGCCGGGCTTTATGATGATTCTGCTGCTTGTTGGCAGACAGGGGCCTCCGTCGTGTTTTTGTCAAGGGGTCCCTCACTGGACACAATCCGTGTACACTTGGTGACACAATCCGACACAATCCAAACACATTCCGACACATTCCGATACAATCCGGCACAATCCGACACAATCCGGGCAATCCACACAATCTCGAGAAATCTAACACAATCTCAGACAATTTGAAGAAATACAAGACAATCGCACACAATCTCCGATAAAATCTAACAATCTCGACACAATCCTAAGTTAAAACGGGACTTGGGCATCAATCATTGCATTCATGACGAGAGCAGCTACCTTTTTGAAACAACGCGCGATGAGGCCGGACGCCCACCCGACGCTGCGCACCGCGTATCTCTGCTGTGATTGGTTGGTCGTATCGAAATCGCCACCTCGTCCCTGGCGTCGGATTATATTAATACGCGGGGTGATATATTGGTGTGTTTGTCACTATAAGATGGCCAACCATAATTTTTTGGCACTTTCTGAAGTGCTCAGAATAATACTTTTTCCCTCTAATATTATTTATGACATGTTCAAAGAGACTAGTGTTCTTGCAACGTACGGACTACTTTCTTTGCGCAAACCACCTGTGGGCGGCGGCGGCCGATCCCAGTTCAGCCATCAGCTTGACCGGTTCGCGGAGGCAACACCAGTCCTGACAGAGGTACGTAATTTCAATGTCTTTCCCACTGGGAATCGCAGCTAGTCAGTGCCGGGAACCGATGATTTCATGTGAACAGAAACACCAACAAAGAAACCCCCCAATGTCGCTCGTGCGTCGGTGATGTCCATGAGAGATTTTTGGCTTCGCACATACCCTGCGTACTGGCCGCGGTTCAAGTTGAATGGCAGGGTGTGATTTAGTTAGTCAGTGCCTTTCAGGCTGATTTGACTCAATAACTTTGGATCATCAAGCAGCAGTTGAAAAGTAGCCATTTTGTGCCTTGCTGTTGTAAAACTGAAGCCGTTGAATGGTCACAAGCCATTTATAACCTCTTTCTGTGAAGTTTGATGTACTCCCTAACGTAGGCTCCTCACTTTCGAATTTTCGTAATTCCACCAAATCGAAACCCCAATTTATAGCGAATTTATTGTGACTTTTTCTGGCCTCAGTCACGCACATATTTGATTGAATTTTTATTCCACGAGCAAGGGCTTCTGATTGCCATTTCAGTTGTCTTGTTCTAAACCACCTGCTGTTTTATTACACCAATGTTTTTCTTACAACAATAACTTTTTTCTGCTGGCACCTTTTTTTGCCCAGTCATTTATTTTAAATGCTTGTGGTGTTTGTTTTGGATGTCTGTCATTAGTCCTGATAGTAAATATATTGTGTAAATTACTGATTGCAGGGATTTCTTGTTTAAATAAATGATTGAAAATTTGACTCTTTTAGTGGACTCTTTTATTATAGTTGTGGTGCAGAATGTATGTTTATCGGATGAGACTTCCTGAGCTTCACATTAAGGTTCTCACAGATCTGGAGAAAGACACAAAAATAAGATAATGAAAGTTCCAGTATTATCAGATCATGAAAAAAACTATAGAAACACTTAAAATTGATAGGAAGCAGTCACAGAGAGAAATTTGTAGCATCATTGTTTGCTCAAACCTGGGGCAACATCTTCCTCATGGAAATGTACAGTGGTGTGCATGAAATTTAAAACCAGTGTTTAACTAAAACAAGTCTCAAAAGTTGGGTGGGAATTCATTATCTGAGTTCATCTGCCGCTGCACCCTGTCCTTAGGTCTGGGACCCAGTGTGAAAACTGACTCATTCATGCCATTCTCAGACTGTGTAAGAAGTGCATGAACAGAGTTTGTTATATGAATCAGTAATTGTTGTTCTCCAATAAATACTTTCGATTTCAGACATGGCAATGTTTCTCTTCAAACTTTTACTCGTATCTCATATTCCAACATCAATATGGTTCATGCTAATAAATCAATCAGCCCACGCAGTTCCCTGCATGTTAAAGAACGACACTGCTGAGATACATTTAGCATTTAGTCTCTAACCTAGGGACAGAGTGCAGCCAAAGTTACGCTCATTATCTACTTTAGGTAGAAACCTGGATCGACTGCTGCCCAAGTAGTGCTATATTGTTTGAAATCATGCCTCTGACAAAAGAAAATATGAATAGACCCAGGCAAGTGATAAATTGTAATTGACGTAGAAACTGGCTTGCATTTCTTTAAAATGTATGGTGCTGTGTCAAGTGTGACTTACGCCAGTTTGCCAGATCATCAGTGAAGTCACTGAGGTGAGAGAGCAACTGCTTTAAGAAAATCAAGGATAGGTAAAAGTGGCAGCTTCAGTTTTAAAATCAAACTCACCAGTGAAATACCTGCAGTGAAGACATGCATAAAAATAACACCAGGTGAACCATATTTAACTGCTTGGTCCTGGAGGTGTGGACGATGGGGCACTCTCTTGGACAAGTCAAATTTTGTGCTCCGTTAAGGTAGAAAATGTCTCTGGGAGCAGAAATGTAGTCCATCCAGACACAATCCTCAAAAATTCAAGACAATCCGACACAATATCCATCACAATCCGACACAATCCCACACAATCCCGCACAATCCGACACAATCCTGCACAATCCGACACAATCCAACACGATCCACACAATCCACACAATACCACACATTCCACACAATAACAATCCTGTGTACACCTATCTCCGACAGTGAGGGACCCCTTGGTTTTTGTTTTCCCTTGGGAGTAATAATGATCCATTCTCACACCCTGCTAGTGCTCCTTTTCCTCCCCCTCTCCCCCCCCCCCCCCCCCTTTATTTTCCCCGTCCCTCCCTTCCTCCCTCTCTTCCCACTCAACGTCATGGGATGCGTCCATCTCGTCTTGAATCGTTTGCGACTCTCGTAACGACACCGCAAACGACCGGTAACGATTGGTGGCGCGGCGTGGCGGGCTGGGAGCGGCGGCGGCAGCGCTGGGCAGCGGCGGCGCGCCGCCCCGCCCCGCTCTCACGGGCTGCCGACGACGCGGTTACGTAATTTGCGGCCACCCCCTCGGTGCTCTGCCACCGCAGCAGGGGGCGCCGTGCTACAGGCTGTGCTGCAGGCCGGGCTAGGACCGCTGTGAGAGCGGCGTGTATGCTAATCGTGTGTTGTCTCTGCTCTGATATCTCGTACCGCGGTGGGTGAGTCACACAGGTGGGCGGGTGAAGTCAAGTACCGTCCTGACGTGCCGGGTCCCCGACCTCGGCTCGGGACTATCAGCTGCGGTGACATACTTCTCTTTCTGCCTGGAAAAGCAGGCTTCTGTCGAGACTCGCCGCATGACTGGGGGGGTCTCTTGCCGTTGTACAGTGACAGAATAAGCAGGGGAAAATGAGGATCGTTCTTACAAGCGTTAGGTAATGTTAAATTTGCTGAGGTTAAGATGATTTTTTCTTTCATACCGTATTTGGTCCGGTTTTTTTTCTGTAGGTATGAGTGATTTTCGCGATTTTGCGTATTTTTTTTTGTAGCAGTTTTTTTTTAAATCTCTTTTTTCCTCCCGGTTTTCGTTCTTGGCCATTTCCCCCCCCTCTGAATGCGTTTCTAAAAGGCTGGTCGCCGCCTCGGACTACCCGAGCATCGTGCTCACGAGCTACCGCACAACGCACGCACACCAAGCGTTGTGGCGGAGCCAGTGCCGCGCGGTCGGTGCGGAGAGAACGCCTCTAGTAAAACGGCTGCCGCCGTTTTAAACGGAAAACAATTAGTTTTAATTATTCCGAAAATATCCTTGTTGTGCACACGTGAGCCCGTGTGCGTGCGTGCGCGCGCGCGCGCTCGCCCCCTGTGGGAGAGGTCGCTGCAGGTCTGTTCCGAGTGCGCTAATGGTGGTAATAACGGCAATTGGACGCAATAGCGAGAGGGAGAGGACCCGGAGGGGATGGCATTTAAATCGGCCCCGCGTGAGGGGCGCGTGTTTGATTCCGGGAAAGCCCGTGCTGAGGGCCCTGTGGGCCCTGGTGCTGCTGCTGCTGCGGTGGTCCCTATCCTGGCGGGCGCCGGCGCGTCGGCCGGGTAGGCAGCCCGCCGCGCGCGCGTGCCGTGCGGGACTGCCTACGCCTGGAGGCGCACAAGACCCCCGCCTGCTAACAGGTGGAGAGTGGAGGGGGGGGGGGGGGGGCGCAGGGGCCGCAGGTATTTGTGTGGGCAGGCGACGACCCCCCCCCCCCCCCCCCCCCCAAGGTCGCTGCCCTTGCTGCAGCGGCTGCTGCTGCGGCGGACGCGCGGTCATCTTGCGGCCGGATGATGGTTCCCTTTCACCCGGCACAGCCGGGCACAGCTAGCTGGCTGCAGCAGGTGGGGCCGTCGCCTGGCTATCCTGGCTCCCATTCCAACACTTTTCCTTCCGGTGCGGACGCCTGGATACTTCTGTCCTCCTGACGCTGTATTGTCCCGCGCTATGCCTCCATATCCCTCCTCTAGGCCTCTTCCTCTATCTCTCTCTCTCTCTCTCTCTCTCTCTCTCTCTCTCTCTCTCTCTCTCTCTCTCTCTCTCTCTCTCTCTCTCTCTCTCTCTCTCTCTCTCTCTCTCTCTCTCTCTCTCTCTCTCCCTCTCTCCCTCTCTCCCTCCCTCGTCGTCTGCTGTAATCTTCCACAGGAGCAGACGACTCCTCGGCGGCGGCCTGCTGCGGAGGGCTTCCGCCTGCTTTCTCACGGCCCTCCTCCTCTGCTGCCTGCCGCGGCCGGACAAATGAAAGGCGTCGGGTGGGGGGAGGGGAGGGCTTAGCGAGCAGCGCCCCTCGGCCCCAGGGCAGTGTGTGTGTGTGTGTGTGTGTGTGTGTGTGTGTGTGTGTGTGTCGCATTTAGTGCACAATGCGTCGTCAGAGTCGGAAAAAGTGCAGCTCTTTTGCTGGTGGCCAATTTTCTGTTTTTCACTCGAACGACGGGGCGCCTCCCTTGCACCTCCCCTTCATATTCCTCTTCTCTTCGTAGCCAACGCTATGGGGAGGGGGTGGAGGGAAAGGGGCGGGGCAGGAAGAGTGTGCGGTGGGGGAGGGGGGGGAGGGGGGCTCAACACGCAGGCAAGGGACCGTACCCATATTACGTGACCGATTTTGGGCCACCTTTTGCCCCCCCCCCCCTTGTGACGTGGATAACCTAACCTTTCCATGTATTTAAGATAGGGCGTAGTATTTGGCTTCGACCCCCCCCCCCCCCAATTAGGTCACGTAATATGGGTACGACCCCCAAGTACCATACAACTTTGTTGGCGTCCGACTTTTCCCCCCACTGCCATCACCGCGACTCCCGCCTCCGTTTCGCCTTTCCCCTTTAAACAAACAAAATGCCGCGGCGGCGTTCTCACTTTGAATTTCCGTGTGTAGACTACTCCTCCATGCATGTTACACGTACACTGTTGTATGTCAGAGGCATCGTAATATCACCGGTCGCATACACGCTGCTTTTTCTTTTTCTCTTCTCGTTTTTTGTTTGGGACGTGCCGCCCTCCTGGCCACGTCGCCCGCACGCTCTCCATCGCGATTACGCGGCATGGCCTGATTATCAAGTCGTTAGCGCTAGTGCGGCCGCCCCCCGGACGAGCCCCCGCGGGAAGGGAACGACGGTCTCGATGTAGGAGAGGCCAGCCAGCCTCCCCGCGGCGGGACCAGGGCGGGAGCCGTCGGCTGCAGCAGCGGCCACAGCGGCCCCGCCAAGCTTTGATAAATCTCGGAACATTTCCTGCCCCGGCCGGGCGGACAGGCAGCAGGCGGGCAGACAGGCAGGCAGCCACCCCGGGGACGGCGCACGGGGGCTGCCTGCACCTGGGGCCGCCGGCCACTGCTCCTCTCCTCCGTCGTGGTCATGCTTGCGTTCGTTACGCTGTCGGACTCGGTGTTGGTACCGACCTCTGACGCCGACCAGCGGACCTGGACACGGGGCCGGTCGCGGCGCGGGGGGAACGCTCATGGGTGGACTCTGCTTCATTGCAACTGCTCAAAATGTGGCTACGCTACGCTAAAAACACTTTTATGTCCAAATGTTTTGGACCCGCGTCACAGAGAACCTAACCCCTTGTCAGCACAGCAGCCCGAGAGGGACAAAAGGGACAACGGCGGGGAAAACAAGCGCGCAGCGGGATGACGGTGGTGTCATGGCGGCGAGCGCGCGCAGCCCCGCCGTTTTAAAACCATGTTGGAGCCTCCGGAAAGCGTTCGGCAGCCCGTTTAAGTCGATCTCAGCGATTTGAACCAAGTTGGCTCATGGTCGCACAGAGGGGACGTTTCTGAGTACGAAATGCAGCGCTGCGGGCTTTAACTCGCAAAAACCTGGGCAGGAGATGTAATCAACCGGCCCGGGCAGGCCCAGCGACCCGCTTCGACTCTTTCGACTCCAGGGCGGCCCTTCTCTCATGGCTAGACAGACTCTAGGCTGGGCCCGCGCTGGTGTCGCAACGGCTGCGCCCGATGCTGGTATGTACGATACCGTTTTCGGGGGTTCTGTTGCGGGGCGGGGCGGGCCTACCTGCGGTACGGTATGTGGGCCGGGCAGGGCCGGCAGGGCCTAGCGTGCTGCTCGCTTTAATAGGACTGACTGCAGCGGAGCCGCGCCCCGCCACGCCGCGCCACGCCCCGCCACGCCGCGCCACGCCATGACTCACGGCGCCGACGGGCCCCGGCTAGGCCCCCGCCCCGGCCCATGGCTGCCCGTGGCGCGGCCGCGCGCTGCCCGGCCCCGGCCCCGCCAGAGGTCCGCCTTACACTAGCGGGACCACGGCGAACGGGTTACACTAGGCGCAGGAGATTGGCGCGGGGGCCGGGTTCCGCTGCACTGCGGGCTAACACTGCCGGCTAAACCCCCGCTGCCCTCTGGTGTCGGACATCGAGGTTTGGCGCCGTGGCGGAGGCCGAGGGCGGGGCGGGGGGAGGGAACTGTCTGTGCCGGGAGGGCGAGCGGTGCCAGAGTGTCAGTGCAGTCTGAGGTGGCGCCTTATCAAGCGGGTGCCTGATGGCGCTACTACGCCCCGGGGGAGGGGGGGGCGCCGGGCTGCGTCCGAAGGGGTCGCCGCCACTCCGCCGCCCTGCTATCAGCATGCCGCTGTCTCGCTCGCACCCGGTCCATTGCCGAATCGGGGCGACGGGTGCGACGGAGAGAGAGAGAGAGAGAGAGAGAGAGAGAGAGAGAGAGAGAGAGAGAGAGAGAGAGAGAGAGAGAGCGGCGGTGCAGGCGTCTGGGTCCGTCTGGGGCTCCGTAGTGTGTGCCGCTCCCAGCCGGCGGGAGGCGCAGCGCCAGGCAGCGCCAGGCCCGCGGCCTCGGCCTGGGTCGGGTCGGCCTGTGTGCTGTGTGTGCCTGATTTGTGCCATGAGCAGAGGCATTGACCCTGCTAAGCGGCGCAGTGCGTGTAGAGAGAGAGAGAGAGAGAGAGAGAGAGAGAGAGAGGCGCTCTCTAGCGTAGGCGGGGCGCGGAAAGCGAGAGCGCGTGTCAATGTATTTCATTGGCTGCCGCCCGAGGATTTTTCATCTTTTGCCGACCGGTTCCGTTTGTTTGCCCTTTTCTACGCCGCTGCACCGACCGACCATTACAGCAGCGTATGGGGAAATGTCATACTTTCTTTCGAATTTTTAATATTTAATTGTAAAAGGTGATTTGTATCGCAGCATTTCGGGGCTGGACTGCATCATTTCCTTCCTAAATATTGTGTTTTAGTCGTCACTGGTCCCAGTAAATTTCCCGGTCGTTGTATACTACCGTTATCCTGCGAGTACGAAAGTGCACCTCATACTGCGAATGCCGAGTGAGTGACAGCGGCAGTTTCTATCGGTTTTTATATTTTATTTTTAGGGGGCGCTTAGCGGAGTGACGCTAACTCCCTTTTCACACCTTGAGTTTACTTTCTGTTATATATATGTGTGTGTGTGTGTGTGTGAGAGAGAGAGAGAGAGAGAGAGAGAGAGAGAGAGAGAGAGAGAGAGAGAGAGAGAGAGAGAGAGAGAGAGAGAGAGAAGGGGAGCATCCCGACGTCCAACGCCTGTTCTCCAGCCCTCATCCCCGTTTCTCGCCCCATGAGGTCCGCCACATAAGCGGTCTATTTCCATTCTGCCCCAGTCGCGGCCACGCCGCCGCCACGCCCCCCACTTTGACACAACACTTCGCTTGGGGTCCCTGTCTTCTGGTGGACGCGGCGTGTGTGCGGACGCGGGAGCGGAGGGGGCGGGGCGGGCCGAGAGGCGTTCCGCGTTCGCGTCATTTTTGATGTCCGTCCGACACAGCATAGGCGTGGAAAATTTTGAGCCCGGTCCAATTTTCGTCTCGTTTTTTTAGGAAGGAGGAGGGGGGTGGGGGGGTTCTTGCTGTAGTGCTTGCTGCGTTTGTGTTGCCCCTCCGCCATGCTGGGTCGGACGTGTGCGAGACACGCATACCATGGCATTCTGTGGGGTGTATGTGTGTGTTCGCGTGCGGGCCAGTAGCCCATAATACTCCTGTTGGGGCACGATGCGGCGGGCTGGCGCGGTCGGTGGCACTGATTCTACAACGAAAAGACGGAAAGGGGCGGGGAAAGGGGGGGGGGGTTACCAGGAGAAGGGGGACCGGCATGTTGAATTATTTGAGGTCTGTGTGTCGCCCTTCGTGAAAGAGAAGGAGGCGACCACCAAACCACCTCCACTGAACTGACTGACTGGTCAAAAGAAAGAAGGGGGGGGGGGGTACGTGGATGCCTAGCACCCCCCCGCCCCCCACACACACACGCCAACTTCCCCTCCATCCGCCCCCTCCCCCTCTTGGGAAGGGCGCCGAAGTCAGTCTGTGAGCGAGCAGAGCATAAGTGAAGCCAAGAGTGCGCTGCGCACCACCGTAACCGGAGGGACCGGGAGGGACCGGGAGGGACCGGGAGGGACCGGGAGGCGGGCACCGGCAGTGAGCAGGCACCCGGGCGGACCTCGGATAGGGCGCGGGTGTGGCAGCGGTAGGGGTAGCGGCAGCACACGGCAGCCGCCGCTTCCCGTGTCGCCGCGCCGAGCCGAGCCACTGCTGAGCGAAATTGCGACCTGTCTTCATCAATCATCAAAACGCAAAACGCTATGCGTCCTCTGTCCTCCCCGCGCTGCCGCTGCTGCCGCTGCTGCCGCTGCCGCCCGCGGCCTCCTGCTGCTGTGCCGAGCGCCTGTGAGTGCCAGGGTAGGCCAGCCCGCACAGCACTTCTGCGTGCACAAGTCGTGGTGGCCTACCCAGCAGGCGGACTGGCCAAACTGAGTTTGCGCTCGCGACAGCACGTTCGTAATTTTTGCAAGGGTAAAGAGAGAGTTCTCCGTCACATAATTGAATATAGCAGTTGCGTACAGTCTGCCTCCCCCCCCCCCCACTCTCTCGCACCCCGCGCGCGGGTGGGCGTCGGTCCTGACCGGCTGTCCTTGCGTTGTTTTGCTGCGCCCCGGCTGCGCCCGCCGCGTCCCGCTCTGGGCTCCTGGAAGGCCGAATGCACTTTTACTTTTTACCCGGCCACTGGCCTGGACGAGGTTGAAGGGCGCCCTGCACCGCGACCAATGACCGCCCCGCATGCCGGCCGGTAGTGCTCACTATTTGTCGGCTTATCACTGTATAAGGACTGGTGCCGCGGGTTCAAACACCGGCCCCGCCTCCGCGCTTTGTTGTTATCCCCCTGGATGGGCCGCGGGCCGCCCGAGGCTCTGCCGTGAGCGTGCGGGGCTCGTGGCCGCGGGGCTTACGGTGCGTCTTTCTATTTATTTATTTCTTGTTTCTAAATTCTTTTCCTCTGGGTCGTTTGGGATATGACAGGTCTCCCCACAAGTCGCTTTAGGGAAACCTGTAATATAAAGCCATGGGGTGAAAAATAACGTAGGCCGCGTTCGAGAAGAAGGTTGTATTGGTGTATTCTTGGGAAACGGCATTTCGCCCCGAGACGATTGCAGATACCAACTAACATCCAAGTCGCTTTAGGGAAACCTGTAATGTAAAGCCATGGGGTGAAAAATAACGTAGGCCGCGTTCGAGAAGAAGGTTGTATTGGTGTATTCTTGGGAAACGGCATTTCGCCCCGAGACGATTGCAGATACCAACTAACATCCCGAGTCGCTTTAGGGAAACCTGTAATGTAAAGCCATGGGGCGAAAAATAACGTAGGCCGCGTTCGAGAAGAAAGTTGTATTAGTGTATTCCTAGGAAACGGCATTTCGCCCCGAGACGATTGCAGATACCAACTAACATCCCGAGTCGCTTTAGGGAAACCTGTAATGTAAAGCCATGGGGCGAAAAATAACGTAGGCCGCGTTCGAGAAGAAGGTTGTATTAGTGTATTCTTGGGAAACGGCATTTCTCCCCGAGACGATTGCAGATACCAACTCACATCCAACTGCATCTTCTTCTGGCTGTGGTTTTTCTGGCTGCGCTGGCTCGGCTGGCCGCGGCCGCTGCCCCGCCGCCGCTGCGTTACTTGGCACACGGTCCGCGCTCGCCAGTTTGGCTCCCCCTTGCAGAGCGCGCGGGGCTATTAAAAATAAAATTTGAAAAGGCTGGCGGTGGGCGTGGCCCACGCGGTGTGGGACGCGCCGGCCGGGGCCCACCGCGGCACCGCGCCGCCCCGGGCCGCTGAATGGACCGCGGCGCGAAAAATCGCGCGAAGACGCCGTGTCGCGGCCGCTTGCGTGGTGTATGAGGTTTGCTCTGGCATATGTTATTGGACTTGCTGTGCACTATGTGAAAGTCGGCCGGGCAACGCACCCTCATCGCGAGCCCCTGGCATTTAAATGAGTCGTCTTTGTGAAACGTGCATGGCTGCGTTGTATTTAATTTGAGGTGGCTGTGAATAGAAAAGGGTGTACTAGTGATAGTAAGTAGTAGTAGTAGGCAGTGGTGTGTGTGTAGGGGGAGGGGGCGTGTGTGTGTGTGTGTGTGCTGGTGCATGCAGTTGCTGCATATGCGTAGTAGGCTGTGGTCTTGAACGGAGCGAGCCCGTCGTGATAATGTTTGTGTGTTTGTGCGTGTGTGTGAGCGCGAGGGTTGTCAGTTACCTAGAAAAGGAGTTATGTGGACCAGGAAGTGAAATGGCATTTTATGACGCGCCTTGAGAATTCTGTATCTAGTGACCGCATAGGCGGCTGCTGGTCTTCGCGAAGTGTAACACATCCTTGAGTGTGTGCACACACACACACACACACAAACACGCGCGCACACACACACACACACACCAGCACGCGCGCGCGCGCGCTCGTAGTAATTCTAAACCTGGCTGCATCTCGCGCGATGGCCGCCAGAGTGCAGTGCGATCGGCTCAGTTGGGCTGCGCGGGACGGGCTCTGGCATGGCTGAGGTGGCTGTGCATTTTGTGGCCGAGGTCGCCGTCGTGTTTGCGTGTGTGTGTGTGTGTGTGTGTGTGTGTGTGTGTGTGTGTGTGCATGCTGCGTGTGTGCGCGCTCGTGGCTTCTGCGCCTCGCGCGCAGCAGTTGCATCGGGCGTGATGCACGCGCGCGTGTGTGCGTATGTCGTCATGAGCGGCTGACCAGACCCGTAGCGCTCGCTGCAGTCATGAGACGAGACGTCTTCATGCTGTCATTAGAGAAACGGCCGTGTGACTGTCACGAGACCGTCATGAGACGGTCATGTGACTGTCATGTGACTGTCACGAGTTGGTCGTGAGACTCTGCAACAGTCATGGGGCGGGCGATGAGCTGCGCAGTGCGTCGTAGTGCGCGTATAGTGGACTGCAGTACGAAGGTGAGCGGGCCGGGCGATATGGTGCCAAGTGTGTCGTGGGAACGCCCCCCTCCCCGCCCCCGAGCACACCCGGGCCGCCGTACACTGTATGTGTGTGTGTGTGTGTGTGTGTGTGTGTGTGTGTGTGTGTGCGTGCGTGCGTGCAGAAAGTTCTGTAGTACCAGCCGGCCGTAGTCGAATGGTGAGCCGCTGCTGCTTATTTTCTTGTGACAGGGGTGCTAACTGGTTTTATAGTTCTTCCTCGCCTGATGATAATTCCCGTCGATTTCCTCCGCGCCATAACAAACTGGTTGAAGTGCTAGTGCTACTGGTGGGGTGCTCGGGCACCGAGGAGGCCGGGGCGTTAGAGGTCGTAGCCGCTTCCGTGTATCAGACGTCTCTTGCACCGGTCGGCGCGTCGGGGTCTCGAGCGCGGTGGCAGTTCCCGTGAAGGTTTTGTCTCTGAGGCAGCTGGATGCTGACTCTGCCGCCGCCTTTGTGCGGTGTACCTCGGCGTGCAGCACCGCCCCGGCTCCCCCGGCTCCGCCTCGCCACCATCCTGTTGTTGTTGTTCCCGCTGCAGTGCCGGCCTTGACAAGGTTGTCGACTTACTGCCCCGCCCGGCCCCAGCGGCCCCAGCCCGGCCCAGCCACGGCCCCGGCGTGCTTCGGCACTCGCTGGACCCCGCAGGTCGACCGCATCCTTGCTGCGCTGAGAACGAAGGAGTCGTGATGTTCGGCTGAATTCGGAGCGCGATTATTAACAAGGCGCACTTGGAGAGGCTGCTGTTGTGCCGTTACGTTGAGAACTGGTGAGGGACTTGAAGTGTCCGCTCACATCCAGATAGTTCTCAGAGGTCCCTGTTAGGCTGATAGCTTCCTCACTGGGAGAGTGTGCCCGCTGCCCGCTCCTCCCCCGGCTGCACCCTGGGGACCCTGGGCGAGGCCCGGAAGCGGCCGGTTTGCGGCCGTTGCCCCGATTGCATTCAGGAAGCCATGAGAAGCCATGCGAAGCCATGCGAAGCCATGCGAAGCCATGCGAAGCCATGCGAAGCCATGCGAAGCCATGCGAAGCCATGCGAAGCCATGCGAAGCCATGCGAAGCCATGCAAAGCCATGCGAAGCTATGCGAAGCTGGAGCCCCGCCAAATCCAGCCCCCAGTTGTATCCACCCCCGCACCCGCACGATCCAGGGCGGGCAGACCGGCCTCGGGCCGAGAGTGTGGCTCCAGCCAGTGGCTCCAGCCAGTGGCTCCAGCCAGTGGCTCCAGCCGGTGTCTCCAGCCAGTGTCCATGGAAACCGGCCCCACCATGTTTCTAAAATTTCATACGAAAATGTATAAAGCTATCGATATGGCGTCGTCTTTAAATGCAATGGACCCTGCAAGTTCAAGTTAGTGTTTAGCTCGCCCAGGCAGCTGCATTTAATTGCAAAGTCTACAAGAAACGACTGCAGTGGTTTTAACGGGTTTTAATCAAATTTTCAGAAAATATAGTCGGATACTCCGCGTTTTTTTTTACAGCACCTTTTTTTTGTTCCGGCAGTGGAAAAGTCGACGACGAGGACTCTCAAACATTACGTGATTGATGTACGATCCCTAAGGTGGGATTGGCTCCTTCCTGTTCACGGTCGGGCGGGCGAACTGCTTGCGCTGTGGACAGGATGGGCCACAGGGCTGCCTGCCCTGGGCTGGGCTGTGCCGGGCTGTGCCTGCCGGGCTCCGTATCACATCACATGACGCCCCGGGCCGGGACGGCCAGAGCCGACCCGACCGGACCATCTTGGTTTCACATTTTTCAATGCCCCCCCCCCCCCCCCCGCCCTCTGTCGTCTGCTACTCGTCGCGCCTTGTCACTATTTAAATGCAGTAGCCTCTGCACGGCTAACCCGCGCGCTGCGCGCAGCAACGCTTCCCACATGGATGTTTATTACACGAACGGGCAGGCGGACTGGTCCGGACGGCTCTAGGCGGGCCGGGGGCGGCCGGGGGCGGCCGGGGGCTGTTGTGGAAGTGAAATGTTGGATCGTAACGTCACCTCACCTGCCTGCGCCGGAGCGCGCGCGCGTGTGTGTGTATTTGTGTGTGTGTGTGTGTGTGTGTAGGGGGGGAGTGCGTGTGTGTCAGTGTGCATACGGGTCGGGGGAGTGCTCGTAGGAGGGGGCCGGGGGGCGTGGCGCTCTGCCCGCATGGCCGGACCCCTTTTATACCGCAAATGAGAGAAGCCCCTTCCGTTTCCTCTGTTCAATGGGTCGGGTACTAGTAGTACGTATGCAGGTGAAACAGGTGAGCTCGCACGCTCTGCTGCTGTGCTTGCTGACAGCTTCGACGGGGGAGGAAAATATGGTCATGGAAAAAAAAAACACGAAAAATCTGTACTTTTTATAACATTTTAAAAATCTCGGGGCCGCCATGAAAATTTCAAAAGAAAATCATGTGGGAAAGGTCATTTGGAATTTTAAAAATTTTTCCCGGAAAGTCATGGAAAATGTTATGTCAAAATTCTTGGGAACGCTGAGATGGCGATGTGATACTGATGCTGAGCCCAGGGTGCGGTGGACATCTGTCCGAAACACTGCTATGCTGCGCGTCGTTCTCGTTTTCCACGGCTAGGCCACGGCCTCGGCCGGCCCACGGCCCAGCCCCCCCCCCCCCCCCCCGCCCGGTCATGTATCACACTCCCTTCCTCCTCCCTCCTCCTCCTGCTGCTGGAGGCCTTGCTCGCTGCTGCTGCTGCTTGCTGACGGTTCTAAGCCGGGCACACCTGACCGCGGGGCGGGTGCGGCAGCAGCAGGCTGGGGGAGGGAGGGAGAGAGAGAGAGGGGAGCACTGGTGTGTGTGTGTGTGTGTGCTGGGGACCCGCGGACCGCTACCACCCCCGCCTTGCAGACCCCACTACTGCCACCGCCGCCGTCGGTCCTGGCTCTGTGTATGCCTCGCTATTGTAGATGCGGTCATAAATCGGCTCCGCCCCGCTCCGCCCCGCCCGGCTGGTGACCATTGTATCGGCTCGGAGGGGTGGTAGGGCGCCGGGCGCCTCAACCCACAATAAGCAAAAGCTGGGGGAGAGTGGGGGAGCTCGCTACACCCGAAAGTGTCACTTGTCTGGCTTCCGCCGCTGCCGCTAACCTGGCTATGAGCTGCAGGACGGCCCGACGGCGACGGCGCGCCGCCCCCCGGCTGCCGCCTGTGCTGCCGCCTGTGCTGCCGCCTGTGCTGCCGCCTGTGCTGCCGCCTGTGCTGCCGCCCGCCGAGCCGAGCCGCCCTCGTCGTGTTGGGGCGTTAGCGGCCATTGATCTAGTATATACTCCAACACGCCGAAGACCAGAGTGCCGGGGCCGGGGGTGGGGGTGGTGGTGGTGGTGGTGGCGGCGGCGGCGGGGGAGGCCCTACCGCCGCAGCCACCGCGCCGCGCCGTGCCCCTCCTCCTTCTGAAAAATATCAGACGTGCGAGTGACACGATGTCATCGGCTCTCTCTCTCTCTCTCTCTCTCTCTCTCTCTCTCTCTCTGTCTCTCTGTCTCTCTCTGCACCCGCCCTCTGCCGGTGTTGGTTAATCAGCAACAAGACAGCAGGCCAGAGGCGGTGTGGGGTGAAGGTGAAGGTCGGAGCCGGCTTACTGTTTGTACTCGATGGTGTGTGCGTGTGTGTGTGTGTTTGTGTGTGTGTGTGTGTGTGTGTGTGTGTGTACCCGTTCTGACGCGGTGGGTGCAGGCAGAACTGCACCGCAGCTGTCCCGGCCCGGCGGCCTCCTCTGAGCCTCCGCTATGAGGCGGGCCGCGCGGCAGACGGTGCCGGCTCACACACTGCCCTGTGTGTGTGTGTGTGTGTGTGTGTGTGTGTGTGTGTGTGTGTGTGTGTGTGTGTGTGCCCTACGGTGTTGTTTCAGGTGGGTCATTGAGTCGCGCCTAGTCTAGTGAGTGCTGCGCGTTACGGTAGGTCAGCGCCGTGCCCAGCGCCAGCGCCGTCGCGGCCTCTGCAAGTCATTGCTTTCCCCGGCTCGGCCCGGCGCGGCACGGCGGCGTCACCCGGTTCGCCGCCCGATGTGTCAATAGGCCCCCCGCCGCCACGCTACGCTGCGGGAGTGCGAGCGGGACGGAGACAGACGTGATGGCGGCCCTGTGTGGGAGGGAGCGAGTGCGTCGACGTCCGCGAGCCGCGTTGGTGCTGTGGCGTTCGCGGTACCGCCCCGTGATTTCTCTCGAAAGGGGGGAAAAAGTGGAGTAAATTGAAGCGCGGAGGTAGGCAACCGTGCTGCTGCATGCGCGTGTGTCGTGCGGACTGGCCTACCCTGGCGCTCGCAGGCGCTCGGCGTAGTGCTATAGAGGCAATTCATCAGTTTGAATATCTGCTTCCCCCCCCCCTCTCCTCTTTTTGTGGAGTTAGCGAAACTTGTTCGTGTCGGCGCACGAAATGCGCGGCGGAGCTGAGGCTGTTCTTGAAGGCGAGAGGGCCGGTAGGAGCAGTCCTACGCAAATACACTAAGTCGGTCTTTTTATGCCAAGCACCGGGCCCGGGGCCATGTGCTGTTTCCCCTCACCCCTCACTACTTCGCTTCCCTCCGTCTGTATCTGTTGGTCAGAGACCAAAATCCGCACTCTATGAGGGAACAAACATTCAAAAAAGAGTTTCGTCCTGACCAATGTATTTTTATCATCAAAATAAAGTAAGGTGAACAAAAAGAAAATGTATCGAGAACAATAAATGTGTTGCCACCGCAAAATATGGCTGTCATAAATGCATTTATCGTTAAGACGGTCGAAATTTTTTTTTCTCGTGTCAGTTGAATCCATGCAGGTGACTTTCATAACATTTTTTGATATTTATTTTGGGGTGGGAGGGGGGATGAGGCAAATCCTGTGCTTTTCCCTGGTGACTCCTGTTTCATCCTCATGCCACATTACCGAACGACATAGAGTTTTGTTGTGTAAGCCGGCGGCACTGTTTGCGCCTCAGTCTGCGCTCTCTCTCTCTCTTCCTCTCCCTCTCTTCCTCTCTCCCTCTCCTATTTGGTGCGGGACCAGCCTCCCGCTCTCTTCCTACGGAAGTGCGCCTGAGGGTAGCATAGCCGGTCGGGTAGGGAGCGGGCTGCTGGCAGTAGGTAGGGCTTAACTCGGCACGAAGTAGTTTCTCTTTCCGCTACGAGGGGGGCAGCTCGGTGCGGGGGGGGGGGGGGGCACTGCGCGTTTCGACAGTTCTGCTGAATTTCTTCTCCAGGCCAGTGGCCTCCTGGATGGGGAGGGAGTTGGAGGAGGAGAAGAAGAAGCGAAATGGCGTTGAGGGTTTGCATCCTTGACGAGTACTGTAATGGGACGGATTGCGCCCCGAGGACGAACGTCCTGAACTCGCCTCCCCTGTCCGCCATCTCAGTTTGTCTCGCTGGAGGCTGCTGGAGCCGCCGCCGCTCCAGGGCCTGCCCGAGTCGACTTCCCCTTCGGCCTCCGGGTGGGGTCCGGCCCGCGGGGCTCACGGCAGACAATTAACAGTGGCAATATGGGGGAGAGGAGATCAAATGATTTTTGCCCGAGTACGCGGGTCGAAGCTTCCCCCGGAGCCGCCGCTGCCGCCGCTGCTGCTGCAGCAGCAGCAGAAGCAGCAGTCTCTGCCGCCGTATAAACACGCCGCACTCCGCGCACTCTGGGGAGCAAGACGAACCCGGAGAGGAGGCTGTGACCCCCTCTCTCCTCTCTTCTCTGCGCCGTGATAGGGAGAACAAGAACAGGCTGCGACTTACCCCCCCTCTCTCCCATCCCTCCCCCCGTTCTCGTCTTTTTCTTTTTCACCGGCTCGTTGTGGAAGCCCCCCGAGTTATGTCACTGGTAGACCGCTCACTCGCTGCTGTCCCGCTCCGCAGAAGACGACTGCGGCGGCGAGGAGGAGGAGGAGGGGGGGGGGGGGTAGCAGCGGAGGCGGGAGGGGGGTAGCGGGGGCGGGAGGGGATCATCCTCCAGGGAGTAGCGGGGAGCTGCGGCCCGGCCGGGGTAGTTTACTGTGAGAAATCCGTCCCGCCCCGTCATCGCCTAGCTCCCACCATCCCCCCGCGGGTTATCCGCTTGGCGTCTCCGGGAGGGGGGAGAGGGGGCGGGGGCGGAGGGAGGCCGTCGGCCGGCCTTGGATGCCGTCATCTCCTTCCTGCTCTGCGCGGCCGGGGGAGGGGAGGGGGTGACTGCTCTTCTCGGTGATCGACGCCCCTGGAACCCGCCCGCATCCCGGCTGCCGCGCTGCCCCCCCTCTCCCCCTTACACCCTCGGTGGCGAATGAACCCATGCCGCACACCTGCAGTCCGCGCCACAAGCACACCACCATCGCCACGCTGGGGGGATGGAAACGGCTCGCTTCCGGGGGGGATTTGAAACCACATTACAGCCACCGCCTGGGGATGGGGGGGGGGGGGGGGAGGTCGTTACGACGGCAGTGTGTGTGTGTGTGTGTGTGTGTGTGTGTGTGTGTGTGTGTGAACAAACACGTTTGGGCTGGATTCGGGCCACCACCATGTTGTTTGCTTTTGTTTTTGTCCGCCCCCTCCGCCCCCCCCCCCGAAAGTGCAGCCATAGTGCGTCAAAGAGCGTGGCAAAGAGATGGCAGGGGGAAGGACTTTATATGTCTGTTATGTCCGCACCAGAGGCGATAATGATTGGCGGAGGGCGACACAAACACACACGCCTGTGCGCGCACACACGCACACACACAGGGCGGCGCGGGGGAGGGGGGGGGGAGCGTGTGTAAGTCCACTTGGCAGTATCGAGCGGTGTCGGGCTGAGGCCCTGCCGTGGCCCTGCCGTGGCCCTGCCGTGGCGGTGCAGAGAGGGTTGGCAACAGTGTCGCCCGGCTGCGCCCCGCACAAGCTAGGCTGCCCTTCTCTCTTCTCTTCCTCTGCCCGCCCCGGCTCGGCTCGGTGGTGCATGCTCGGCTCGGGCGGGCTCGGTGTCCTCCGCTCCTCTCTGCTCCGCTCGCGGTCGCACACCGCACCGCGCGCACTGCTCCGTCCGAGTCGCAATATAATCCTTTCCGCGGCGCTCTCCTTTATCCTCTGCTGCCCCCCCCCCCTCTCTCTCTCTCTCTCTCTCTCTCTGCACGTTTTCTTATGCTCTTCCTTTGTGTAGTTTTGCCCTCCCCCCTTCCCCCCCACCGAACCACCTGTAGCCTCCGAGTTCGACAAACTCTCCCCCCCCCCCCCTACTCTTCTTTTTCATCCGTCGTGTCGCTTTCCTTATTTTTCCTTTCTCCTGTGCCCGCAAACCCCCTCCCTCCCCGCCAATTCTCTTACTTGAAGGGGAGGGGGTTGTTGACCCCCCCCCTAGTCCAGGAAGCATCGCCCCCATCTAGGCTCGGCTCTAGGCCAAATGCTAGCAGAGGAGCGGCGTAAGTCCTGTGTTCCAGGAGGCACAGGCACGCCACTGCTGTCCGGTACGTCTGCGCGACAGTGTCGTGGGCCGCCGCCGCCTCCCGCCATCCTGATTGTTGTTGTTGTTGCTGTTCTCGAAGCGATGGAGCGAAAGGGGGAGGGAAGGAGGGACAAGGAGATGGAAGCAAAACACGGCGGCATTGGCAGGGGCAGGTCGCGCACTACGCCCCGCACACACACACTCACACCCACACGCACACACACGACCGGTTTGTTCTGTTTCCTTAGGATTCGTTTTTGTCTCCATTGCATACGGCCGGCACCGGCGGGGCCTAGCGGGGCCGGGCGGGGCCGGGCGGGGCCGGGCGGGGCCGGGCGGGGCCGGGCGGGGCCTAGCGGGGCCGGGCGGGGCCGGGCGGGGCACACTGCTGCAGCCCTGCAGTGCACAGCCGTTAGGGAGGGCCGACGCTGGAGGCCGAGGCTGTGATGTGGGCGCAAACTGAAAACTCTGCGTAACGCCATTCCGTGTTTTCTCTTGGACAACGCACGCTTGACTGGTTTCGCGAACTCTGCGCTGTAGGCCTCCGGACATGCCGTGCCTCTGCGCTGCTTGAGCAGAGAGACCCCATCCCCGCCGAATCGGTGTGATGCTCATCCCCTGTGTCTCTTTGTGTGTTGCAGGAGAGCACATTTGAGGAATTGCCTCGAGAAACTAAAGGAAATCGTTCCCCTCGGCCACGACTCGGCGCGACACACGACGCTGGGGCTGCTGACCAAGGCGAAGAGCTTTATAAAGGTGAGTGCGGTAGAGGTTGTGCTTTTAAAAAGTCGGCGTACAGTGGCCCAAAAAAAACCGGGGATTAAAGAAAATGGCACTAAAGTAAAATAAAAGACAGAAAACGTTGGAAAAATTCAAAGACTAATGTAACAAAAGCAAAGTTATGACGGATGCCTTAATTTTAAAAAAATTAACAAATCAAAAGAATCAGCCACGATTGAAATCAGTTTATACATCGGGAATGGGCAGCAGGCATGGTCCCCTCAGATGTGAGTGGAGCGTCGCAGCGCCGTGCGGCGGCAGGGTAGGCAGACCCGCGGGGCACTCCGACGCTGCGGGCTGCCTACCCTGCCGGGCGCTGGGCTGGGCTCTGTGTGACCAGAGATGTGTTGTGTTCGTTGCAGACATTGGAGCGCCAGGAGCGCAAGAACTCGTCGCACAAAGACCAGCTGCGGCGGGAACAGCGGTACCTGGGCCGGCGACTGGAGCAGCTGGGCGGCTCGTACGCCTCGGTGCTGGCCATGGGAGGCCCCGCGGGCGGGACCAACCCCGTGCAGAACGTGTCCAAGCGGCGCTCCGTCAGTGAATGCTCCACGTCCACAGTCTCCTCCTCCTCGTCCGTATCGTCATCGGTATCGTCCATCTCAGAGTCAGGTAAGCACGCCCAGTGTGCAGTGATGCCGCGCCGCATGTCGGGTAAGTGCTGGTAAAAAAATTAAAATCACGATTGAAGAAATTCACAGCAGGTAAAAAAAAAAAATTACACCCTCAGCAGTGGGGATAAAATGCCCACTGTTAAGAAGGGTTTGTTATTTTTTATCTGCATGTGATTGTTTTCCCAGCGTGATGTATTGACCTGCACTTACCCTCACGGAAAGAAGTTGTTTCCTACATATGAGCCTCCGAAGAAGAAGAAAAAATGGTTTTCGCCAAGCCGTTGCTGATACTCAGCATTCTCGTTGTCTCTTTTCCAGATGAGGTGGACGTGATCGGATACACGAGCACCCAGAGTGACACCGACGACCACTCGAGTGTGCAGAGCGCGTCCAGCGACAGCGGAGTCACCATGTCCACTTCACGACTCACTTTGTCGGAAATGGAAATGGAGCTGATGGTCTAGGTGGGTAGCGCTGCCGCGTCCCCGTGCGCCGTTTTCTAACGTACTGCACACCTCGTTAACCGGTCAATTAATTCTTTGCATTTCATTTCTCGCCTGCAGGTGGGACGTGACAATAGCATGAGATGGGCGCGCTGCAGAGATCTGCCGCTCCGTACCAACGTACTACAGTATATTACAACACATCTGTCTAGTCAGCTGCATGCCTGCAATGCCTTCACAATGTAAATTATTTACTATGTAAATTGTACATATTTTTTTAAAGAATATAAATCTTTATATTTTATCTGCAGGTCATGACTCTCCCAGATTTGAGATCAGATGCTTCTGGTCTTATTTTATTTCTTTGATATTAGTTAATGACTTTATTTCCTTTTTGTCCCTGCTTTTCTTGTACGTGAGAAAAGAAGCATGCCCCGTAGGTTGTCATATAAGATTTGTGTAAGCATGCAGCGCTCAGGCAGATCTTTTGCGGCATCCTCCGTCTCGGTGTCGAAATATTTTTTTATTGTTTAAGATAAGTATGATAATGCTGTGACACTAAGGATTGATCATTATCCTCAAAATGAGCCATGTCTTGGCTCTCATAACTGAACAAAGATTGTTGGAAACAAGGGCCGGAGGCAAGTTAAGCTTGTGTACAGCCGTTTGACTTAAGACGCACACAAGTCAAGTCCAATTCTTTAGGATTGAGTGTTTCTGCTGCAGGAAAATTTTAAACAAAACAAACAAAAAAATGAACAAAACATAAAATTTTGTTAAATAAAAATATGTATTGTAGATGGTGGAATTTGTGAATTGTACTGAACAGTGTTGTGCTTTATCTAGATACAGTTGTCTAGATAAATTTCTGGGTAGCTTGTCAGCTGTCCGGTATTTTTATCTGGATGAATTAATTGATAATTTTGTCTCTATCTTCATCTAGATAAATTAAAATTGTGTTATCCAATTTAGAAATGTTACTAATGCCTCAGAATAATTGTAGTTTGGTTGTCCCCCTCTTATTGTTTCAAACTTAGCCATTTTTCTGTTTTGTAGGGTGATTAGTTGTCAAGGAAACACACTGTATATTTGTAGTAGGATCTACTAGAGATATATGAGATGTTGTATGCCTTGACTCAAGATGAATTCTGTCTGAGGTATTATGTAGGTAAGAAACCATTATCTTTTATCTAGATCAAAATATAGATGATTCTTATGTTATCTAGATAATAAAAACAGGTTGCTCTTGTCTTATCTTCATCTAGATAAGCTGGAAGTGTTATCTGGCACAACATTGATACTGAAGATGTTAAGTTTGACAATTTAGTGCAAGCAGCTCACTGCATTGTGTGTGTGCCAGATCTCCCTCCCTCTCTGTTCAGTAGGGAAATACATACTTTAAGGAGGATGAATTACTGTTAAATAAAACATCGTAAAGCATTCAAAGCGATTCAAAGAGTACAAATTCTGTAACAAGACCCTTAATGATAAAATGGGTAATTTTTTTTTTTCATGTATAATTTTTGTGAACTTGGAGGTTTCAGCATGTAGCTTATATCAGACAAAAGTTATTATTTTTCTCCCTTTCCTTTGTCTTTCTTTTTATTTCCATCTTATTTCTTCCTCACTTTTTTTATTTAGGTTTAAGGGTAAATTAAAGTGATGAAACTGCTACATGCTGAAACTGTTCCAGTGTTTAGGACTGATAGCATCAGTTTGAGGAGAATCTGTATTGTATGAGAGACTGACATAATGGTGTGAGAGATGCATCATAAAACACTTACTGCTCCATACTGTCATTGTTATGAACTTCAAACACCGTCACTGCCTCCAGCAGACCAGACTGATCGTCCCTAACTTATTTGTTCCATTCAATTGGGCTCATACCAATGTGTTATCTATCCCACAATAATATCTTTTACCAATGCACTTGTTTAATTGAATAGCAAATCTCTTATTGGTTATTTTTATAACGCCATATAGTTCCTGCCGTGGTTTCAAAATCACATTCATATCATGGTTGAAGAGTTGCTATTCAATTTCTCCTCTCGTGTGTGGTGCAGAGGTGAGAGATGTTCATTCTTTGTGTTCTGAGAACACCTTTTAAACCTTATGGGTGCCTCCTTGACCGTTTCTCATTGGTATGTGCCCCTTATTCCATATGTAGGTTTCTGGATGGTATGTGAAGTGGTGCATGACAGGTCGTGTTTTGTGGTGCATGAGTTTAGGTGACTGATCTGATTCCCACAGTATTTTAGTTGTCAGCTGTACAGTAATTAATGTTGCTTCTCTTAGCCCACAAACAGCATTCTATCTTATCACTTTGTCCACCCAACGGATTGTGAACTTTTCTTTTCCCTGGCAAATTCCACTCAAAAAAAAAAAATTAATATAATAAAAGCAATATTGAAAAAGAAAATAATGTATTTTCAAAGTGGTTAAACATTTTAACTACATTTAATGTAAATGGCACACTTAGTATTCTGTTTCATTGAAGTATTTTACGCATCTGATTTTAAAATTTAATTTACTGCAAATTGTTTTAGGAAACTGTAACAGATATTCTAGCTGCAATGTGATAACAGGAACTTAACAATGGAATGGATGTCCTCTTAAATTGGTTCCTTTTACCGCAGAAAATTTTTGCATAGGGCAATGTGAATTATAACCAGTATTGTGGCGTAATTGAAAATTTGGATTGATCAATTGTCCCTTTAATATTCTGTTCTGATTTACGATTTATTTGTGGTGTAACTAGTTACTCCTTTCCCTATTGTGCTTAAGATACCATATATCAATTTATGGCAAGTGATGTCATTAATTACCAGTTGGAGTTGTAAATTTGACTCTGCTCAAGTTGTGAACATGTCATGTGTCTTGAAACTGGTTTGTTAATTATCAGTTCTGCAATGCATATGCAACTTGCGTAGAATCTCTAGGACCTGTTTTTTATATTAGCAAATTGGTATTGTATTTAAACATCACCTGATTAAATTAATTTGTAAATTTATTATGAGTAAACCATCAACTGGGGCTCTAAAGTAATTTGTCATGATTTATCTTACTTGTGACCCATTTCCTGTGTTGGATGGTGGTAACAGGGTAGACGGAAGCAAGAGTCCTCAGGTAGGGCAAGTACGGCATGCCGTCTGTGTAGGCTGTCATAGTCTTGAGTTGCGACTGATGGATAATAAATAGGCTCTGTGACAAACTTGGACTAAACTCATACTGACCTAAATTCATGACATGTTGTTTGCTGCAGATTTCAAACACGCTTCAAATTTTAGATTTTATTGTGACTTCTTTACCTTTTAATGCATACTCTCTAATTTTTGTAAACCACATGTTTTGGAAGTTTTATTGTAAATAGTTTTATTGATTTGCTTGAATTGTTTGCACTGCTGGTGGGTTCAGAAGGCATTCTGATTGCAATCATTCCTACGTCTCATGTAAATTATTTAGTTTGTATTTCTATTTATATGCGATCAGAATACTTTTGTGGTAAATGCTCGTAGTGCAAGCTAAATCACTGGTCCGCATTGAAAGATGTGGCCTGCAAAGAACCACTTTTGTAACTAGCTCAGTCATCGAACCAAAAGTCATCTCAGTCGCTTGTCAAGCTATTGTCCTGTCACCAAATAAATTGTACACCAGAAGTGATGTGTGAATGAATGTACATATTATGAGGAACTATTCATATGCATTGTTTTGTTCTTAATCATTTTCTCAAATCTAAAGAAAGTAAAATTTGTGTATTATATATCTGTGTCTAAACTCTGGTCTCATTTTTTCCTCCCTCACTCCTTACAATTCAGAGAGATCAAAGAAATGAACATGGAAATGTCTAGAATTAAAAATACAATATGGTTTATTTTCAGGAGAAAACATAAAAAATACTTAACTTTCCAGTCTTGGAATGCATTTAATAACAGCACAATAGAAATATTTGGTTTGGTATTTCACAGCCATATATTTTGCCTCCTGCATTTTTCGATCAACAGTCTAAGGCTTCTTGGATGATCTTCCTCCCCTCTTTCATAACTTTCAAATCAGTCATATGTTTAATACAAAAATTATTTAAGCTGCAGCACTCAATTACTACTTGATCAAACCTCCCTGACTCAATCGTGAAGCCATTGACTACATTATCCAAAAGAGAATATCTGCTTCAATGATTTGATTACTCTTTCAGTATGGCCACTGATATTGGCTATCTTAGGAATCCTGTCAACCTCTGAACACCTTATGGCTTCAAAGCCATTTTCCAAATTTAGCTTGGCATAATACAACCCTATCAGGTCATCTGGCAAAACATTTCTGTCTGCCATGTTGACATCTATGATAACATCACCTGGTTGAAGGTGTTCCAGAAACCTATTTTTTTCAGCAGCAAACTGGACAGAGCATTTACCTTCAAATCCTTTGGAAACATAATAGATAAAACCTTGTGGTGTTATGCCCACAAGATACTTCAGAGTCGGATGCATCAATCCAGTAGTTTCACCAGTTGCTTTACTTGGTTTCTCTACAAAAATTTTGTAGCAATCGATGATGACAGTGACAGCCCTACCGAAGGCTTGATCAAAACATACCGGCAAATTTGACCGAAATGTTTCACGTTTAGGCCAACAAATCATTCCAAACAGTTTACTGTACATAATACTAATAACAGAATGAAATGTTCGAGAAACAGTTTGGCGGCTCACACCAAATCTGAGTGCTAAGTCAATGACATGAAAATTATGGCGCAATTTCATGATAGTCAATATAACCTGCTGAAACTGTGTCAAATGGTTCTGCTTTTCAGGAATGCAATTTGAAACTACATTAAATATCAACATAAATACTTCGAAGCTCGGCATGGCTGTGTGTGCTTCCTGGTCGTGTCTTAGGTATTCTTCATTTACCTCTAACGTATTAACTCTCTTCTGTAGTTTTTCAACCACAGTGTCATTCTGTTCTATGTCATAACATCTCAGATCAGTCTGAACTTGTACTGATTTATTTAGAACTCTTTTCTGGATGCCTACATCCCGATAGGTGCTGAATGTCTGCGTCGCTACAGATCGGTCCAGTTTACTCATTGCACAAACAATAAAAGTATCACTTTTCACACCACTTGGCTTAGTCACATGAGTTATGTCAATTAAATCCCTTTAATTCACATTGGCTGGTATAGTGACAATATCCTTGATGTTCATTTCAGCTGCATTGTATCCTGTTTGTGTTAATGTTGAATCAGAGATGCAAAATATCATTTGCACTCCTCTATTTAAGACATCCAGTCTGCTTTGCTTCCTCTGCCACAGTAGGATCATCTATGGACTGATCTGGAGCCCAGTCAGGATGGTCTACATCAAACGAGATGGTCGACAAATGAAAAGGGGGCGGGGAGTGGGCGGAATGTGTGTCTGTGTGTGTGGGAGGGGGGGGGGGGACCTGAATGTGAGGCAGGGTGGGTGAGGTTATGTGTTTAAAAACACAGCGCACAGTAATATCAAGGATATACTGCGTACCTAGCAGGAAGTGGTCAGCACACACCCATAGCTCTTTTGTAGCGCTCCTCTCTACATTTTTGAAAATGCGCGACAACCAAACAGAACGTCTCCTCTCGAAGCATACCAGCTTCTGGCCCTTCAAATATCCAGTGGCAGACGAGGGGACTCGAAAGAATTAGTTTTTCCCCTTCTCCATCTTCTGTTTGCACGTTAGCACACAACAACCTTTCACCATTGTGTCGAAGTTCGTCGAAAAAGTTCGGTGATTTCAGGGTAGGAGAGTAGAATCAATTTTGAACTTTGCCACCCTTTTCCCATCAGCACTACTCAGAACGACATCGATACTGTAGCAGGCTGTGATCCAGCTCTCAGCTCTATTGTTTTTTAGTTTTCGTATCGTTTCGAAAACCCTCGACACTTCAAACTTCAACCTTCCGAGGCACTTATTCTTCTATCTTTAATAACTTCACATGTCTGTGACAGCGAGCTTTTCTGTAGCACTTAATCTGAGTTGTCTGAGGTAAAGGCGACATAGTGAGGTAAAGAGTCTATCCACTTCTTGAGTTTGTATGGATGTAAACAAGAAGGTTAGGGTGGCCTAATCTGCTCGGCACCGGCAACAAATTTGCCCAAAGGGAGGTTTTGTCATCTGTCGGTAAAGTACATTCTTGTGGCGCCAGATCACTCCCACGTCCCCGTCGTTGGCGCCGGGCAACACTGCTGGTTAACAGTCGTGGCTGAGAGGAGTTCACTGAAGGGCAATTTGATTGCCTGAAACCTTTCTAAAACACATTGCTCACAGCCCTGGTTTGATGTGTTTCATGAAAAGTTTTCTGAGTATCCATATATATATATACTGTTCGATGTTTTTTATTGTTGGTGGATGGCTAGTTGGATTTGCTTGCTTCTGGGGACGTATAGCTTGTATTTTGCCGTTCCTCCAGGTTCTGCTGTCTAACTTATGTTTCCTGTTGCAGGTGACCCTCTGGCAATAGACCCAGTTGAAGAGCCGGTCGCCACTCCAAGGTCCATCTGTGAAAATGCAGTGGAGGTGGTGGTGGACGAGAAGCCTGTCTTCACTTCAATGCACATCGTCTATGAAGATGCAGTGGACGTGGTGGTGGACGAGAAGCCTCCAGGAGGGCTCACCTATGGGCTTGCGGTGCAGGTGGTAAATGAGGAGCCCTTCCCCACGCGAAGGCCCATCTATGAACACGAGGTGCAGGTGGTAAATGAGGAGCCCTTCCCCACGCGAAGGCCCATCTATGAACACGAGGTGCAGCTGGTAAATGAGGAACCTGTCCCCACTGCAGGGCCCATCTATGAGGATGCGGTGCAGATGGTGGACGAGTTGTCACCCAGTGTGTTACCTGTGGTGGAGAATACTGGAGAGCCCCAAGATCCTCTTGGCGATGGCCAGGATGAACACGAGTCACATGCTGAGTCAAGTGGTGATTACTCCAACTTTTTATAACTTATTATTTTTAGGCAGTTAGTCCTGGTAAAAAGAAATGCCCGTGCCTTTTCATTCCATTGTCTACGAGATGACTTGAATGGTATATCTGTCTCTGTCAGGGACGGGCGAGGCGGCTGGGGCCGGGACGGGGTTCCCGTGCGCGGCGTGTGGCCGCGTGTACGCTACCAAGAACCTCCTCCGCAATCACGAGAGCCGCAATCACTGGGAGAAGCCCTACAAGTGCACCATCCCCGGCTGCACGTGGGCCTTCGCCTTCGCCAGCGAGCTGGCCCGGCACGAGCAGGCCCACAAGACGGCCCGCACCAAGGCCGCGCGCCCCTACCCCTGCGACCAGTGCAGCAAGCGCTTCCGCGTCGCCACGGACCTGGGCCTGCACAAGCTGCGCTGTCACACGGCCGCCGCGGACCGGCCGCACCAGTGCGCCGTCTGCGGCAAAGGCTTCGTGCGCAAGCACGAGTACGAGACCCACATGCTCTTCCACGCCTGACCTGTGCGGTGCGTGTCGAGGGGGCGGGGCAGGGCAATCCCACCACTACCCCTTCTCGATGTGCACCCATTTCCGATTTAAATCATGACTTATTGGTTTTACCCCCTTTTTAAAAGATAAAGTTTGAATTTCATTTTCTAGTAATAGTACCTTTCGGAACTGGAAATGTTTTTTTTATGAATTTGTAAATACTTTTTGCTGTCCATTTTATTTTATTTTTAAATTTTCCATAGCCTTTTTTTTTTTGGTGGGGGGGGGGGGGGGCACGGTTTGAGGTAAGTGTAATAGGGGCGAGGACTCTACTTTTCATATGACAGGAACCCCAGCTCGTGCTGAGACCCATCCGTAATAGCCCTGTTCTGATGGTGTTTAACACGGTCTAGGATCCTGTTAGTTCTTGGATTGGTACTGTGGTCCACAACTTACCTCAGTCATTGTTGTGCCGAATGTATTTACAGGTGCCAGCCTTATTGAAGCCTGGTGGACAAACTTTAAAGTAGATTTCTTGTCAAAAATAGTGCTTGGTGCATGCTGTTCAGGGCACTTGCTTAATGCTTCTTAGATAGACTTGAGATTTACTAATCTGGCATTATTTGTATCTACTTCAAATCTTCTTTCGTTCAGTGGAGATGAAGAATATGCTCCAATCTGGTTTTGGATAGGGTGACTAATTACTACTGTGTTGTGCGGCTTTG
The DNA here is from genome assembly GCA_038380765.1 of Odontothrips loti. Classification (NCBI taxonomy): domain Eukaryota; kingdom Metazoa; phylum Arthropoda; class Insecta; order Thysanoptera; family Thripidae; genus Odontothrips; species Odontothrips loti. Next base: position 6,981,007 of record CM076246.1, read on the forward strand.
CAGGTGTCCGGGACGACGGCATCAATGGTAAGCAGCAGGAGCCTGTCCAGGACGACGAGGAGTACAGCGACTACAAAGAAGAGGACGACGAGGACGACAACGACTACCAAGAAGAGGAGGATGTCGAGGATGACAGCGACAGTCAATACGATGAGGATGACGAGGAGTCAAAGGACGACGAGATGCAGAAGCCCTCTATCATGGACTTAATCAACAACGCCGTTCAGGACGCCGAGGACAGCGAGGACGACAAGGACTACAACGAAGACGAGAGCGACGAAGACGACGAGAGGCAGGGGCCCTCCATCATGGACTTAATCAACAGCGCGGTTGAGGACGACGAGGACAGTGAGGACGACAAGGACTTCGAGGAAGGCGAAAGCGACGAGGACGGCGAGATGTAGAGGTCCACCACCGTGGCCTTGAGAACGCGTGTCAAGTCCATTTCATATTTTCCCGACAAGCACTTTGTGTAGCAATTAGCTCGTCTATTTAGAACAATAAAACAACATTTTATTAAATCTGACGTCCGATTGTTTTTCTTTTTTCTTAATGATACTTCCCGCCATTTACATACAACAGTCCTATCAATAGGATTCCTAAACTTTACGCAATGGTATGTCAATAGTTAACTATATAAAGAATATTTAGAACGTAAACACCCCAAAACCACGGAAGATACAAAGCAGAAGGCGCTGGAAGGCGCTGAAATAGGGGGAGGGGGTGTTCTGCATAAAACAGTACTGAAGGGCCTCGGCCGAGGGGACACACCAGTCCCGAAAATATTGTAGTGACTTAAATACCAAGTGACTAATTATTAATGACTAATCACTAATTATTATTTTTATTAAAAATTATCAAAAACATAACATCATATCGATACGAAAATAGTATCTGATGAAACGCATCTACACCTCCATGATCGCGAAGAGGCTTGACGCTGACTTAACCCAATCTAACTTATGCCGTAGCCAATGCTTACAATTTTCACAAAAAAGGAAAATGCGGTCTTTTTTGAACGGCAGTAGTTTTTTTTTTTTTTTTTTTTTTTTTTTGGGGGGGGGGGGGGGGGGGTGATGGTTGTGCCCAACCCGCAGGCACCGCAGAGATACTTCAGTCAAAACTTACTAAGTTATGGGACGTCTAATGGATGAAACAGAAATTGGAGCCACCGGCAACGAATCGAACCACGGATATGTTGGTCGCCAACCGGCTTGCTGGTCCATGAAGTTACTGAGCCATGAGGCTCCTCGTGGAAAAGAGAGTATGGGCCATTCCTTGTGTGAAATATCGCTTGGAGAAGTTTGAGGTATTAGGGGTCGTTTCTTTGGGGTAAACTAAGGGACGAAGGAAATTAGAACACATTACGGTTTGAGAGTTTTATTCGGATAGCGAGGCGTTCTGTGGCGCCCTGCGGCCGGCCGTCTACCACCTGTTGGGCTTCTTGGACTCCTTCCGGATACCGAAATTGCCGTCGACGATCTCGCGGCCCCATTCGGTGAGACTGCCGGTCGGACCATAGGCCATGTCCATGTGGGCGGTGTCCTGGTTGTTGCCGTACCACGACCTGAGGGGTAACGGTGAAGCAGACACATTGTAGTAGTGGCTTGGCTTATCACTGCTTTGCACTGCGGATGCAGCACGGGCGGACTCACCAAGCGAGCCAGCCGATGGAGTGCTTGCTGCAGTACTCCAGGATGGACTTGTAGTCGACCGGCTTGCCGTTCTGGGCGGTCGCGAACTCGCCGACAATTACCGGGGCGCCGGTGGCTAGGCTGCCCTCGATGTTCCTCCGGATGGTGTCTGCGTCGGAGCCGGCCACCTCGTACATGTGGATGGAGAAGGCCGTGTTCCGGAGAGGGTCGGCCTGCAGACAGAGATAAGGCATGGGGTCATGGGGTCTGTTAAGTTAGCAACGCGCGTATCCGCGAGCGTGCGTGCGTGCGTGCAAGTCAGGAACTGGCCAAACTGGTTAGCTATTTCCAAACCGCAATTTATGGTTTCAAAACTGAGAAGTGGATGCAGCTACTGGGCCACGATGGTGACCGCAACGCGCTCCCGGTACTCTAGCCACTGTCGTCTTAAAGGGCAGCGGGAGCAAAACTACATTTTTATGTTTCCGCAAGGAACCTTTTTGTTGGAGCAGTTAATAGTTTACTCAACAACATTTTAGTTCTCTTAACAAAAAATTGAACTGCTTGTCGGGAAATCAACTGAAAAATTAGTTGCAAACAGCAGTCTTTTTAGGCACGGAGTGACCTTAAAGTTTCACCCAAAATCGGACTATTTTTTTTTAGGCACGGAGTGACCTTCTAGTTTCACCCAAAATCGGACTATTTTTTTTAATTTCCAATATTGCCCCTTACGCCAAAATCGGAAGTCTCTGTGAGAAGTTTTACAGACCTTCCTGACTTTCGCATAGTACCCATGCGAGAGCGTCGGACGTTATTTTACACTCCAGAAATGCAGCAGACAGTCTCAAAACCGAGTTCAAATTCAGCTTGTTAGCGGGCCAGACGGGCCTGGTAGCGCTCCCGGCTGACTGGGGGTGTCAAGTGACAATGACGCGTCCGGCCAGCTGGGAGGAGTGCCTCGTCTGGACGCTAGGGCGCAGCACACCCTGGACACGGCTGAGAGGCTAGAGCAGTATGAAAAAAAAACAGAAAGGTGACGCGTGGGCGACGGGGAAGTGGAGAGTTGAAGGCGTGTGTGGTTGGAGAAAGGGTATGCTGGGTTTTGATTGCGGAGAAAAGTGAAAGTGCCCGGGGACAGTGTGATTAGAAGAACGCCAGTGAAGACGACACCAACGGAATGCAAGGAAAGGGTGAGTCGGGCGGATCATGATTAGGATGCTGCCACTAGGGAATTAGGATAGGGTATAACCAAGTTAGATTAGGGTAGGCAAGAAAGGAGGATCACTAGGTTAAGGCGCCACGTGCGTGTGGTGGCGGAAAGAGGAAGGTTACGAATAAATTGGAAAAGAAAGGTGAACTGTGCCTTCCTTGATTGCTATCGAGAGCCCCTACAGTCCCTGCCCGCGATGCAAGAAAAATAGAGGAGACAGGAAAGGAACCACCGAAAGGCGTAGACCCTAACAAGCTTTCTCACTCCATCCAATGGCAAAAGAAAAAGACAGAGCTAGCGTGCTCGGCTCGTCAACTGGCTGCGTCAGTATCATCCATCCTTCTCCTGCCACGCGAAAAATCGGACCTCTCCCTTTCTTGTGAAACAGCCCTTATTGTTGATGTGCCGAGCCGAGTCGAGCCCTGGTTAATAGGGAGGCAACTCAAGAGTCGCGACCGCTTCGGACCCTAGAGTATGCACGAGAGGCACAACCCTCAGAGCGGAGCATTGTCGATGTGCCGACCGGTCAGTGCCAGTGAGAACTAGGCGACCGCGGGCCGCGCCGCGACCAGCCAACCTATCGACAATGAAGTCCCGCCACAATTCCCCTCACATATCCCGTTTTACATAATGTGTTCAGTCGCTGTACACTATGACATTTCCCGTGTAACGCGGTGTCTTCCCGTCTGTCTCACCTGCATTTGGAAGTAAAAACTTGTTTAAAAAAACAGAAACTTCGAAACTTCAAATCACCTACGTTACCTCCGTTATTGAAAATTAAGGAAGAGCTAACCAAATAAAAATTCCGAATAACTAATATAAAGAAATATAAAAATTAAATCCAAATCCATTTTTGTGACACTTCGGGCCTACCAGTATTTCACGAAGTGTAATAGTATTTTTTTTTTTTAATTTTCAATATTGCCCCTTACGCCAAGACCGAAAGTCTCTGTGAGAAGTTTTTCAGACCTTCCTGACTTTCGCATAGTACCCATACAAGAGCGTCGGACGTTATTTTACTCTCCAGAAATGCAGGAGAGAGTCTCAAAACCGAGTTCAAATCCAGCTTTCTCACTCCATCCAATAGCGAAAGAAAAAGACAGAGCTAGCGTGCGCGGCTCGTCAACTGGCTGCGTCAGTATCATCCATCCTTCTCCTGTCACGCTAAAAATCGGACCTCTCCCTTTCTTGTAAAACAGCCCTTATTGTTGGTGTGCCGATCCGAGTCGAGCCCTGGTTAAAAGGGAGGCAACTCAAGAGTCGCGACCGCTTCGGACCTTAGAGTATGCACGAGAGGCACAACCCTCAGAGCGAAACATTGTCGATCTGCCGACCGGTCAGTGCCAGTGAGAACTAGGCGGCCGCGGGCCGCGCCGCGACCAGCCAACCTATCGACCATGAAGTCTCGCCACAATTCCCCTCACATTTCCCGTTTGACATAATGTGTTCAGTCGCTGTATTCTGTGACATTTCCCGTATAACGCGGTATTTTCCCGTCTGTCTCACCTGCATTTTGAAGTAAAAACTTGTTAAAAAAAAAAACCCATCGAAACTTTAAGTCACCTACGTTTCCTCCGCGTTATTGAAAATTAACTAAGAGCTAACTAAATAAAAATTCAGAATAACTAATATAAAGAAATATAAAAATTAAATCCAAATCCATTTTTGTGACACTTCGGACCTACCAGTACTTCACGAAGTGTAATAGTATTTTTTCTCTATGGACAAGTGCACGCACCTGCAGCACGACCTTGCCCTGCTCAGCGATGGCGGGGGCGTCCTGGCCCCAACCCGGCGCGTCCACGAGGATGAGGTGGGTCAGACCGGCCTGGCGCAGCCTGGGGAGCTCGGCCTGGTACCCGCTGGCCCACTCGGCGGCCTGCGGCAGAGAGTGTGTAAGGACTTCATCGGGGACCTCGTCGACAACCTCGTCAAGGAAGTCCTCCCCCACCTTTCCGGAGGAGCCGTGCCACTCGTTGGCCACGTTGACGATGACGCTGTCCTCGCGGCCCTCTAGCACTTTAGCCATGGTGACCCAGTAGTCAACTGCGTGGTGAAGAGTGTCCACTCTGTCCGAGCCCGTCGCATCGTGTACCTGCGCACGATCGGGGTTTCCAAAACGATGACATCAGCGATTGCGAGTGCCACGAAAAGCTAGAGATTTTCAAAAGCTGCTCCTGAAGAGAGCAAATGGCCCGACCTCGAGGATGGCGATCATGTTGAGGCTGCGGCAGAGGTCGAGCAGCCTCCTGATGGTGTTCTCATCGTCGCGGGCGTACTGGCTACCGTCGGAGAGGACGAGACGGACCACGTTGGCGCCGGTTTGAGCGACGCTCTGCAGCCCGCGCTCCGAGTCGCCCTTGTACCAGGCGTGGGGGTAGTTGATGCCACGCATCAACAGCGGCGCGCCCTCCGCGTCCACGATCGTGGTGCCTGACACATGAACAAGACTGATTCGCCAACACGCTCAGGCTCAGGACGCTCAGGACCAGCATCTGCATACTCACCTGACACCCTCAGGCCCTTCGCTTCGGTCGTCCCACCCTGATAGGAACATCATGGAGTAAATAGCAAACAACGGGACGTATTTAATCGAGATGAAGGTGCTCTTATGGGAGCGCGCTTTTTACCTGGTCGTCGTCAGCAGGCTTGTTGAGCTCCTTCCGGATACCGAAATTGCCGTCGACGATCTCGCGGCCCCATTCGGTGAGACTGCCGGTCGGACCATAGGCCATGTCCATGTGGGCGGTGTCCTGGTTGTTGCCGAACCACGACCTGAGGGGCAACGGTGAAGCAGACACATTGTATAGTGGTGGCTTGGCTTATTACTGCTTTGCACTGCGGATGCAGCACGGGCGGACTCACCAAGCGAGCCAGCCGATGGCGTGCTTGCTGCAGTACTCCAGGATGGACTTGTAGTCGACAGGCTTGCCGTTCTGGGCGGTCGCGAACTCGCCGACAATTACCGGGGCGCCGGTGGCTAGGCTGCCCTCGATGTTCCTCCGGATGGTGTCTGCGTCGGAGCCGGCCACCTCGTACATGTGGATGGAGAAGGCCGTGTTCTGGAGAGGGTCGGCCTGCAGAGAGAGATAAGGCATCCCAGCTGAAAATCCCGGTTACGGTTACGATTCCGGTTACGATTCCGATCCTGGTTACGACCGTGTTACGTTTCCGGTTGCGGTCTTAATGTGGTACATACGATTACGAACCCGGGTCCGAGTGCGACCGTAACCGTATTCTTAGTTACGATGAGAGGTACGACCGTAAACGTATTAGTAGTTACTATGAGAGGTACGACCGTAACCGTGGTAACGATGAGAGGCACGACCGTACATGTATCGGACGTGATATATTAACTTCAAAGCCGCATACCTCCCGTAGTTAGAATGATTCAACCATTGTAATTTCGTCCATGGGACGTGTAAATCGCGCTCTATCAAAATCTGTTGTCAGCAGTTTGTCGATTTCACCAGCCGTTCTCGAGATGCCAAAAAAAAAGTTTTCTGATCAAGTTCATATTGAAACTGGCCTACTTATTTCTTATGCAGACAACGCACACCAATTCTTAGCTCGAAATTCCCAATACCTTAGATTTAACAGCTATGAGAAATCGGATGGGAATCCACCAGAACAAATCCGATCGTAACCGAGAGGATTCCGATCGTGATCAGGAGAGTACGGTCGTAATCTGAAGAGGGCCGATCGTAAGTGGCCGTTTTCGGCGGATTTCCGATCGTAATCGGGAGAGTCCGGTCGTGATCTGACGAGGCCCGATCGTAACCGGACATTCTTGGCGGACTTGCGATCGTAATCAGGAGAGGTACGGTCGTAATCTGAAGAGGTCCGGTCGTAACCGGACATTTTGGCAGATTTCCGATCGTAATCGGAATAGTCCGGTCGTAATCGGGAGAGGTACGGTCGTAATCTAAAGAAGTCCGATCTTAACCGGAGATTTTCGATGCCAATCGGGAATTTTAGGCGGATTTCCGGTCGTAACCGGGAATTTCAGGTGGATTTTCGATCGTAACCGGGATTTTCGGCCGGGTGGGGTTTGTTTAGGTAGCAACGCGCGTATCTGCGAGCGTGCGTGCAAGTGAGGAACCGGCGACGGAGCTGGCTATTTCCAAACCGCAATTAATGGTTTCAAAACTGAGAAGGGGGTGCAGCTACTGAACCACGATGGTGACCGCAGCGCGCTCCCGGTACTCTAGCCACTGTCGCCTTCCAGGGCAGCGGGAGCAGAACTACATTTTTATGTTTCTGCAAGGAACCTTTTTGTTGGAGCAGTTTATAGTTTACTCAACAACATTTTAGTTCTCATAACGAACAAGACAGGTATGGAGGACGCTTTAGCGCCCTAGGACGGACTCGTTCTTTGAGTGTTGAGGGAAAATAGGGTTTTTCGAGATTTTCTTAATTTAAAGTTTTTGGTTCCCACATTTACGAACAATTTCTGCACAATCAGTACTTGTGATTTTTTTAAAATTCTATTTTTTCTCTCGCATCTTAACTGGACTTAGCCACTGATCTATTACTCCGCGAGCCCTGTAGAGTACGCGAAGAGTGATTGTTGACTGCGGGCGACGCATGGTCCTAAGACAAACTTCCAACGATCTGCGGTCTCTACAAACGAGTTTTTTTTTTTTGTTTTTTTTCTTTTTCAGAAATCTAATATGTCATTTTCGAAACTAGATCAACGCCCAACCAAAAGGCCCCCAAAACAGAATCCCTCCGTTACACAGTTTTCGAGATGAATCGGGGTCTTAACTGACAGGGCGAGCGCAATACTCGTTCTTTTTTTGCTTCTACGTCATAGTCGTAGTAGAGGAGGCAATCAACTCAAAAATTAGTTGCAAAAAGAAGTCTTTTTTCTGTGTGGACAAGTGCACGCACCTGCAGCACGACCTTGCCCTGCTCAGCGATGGCGGGGGCGTCCTGGCCCCAACCCGGAGCGTCCACGAGGATGAGGTGGGTCAGACCGGCCTGGCGCAGCCTGGGGAGCACGGCCTGGTACCCGCTGGCCCACTCGGCGGCCTGCGGCAGAGAGTGTGTAAGGACTTCATCGGGGACTTCGTCGACAACCCCGTCAAGGAAGTCCTCCCTCACCTTCCCGGAGGAGCCGTGCCACTCGTTGGCCACGTTGACGATGACGCTGTCCTCGCGGCCCTTGAGCACGTCAGCCAAGTTGACCCAGTAGTCAGCTGCGCGGTTAAGAGCGTTCACGTCGTCCGAGCCCGTCGCGTCGTGTACCTGCGCACGATCGGGGTTTCCAAAACGATGACATCAGCGATTCCGAGTGCCACGAAAAGCTAGAGATTTTCAAAAGCTGCTCCTGAAGAGAGCAAATGGCCCGACCTCGAGGATGGCGATCATGTTGAGGCTGCGGCAGAGGTCGAGCAGCCTCCTGACGGAGTTCTCATCGTCGCGGGCGTACTGGTCACCGTCGGAGAGGACGAGACGGACCACGTTGGCGCCGGTTTGAGCGACGCTCTGCAGCCCGCGCTCCGAGTCGCCCTTGTACCAGGCGTGGGGGTAGTTGATGCCACGCATCAACAGCGGCGCGCCCTCCGCGTCCACGATCGTGGTGCCTGACACATGAACAAGACTGATTCGCCAACACGCTCAGGCTCAGGACGCTCAGGACCAGCATCTGCATACTCACCTGACGTCCTCAGGCCCTTCGCTTCGGTCGTCCCACCCTGATAGGAACATCATGGAGTAAATAGCAAACAACGGGACGTATTTAATCGAGATGAAGGTGCTCTTATGGGAGCGCGCTTTTTACCTGGTCGTCGTCAGCAGGCTTGTTGAGCTCCTTCCGGATACCGAAATTGCCGTCGACGATCTCGCGGCCCCATTCGGTGAGACTGCCGGTCGGACCATAGGCCATGTCCATGTGGGCGGTGTCCTGGTTGTTGCCGAACCACGACCTGAGGGGCAACGGTGAAGCAGACACATTGTATAGTGGTGGCTTGGCTTATTACTGCTTTGCACTGCGGATGCAGCACGGGCGGACTCACCAAGCGAGCCAGCCGATGGCGTGCTTGCTGCAGTACTCCAGGATGGACTTGTAGTCGACAGGCTTGCCGTTCTGGGCGGTCGCGAACTCGCCGACAATTACCGGGGCGCCGGTGGCTAGGCTGCCCTCGATGTTCCTCCGGATGGTGTCTGCGTCGGAGCCGGCCACCTCGTACATGTGGATGGAGAAGGCCGTGTTCTGGAGAGGGTCGGCCTGCAGAGAGAGATAAGGCATCCCAGCTGAAAATCCCGGTTACGGTTACGATTCCGGTTACGATTCCGATCCTGGTTACGACCGTGTTACGTTTCCGGTTGCGGTCTTAATGTGGTACATACGATTACGAACCCGGGTCCGAGTACGACCGTAACCGTATTCTTAGTTACGATGAGAGGTACGACCGTAAACGTATTAGTAGTTACTATGAGAGGTACGACCGTAACCGTGGTAACGATGAGAGGCACGACCGTACATGTATCGGACGTGATATATTAACTTCAAAGCCGCATACCTCCCGTAGTTAGAATGATTCAACCATTGTAATTTCGTCCATGGGACGTGTAAATCGCGCTCTATCAAAATCTGTTGTCAGCAGTTTGTCGATTTCACCAGCCGTTCTCGAGATGCCAAAAAAAAAGTTTTCTGATCAAGTTCATATTGAAACTGGCCTACTTATTTCTTATGCAGACAACGCACACCAATTCTTAGCTCGAAATTCCCAATACCTTAGATTTAACAGCTATGAGAAATCGGATGGGAATCCACCAGAACAAATCCGATCGTAACCGAGAGGATTCCGATCGTGATCAGGAGAGTACGGTCGTAATCTGAAAAGGGCCGATCGTAAGTGGCCGTTTTCGGCGGATTTCCGATCGTAATCGGAACAGTCCGGTCGTGATCTGACGAGGCCCGATCGTAACCGGACATTCTTGGCCGACTTGCGATCGTAATCAGGAGAGGCACGGTCGTAATCTGAAGAGGTCCGGTCGTAACCGGACATTTTGCAGATTTCCGATCGTAATCGGAATAGTCCGGTCGTAATCGGGAGACGTACGGTCGTAATCTAAAGAAGTCCGATCTTAACCGGAGATTTTCGATGCCAATCGGGAATTTTAGGCGGATTTCCGGTCGTAACCGGGAATTTCAGGTGGATTTTCGATCGTAACCGGGAATTTTCTCCGGTTTCGTAACCGGGATTTTCGGCCGGGTGGGGTTTGTATAGGTAGCAACGCGCGTATCTGCGAGCGTGCGTGCAAGTGAGGAACCGGCGACGGAGCTGGCTATTTCCAAACCGCAATTAATGGTTTCAAAACTGAGAAGAGGTTGCAGCTACTGAACCACGATGGTGACCGCAGCGCGCTCCCGCGCTCCCGGTACTCTAGCCACTGTCGCCTTCCAGGGCAGCGGGAGCAGAACTACATTTTTATGTTTCTGCAAGGAACCTTTTTGTTGGAGCAGTTTATAGTTTACTCAACAACATTTGAGTTCTCATAACGAACAAGACAGGTATGGAGGACGCTTTAGCGCCCTAGGACGGACTCGTTCTTTGAGTGTTGAGGGATAGTAGGGTTTTTCGAGATTTTCTTAATTTAAAGTTTTTGGTTCCCACATTTACGAACAATTTCTGCACAATCAGTACTTGTGATTTTTTTAAAATTCTATTTTTCTCTCGCATCTAAACTGGACTTAGCCACTGATCTATTACTCCGCGAGCCCTGTAGAGTACGCGAAGAGTGATTGTTGACTGCGGGCGACGCATGGTCCTAAGACAAACTTCCAACGATCTGCGGTCTCTACAAACGAGTTTTTTTTTTTTTTTTTTTTCTTTTTCAGTAATCTAATATGTCATTTTCGAAACTAGATCAACGCCCAACCAAAAGGCCTCCAAAACAGAATCCCTCCGTTACACAGTTTTCGAGATGAATCGGGGTCTTAACTGACAGGGCGAGCGCAATACTCGTTCTTTTTTTGCTTCTACGTCATAGTCGTAGTAGAGGAAGCAATCAACTCAAAAATTAGTTGCAAAAAGAAGTCTTTTTTCTCTGTGGACAAGTGCACGCACCTGCAGCACGACCTTGCCCTGCTCAGCGATGGCGGGGGCGTCCTGGCCCCAACCCGGAGCGTCCACGAGGATGAGGTGGGTCAGACCGGCCTGGCGCAGCCTGGGGAGCACGGCCTGGTACCCGCTGGCCCACTCGGCGGCCTGCGGCAGAGAGTGTGTAAGGACTTCATCGGGGACCTCGTCGACAACCCCGTCAAGGAAGTCCTCCCTCACCTTCCCGGAGGAGCCGTGCCACTCGTTGGCCACGTTGACGATGACGCTGTCCTCGCGGCCCTTGAGCACGTCAGCCAAGTTGACCCAGTAGTCAGCTGCGCGGTTAAGAGCGTTCACGTCGTCCGAGCCCGTCGCGTCGTGTACCTGCGCACGATCGGGGTTTCCAAAACGATGACATCAGCGATTCCGAGTGCCACGAAAAGCTAAAGATTTTCAAAAGCTGCTCCTGAAGAGAGCAAATGGCCCGACCTCGAGGATGGCGATCATGTTGAGGCTGCGGCAGAGGTCGAGCAGCCTCCTGACGGTGTTCTCATCGTCGCGGGCGTACTGGTCACCGTCGGAGAGGACGAGACGGACCACGTTGGCGCCGGTTTGAGCGACGCTCTGCAGCCCGCGCTCCGAGTCGCCCTTGTACCAGGCGTGGGGGTAGTTGATGCCACGCATCAACAGCGGCGCGCCCTCCGCGTCCACGATCGTGGTGCCTGACACATGAACAAGACTGATTCGCCAACACGCTCAGGCTCAGGACGCTCAGGACCAGCATCTGCATACTCACCTGACGTCCTCAGGCCCTTCGCTTCGGTCGTCCCACCCTGATAGGAACATCATGGAGTAAATAGCAAACAACGAGACGTATTTAATCGAGATCAAGGTGCTCTTATGGGAGCGCGCTTTTTACCTGGTCGTCGTCGTCAGCAGGCTTGCTGAGCTCCTTCCGGATACCGAAATTGCCGTCAACGATCTCGCGGCCCCATTCGGTGAGACTGCCGGTCGGACCATAGGCCATGTCCATGTGGGCGTGTCCTGGTTGTTGCCGAACCACGACCTGAGGGGCAACGGTGAAGCAGACACATTGTATAGTGGCTTATTACTGCTTTGCACTGCGGATGCAGCACGGGCGGACTCACCAAGCGAGCCAGCCGATGGTGTGCTTGCTGCAGTACTCCAGGATGGACTTGTAGTCGACAGGCTTGCCGTTCTGGGCGGTCGCGAACTCGCCGACAATTACCGGGGCGCCGGTGGCTAGGCTGCCCTCGATGTTCCTCCGGATGGTGTCTGCGTCGGAGCCGGCCACCTCGTACATGTGGATGGAGAAGGCCGTGTTCTGGAGAGGGTCGGCCTGCAGAGAGAGATAAGGCACCCAGCTGAAAATCCCGGTTACGGTTACGATTCCGGTTACGATTCCGATCCTGGTTACGACCGTGTTACGTTTCCGGTTGCGGTCTTAATGTGGTACATACGATTACGAACCCGGGTCCGAGTGCGACCGTAACCGTATTCTTAGTTACGATGAGAGGTACGACCGTAAACGTATTAGTAGTTACTATGAGAGGTACGACCGTAACCGTGGTAACGATGAGAGGCACGACCGTACATGTATCGGACGTGATATATTAACTTCAAAGCCGCATACCTCCCGTAGTTAGAATGATTTAACCATTGTAATTTCGTCCATGGGACGTGTAAATCGCGCTCTATCAAAATCTGTTGTCAGCAGTTTGTCGATTTCACCAGCCGTTCTCGAGATGCCAAAAAAAAAGTTTTCTGATCAAGTTCATATTGAAACTGGCCTACTTATTTCTTATGCAGACAACGCACACCAATTCTTAGCTCGAAATTCCCAATACCTTAGATTTAACAGCTATGAGAAATCGGATGGGAATCCACCAGAACAAATCCGATCGTAACCGAGAGGATTCCGATCGTGATCAGGAGAGCACGGTCGTAATCTGAAGAGGGCCGATCGTAAGTGGCCGTTTTCGGCGGATTTCCGATCGTAATCGGAACAGTCCGGTCGTGATCTGACGAGGCCCGATCGTAACCGGACATTCTTGGCCGACTTGCGATCGTAATCAGGAGAGGTACGGTCGTAATCTGAAGAGGTCCGGTCGTAACCGGACATTTTGGCAGATTTCCGATCGTAATCGGAATAGTCCGGTCGTAATCGGGAGAGGTACGGTCGTAATCTAAAGAAGTCCGATCTTAACCGGAGATTTTCGATGCCAATCGGGAATTTTAGGCGGATTTCCGGTCGTAACCGGGAATTTCAGGTGGATTTTCGATCGTAACCGGGAATTTTCTCCGGTTTCGTAACCGGGATTTTCGGCCGGGTGGGGTTTGTATAGGTAGCAACGCGCGTATCTGCGAGCGTGCGTGCAAGTGAGGAACCGGCGACGGAGCTGGCTATTTCCAAACCGCAATTAATGGTTTCAAAACTGAGAAGGGGTTGCAGCTACTGAACCACGATGGTGACCGCAGCGCGCTCCCGCGCTCCCGGTACTCTAGCCACTGTCGCCTTCCAGGGCAGCGGGAGCAGAACTACATTTTTATGTTTCTGCAAGGAACCTTTTTGTTGGAGCAGTTTATAGTTTACTCAACAACATTTTAGTTCTCATAACGAACAAGACAGGTATGGAGGACGCTTTAGCGCCCTAGGACGGACTCGTTCTTTGAGTGTTGAGGGATAGTAGGGTTTTTCGAGATTTTCTTAATTTAAAGTTTTTGGTTCCCACATTTACGAACAATTTCTGCACAATCAGTACTTGTGATTTTTTTAAAATTCTATTTTCTCTCTCGCATCTTAACTGGACTTAGCCACTGATCTATTACTCCGCGAGCCCTGTAGAGTACGCGAAGAGTGATTGTTGACTGCGGGCGACGCATGGTCCTAAGACAAACTTCCAACGATCTGCGGTCTCTACAAACGAGTTTTTTTTTTTTTTTTTTTTTTTTTTCAGTAATCTAATATGTCATTTTCGAAACTAGATCAACGCCCAACCAAAAGGCCTCCAAAACAGAATCCCTCCGTTACACAGTTTTCGAGATGAATCGGGGTCTTAACTGACAGGGCGAGCGCAATACTCGTTCTTTTTTTGCTTCTACGTCATAGTCGTAGTAGAGGAAGCAATCAACTCAAAAATTAGTTGCAAAAAGAAGTCTTTTTTCTCTGTGGACAAGTGCACGCACCTGCAGCACGACCTTGCCCTGCTCAGCGATGGCGGGGGCGTCCTGGCCCCAACCCGGAGCGTCCACGAGGATGAGGTGGGTCAGACCGGCCTGGCGCAGCCTGGGGAGCACGGCCTGGTACCCGCTGGCCCACTCGGCGGCCTGCGGCAGAGAGTGTGTAAGGACTTCATCGGGGACCTCGTCGACAACCCCGTCAAGGAAGTCCTCCCTCACCTTCCCGGAGGAGCCGTGCCACTCGTTGGCCACGTTGACGATGACGCTGTCCTCGCGGCCCTTGAGCACGTCAGCCAAGTTGACCCAGTAGTCAGCTGCGCGGTTAAGAGCGTTCACGTCGTCCGAGCCCGTCGCGTCATGTACCTGCGCACGATCGGGGTTTCCCAAACGATGACATCAGCGATTCCGAGTGCCACGAAAAGCTAGAGATTTTCAAAAGCTGCTCCTGAAGAGAGCAAATGGCCCGACCTCGAGGATGGCGATCATGTTGAGGCTGCGGCAGAGGTCGAGCAGCTTCCTGACGGAGTTCTCATCGTCGCGGGCGTACTGGTCACCGTCGGAGAGGACGAGACGGACCACGTTGGCGCCGGTTTGAGCGACGCTCTGCAGCCCGCGCTCCGAGTCGCCCTTGTACCAGGCGTGGGGGTAGTTGATGCCACGCATCAACAGCGGCGCGCCCTCCGCGTCCACGATCGTGGTGCCTGACACATGAACAAGACTGATTCGCCAACACGCTCAGGCTCAGGACGCTCAGGACCAGCATCTGCATACTCACCTGACGTCCTCAGGCCCTTCGCTTCGGTCGTCCCACCCTGATAGGAACATCATGGAGTAAATAGCAAACAACGGGACGTATTTAATCGAGATGAAGGTGCTCTTATGGGAGCGCGCTTTTTACCTGGTCGTCGTCAGCAGGCTTGTTGAGCTCCTTCCGGATACCGAAATTGCCGTCAACGATCTCGCGGCCCCATTCGGTGAGACTGCCGGTCGGACCATAGGCCATGTCCATGTGGGCGGTGTCCTGGTTGTTGCCGAACCACGACCTGAGGGGCAACGGTGAAGCAGACACATTGTATAGTGGCTTATTACTGCTTTGCACTGCGGATGCAGCACGGGCGGACTCACCAAGCGAGCCAGCCGATGGTGTGCTTGCTGCAGTACTCCAGGATGGACTTGTAGTCGACAGGCTTGCCGTTCTGGGCGGTCGCGAACTCGCCGACAATTACCGGGGCGCCGGTGGCTAGGCTGCCCTCGATGTTCCTCCGGATGGTGTCTGCGTCGGAGCCGGCCACCTCGTACATGTGGATGGAGAAGGCCGTGTTCTGGAGAGGGTCGGCCTGCAGAGAGAGATAAGGCATCCCAGCTGAAAATCCCGGTTACGGTTACGATTCCGGTTACGATTCCGATCCTGGTTACGACCGTGTTACGTTTCCGGTTGCGGTCTTAATGTGGTACATACGATTACGAACCCGGGTCCGAGTGCGACCGTAACCGTATTCTTAGTTACGATGAGAGGTACGACCGTAAACGTATTAGTAGTTACTATGAGAGGTACGACCGTAACCGTGGTAACGATGAGAGGCACGACCGTACATGTATCGGACGTGATATATTAACTTCAAAGCCGCATACCTCCCGTAGTTAGAATGATTCAACCATTGTAATTTCGTCCATGGGACGTGTAAATCGCGCTCTATCAAAATCTGTTGTCAGCAGTTTGTCGATTTCACCAGCCGTTCTCGAGATGCCAAAAAAAAAGTTTTCTGATCAAGTTCATATTGAAACTGGCCTACTTATTTCTTATGCAGACAACGCACACCACTTCTTAGCTCGAAATTCCCAATACCTTAGATTTAACAGCTATGAGAAATCGGATGGGAATCCACCAGAACAAATCCGATCGTAACCGAGAGGATTCCGATCGTGATCAGGAGAGTACGGTCGTAATCTGAAGAGGGCCGATCGTAAGTGGCCGTTTTCGGCGGATTTCCGATCGTAATCGGAACAGTCCGGTCGTGATCTGACGAGGCCCGATCGTAACCGGACATTCTTGGCGGACTTGCGATCGTAATCAGGAGAGGTACGGTCGTAATCTGAAGAGGTCCGGTCGTAACCGGACATTTTGGCAGATTTCCGATCGTAATCGGAATAGTCCGGTCGTAATCGGGAGAGGTACGGTCGTAATCTAAAGAAGTCCGATCTTAACCGGAGATTTTCGATGCCAATCGGGAATTTTAGGCGGATTTCCGGTCGTAACCGGGAATTTCAGGTGGATTTTCGATCGTAACCGGGAATTTTCTCCGGTTTCGTAACCGGGATTTTCGGCCGGGTGGGGTTTGTATAGGTAGCAACGCGCGTATCTGCGAGCGTGCGTGCAAGTGAGGAACCGGCGACGGAGCTGGCTATTTCCAATCCGCAATTAATGGTTTCAAAACTGAGAAGGGGTTGCAGCTACTGAACCACGATGGTGACCGCAGCGCGCTCCCGCGCTCCCGGTACTCTAGCCACTGTCGCCTTCCAGGGCAGCGGGAGCAGAACTACATTTTTATGTTTCTGCAAGGAACCTTTTGTTGGAGCAGTTTATAGTTTACTCAACAACATTTGAGTTCTCATAACGAACAAGACAGGTATGGAGGACGCTTTAGCGCCCTAGGACGGACTCGTTCTTTGAGTGTTGAGGGATAGTAGGGTTTTTCGAGATTTTCTTAATTTAAAGTTTTTGGTTCCCACATTTACGAACAATTTCTGCACAATCAGTACTTGTGATTTTTTTAAAATTCTATGTTTTTCTCGCATCTTAACTGGACTTAGCCACTGATCTATTACTCCGCGAGCCCTGTAGAGTACGCGAAGAGTGATTGTTGACTGCGGGCGACGCATGGTCCTAAGACAAACTTCCAACGATCTGCGGTCTCTACAAACGAGTTTTTTTTTCTTTTTTTCTTTTTCAGAAATCTAATGTCATTTTCGAAACTAGATCAACGCCCAACCAAAAGGCCCCCAAAACAGGATCCCTCCGTTACACAGTTTTCGAGATGAATCGGGGTCTTAACTGACAGGGCGAGCGCAATACTCGTTCTTTTTTTGCTTCTACGTCATAGTCGTAGTAGAGGAAGCAATCAACTCAAAAATTAGTTGCAAAAAGAAGTCTTTTTTCTCTGTGGACAAGTGCACGCACCTGCAGCACGACCTTGCCCTGCTCAGCGATGGCGGGGGCGTCCTGGCCCCAACCCGGAGCGTCCACGAGGATGAGGTGGGTCAGACCGGCCTGGCGCAGCCTGGGGAGCACGGCCTGGTACCCGCTGGCCCACTCGGCGGCCTGCGGCAGAGAGTGTGTAAGGACTTCATCGGGGACCTCGTCGACAACCCCGTCAAGGAAGTCCTCCCTCACCTTCCCGGAGGAGCCGTGCCACTCGTTGGCCACGTTGACGATGACGCTGTCCTCGCGGCCCTTGAGCACGTCAGCCAAGTTGACCCAGTAGTCAGCTGCGCGGTTAAGAGCGTTCACGTCGTCCGAGCCCGTCGCGTCGTGTACCTGCGCACGATCGGGGTTTCCCAAACGATGACATCAGCGATTCCGAGTGCCACGAAAAGCTAGAGATTTTCAAAAGCTGCTCCTGAAGAGAGCAAATGGCCTGACCTCGAGGATGGTGATCATGTTGAGGCTGCGGCAGAGGTCGAGCAGCTTCCTGACGGAGTTCTCATCGTCGCGGGCGTACTGGTCACCGTCGGAGAGGACGAGACGGACCACGTTGGCGCCGGTTTGAGCGACGCTCTGCAGCCCGCGCTCCGAGTCGCCCTTGTACCAGGCGTGGGGGTAGTTGATGCCACGCATCAACAGCGGCGCGCCCTCCGCGTCCACGATCGTGGTGCCTGACACATGAACAAGACTGATTCGCCAACACGCTCAGGCTCAGGACGCTCAGGACCAGCATCTGCATACTCACCTGATGTCCTCAGGCCCTTCGCTTCGGTCGTCCCACCCTGATAGGAACATCATGGAGTAAATAGCAAACAACGGGACGTATTTAATCGAGATCAAGGTGCTCTTATGGGAGCGCGCTTTTTACCTGGTCGTCGTCAGCAGGCTTGTTGAGCTCCTTCCGGATACCGAAATTGCCGTCAACGATCTCGCGGCCCCATTCGGTGAGACTGCCGGTCGGACCATAGGCCATGTCCATGTGGGCGGTGTCCTGGTTGTTGCCGAACCACGACCTGAGGGGCAACGGTGAAGCAGACACATTGTATAGTGGCTTATTACTGCTTTGCACTGCGGATGCAGCACGGGCGGACTCACCAAGCGAGCCAGCCGATGGCGTGCTTGCTGCAGTACTCCAGGATGGACTTGTAGTCGACAGGTTTGCCGTTCTGGGCGGTCGCGAACTCGCCGACAATTACCGGGCCGCCGGTGGCTAGGGCACCATCGATGTTCCTCCGGATGGCGTCTGCGTCGGAGCCGGCCACCTCGTACATGTGGATGGAGAAGGCCGTGTTCTGGAGAGGGTCGGCCTGCAGAGAGAGATAAGGCATGGGGTTTGTATAGGTAGCAACGCGCGTATCTGCGAGCGTGCGTGCAAGTGAGGAACCGGCGACGGAGCTGGCTTTTTCCAAACCGCAATTAATGGTTTCAAAACTGAGAAGGGGGTGCAGCTACTGAACCGCGATGGTGACCGCAGCGCGCTCCCGGTACTCTAGCCACTGTCGCCTTCCAGGGCAGCGGGAGCAGAACTACATTTTTATGTTTCTGCAAGGAACCTTTTTGTTGGAGCAGTTTATAGTTTACTCAACAACATTTTAGTTCTCATAACGAACAAGACAGGTATGGAGGACGCTTTAGCGCCCTAGGACGGACTCGTTCTTTGAGTGTTGAGGGAAAATAGGGTTTTTCGAGATTTTCTTAATTTAAAGTTTTTGGTTCCCACATTTACGAACAATTTCTGCACAATCAGTACTTGTGATTTTTTTAAAATTCTATTTTCTCTCTCGCATCTTAACTGGACTTAGCCACTGATCTATTACTCCGCGAGCCCTGTAGAGTACGCGAAGAGTGATTGTTGACTGCGGGCGACGCATGGTCCTAAGACAAACTTCCAACGATCTGCGGTCTCTACAAACGAGTTTTTTTTTTCTTTTTTTCTTTTTCAGAAATCTAATGTCATTTTCGAAACTAGATCAACGCCCAACCAAATGGCCCCCAAAACAGAATCCCTCCGTTACACAGTTTTCGAGATGAATCGGGGTCTTAACTGACAGGACGAGCGCAATACTCGTTCTTTTTTTGCTCCTACGTCATTGTCGTAGTAGAGGAAGCAATCAACTCAAAAATTAGTTGCAAAAAGAAGTCTTTTTTCTCTATGGACAAGTGCACGCACCTGCAGCACGACCTTGCCCTGCTCAGCGATGGCGGGGGCGTCCTGGCCCCAACCCGGAGCGTCCACGAGGATGAGGTGGGTCAGACCGGCCTGGCGCAGCCTGGGGAGCACGGCCTGGTACCCGCTGGCCCACTCGGCGGCCTGCGGCAGAGAGTGTGTAAGGACTTCATCGGGGACCTCGTCGACAACCCCGTCAAGGAAGTCCTCCCTCACCTTCCCGGAGGAGCCGTGCCACTCGTTGGCCACGTTGACGATGACGCTGTCCTCGCGGCCCTTGAGCACGTCAGCCAAGTTGACCCAGTAGTCAGCTGCGCGGTTAAGAGCGTTCACGTCGTCCGAGCCCGTCGCGTCGTGTACCTGCGCACGATCGGGGTTTCCCAAACGATGACATCAGCGATTCCGAGTGCCACGAAAAGCTAGAGATTTTCAAAAGCTGCTCCTGAAGAGAGCAAATGGCCTGACCTCGAGGATGGCGATCATGTTGAGGCTGCGGCAGAGGTCGAGCAGCCTCCTGACGGAGTTCTCATCGTCGCGGGCGTACTGGTCACCGTCGGAGAGGACGAGACGGACCACGTTGGCGCCGGTTTGAGCGACGCTCTGCAGCCCGCGCTCCGAGTCGCCCTTGTACCAGGCGTGGGGGTAGTTGATGCCACGCATCAACAGCGGCGCGCCCTCCGCGTCCACGATCGTGGTGCCTGACACATGAACAAGACTGATTCGCCAACACGCTCAGGCTCAGGACGCTCAGGACCAGCATCTGCATACTCACCTGACGTCCTCAGGCCCTTCGCTTCGGTCGTCCCACCCTGATAGGAACATCATGGAGTAAATAGCAAACAACGGGACGTATTTAATCGAGATGAAGGTGCTCTTATGGGAGCGCGCTTTTTACCTGGGCGACCAGAAGGGCTGCGGCAGCAGCCAGTAAGAGCTTCATGGTGGTGACTCTTGCTCACGACTGAGGCTGGCGGCTTTATATTGGGCGACCACACTATATGACGTGAGGCGGCTTGAGTTTGCGCAGCAGTGTCGGGAAACATGGGGACGTATTGAAAGGCATGGGGAGGGGGGGGGGCAAAGATAGCGCATGGTGTTTATTCTCTTGCTTAAGGTTTATTTCTCGGCTACCAGATCCTGGGGATATGTGACGTCCTCCGGATGCCGAGGGCACTGTTGACGATGTAGTTGCCGATGGGTCGCAGGCTGCCGTTGGGGCCGGTGGCCATGTCCATGTAGGCCGTTGCCGCCCCGTTGCCGTACCAGGACTAGGCAATCCAGCCGATCGCGCGGTGCGGACAAAAGGTCATGATGTTCTTGTAGGCGACGGGCTTGTTGAACTGCGAGTCGCTGAACTCGGTGACGGCGAAGGGGACGCCGTAGGGCTGTGCAGTTATTGATAAAGTAACCGGACCTTCTGTTACAGGGATAACCGAAAGTTCTTTCGGTTAACCGGCTATTGGAAATTATTCGGTTATTTTGCAATAACCGGTTATTTTTTAGTAAACGTTTTTTTAGTAACCGGTTCCTTTTTAGTAACCGGACCGTTTTATTTCCTCTCAAGTTTTTATTACGAAAAACCGGAAAATCTAAGTAATAATTGTTCATTTCGAAGCCTCCTTCGCAAGCTGGTAGGAATGAAAAGACAACTAAAATGCTTAAAAGATCACGCATATATCTCTCAATGTACGCCCTACGACGATGGCTTTGGCACAAAGTCCTTGTTCAATCCTGGAAACGTATGCGATTCGGCATGTTCGCCTGTGTGGCAGGTTCGGAGTGCATTTACGTTCAAACCGTCAAAAATACCCGTCCGAGTCTGTCTTAGAACGACCGTTCGGTTATTGACATCGCTTCGGTTTGTCGGTTAACCGTAAGCTTACGGTTAACCGGTTAACTGGTTGTGCCCCGAAAGATAACTGAACGCTACGGTTATTAAAATAACCGAATGCAATAACCGGTTAACCGCACAGCCCTAGACGCCGACGCTCGCGGCGGCGTTGAGGGTCCTCTGCACGGTCCTGCCGTCCCCGCCGTTCTCCTCGTACATGTGCAGGCCGAACATGGTGTTGCGTTGGGGGTCCGCCTGGGGAGAAGAGGCCCACAGAAAAAAAGATTCGCTGGATTTCCGAGTATTTCGCTGGTCGAGCGATTTCTGTTCTTTGCAAACGCGTCTCAAGATTTTCTTCTCTGAGTCAGCGAATTGTTTTCTCACTCAGCGAAAATTTTTGTCTGGAACAAATTAGATTGACGTTGAACAGGTAAATACCCCGCTCGATCGGTCACAGTTTTCGCAGGTGGCAGCCGAAAGGCGCAGACGAGAATGTAAACAGAGCTCATATTGCCCAATGAAAGCAAACTACAGACAGGCAGAAGCGGACGAGAGGGTATAGGTTGTCAATCAAATCAGGCGCGTACTTAGGGGGGGGGGGGGGATGTCGCGCGTGGATACTTCCGCGAATTTCACTCGCGGCCGTGGGGAGTGGAGTGTAGTGTCCCTGAGGGGAGGGCCCCTGCTGCCTGCTTACTTACTGAAAGCGGGCAGCCCGAGCCTGTGGGCAACGCAATATACAATAATTATCACCACGCGGCACGGCCTTTAAAATTGCAATGATCATTGCAATATTTTGCAGATGCTGCGGGGCCATCGGCTGCCAGTTTGTATTTTGCCGTTCCTCCCGGTTCTGCTGTCTAACTTACGTTTCCTGTTGCAGGTGACCCTCTGACAATAGACCCAGTTGAAGAGCCTGTCCCCACCCCAAAGTCCATCTATGAAAATGCAGTGGAGGTGGTGGTGGACGAGAAGCCTGTCTTCACTTCAACGCACATCTATGAACATGCAGTGGACGTGGTGGTGGACGAGAAGCCTCCAGGAGGGCTCACCTATGAGCTTGCGGTGCAGGTGGTAAATGAGGAGCCCCGTCCCCACGCCAAGGCCTATCTATGAACATGAGGTGCAGATGGTAAATGAGGAGCCCTTCCCCACGCGAAGGCCCATCCATGAGCATGCGGTGCAGATGGTGGACGAATGTGTCACCTGTGGTGGAGAATACTGGAGAGCCCCAGGATCCTCTTGGCGATGGCCAGGATGAACACGAGTCACATGCTGAGTCAAGTGGTGATTACTCCAACTTTTTATAACCGATTATTTTTAGGCAGTTAGTCCTGGTAAAAACAAAATGCCCGTGCCTTTTCATTCTATTGTCTACGAGACGACTTGAATAGTATATCTCTGTCAGAGACGGGCGAGGCGGCCGGGGCCGGGACGGGGTTCCGGTGCGCGGCGTGTGGCCGCGTGTACGCCACCAAGAACCTCCTCCGCAATGACTGGGAGAAGCCCTACAAGTGTACCATCCCCGGCTGCACGTGGGCCTTCGCCTTCGCCAGCGAGCTGGCCCGGCACGAGCAGGCCCACAAGACGGCCCGCACCAAGGCCGCGCGCCCCTTCCCCTGCGACCAGTGCAGCAAGCGCTTCCGCGTCGCCACGGACCCGGGCCCTGCGCACGAAACCCACATGCTCTTCCATGCCTGACCTGACCTGTGCGGTGCGTGTCAAGTCCGTTTCATATTTTCCCGACAGGCACTTCGTGTAGAAAATAGCTCGTCTATTTGGAACAATATAACAAAATTTTATTAAATCTGACGTACTATTGTTTTTTCCTTTTTCCTTTTTCCTTTTTCTTAATGGCACTTACCGCAATTTTACATACAACACTTCTATCAATAGGATACATAAACAATGCGCAACGGTATTGCAATTAACCATATAAAGAAGATTCAGAACGTAAACACCCCAATGCCACAAAGCAGACGGCGCTGAAAGGTTCACCGAAATCGAAAGATGTGAAATAGGGGGAGGGGGTGTTCTGCATAAAACAGTACTAAAGGTCCTCGGCCGAGGGGCACACCAGTCCCGAAAATTTTGTAGTGACTGAAATACCAAATGACTTTATATGACTGCAATTATTATTTTTAGTAAAAATTATCAAAAACACTACATCATATCGATATGAACGCACCTCCACCTCAAAGACCGCTGCGAGGCTTCACACTAACTTCACCCAATCTAACCTATGGCATAGCCGATAATTGAAAAAAAAAATCCTTTTTTTTTCACGGAAGTATTTTTCGATACGAAAAATAGTATCTGATGAAACGCATCTCCACCTCCAAGACTGCAAAGAGGCTTGACGCTAACTTAACCCAATGTAACTTATGGCGTAGCAACTGCTTACACATTTCACGGAAAAGAAAATCTTTTTTTTACGGAAGTAGTTTTTTTTTTTGCTTTTATTTTGTGGGTGTCGGAGATGGTTGTGCCCAACCCGTAGGCACCGCAGGGATACTGGACGAAAAAGAAATTGAAGCCAACGGCACGAATCGAACCACGGGTATGTCGGTCGCCAACCGGTTTGCTCGTCTTTGTAGTTACTGACCTATGATGCTACTCATAGAGAAGAGAGTATGGGCCATTTCTCGTGTGAAATATCGCTTGGAGAAATTTGAGGTAGCTGGGGTCGTTTCGTTCGGGTGAAGTAAAGGACGAAGGAAATTAGAGCACAGTACGGTTTGAGAGTTTTATTCGGAGAGCGAGGCGTTCTGTGGCGCCCTGCGCCTGGCCGTCTACCACTTGTTGGGCTTCTTAGCCTCCTTCCGGATACCGAAATTGCCGTCGACGATCTCGCGGCCCCATTCGGTGAGACTGCCGGTCGGACCATAGGCCAGGCCATATGGATGTTGTCCTGACTGTTGCCGTGCCACGACCTGAGGGGCAACGGTGAAGCAGACACATTGTAGTGGTGACTAGGCTTATCACTGCTTTGCACTGCGGATGCAGCGCGGGCGGACTCACCAAGCGAGCCAGCCGATGGAGTGCTTGCTGCAGTACTCCAGGATGGACTTGTAGTCGACAGGCTTGCCGTTCTGGGCGGTCGCGAACTCGCCGGCAATTACCGGAGCGCCGGTGGCTAGGCTGCCCTCGATGTTCCTCCGGATGGTGTCTGCGTCGGAGCCGGCCACCTCGTACATGTGGATGGAGAAGGCCGTGTTCTGTAGAGGGTCGGCCTGTAGACAGAGATAAGGCGTGGGGTCTGTAAAGTTAGCAACGCGCGTATCTGCGAGCGTGCGTGCGTGCGTGGTGCAAGTGAGGAACTAGCCAAACTGACTGGCTATTTCAAAACCGCAATTTATGGTTTCAAAACTGAGAAGTGGGTGCACCTACTGGGCCACGATGGTGACCGCAACGCGCTCCCGGCACTCTAGCCACTGTCGTCTTAAAGGGTAGCGGGAGCAAAACTACATTTTTATGTTTCCGCAAGAAACCTTTTTGTTGGAGCAGTTTATAGTTGATCCAACAACACTTTACTTCTCATAACCAAAAATTGTACTGCTTGTTTGGAAATCAACTAGTTGCAAACAGCAGTCTTTTTTCTCTGTGGACAAGTGCACGCACCTGCAGCACGACCTTGCCCTGCTCAGCGATGGCGGGGGCGTCCTGGCCCCAACCCGGAGCGTCCACGAGGATGAGGTGGGTCAGACCGGCCTGGCGCAGCCTGGGGAGCACGGCCTGGTACCCGCTGGCCCACTCGGCGGCCTGCGGCAGAGAGTGTGTAAGGACTTCATCGGGGACCTCGTCGACAACCCCGTCAAGGAAGTCCTCCCCCACCTTCCCGGAGGAGCCGTGCCACTCGTTGGCCACGTTGACGATGACGCTGTCCTCGCGGCCCTTGAGCACGTCAGCCAAGGTGACCCAGTAGTCAGCTGCGCGGTAAAGAGCGTTCACGTCGTCCGGTCGCGTCGTGTACCTGCGCACGATCGGGGTTTCCCAAACGATGACATCAGCGATTCCGAGTGCCACGAAAAGCTAGAAATTTTCAAAAGCTGCTCCTGAAGAGAGCAAATGGCCTGACCTCGAGGATGGTGATCATGTTGAGGCTGCGGCAGAGGTCGAGCAGCCTCCTGATGGTGTTCTCATCGTCGCGGGCGTATTGGTCACCGTCGGAGAGGACGAGACGGACCACGTTGGCGCCGGTTTGAGCGACGCTCTGCAGCCCGCGCTCCGAGTCGCCCTTGTACCAGGCGTGGGGGTAGTTGATGCCACGCATCAACAGCGGCGCGCCCTCCGCGTCCACGATCGTGGTGCCTGACACATGAACAAGACTGATTCGCCAATACGCTCAGGCTCAGGACGCTCAGGCCCAGCTACCAGCCGTACATGCATACGCACTCACCTGACGTCCTCAGGCCCTTCGCTTCGGTCGTCCCACCCTGATAGGAACATCATGGAGTGAAGAGCAAACAACGGGGCGTATTTAGTAGATCGAGGTGCGTATTTAATCGAGATCAAGGTGCTCTTATGGGACCGCGCTTTTCTCGGCTTTTCTCCTGGGCGACCAGAAGGGCGGCGGCAGCAGCCAGTAAGAGCTTCATGGTGGTGACTGTTGCTCACGACTGATGCTGGCGGCTTTATATGGGGCGACCACACCATATGACGTGAGGCGGCTTGAGTTTGCGCAGCAGTGTCGGGAAACAGGGGGAATTATTGAAAGGCATGGGGAAGGTGGGCAAAGATAGCGCATGGCGTTTATTCTCTTGCTCAAGGATTTGTCGGCTGCCAGATATTGGGATGACGTGACGTCCTCCGGATGCCGTCGGCACTGTTGACGATGTAGTTGCCGATGGGGCGGAGGTTGCCGTCGGGGCCGGTGGCCATGTCCATATTAACCGTTGCCGGCCCGTTGCCGTACCAGGACCAGGCAATCCAGCCGATCGCGCGGAGCCTACATTCGGACATGATTTTCTGGTAGGCGACGGGCTTTTTGAACTGCGAGTCGCTGAACTCGGTGACGGCGAAGGGGACGCCGACGCTCGCGGCGGTGTTGAGGGTGCTCAGCACGGTCGTGTCGTTCCCGCCGTTCTCCCCGTACATGTGGAGGCCGAACATGGTGTTGTGTTGGGGGTCCGCCTGGGAAGAAGAGGCCCACTGCAGTTGAGAACCTGAGCGCCTGAGCGAGCCTAGGGCTAGCCAGAGTAGCCAGTGGTGAGAATTCTAGCTGCTTGCTGGAAAGAGCCTAGAACACTACAACTGCCAATCTTCCCACGAAATTCTAAACTCTCTTCCGATAAACTTTTTCGCCTAACAATTGTTTAACTTACCCTTAATCCTTATGTACATTTTGGTGCATAGTTCCGTACAAAATTAAGCATTCAGAAGCTTGCGCACACTTTTTGTGCATAATTCCGTGCAAAAGTGTACGTAACTCCGTACAAAAATGTGCATAAGGTTGTGCGTAAGCACTCCGTATGCATTATCTAATATTTTCTCAACGAATCATTCATTAATATTTCTTCTTCACACTTCTCACTCCCTCTACTCTCCTCTCCTTCCAGATCCCTTTTTTCACATACGCATTCAAAAGAGACTTCAAACCATCACAAAAACTACAAAATGTACAAAATCTCGGCAATATCGCCTGACTCTACTTTGGGCCTCCTAGGATTTCACTTTGTGGAATCGTATTTTTTAGGCACGTAGCCAATTGCAATCTTTAGGATTCGGATTTTTTTTGACATGGCTCCTTATGGACTTCTCCGAACGAAATTGTTTCTGCAGGTGGCAGCCGAAAGGCGCAGGTGGCAGCCGGAAGGCGCAGACGAGAATGTAAACAGAGCTCATATTGCACAATGAAAAGCAAACTACAGAATGGCAGAAGCGGACGAGAGGGTATAGGCTGTCAATCAAATCAGGCGCGTACTTAGGGGGGGGGGGGCATGACGCGCGTGGGTACTCCCGTGAATCTCCCCCCCCCCTCCATCTCTGCAGACGCATATTCCTCAAAACGCTACCCCAGACATTTTTTCACGCTCACTCAGCAAACGTGTTGTTTAGGTTAGCAAATAATCCGCTGGACTAGCGGAAGTCGGTAGATTTCGTGGCAAATGCTGCGCGCTACGCACATTGACGACCGCCCGACCCTGCAGGGCCAAGGAGGACACGTCCTGGCCATAGCCTGATGCGTCCACCATGAAGAGGTGGTTGAGGCCGGCCCCGCGGAGCATCGGGATGACGGTCCTGTAGCCCTCCGACCACGCTGGTACCTGGCCCTGCAGCAGGAGAGGAAGGCCGTGAGCAGTGCGGCACGGCCGCGACGCGAGGGCACAGCAGAATACGCACCCCTGTCGTCCACTCGTTGGCGATGTTGATGATGACCCTCTTCTCGAGGCCCTTGAGCACGTCTGCGATGCCGATCCAGTAGTTGGCGGCCCGCTTTAGGTCATTTTGGTTGTTGGAGCCTGTCTCGTCGTGCACCTCGAGCACGGCGACCAGCTTGTACTGCTTGCACAGGTCCAACACCTGCCTCACGGAGCTGTTGTCGTCGCGTTGATACTTGCCGCCGTCGGCCAGGACGACGCGGACCACGTTGGCGCCCGTCTTGGCCACGGCCGGGATCATCTTGTTCAGGTCGCGCTTGAACCAGGAGTAGGGGATGTTGACGCCGCGCATCACGAAGGCCTCGTTCGCATAGTCCCGCACCTCTTTGCCTGTGCAATGCCGTGCCATGCCGTCAGTTATGATGCTCAAGGGCTCGCGGCCGAGGGGAGTGGAGAGGAGTGTCCCTGAGGAGAGGGCCCCTGCTGCCTGATACTTACCGAAGACCCTGAAGCCGGCGGCCCGAGCCTGTAAGCAGCATCACCCACCACACGACACGGTCATTAAAATTGCAATGATCATCGCAATATTTTGCAAATTCTGCGGGGCCATCGGCTGCCAGCTGCCACATCGCCGTGCCAGCCGCAGAACCACGGGAAAAAATGAGTTTGCCAAGCTGGCGAACAGTTTGCTGCCTCAACAAAATGTTTCGCTAGTCCAGCAAAACATTTCTGAAGACATGAGCCACAAACACATTTCGTAGCTCCAGAGATATTTTTTTCCGCTTACTCAGCACACGTGCTGTCTGGGTTAGCGAAAAATTCTCTGGAACAGCGAAAAAACTTCGGCGATGCTAAAATGTTTAATATTTAAACATCTTTTCATTAAGCTTCAATTTGTCATACAACAACTCAATATGAAAATAAAATAAAAAAAAAACAAAGAATGCCAGTGGTTAGCTGAGCCAGTACTTTTATAAGTTGTATGTCCTTTCATTCTATCTATCCAAGTGCATCCAAAATACCAAGATACATTTAATAGTCCAAAGTAAATAAGACAGACTCAGTACAGAGCTAATATAAGTTTAAGTAGTGAACGACTTTTTTCCGTGACCGTAAACGTGAATACCTGGTACGCAGTGGTCAGCACCACGAAGAGGACGCAGGCCAAGGAGCGCATGGTGGCGAATACTGTGCCACACCCACGTCCTGGGTACTTATACCTCTGCCCGCTGTTGCTGTGCCGGTTTTCGGCGCAAAAGCAGCTCAGTCTACTAACAAAATAATGAGATCGTGAGAATTGCATATCCTCGCTTCGTTTTCCAACTAGCGACTGCACGGTAACGGACGTTCGGATCAGTGATAAGGCACGACACGAACACGTGCCGCACCGGTCTACGGTCCACGTTAACAGCGCTCTGGCGAGCATCGGCACGATGGCCGCCGGCTCGAACGTGAAATAGGTAAAATTGCCCCTCGTCCAGAGCGTGTCGGAGTTGGTTGCTGTGGAGTGGAGGGGCTGAGGTGACGATATCCGTCTGAAGGCCCATCTACAATGCCGTAGCGAGGCTTCGTAAGGCCTTCGTAAGGGAACTGGTTCCGTTGTAGCGGCCATCTTGGTCCTTCGTAAGCGATTTCGTCCAAATTAATTTGGCTACGAGCACGGCCACGACGACGACGACGCTACGAAGGCTTCTGCTAGTGTTTTGCGAGCGAGCGAGTATCCGGACTGAGTTTCGCCTTTGATGGAAATAAATGCAATAAGGTAAGTCAAGGTCCAAAAAATATATGGAGATGCTTCAAATTAAATTTTAATGTGTTTGAAGCCCTGAGAAATGTATTCTGTGATGTGAAATGACCCTAGGCCTATTACATGTGTCTAGTAGGTTATGTTGCCCAGATGTAAACAACTTTGAGCAAAGCTGGACAATTTTTATAAATTCCTTGTGCCAGTTTAGTGAACTTATTTTCAGTTTAAAAAAATGCAATCGTACACAGGACAATTCAGTTTACAAGGGTGACGTACATAAATTATTTATTGCAAGCTCTAAAGTGTCAATAATGCATTTTTAAAATGCTGTATTTTGGCTGACTTAGCTGTGAATATTTTCTATTTTTGTTTAGTGTTTAGAGTATTATGAATACTTTTATCTGATCATTGCAGGCAAGAAATCGAATCTGTCATCCCTTATCTTCTAATATTTCTGAGAAGAGCTGTAACGTGGAAAGCTGAGAAGGAGCAAACACATTTTCCGAGCAACAGGTGTGTATCGCTGGTCCATCATTTAGTGTCAGCTATAAATACTATTTGCCATGATTCGAATTTTATTCTTTGATTGTCAGTTAAGTCGTGATACTATTTTTTATTGAAGCACTGGTATGAGTACATATGTCTGTCCTTTTTCAGCTGCTTCGTGCCTGTGCAATCTTCACAGGAACGGTTCTACTGTATCAATTATTTCTGTGTGATTGTATTTTTTATCTGGGATAATAAAACATATTTCCTCTTATAGAGAGAGACTGTTCTATCTGATCTGTTCCTTGGGACCATGTACACCCAAAAGTTTTCCTGTTATTCTTGGAATATACATTGAAATGATTACTCCAAGAGTGTTGCACTTGTGGACCGAGACATGTTTGCTTCTGCAATCTTCAAAATTTACCTTATTAAATTTGGCCACGTAAGAGCAATATAACTGTCAAAGATCAGCATTTAAGTTAGTGTATCTATGAGTCAGATAACTACCAATATGCAAGAAATATGGAACCACATCCACAATTTTACATGTGCAAGTACTCCAGTTCGACAATAAGATCTTGAGGACAACAGTGCTTTAGATTCAAGCAAATTTTGTAAGGTTCCATTTTTAAAAGAATATAGTTCTGTCCCTGCAAGCTTCTATGATTTAAAAAGACACCAAGACAAGTATTTTACTGACAAAGTTAAAGATTGAAACATCAAAACTGGTGATAAATCTGGTGCATCTGGATCCATTCTTTCTTAGCTTACAATGCATCCCAGGATTTTTGAGGTATCTTACTTTAAACAAGGATTCATATACTTGTTTCTGCACACAATAACTTTACTTCAGTTTTTGGTAGACGGCAGTTTTATCATGAAAACAGCAATGAATATTGCAAGCAACTCATGGTGTCCTCCGGTATTTTACGATTTAAAAATACGTGTAGACTCCATCGCCGCTCAAACAATTTTTCCTGAAAAGTCAAAACCTATGCGCCGCCAGAACGTGCATGAAAAGGGACAAATATGAATAAGATATCGTGAAATCTCGCGAAATGTCGCACGCCCGCGCTGACGGCTCTACTCCACGCTCCGGTACGGCATTGTAGACGGGACCTTCGTAGCGGCCTTACGACGCGCTTACGGCCACGGCCACGACGCCCTCTACGAAGCCTCGCTACGGCATTGTAGACAGGGGGTAGCAAGAACGTGAGAGGTCCTGGTTCCATGCGGTAGCGCTCTAATATATTCCAATTATCTTCCACACTAATAAACCGATTCGGTCTGGGTCGGTTTCATTCGATAGAGGAGTACGTTTTACATGAGGTACGGTACGTATATTTCTAGTAAACTCATATTTACTGCGTAAAATGGTCGATACTTCGTCCCAAAGGGCAAATCTCTGTGAAAACGCAAAATCGTAGACAAGATTTGCGACCCTTATAACTCAGAAAGGTCAAGTGAAAACTCAAATATTTTTGCATATTAGCAACTCCCAAGGCATAACCTGTGCTAATATCTTAATTTCAGATCTAAAGCACACCTGGCGTCATTGTTATAATGCGAACTGTTTGCGACAAATTTCAGCTCGCTACCGCATGGAACCAGGCGCTCTGACTCTGTTGCCACCCCCTGTTGTAGATGGGCCTTGATCGGTGGCTTTGATCTCTCGCGGGGTAGTGACGCCGCGCCTCTACCCCGCACCTGTTGTGCCCCTCGGCGCTGGGGTCTTCCCATATCGTCCCACCGGACCGGCCCGCAGGCGCAGCCCACTCGGGCTTGTGGCGGCCGCGCCGCGCACCGCCGCCGCTCCGTCCGTCCGCCCGCCGTCCGCCCCCATATTTCTCTCGGGGTTGTGGCGTGCGTTGAGAGAGCCCTGCTGCATCGACGACGCCCGGCCGCCCGCCTGTCCCGGCCAACAGTTTTCCGTGGACCTATTGCGAAGCCATTGCGACGG
The DNA here is from genome assembly GCA_038380765.1 of Odontothrips loti. Lineage (NCBI taxonomy): Eukaryota > Metazoa > Arthropoda > Insecta > Thysanoptera > Thripidae > Odontothrips > Odontothrips loti. The sequence goes on from CM076246.1 coordinate 7,012,819, forward strand.
GGAGCGAAGCGCGAAGCGCCCCCTGCACATGCGGCATTCCTGCGGCATATCACAGGCACGCCCGTAAATTACTGTCGATCCTGCTGCGTGTGGCAGAGAGAGAGAGAGAGAGAGAGAGAGAGAGAGAGAGAGAGAGAGAGAGAGAGAGAGAGAGAGAGAGAGAGAGAGAGAGAGAGAGAGAGGAGAGAGAGAGAGAGAGAGAGAGAGAGAGAGAGAGAGAGAGAGAGAGAGAGAGAGAGAGAGAGAGAGAGAGAGAGAGAGACCGGGTGTGGGGGTGCAAACCATTTTTGTTTCGGACGGGCGGGACTACACTGTCGCGGCATACCGTTGACTCCGTGCACAGGCGTGTGTCGTGCGTGTGCCGGTTGTGTGTCGTTCGTGTGCCGGGCGTGTGCCGGGCGTGTGCCGGGCGTGTCGGACCGGCGGCAGTGCAGTGCTGCTGGCGGGAAGAGATTCGCCTGACAGCCATTCGGGCGGCGTTAACGAAACATTACTCGCCGTGATTACGGCAGCGGCCGCCGCCCATTCCGGTTTATCGCTCCCCTCCGCCGCCAACACCTGCGGGGAGGCGCGGAGGCCCGGGGAGGCGCGGAGGCCCACACCTCCGCAACCTCCAAAGTGACGGCAAAAGTTGGAGCCGCCCCCGCGCCTGCCCGCCTGCCTCCGCACGGCCGCGGCCTGCCCGCGCCTGCGCCTTGTAGTAGCAGTACCACTCCGCAACGAGGCCATCACGCCCCGAGAGAACTTCTTGGAAAGGCGGTGCTACGGCGCTCTGTGTGCGTGCGCGCGCGCGCGTTTGTGTGTGTGTTTGCCTTTGCCTGCCCCAGCGTGTAGCCCGCACGGGCAGTCGGCCAAAGTGAACACACCTGTGATGCACTCGGACTCGGCACGGCCACAGATAGCGCCTGCTGGGTAGGCAGCCAACGACTTCTGCATGCGCGCGTGTCGTGCGGGCTGGCCTACCCCGTCACTGGCAGGCGCTCGGTGCCGCCTCGGACGTCGTCCCTAATGGATGCGACGCCAAAGCTTTCGGCACGGGCCGGGCCACACTTTGTTTCGGTGCCTCCAGGCGTTGTCAGGCCCCGCTGCCATTGCCACCTCTGTGGGGGCCCGCCCCGCCCCGCCCCGACCTAGCCGGGCCTCGGCCCAGCACCAGCGGTCCAGGCCCCAAACCCCCTCGACTGCTCTGTTCGCGGCAAACCTTTTGTTATTATGCAGTCCGGGCCGGGCCCGGCAGGGCTGGCCAACTTGGGGCCGCTTTTAAAATTTACTTCTGCTGGAACAATAAACCACCATGGACGCTCGGTAATGAAAAGATGGGGCGGCAGAGCGTGCGCGCCCGCGGACTGTTTGGACTACTTTTTATTTTTTACTACTCTCCTAAAATTGTCGTCAAATTAACACTGCTGCCACTGCCGTCTCTGTCTCTCTCCTCCCCCCCTCTTCTCTCTCTCTCTCTCTCTCTCTCTCTCTCTCTCTCTCTCTCTCTCTCTCTCTCTCTCTCTCTCTCTCTCTCTCTCTCTCAGAAGATGTTCTCCCGCAGACCCCACAGTAGAGTTTTACTCGAGTGGATACGCCCTCGGTAAGGTGAAGGGACACAGGACCACTGTGTTGCTTAAGCTGGCCGGCCGCTCCCGTTTGCATGCGTTGTTGGCGCCGAGTCCGCGTGCCGGGTCCGTGCCGGTTCCATGCCGGGTCCGTGCCGGGTCCGCGCCGGGTCCGTGCCGGGTCCGTGCCGGGTCCGTGCCGGGTCCATGCCGGGTCCGTGCCGGGTCCGCGCCGGGTCCGTGCCGGGTCCGTGCCGGTTCCGTGCCGGGTCCGTGCCGGGTCCGTGCCGGGTGCCGGGGGGTCGCCACTGCCGCCGGTCCACGACAGCCGCGGTTGTGGGTGCGGCGGTGCGCTCCTGCTTGCCACTCCGTGCCGCGGCGCGCGCAGAGCGGCCCCAGCCCCAGCGGCCCCAGCGGCGCCGCCCCCGGCCGCCCCCCGCCGCCCCCGACCACCCCCGACCACCCCCGACTGTCCCCGGCCGCCCCTCCCCGCCGCCGGCCCGCATCCCCGCCAGTCTACGCTCCGCCGCGGACGCGAGCAGTCGTGTGCACGGAGTATCGCCGGCCGCGACCGCCGCACCCCTCGCCGTACGCCCTTCCGTACGACAGCACAGGCCGGCGACCGGCCACCGGTGCAGCAACCCGCGTGCCTGCGAGTGCCTGCGCGTGCGTGTGACCAGTGTGCGTGCGTGCGTGTGTGGGGAAGCTGTGGAGGGGCGCGTTAGCAGGACCTTACTCACGGACTAGGACCGGGATCTGCCGGGTGTGGACGTCAGGTGAGAACCCACCACTCTGCAGGTGTCTGAACGTCGCTGCCTTGACTCGTAATCCAGCCGCTCCTTGGAGCTCCTCAGGGCTTGTGTCCTGAGCACTCGTCCTCCGTACCAATCACGGTATACCAAGAACCGTGTGCTCCCGAATAAAGCAGTGAACGGACGCCCCCGACAGCCCCAGAAACTTCCGGGACACCGCCATGGGACGCTGGCTACGCTGCCGAGCGAGTCTCATTCGCACGCATTCGCACGCTGATTCGATTTGTCCGCCGTTACCTGGACACGGCAGTCGGCAGTGGTACGACAGCTAATCTCCCCTTTACATCGTTATTGTGGCATTCACCGGCGTTCGCTTCGCTTGGCACACATTCGGCTCCGCTTGTTTTCACTCTCTTTTGTTCCCGAGTGCGGTCAGACCCCCATACAACAACGCGACCCGGAGCCATAGTTTACAACCCCCTCCCTTCCTCCCATCGCACGGTGCCACGCTTTGTCCAAAACCAGGAATAAATACGGATTCGTTTTTTCCCCCCTCCAACGGGTTGTCTCCTGGCCGAGGAGGGCTCGGCGCCCGACAGGTAGGCAATGCGGCCGCAGCCGTGCGCTTCCGCTGCCTACCGTCCAGGCGCCTGTGCCGGTGGCCGTCGCACACGCTGGCGCTGGCCAGAGCCGGCCTTGCCTTCTGCGTGTTCATCTTATTGTTCTTCAGCCCTGCCTATTCTCATTCTGCTCGCCGACTCCCCTCCCCTCCCCCGCCTATAAAATGCATCACGAATCAGGGGTGTGCTCCCGCGTTCTCCGGCTTTCGCTGCCTGACTGATAGATTCTGCCTGGACCTCCGTGTGTGGAGGGGAGGATGGGGCGGGGGGCACACATTCCCGGGGGTACGCGCCACGCCACACCCGCGCGATAAAGGCTGCGTCTGCCGTCGGTTCGTCTGCTTTTCACTCTCTGTCGCTCCCTGTCTCGCTCTCTCGCGCCCTCTCATCCCACGAAATAACATATCCCGCTGAAATAACACGATGAACCCCGGCGGCTGCCTCTGAAACACACACAGCAGGTCTGGGAGATGCGGCGACACGAGACACACCCGCGCACGGCGCGGCACGGCACGGCACGGCACGGCGCACAGGGGAGGGGGAGACAAAACCCGGTGTGCGGCTGCGTGTGGCCCCAAAATAAAATACGAGAAGGAGGAAGAGAATGCGGAGACGGCTGCTAGGCCCGGTCGTGACGGTGAATGGGTGCTGCGGCGCACGGCTCACATTCTCATACCGCTACCTCTCTTCTCTCACTCTCCCCACGTGGCCACGCCGCACGATTCGTGCTGCTCTCCGTTGCTCTCTCGCGATGCGTCGCCCCGCGCTGCTGCTATTTCTGGTGACCGCGGTGCGTGCCCCAACGTATGAGAGACAGCGATGCGAGAGGTGCGCCCACTGTTGTCTTCATACGGAAAGTGCAGATGAAGAATTCTCGCTGGAAAAAAAAATTAACACGCTGGTATCAAAAAACCACATCCTGCTCAAAAGTGGCCATTTTATCCAAAACTTGATAAATTTCAATTTTCTGAAGGGTGTCATTTTATACTCGTTCTTTGCTTCCTCTACTACGACTATGACGTAGAAGCAAAAAAAAAAAAAAAAAAACGAGTATTGCACTCGCCCTGTCAGTTAAGACCCCGATTCATCTCGAAAACTGCGTAACGGAAGGGATTCTGTTTTGGGGGCGTTTTGGTTGGGCGTCGATCTAGTTTCGAAAATGACATATTAGATTTCTGAAAAACAAGGAACAAAAATTCTCGTTTTTAGAGACCGCAGATCGGTGGAAGTTCGTCTTGGGACCATCCGTCGCCCGCAGTCAACAATCACTTTTCGCGTACTCTGCAGGTCTCGGAGTAATAGATCAGTGGCTAAGTCCAGTTAAGATGCGAGAAAAACACAGAATGAGAACAAAAAATCACAAATACTGATTGTGCAGAAACTGTTCATAAATATGAGAATCAAAAACATTAAATTATCTCGAAAAACATTATTTTCCCTCAAAACTCAAAGAACGAGTCTGTCCTAGGACGCTAAAGCGTTCTCCATGCCTGTCTTGTTATTACCTGCTGGATTTTTTCTTACCATCTCCACTCTGCACCTCTGTACTTATCCTAGACGGGCGTTATGGTTCCCAGATATTTTTTTGTAACACATACATATTTGAAACGGAAGTCAAATAATTACATTGGTTTGGGTACCGGTGGGGGTGGTGCGGGGCCTCTCATCCCAGCGGCGGCTCCGGGCGACGTGCTCATCAGGGGGCCCCTGCCGGCCCCTGCAATATATCTTGCACCTGTGGATGCCCGTCCCCCCGGCCCCGCCCCACCCCCACGGGGGCCCACGGGGGCCCGCTCGCGGAGACTCACGCAGGGCGCGCTGCAAGCTCCTGCACCCGCCTCCGCCGCCCCGCCTCAAATTTTACGATAACAGGTTGGCAAGGGTGCGAGAAAGGTATAACGACTCTGTGGCGGGCGCCGGTGTTTGTTGCCTCGGGGCCAGGGCTCGCCGGCTGCTGCGGCCCCGGGGCAGGCCGGGCAGCCGCCACGCTGGATTGGATATACTGGGATTGTTTGGCTGGCTGGCCAACTTCGGCGGCCTCGGGGGCCTCGGGCCGCGCGCCGCACCGTGCCGCTGACGCCGCGGCCCCCGCCTACCGGGTGTGGTGTGACTCGGGCGCTGGTCTCCCCGGTCCGCGTCCTCTCCTTGGCAAACGTAGATGCAAACTTTTGGACGGTCGATGTGCACTGCACACATCCAGTCTGCGGGGCTGATTGAGAGGAGAGGAGAGGAGAGGAGAGGAGAGGAGAGATTTGAGATTTGAGATTTGAGATTTGAGATTTGAGATTTGAGATTTGAGATTTGAGATTTGAGATTTGAGAGGAGAGGAGAGGAGAGGAGAGGAGAGGAGAGGAGAGGAGAGCCGTGCTGCTGGGGGGGCGCCCACAAGCCGGGCCGGGCGCCCACCTATCCCTGCACGCCCAGCACGCGTCGACCCGGAAAAATCGACTTGCATATGAATGGTCTGCGTGCCGTGTCCAGGAGGACAGCGGCGCGCGCCAGCGCGTGGCGGCGCGTGGCGGCGCGTGGCAGTCGAAAAGAAGATGAAATATCGGCGGGGCGGCCGGGACGGCATTGCCCACTCTCCGTCACGAGGACCTTGCCGGCCTCTGCGGCCTGTGCTGTTGCTGCTGCCCGCTGCTGCCCTGAAAAGGAAAAGAAAGAAATGATGTTATTTTATTGTTAAAATCATGCGACCTCGAGGGGACTTGGGACGCGGTCTCTGCTGCATATCTTACTAAGATTTAAAAAATAATATCATAAATGCCAACCAAAAGTATTTTCGTGCGCCTTGTATTCGAACCAACGTTCGTAACTCGAGAACCAGCTCCGCTAACCACTGTGCTACCGCTGTTTCAGGTTGATGGGGCGCGCCCTGCCCCTGGTGGCGCTAGCGCTGCCGCTGGCCGTCATCCTGCTGGCGCCGGCGCCGGGGCTGGCGGTGCCCGCGGCGCCCGCGGCGCGCCAGCAGGAGGCGGACGGCAGCGCGTGCCAGCCGGACAAGCTGACGGTGTACAAGATGGTGATGCACACGTTCTGGTCCAGGGACCGCTTCCCCAAGCACTACCCGGACTGGCGGCCGCCCGCGCAATGGAGCAAAGTCATAGGTGAGTACACTTACAGGCAGCGGCACACCTACATGAGAAAGGGGTGCCCAGCACTCTTTCTATCGACTCTCTGGACCACCCATCCATCCCTTCATGCTACCTCTCTCTCTCTCTCTTCCCCATCGCCTCCCCCACCTCCATCTATCCATCTCTCTGTCTCTCTCTGGGGCCCCGATCATGCTTCCCACCGACTACAAATGATCGTTGTGTGTTTGGTCCTTGGTCCCCGAGGGACAAGTGCCCTCTGCTGCTGCGCTCACTCTCTCTGTCTCTGTCTCTCTTCCTCTCTCACTCTCTCTCCCTCTCTTTTTCCTCTCGCCCCTCTCCTCTTCCTCTCTCTCTCTCTCTCTCTCTTCCTCCCTAAGCCCTAAGCGGGTGGAAACGCTCCAGCAGCCAAAGGGATGAGCCGGGCAACAACGACGGGAATCACCCACACACGCCCGCGCACACACACATGCATACACACACTTTCTTTCCTTGTCTGTCGCGCAAGCGGGCGCAATGCGAGGAAGAGAGAGAGAGAGAGAGAGAGAGAGAGAGAGAGAGAGAGAGAGAGAGAGAGAGAGGCGAAAGGGAGACCGAGAGCATGACCGCGTGTTTCAAAGCCGCGCACACGATCACGGCCGAGCGGTGACCCCAGAGAGGGTTCCGGTCCCTGGGCGGGGCCTGGCGGGGCCTGGCGGGTGGGACCGGGTCCACCGAGTCGGTAAGGGTGGCTGCCGTACCCCTTTTAAGCCCTCCTCCCCCTCCTCCCGCACCCCTTGCATCCGCCAGAGCTCAAGCCGAGTGCGTTGGATTGCGCGCTGCGCGACCCCACCAGACACTTTACTTCGCATATCACCAAAATAAATAATAAAAAATAATAATAAAAAAATACGGAAATAAAAATCAGGAAAGGCTAGAGCTAGAGCTAAAAGAAGGGGAAGGGGAAGGGTCTCGTCCTCATTATCATAGGAATGACCCGTTCAAACCGTTCTCGGGGTGTCGTGCGAACCAACAAACACAAAAATCACCAACAGACAGAAACTTTTTGTCTGCCCCACCTAAGTAAGCGCTTTGCTACCGCTCAGCCAATTACAATTACTTCTCTCAGTGAAGCAACTCTGATTTTAATAACGTCTCCACTTCTCACTCTTCTCCCATTTTTTTCCTCCGCAAAACATCATCCTCTGCCCGCATTCTCTCGCTGTCGCTCCGCGCTGCGCCGCACGGAGAACGGTCGTGGCCGTTTTACGACGGAAACTTGACGCGCGCACACGCACGCGCGCACCGACTGCGCACTCACACGCACGCTGCACTCGCCGGCCATTCTATTCCGTCACGCGGCGTACGTCACACCGGGCGGTGGCACGCGTGCGTGCGCGTGTGCGTGCGCGTGTCCACATACAAGGTAGATTGCGTCACGCGCCACGCCCACACATGTGCTGTTATTTCCTGTGTGATGCATCGCCCCGTCCTAACTGCCCCTCCTAACCGGCGGGGTGGGCGTGGCCAGGCATGGCCCGGTACTGCTTCCCGCGTCAAGTGTGCCGCACGCGCCGGGAGAGAGAGAGAGAGAGAGAGAGAGAGAGAGAGAGAGAGAGAGAGAGAGAGAGAGAGAGAGAGAGAGGAGAGAGAGAGAGAGAGAGAGAGAGAGGAGAGAGAGAGACAGAGAGACAGAGAGAGAGAGAGAGAGAGAGAGAGAGAGAGAGAGAGAGAGAGAGAGAGAGAGAGAGAGAGAGAGAGAGAGAGAGAGAGAGAGAGAGAGAGAGAGGGAGAGAGAGAGAGAGAGAGAGAGAGAGAGAGAGAGAGAGAGAGAGAGAGAGAGAGGGGAGAGAGAGAGAGAGAGAGAGAGAGAGAGAGAGAGAGGGAGAGAGAGAGAGAGAGAGAGAGAGAGAGAGAGAGAGAGAGAGAGAGAGAGAGAGAGAGAGAGAGAGAGAGAGAGAGAGAGGGAGAGAGTGGGGGCGAGGGAGAGGAGGGCGGGTGTTTTCAATTTCAAGTCCCGCCCTGTCTAGGTGCGTGGGCTGCGCGGGTATGTCCGAGGGAGGGTAAAGCTGCCCTGTAGCACCGAAACTTTGATGTGATCCGCCTTCACCATCACTCTTTTCTTTTTATCTTCCCCTCGTCTTCCGATTCTTCTTCTTCTTGTCTCTCCCTCTCTCGCGTTCCCATCCTCTCCTCGTCACCTTTCCCCCTCCAAGACACTATCAAGTTCCATTTTCAATTTCCCCGAGCCGCCCCCAGAGCCGCCCCCGCTGCACCTGGCAGTCGCTCGCTCACGCGGGGCTCACGCGTTATGGTGTTGACGTGCTGGGCAGGCAGGCAGGCAGGCAGGCAGGCAGGCAGGCAGGCAGGCAGGCAGGCAGGCAGGTAGGCAGGCAGGCAGGCTGGGGATCGTTGGGAAACGGCCCGAACATGCGGCAACCGGAGTGTCAGTGGAGTCGCGGATAATAGTGAAGGAAGAAAAGGTCGGAGGTGTGGAAAAAGTCGGAGGTGCAGAAGAGGGCAAATGCGAAGTAAATTAAAGCCGGAGGCGTGAAGGATAACGGAGTTTTGGAAGGGTTTAGGAAAGGTTGGTGGGTCGGAGGCTGAGGTGCTTGAGGTCGGAGGGCTGGCAGGCTAGGCTAGGAGAGAGTGGGTCGGAGTGAGGCCGCGAAGGCCGCCATTCCGAAGCGAGGTACACCTAGGCTGGTCCTGGGCGGACAAAGTTATCTACGGGGTCGGTGAGGGGGTGGGAGGGGTGAGGTTAGTGGCCCCAGCGGACCGGGCCGGGCAGGGCGGGGGCCTTGGCGAGGGCAGGACGACGGGGCTCCTGCTGGAAATGGACGATGTTCTATCATACGAGTGTGCGCACACACCCCCGCCGCCCCCCGCGGCCGGACCCCACCTGCCCCCGCCTTTGTCTTGGCGTCTCAGTCACTGTCCCCGACTCATTTCCTACACTCTTCTCTGTCTCTCTCGCCCGCTCCATCCGTCCTTCAAGGGCTAAGACTGCGTGGCGCCTGCGAGGTAGGCAGTCCAGAGGAGACGCTACGCAGGCGTGTCCAGCGGGCTGGCCTACCCGCGCACTTCACAGGCGCTCTCATACACTCCAGCTGATTATTTTCTTTCCCCTTTTTTTCCCGAATCGAATAACTCAAACGACATTCTTTCTACGAATTCCCGTCGAATAAAATGGGGGACCAGCTTTCACCTTTCACCCAAAAGGTAAGCAATTTAAATCTTGGCTCATCTCGTATTCCATTATTATTAGGAGGTTTTACCAAGCAACACGCGGACAGCGAACGGGCCACTGCGAAATGAGTACGAGAGGGGGTGGCAGAATGGGCGCAGGGTGCGGTGTGGATGGCTAGTCTGCAACCCCAAACAAAACAAAACAAAAAATTGAAACAGCCCCACCCCTTCCCACAGAGTCATGCAAATCATACAGTGTGCCATTGTCTGGGGACAGTTGAGGTGGCGGCCTCGGCCCCGGGCCTTAGGGGTGCCCTGGGGGCACATTGCCACCAGCGACAGTGTCATAGTCCGTCTGCTCCGCGCGGGGCTGCGGAGCGGAGCAGCACTGTTCGACTCGCACGCATGCAGCATTTGGTACGGCCACCCGTTTTGTCTCTGCTCACTGTCCCGTAATCGCGACCGATCTTATTCACACGACACGGCCAGCGGGGCGGTAACAGCGTCCATGCGTGTGCCCTCCCGCGTCCGTCCGTACATACATCGTAAACACCGAAGGAATCTGTTTCGCGGAGAAAAATCTGATGTTCATCTTCCAATTTCGGGCAATCGGGGACTTTGGGAGGCTGTTTTGAGAAACTGACCCGCATATTGAAGATCTAATGAGACCTGAGTCGGACTCACGATAGTTATGGTTATCGCTAAGAAATGAAGAGGAGCCTGATGTGATCCGGCCTTTGCGTACGATTTCGCCGTACGCAGTTTGTGAGCGACCCTTGTGCGGTGTGTGTGTGTGTGTGTGTGTGTGTGTGTGTGTGTGTGTGTGTGTGTGTGTGTGTGTTGTGTACACAGGGCGGACTCCGGCTACGGCGGAGGGCCCCACGCGGCCCCACCGCCCGCCCGCACCCCCGCTCCGCTCGGCCACTCGAAATTACTCCGGCAGTAGTGTCTAGTGCTCCACCGTGCCCCTCTCCCTTCATGCCGGCAGCGACGCGGGCGTTAAACGACCTGTCAGCCCGCTGCCCGCACGGCCCGCCAGCCAGGCAGCCGCTGATGGTGATGGTATGGCAACTGCTGGAGAGGCAACGGCAGCAGCAGCGGCAGCAGCAGCGGCAGCAGCAGCGGCAGCAGCAGCGGCGGCACAACGTCTGCTCTGCAGCACGGACGCCGACGTCACTGACGGTCGTAATGAAACGGCAAAGGCAACCAAAGCGGTCGCTTTCGATGGTCCGGCAGACCAGACGCGGCCGGAGAACACTGTAATACTGGGGCGCCGTCGGTTAGCAAATCCGCAACACGGTATGGACGAAACTGGAGCAGCGGCAGCAGCAGTGGCGGTAGCAGCAGCAGCAGCAGCAGCAGCAGTATCAGCAGCAGCAGCACCAGCAGCACCAGCAGCATCACCAGCAGCAGCACCAGCAGCACCAGCAGCAGCAGCAGCAGCAGCAGCAGCAGCAGCAGCAGCAGCAGCAGTATCAGCAGCAGCAGTATCAGCAGCAGCAGCCGCTGGCTGAGGTGCGAACGGCACCGGAGAGGGGCTGAGTGCGCCGCTGCGCCGCATGGGCTGGGCTGGAGTGCTTGTATTTCCGCCTGTCCGCGGCCTTTCCTCCCCCGGCCGGCTGAACCACCCGCAGCGACACCCTCTCCCATGTCCATATCCCCTTTCCCGTTTTATCTCCCCCTCCCTCCGTCCCTCTCCTCGCTCCGCACGCCACTCTGCTCACCCTTTCTTCTGCTGTTCCGCGTCTCTTGCCAATTTTATTTTTGTTTTTCTTCTGATGACGATTTTCGTCATTCTTGTTGTGCGGCTGATTGTCATTTCGGGATCCCAGCCCTCCTCTCTCCCCTCCGCCCCTGTTGGCAGCCGACGGCAGCCGCAGCGCCTGCGGGCAGATTTGGGCGTAAACACTACAGAGGGGAGTTCCGGGGGCGGCCGGGGGCGGCCGGGGGCGGCCGGGGGCGGCTTCCATGCGGCCAACAGACACGTTTCACAAGAGAGTCCGTCCCGACCCGCCCCCGCCCCCGCCCCCGGCTCGTCACTTTGAGGGACGGCTGCCGCTGCGAGTTCTGGGGAGGAGTGAAACGAAATTAGGTCCAAGAAGGGTGCGGCGGCGGCGGTGGACCATCGGAGCACCAAGTAAAAATAACGCGACCCTTAATTAAGTCGCGAAATAAAAGCAACATGGCGGCGCCCTATTAGACGCACCTCGATGCGCTGCTGCCGCTGCTGCCGCTGCTGCCGCTGCTGCCGCTGCTGCCGGTGCTGCCGCTGCTGCCGCTGCTGCCGCTGCTGCCGCTGCTGCTGCCGCTGCTGCCGCTGCTGCCGCTGCTGCCGGTGCTGCCGCTGCTGCCGCTGCTGCGGTGTCGGCTCGTGTCGCCCCTCTGCGTCTGCGGGGCGGAGCGGCTGTACGGTACAGTCGGGGAAGCTTAACGCTCTCCGACAAGCTGTTGTTGAGCTCTGCTGCCCTAACGGTGGCAGGCATCACGGCCTTAAGCGGGTCCGACTGTATGCTGTTGCTGCTGCCAGAGAGAGACAATCGGAGGCCGAGGCCGACCAGGATGGTAAAATAGTTGTTGGGGATACTAATGGGATCATGTGTAGGATGCGATGCGCTTGGCTGGGATGAACAGCTCATATTTTGCTCTGAGGCACGGCAGCCACTTTTTCTGTGGGGAATATGAGTTGGGGAAAGATGAGAGAGAGAGAGAGAGAGAGAGAGAGAGAGAGAGAGAGAGAGAGAGAGAGAGAGAGAGAGAGAGAGAGAGAGAGAGAGAGAGAGAGAGGCTCATACCCCAGACGGAATACGCCATCGGATGTGCTGCATTATTGAATGGGCCGGCAGCAGCTCTGGGAATGCAAGCATCGCCCCCTCCCTTCTGCCCCCTCCACGGCACCGACTGCCCGCCCGGGCTGAGCTGGTGGTGGTGCTGTAAACCTCTATGGAATCACACACGCCAGACGCATACTTGAATTTAGTGGGGAGGGGGGGGGGATGGAGCTGGATAGGACCGCGTATGGCGGTTTGCTGCGGGTGGCTTACCGGACTAATAGCAACGCAGTGAGTGAGTGAGTTCGTATGTATTATGCGTGTGTGTGTGTGTGTGTGAGAGAGAGAGAGAGAGAGAGAGAGAGAGAGAGAGAGAGAAAGACAGATATACAGACAGACAGACAGACAGAGACAGAGAGTCGGGAGGGGGGTGGGGGGTACATTTGCGCAGTGGCGCTCACACGGGGGTCTGGGTGTAGCAAGTGCGACACCTAGATTTTCAAAAATAGGGAGGTAAGAGGGGTAAAAGGGAGGTAGAAGGGAGGGTACGAGGGAGGTAGGAGGGAGGGGAAAGGGAAAGGGAAGAAAAGGGAAAGAGAAAAGAGAGGGAGAGAAGGAGGGAGAGAAGAGAGAAGATGAAAGAGCGGTGGCGAGACGCCACAGCCAGGGTGTCAGTGATCGTGGTAGTAGTGGTGGCAGCAGCGGTAGCGGTGACTGTGGCGCGGCGCGCGGGGACGCGGCGGTTGCCACAATGGGGAATCCTCCATTCCAATTCATTCCATTCCAATTCCAATTCGACATCTTCAAACCCAAATGTCTAAGCTTGTCAGTCGGGCGTCATACGCAGACCAAAAATTGATTTGAACATTTTAAAAAAATGAATGGATTTAGGAAACGATGAGTTTTTAGCTCGGTTGCAAAATTGAGCGCGGGATCGGGGGGGGGGGGGGGGGGGGGCTTGAAAAAGGGAGGTTGGCAGTGAGAAAGGGAGGGAGTCAGAGGGTATTGCTACACCTAGCCCAAAAATTGTGAGGGCCGGGGCACTGTGCCTGCTGTGTCCGCAGCAGTCTGCCGCCCTCCCGGCCCGGCGCCCACGGCTCAGCGCTCATCCCCGTTCCCACGTGATTCGAATGCAGCGCCCGGTCCTTTGAGTACCGCGAGGAAAAATGAAGAAAAACAAAACAGAGGGAAAAAGATAAAAATAGAGCGAGGACATTGATTTGGTTGCTGTATAAATGACGACAACTTTAGCCGGAAGTAATGTAGGCAGGTTCGCGGGCTAGAGAGACGCGGAGGACGACGGACCTTTTGGTCCGGGAAATATTTTCCATAGCAACGAGTCGCCACACCGGGACTCCGGGACACCGGGCACTGGGCTCCGCTGGGCTCCGCTGGGCTCCGCCGGGCACACAGCGTAACTTCGCGCCCAGTCCCCGCCACAAGTCGTATATCTGCCGCCCCCGCCGCCCCCCCCCCTCCCGGACGCCAGGACCCGCTCGCGCTGGCCACGTCCGCAGCACGGGTGCGGTCTCCGTCGCACTCGCTGCCCCGGCGGCACACAGTCGCCCGTGCGACAGAGACGGCACGACGCCGCCACTTATTTTGCGACGGAGCGGGTCGTGTGTTTTCGGGAGCGGTCCCCGGCGGTGCCCGGGCCGGCGTTGGCTGGACGCTAGACCGGGCCGGGGCGTTGGACTCGAGTGGTCCGGGGGCGGCCGGGGGCGGCCGGGGTCCGAAAGGTCCGTTCCCTAATGTGGGCTAAATTACCGGGCGCAGCAGCAGCCAAGGGTCCGGGCACAGCCTCGGGCCCAGCCCAGCACAGCCGGCCCCACACAGCTAAGAGAGCACAGCGGGGCTTGGAACCACTTTTATCGGCGGAGGCCAGCGGAGGCCAGCGGAGGCCAGCGGAGGCCAGCGGAGGCCAGCGCAGGCCGAGGGGAGGCCAGCGGAGGCCAGCTGAGGCCAGCGGAGGCCAGCGGAGGCCAGCGGAGGCCAGTGGAGGCCAGCGGAGGTCAGCGGAGGCCAGCGGAGGCCAGCGGAGGCCAGCGGAGGCCAGCGGAGGCCAGCGGAGGCCAGCGGAGGCCAGCGCAGGCCAGCGGAGGTCAGCGGAGGCCAGCGCAGGCCGAGGGGAGGCCAGCGGAGGCCAGCGGAGGCCAGCGGAGGCCAGCGGAGGCCAGCGGAGGCCAGCGGAGGCCAGCGGAGGCCAGCGGAGGCCAGCGGAGGCCAGCGGAGGCCAGCGGAGGTCAGCGGAGGTCAGCGGAGGCCAGCGGAGGCCAGCGGAGGCCGAGGGGGCGCACCGGGCCGAGCACCCCGTGGCCAGCGGACCACGCAGCGGACCCTGGCCGGCAGAGTGCAGGAGCGCCTGGCGCCAGCTGCTGGGCGCCAGGCGCCAGGTGCCGGCCGCCCGGTGCGGTGGTCTAGGGTTTCACGAAGAGGTGCGGTGCCCATTGGTGCCCGAGCCCAAGCAGCGCGCAGTGCCACAGGACATGCTCTTAGCGGCACGGCGGCCGTCCGGAGGACCGGAGGGGAACCAGACGTGAAATAAAAGGTCGGAGTGTGCTCAGCCCGGCTCTGCGTCGGCTCCGGTGGAGAAGGTGTGGGCCGGGAGAGATTCTCCCTCGAGGGGGAAACGACGGACGAATTCTGTGTCAGCCGGATGGGGATTACCCCCGATTAACTCGGATTACCCCAGATTACTCCGGATTACTCCAGGATTACTCCCGGATTACACTTAATAAAATTAATTAGGGGTACACAAAAACGTAAACATTTGCCCGGATTACCTCGGATTACCTCGGATTACCCCGGATTACCTCGGATTACCCCGGATTACCCTGGATTACCCCGGATTACCCCGGATGAAAAATCGATGTCAGCCGGATTACCTCCGTCGTTTCCCCCTCGTTCTCCCTGCAGGTGAACATGGGCAGTGCTGTACTGAGCTGGTGGGGGCGCGCGGAGGGGCCTCGTATGCATGGAGGCCGGGGAGGCGAGAGCAAGTGAAAGGGCCAGCGGCAGCCAGCGACCAGAGTGGGCGAGTCCGGGGTGGGGGCGGGCCCAGTAGCGAGGCGCGGGCCGCGGCCCCGCGGCCTAGCCGGGCTTGGCTAGGGGTGTGCCGCTTTTTGGAGGCCCCCACTTTGCTCACTTGGCGCCTGCTGCCCGGCCCGGCCCGAGTCTGAGAGTCACTTACTGCCAGCTGGACCACCGCTGGTCCCTGCTCGCCCCCGCCCCGCCCTGGCTTTAGCTCGCCCTCCCCTCGGCTCGAGCGCGACTAATTAGGGCTTAACGCAGCGCGTTGATATGACGTCCAATTTAGCTACGAAATACGCGGTGCGGTGTGACGGGGGCGGGAGAAGGAGGGGTGGGGGCGGCCGGGGGCGGCCGGGGGCGGCCGGGGGCGGCACAGCGTGCCGAGGTCATCGCGCGCAGCCCGGTTTAGCGGCGAAATGAGGAGCGAGTCGCTGGATTACTGGAAGCTGGAAGCCACGGGCAGTAGTTTCGGCCCACGCTGCTCTATTTATTTTTTAACATATTTTTTTTGGAAATACATCAATTTTTGACTATACTGCTACGCTCCGGTCCGACCTACTTTTGTACAGAAACGTGCGCGGGACGCGAACCGCAGAATCACAATACGAATACGAATCCGCAGCACGGAGCGATATGGCGCCGAGTCCTGCCCGATCCTGCCGGGTCCTGCCGGGTCCTGCCGGGTCCCGCAGCTCCACATGTCTGCGGAATCCTCCCGCTAACGACGCCATATTTATTATATCACTCACTGATTTCCCCGAAGGCTCCTTCTGCTGGATCCCTTCCCCCCTCCCTCTCCCTCTCTGCCACACAATTTGTACCACTACAAACAGGTTTGGGGGTTTGGGGGACCACGAGTGCCGATTGGTGCCGATGAATGGAGTGGAGGGGAAGAGGGGAAAAGGAGGATGGGGAAGGGCCAAAGTGCTGTTTGGTTGCCCCTCTCCCCACGCCGTCCCTTCCCTCCTCTCCCCCTCCCACCGTGATCGCCTTGATGCCCACGCCTTCTGGCCACTCTGCTCCACTTTGATCTTCATCTCATTCACCTCGCGTCTGCAACTCACGACCTCCTCTCGTTCTCTGTCTCAGTCCCTGGTCGGTATCTACCCTCCCTCCTGTCGTCCCTTCTCTTTCTCGGCCTCTTTTCACCCCTGTTTTCGGACAAGTTTGGGGCGCCGACAGGGCGGCCGGCAGAGCTGGAGAGTCCCACACCCCTGCACACACACCTGGCAGAGCGCGCGCACACGCACACACACACGATTCTCTCTCTCTCTCTCTCTCTCTCTCTCTCTCTCTCTCTCTCTCTCTCTCTCTCTCTCTCACACACACACACACACACACACACACACACTCACCTGCTTGCGCTCACACCTCGGCGAAGTGGCTCCTGGGCAGGGAGGAGTCGAGGCCTGATGCTCAAACTTGTTGTCCATTTGATTGTCTGTCTCTCCTCTCCCACGGTGTGTGTGTGTGGGGGGGGGGGGGTGGAGGGGGAGCTGAGAGAGACAGCTCGGGGCTGCGGTCCGGTGGGCGGGGCAGGGCGGGGCAGGGCGGGGCAGGGCGGGGTGGTGGCGCGGCGCCCCCGGGGCGGGTGTGCTTTGGGGGTGCGCCGCCAATCCGGAGCAGCAGGCCGCCAGCTCCTTGCTGCGTTCCCCCCTGAAACCGCAAACCTGACAAAGCTTTTAGCTGCGCCGTCACCAAATTACACACATATCGGGGATGGCACGACCGGCGGCAGTGGCGGCGGCAGCGGCGGCAGCGGCGGCAGCGGCGGCAGCGGCGGCAGCGGCGGCAGCGGCGGCAGCGGCAGCATGGCCTGAGCGGCGCGCGCCGACATCCCCGCGGCTCCCGGACGGGGCCTGGCCGCTCCCTCGCTCCCTCATCAAGGACGCCGCGGCCTCCAAACACACGACTGCACGATATGAAAATGTGCGTTCACGGTGGTGGCAGGAGACTGTTTCCTGCTCCTGTCCTCGGGTGGTGGTGGTGGTGGTGGTGGTGGAGGTGGTGGCCGGCTGAATGAGCCCCCGCGCGCGCGCTTCTGTTTGCCTACCTGAATGGTGCCGTGCGTGGAGGGGAGGAGGAGCTGTGACGTCACGGAGCGGCGCGCAGCAAACTTAGGCGCGCGGCGGCATATCCGCGCTGCCTTGTCTCCGCGTCTTATCATGTAATGTCAGCCATACGCTACCCTCTCCACCCCCACCCTCCAACCCTACCCCTCTCCATATCACACGGAATGACACTTCTTGCCTTGTGGAATGGAGCGACTCGCACGCGCGTGTTGTGAAGCGGGCATGGCGAGGGGGTGGGGTCGGGGGCGGCTTGTCCTGGCGAATACAAATGACGAGTCAGGTACTTCGCAGGCATTTGCTTCCTCCCCGCTGGGCCTATTCTATGTCCTTATCCTGCGCATGTGCCATCCCTCTACCTGTCTCTCTCTCTCTCTGTCTGCCCCCCCCCCCCATCTCTCTCCTTTGACACTGTGCTCGTTGCATTTCCCTTCCCCACTCTCTCTCGGTGCATTCGATCCATGCATTGACTTACTCAAAGCGACACGACGACCACGACAGAGATTGGATTGAAAAGGGAAGGGGTAAGCGAATCACAGAGACGGGAGAGAGAGAGAGAGAGAGAGAGAGAGAGAGAGAGAGAGAGAGAGAGAGAGAGAGAGAGAGAGAGAGAGAGAGAGAGAGAGAGAGAGAGAGAGAGAGACAGAGACAGAGAGAGAGAGAGAGAGAGAGAGAAAGAGAGACAAAGAGAGAGAGAGAAGAGAGAGAGAGAGAGAGACAGACAGACAGAGAGAGAGAGACAGAGAAAGAGACAGAGAGAGAGAGAGAGAGAGAGAGAAAGAAAGAGAGAGAGAGAGAGAGAGAGAGAGAGAGAGAGAGAGAGAGAGAGAGAGAGAGAGAGAGAGAGAGAGAGAGAGAGAGAGAGAGAGAGAGAGAGAGAGAGCACCCCATCAGCTGCTCTCCTGTCCGGTGGAGCATCGCGGAGCCGCGGGATGGTCGGGGGAGGCGCCGGGTGGCGCCGGGTAACCGGGCTGGGGACGTGCAGGTTGCAGAGGTGTGTGGTAAGTATAGCGCCGTGTGACACGCGAGGCGGGGTAACGGCAGGACAGGGATTAGTGCCGGGATAAAGGACAGAGCTCACCCCTCCTGTTGATGCCGGTAGGATACTGCCCCGACAACGGCCAGAGCGGCACAGTGGCACAACCTCTCCTACTGGCGACAGCGTCTGCCGGCGCGGAATCACGTCGCAGCAACAAATTTGGACCGCGTCTTTGCTGCAGCGTCGTTCGCTGTGTGTTGTTTCTTTTTTTCTTGTCTCTCCCGCGCGCGTCGCCCCAAAATGACCTCGTGCACGCGCGCACACACATACCACCGCGGATCTCTCTCTCTCTCTCTCTCTCTCTCTCTCTCTCTCTCTCTCTCTCTCTCTCTCTCTCTCTCTCTCTCTCTCTCTCTCTCTCTCTCTCTCTCTCTCTCTCTCTCTCTCTCTCTCTCTCTCTCTCTCTCTCTCTCTCGAGCACAGTTGGTGCGTTCGGGAGAAAAAGTAGCGGAGGTGCCGCAGAAGGGGTTCCTTAATGACGCGCGCAGTGATTCATGGAGGCGACAAGAGACTCCATTTTTGTTTTTACTCGACCTTATATTCACGATTCGACGCCCAAGTTAGTTATTTTTTTATTTTTCTCAGTGACATTGCTTTGGCAGCCGCGGAACAGTCGTCGGTCTCTGACATGAGTCCACGGCCAGCATAGGCCGGCTGGCTGGTCTGGTGCCGAGCCCGGGCCCCCCTATGGCACGCCGCGCACACGCCGCGCACACGCCGCGCAAGCAACGCGCACACAACGCCCCTGCATGCCTCACTGACTCTCAGTGCCCGCCGCTGAAAGGGAAGCAGGCTGCACCATACGCGTGTGCATCCCAGGGTGCTTCTGCTCATCCGGAGCGATGGGGCGCGAACCGATGCGGAGCGAGAGAGACAGCTCTATCGGAACGGGAGCAGGGTAGACAGAGAGAGGGGAAGGGGTAATGCAAACTGTGAGAGTGTGTGCGTGTAGTGCTGGTCGGGACTATGAATACCCCGTGCAGTGAGTTTGTTAGCCTGGGAGGCGAGGAGGGGAAAAGGAGGGACGGGGGAGAGAATTCCTCGATAGGAAGAATCCCTGACTGACAAAGTATCTTAAATGAAGAAAATACTAAAAGAATACAAGATTGCCATCAAAATCGGTTTGAATCACGCATATTCGTTTTTGAGAGTGTGCACACGCTCAGTGATCGACATGTCGGGCCAAGACTGCAGAGGTGCACACAGCGATATAGATATAATCGTTACGTAATTTGCACACATTCACATTGTGTCAAGAGGGCGTCGAGCGCGCGCGCGTGTGTGTGTGTGTGTGTGTGTGTGTGTGTGTGTGTGTGTGCACAGCCGCAGCGGCGCTCACCATTATTAGCGGCTCTGCCTTTTGATGCTGACGGTTCCTGATTGTCATGGCGGTGACAGCGGCAGCAGCAGCAGCAGCAGCAGCAGCAGCAGCAGCGGCGGCTGCTGGTCCCCAATATCACAGCGCCGGCAAACATTGACTTGTTTGCCGAAGTGGCCCGACTACTATGACCCGACGCGCCATTTGGGGTTAACGGTCGTTCACGTCGAAAATGGTGCGGGTTCGATTCCCGTCGGTTCCCTGCCGCGGTAAATGTTACGGACCAGCGGCGCTGCTCTTGTGTGTTGTGTAGTTCACGTGCGGATAACGCACCTGAATCAGAGCCCTCCGCACCCGCGAGAGACAGAGAGAGAGCGAGACAGAAAAAGAGAGAGAGAGAGAGAGAGAGAGAGAGAGAGAGAGAGAGAGAGAGAGAGAGAGAGAGAGAGAGAGAGAGAGAGAGAGAGAGAGAGAGAGAGAGAGAAATTGGAATTGAAATTTTATTAAGGATTACGTACAGTAGGACTGAAAAGCCCCTTTGGGTATGCAACCCGCTCTCTGAAACTCACATAAACTCTGGGAGCAAATGAGAGAGAGAGAGACAGAGAGAGAGAGAGAGAGAGAGAGAGAGAGAGAGAGAGAGAGAGAGAGAGAGAGAGAGAGAGAGAGAGAGAGAGAGAGAGAGAGAGCAGCACATCAGGGACAAGCAGAAGTTCCGCGGCAACGCCTGCTCCAACTTTTCATTCATCTTTTTTTTAAAAAAATTGTATCCCGCTGCTAATTTTGCACTCGGAGAGAACTCTATGGACATAGTCGTGCGTATGCAGACCCAGGCTGGCGGCAGACGCTTTTCCCTCCGTGTTATGTCTGTCTGCTTGTCTGTCTGCTCGGCTCATGCAGCTTTTCGTCGGGCTGCACCGGGTTTCCACCATTTTGCCGCGGCTCTCTCTGTAAAAGTCACAGCGGGGGCTGTGAGAGGGCAAAGTGTGGTGGTGGGAGTTGGTTTGGAAGAAGCAGAAGGAGAAGAAGAAGAAGAAGACGAGGAAGAGGAAGGGGCATCGCGGATAGAGAAAACCTGAACAACACCTGCAAACAGAATAAAAACGAGAAAAGCCGCGTGCTGGGCGGGAGGGTGGGAAAAAAAAATTGGCGAACAAGGAGGATAAGTGTGGTGCGTGTTGCCTGGCATACCATTTGCCCGGAGAGTAGTGGAGGGCCGTGGGGGGCCGCGGGGGACCGCGGGGGGAGGGGGGGGACCGACCCTC
>CM076246.1:7038486-7135986 GCA_038380765.1 Odontothrips loti
ATTCATCCTTCGCCCAACGCCAGCGTTCTTCCTTTCATGACTGGCAGCAGTGCGGCGGAGCACGTGGCAGATCTCTTGGTCTCTCTGCCGTATCCAGGCATCAGCCGTAGTGCGGCAGGACTGCTATAGACACCGCAGCTCAAGCGAATCAACTCGCGCACAGGGAGCCCCCCCCCTCCCCTAACCCCTCCCGCCAATCCCTCATGGGTCGCCCGGCAGAAGTCCATTAAGGAAATCGAAAAGAGGAAGGAGCAGTAGAAGGACGCGGGCCAACAGCCACAGAGCGGAAAACGGACTGAAAAATGCTGAGACATCAAAGAGGATCGAGGGTCTGACCCAGCGGGAGAGGCGAGGCGTTCGGCGCACCCGATCAGAGCGGGTGCCGAGCGGACAGGACGGGGACAGGGGGCGGTGCTCACCCGTCTACCTTGTGATATCCCTCAACGCCGCCAGTCATCTATGATTAAGGTAAATGCACCAGTCATAGCCCACTTTTGCCCTTCAAGCTACGGACGACCCACCAACTTCTTAATTTCGTTCTTTTGACAAAACGGTAGAATTAGCTGTCGGGATGTCTGATTTTTTAATATTTTTTTTTAGCGTGTGTCGCTCTCCACGAGGTGAGAAATTATAGTTGTTATAGAAAGTAGCGATCGTCGGGGGACTTTTCAACAATTTCACCTCGGAATAAGGAACACGGGCTACGGCATGCCTGGCGTGCTAAGGGCCGTCCCGCCCGAGGCCGGGCGGGCACCGAGGCGCCCCCACGGCCCCACGGCCCCCCGTGGCCTCCGCCCTCATACTTTCAGCCATTCATACCGGCGCGGACCTTGGTGCGGACCCCCTCCGACAGTTGAAGCCCACCTGAAGCCCCTTGTCAAGATGTTCATTATGTTCTCCGGTTTGCCTCTGCTGGGGGGGGGGGGGGGCTGCCTCTGAAAGCGCGGCAGCGGCTCTTCCCTCCTGCTGCTATGCGGCTCTGCAGAGTGGGGTGCTGTTCGGACGCAGCTCGTTGCGGACGTGGGGCCGGGGCCGAGGCCGCCCCCCTGCGGTACATTTGCGATGCGATGCGATTTTAAAAATGATGTTTAAAAAAATGACGCCTAATTTTTTTTTATCCGTGAAGATTTAAGCAACAGCAAGCAGAAGTGTACTTGCCGGCCGCCGTGTGGGGTGACGCACCTCTGCAGGGGCGGCAGCATGCGGCAGGGGTCACCGCGGACCAAGGAAAAGAGTCCGCCCTTTTGAAAAGGCCGGAGGGAGGGACAACACACTATAACCAGCGGGTGCTTAATCTGGGCTCGTCAAACATTTATGCCGGCACAAAGACTGTGCTGCGCGGTGCTGCGGGGTGCAGGGAGCCGGGAGAGCCAGGGGCGGCCAGGGGCGGCCAGGGGCGGCCAGGGGCGGCCAGGGGCGGCCAGGAGTGCGGACTGGAATATTCATGGCTTCTTTCCTTCCTCGACGACGACGGCGGCAGCGGCCGCCCGCCACCGACGGTTCAGTTAAAATCGCAATGCAAGGCCGGCGTCGGTGTGACGGGGGCGGGAGGGAGGCGTGGAGAGGGAGAGGAGGAGAGGGAGGGGAGTGAGTGGCCAGGAGGCTGCGCCCGGGCAGTGGACGAGCCTTGTCAAGAGACGACTGTCTCGAGACTTCAACCGGACCTGCTACACCGCGAACCACAAGGGTAGCGCCGTTGGCACCCATTCGCAGACCGGAGGGCGTGATCACTCGCAGGGGGGTTGGGGGAATCTGCGGAGGGGCGGAGCCGCCAGCAGCCGACACCAGCCTCCGCACCTCCCCATATGGGATGAAAAGCTTTCGTTATGAAAAACTGCGGCGGCGGCGGCAGCCTCGACCCTGTTTACTCTACGAGCTTTTCCCATCTCGGCCCCGTTTATCTTCCATCTCCCTCCCTCCCTTCCCCGGTGTGTGTCGCCGCGCGCGTCCCTGCCCCACTTGCTGCACGGGACCGCCACGACCACCAACAACAACATCATCCTTTCCGGGAGTCTAAAATTGTGAAACGCCACACTGGGGGTTGGAAATCAGTGTGTAGGTATCGCTGCAGGTATCGCTGGAGTGCCCCCTTCCCCTCCGCCCCTCCAATACCTGGAGATCGGCCGAGTGGCAACATAAACAGCTGGCGCGGGTGGGCCAGGAGTGTCTCCGGAGGGGCCCGGAGGGGCCCAGCTGGAGAGGCAGATAATGCGGGCTTTATGAGGGATTATCCGGGCGCTCTGCCCGTCCCGTCCCCGGAGCCGCCGCAGCCGCCCGGAGCCGCTTCAGCCGGCCGACGACGCATTTATTCGAAATAAAATAACAGCTGACTGGAACGTTTACCGCTCGCGCCGCTCTCTTTGCCCGTCTAATTTCTCCTCCTCATCCCTCCCTCTCTGCTGTGTTCCGCTCCTCCTCATCCCTCCCTCTCTGCTGTGCTCCGCTCCTCATCATCCCTCCCTCTCTGCTGTGCTCCGCTCCTCATCCCTCTCCCTCTCCTGTGCTCCGCTCCTCATCCCTCTCCCTCTCCTGTGCTCCGCTCCTCCTCATCCCTCTCTATCTCTGCTGTGCTCCGCTCATCCGGGCTCCCCCTTCCGGGTCGGCCGTCCGCGAGCTCGTCGCGTCGCGGAGCAGCGGCAGTACTGGCGGAGCGTTTACCTGAAAGGTGCTCCAATAACTTTGGCTCGTTATCTCTTAGTTCCGGTGAGGGCGTCTCCTTCTCGTCACGGCGCTGTCACCAGCCGAGGACGGCGAGGGGCGTGGCGTTGCGGGGCGGGGCGGGGCGGGGCGCAGCGTGCAGCACTGACCGTGCCGCGCCACGCAGGCGCCACGCGAGCGCCACGCGGGCGCCACGCCCCTCTCGTGCAGTTGCCGATAAAACGAGTAATATTTCACTGCGGGGGGGGGGGGGGGGCGATTATTGGAATCCCCACGTTGCCCCCGCCCCCTCCTCCCCCCTTTCCCAGGCCACAATCGCTTTGTTTGCGCATCAGATCGGAAGCGAGAGAGCGAGGCCATAGCGGAGAGGGGCACAGACAGGGCTGCTGCTTGTCGCAGCCCGCGGCCCGGCACCTGATTGGTAAGCAGCAGAGAGAGAGAGAGAGAGAGAGAGAGAGAGAGAGAGAGAGAGAGAGAGAGAGAGAGAGAGAGAGAGAGAGAGAGAGAGAGAGAGAGAGAGAGAGAGAGAGAGAGAGAGAGAGAAAGACAGAGAGAGGGAGAGAGAGTGAGAGAGAGCCAGACAGACAGAGACAGACAGACCGAACTAGAGAGACGGAAGAGGGAGAGAGACAGAGAGAGAGAGATGCTATCGTGGACACGGACACGCGGCCATATCCAGCGCTCGTATGTTGGCAGATGAACACACGAAAGGTGAGATAAATAGGGAGGAACAGAGAGTTTGCCCTTGAAGTGGGAGAGAGAAAGATGGGGGGGGGGGAGGGAATGAGTGAGGGAGAGAGAGAGAGTGTGCGTGTGCTAATGCCCGGCGAGTCCATCCATTACCAGAAGTACTCCCCCCCCCTCCTTTTCCAATCGTTTCTGCGGCACAGCGAGGAGTGAATTTGCGACGTGGCCGTGCCGCGCCGTGCCGCGCCGTGCCGCGCCGTGCCGCGCCGTGCCGCGCCGTCGTGCCGCGCCGTGCCGCGCTGTCCTATTCCTCCCCATCACGGCGATGCGATCACTGACCCACAGCGCGCTGCCCGCTTTTTGCCCGATCCTGATGAGCGCATAACTCCCGCACGGGTATTGGTGCAGACGGTGCCTAAGCAAAGAGAGAGAGAGAGAGAGAGAGAGAGAGAGAGAGAGAGAGAGAGAGAGAGAGAGAGAGAGAGAGAGAGAGAGAGAGCGAGAGAAAAGAGAGAGTGAGAGAGAGAGACCTGTGACTCCTGTGATGGGGCATACCGTTCCTTCCGGAAAGTAATGTGTATTGCGTGGACCAGTCCGTTGGTCAGAGAGAGAAAACCATTATCATCGCACAGAGGGCCGGACAAATTTTTTTACAGACCTGTGCGCCAGGTCACATGACCAGTACGACAGTCTGTCTATCTCTTTTGCTCTCCACGACCGCCCGCTAAATTATTTTCGCGCTATCCGCATGGCGCTACACGGCGCCGCGCCGCTCGGCCACTCTCCATATGCATAGCGGGGACGTACTCACAGACCCCTCCCCCTCCCCCTCTTCCCTCCCTTACTGTCTTACACATGGAGCCGCAGTGTCTCGCATAGCCACCGATATCCCCCGCCCCCACCCCTCCTCTCCCCCTTTCCTGCTGTTTGTTGACCTACTTCATGGAGGGGAATCGGAGGAGATCTTTACCTCCTGCTGCTGCTGCTGCTGCTGCTGCTGCTGCTGCTGCTGCTGCTGCTGCTGCTGCTGCTGCTGCTGCCGCTGCTGCTGCTGCTATGCAGTGCACGAAAAAACCACACACACTCACACACCGTTTGGGGGAGGGAACTGGGTGCGTAACTTGAGCTGCCAGCCAAAGGGATCCCATCACTAGGTCCCTCGGGGTACCGGCACAGCCTGGCCCCGTCCCGGCCCGGCTCTGACGTGTGTATCGGGCCGGAGCACCGGCTGACTAGCGCCTGGGAGGTAGGCAGCGCTCTGACAGGAGTGCCGGTGGGCTGCCTACCTCCCGGGCGCTAGCCTCCCGGGGAGCGTGTACCGGGAGAGATGCTCAGGCAGGGACCGGAGACCCGGTCACAGAGGCTGGGCCAGGGCCGGGGCTCACTGCGCTGGTGATCCGCTGGGTCCACCAACTCCTCCCCCCTTCCTCCCCCACTCTCCCCCTTCCCCTCTACCCCCGCCCCACCCTGCCCAGCCCAACCCCTGCCACGCCCGGCAAACAAACTTTGTTCGCCAAGTCCGGTCCATACAGCATCCAGCCTCTGCGGACGGTCCCTAGGCTAGGTCCAGGCCTGTTATGTCTGTGCTGGCCTCTCCACGCTCTCTCTCTCTCTCTCTCTCTCTCTCTCTCTCTCTCTCTCTCTCTCTCTCTCTCTCTCTCTCTCTCTCTCTCTCTCTCTCTCTCTCTCTCTCTCTCTCTCTCTCTCTCTCTCTTTCTCTCTCTCTTTGGGTACCGGATCTACTAAACGCTCTGCCGCGGCCTGCTTCGCGGTCGGTCTGCAAACCACACAGAGTGAGAGAGAAAGAGACAGACAGAGTGATAGAGGGAGAGAGGACGGAGATGGGGCTGGGGGTGCTACGGGGGATAGACAAAGACTGTTATTCTGATGCCGACGGGGACGTGGTGCTCGTTTGCCTATGCGGATTTTCCGGTTACGAGTGTGACCGTTTCTCGTGGGGAAAGGGGGGGGGGGGGCAGCCACCAGCGGCCTGCCCCCGCAGCCTCTCCGGCCGATGGTTTGTCAACTGTTTTCGTCAACTTGGGCATTAGCCACGGGCAGACTGAGTGAGTCGACGCCGAGTGTCCCTGGCAGAGTCGGTTGTTTTATTTCTCTTTCCAGGCCACTGTCAATGGAATGCGGGGGCGACAAACGCCATCGGGGGAGCGAATCAGAGAGTTTTCAAAAGGTCCTACTGCCGTTTTAATGGAGGAAAATTCGGCCCGAGTTTTGGCAGAAGGGTCGGGATTTATAGGGGCGATTCCATCACGCAGCCCGAACTTGTTCTCATCGGGTCCAACACGGCCCTATCTGTCCGCACTGCGCCTGTCTGTTCGTCTCTGGCGGCGCCTGCCTCGGCCCGCCTCGGCTGCCTCCTCGGCCTCTGTATGCGAATGTGATCGGAACACGCCGGGGCCGAGCCGAGCTCCGCTGCTGGCAAGACTCCAAGTGCTAACAAGGGGGCGCGTATGGGGACCGCGAGACGGAGATGGTGGGGGAGGGAGCGGGAGGGAGAGGCAGACAGACAGAGATAGAGAGCATCGTACCATTACGACGTAAACGCGACAGTTTCCGAATAGTCTGCTGTCGTGCGTTGACTATGTTTTTGTGCCGTCCTTGGTCTCTCTGGCCCCAGCGGCGGCCGTGGCCTCCCCGCCGCGCTGCTACGTAAAGGGCAGGTGTGAGGTGGTGGGGGCAGGGACGGGCCCGGTCACCTTGATACGGCTTTGTGCGTGTGTGTGTGTGTGTGTGTGTGTGTGTGCGTGTGTGCGTGTTTGAGTGTGCATGTTTGTGTTATAATGAGCAAACGCACACAAAAACTCTTTATTTTGGCCGACCAACACACGATAATGATACGCTACAGACATTTCAATATGAATGTCACACATATCGGGTTAAAGAGG
The DNA here is from genome assembly GCA_038380765.1 of Odontothrips loti. Taxonomy (NCBI): domain Eukaryota; kingdom Metazoa; phylum Arthropoda; class Insecta; order Thysanoptera; family Thripidae; genus Odontothrips; species Odontothrips loti. Next base: position 7,044,735 of record CM076246.1, read on the forward strand.
CATGAATCAGAGAGTGCGGCCAATGGGGTGGCCCCGTATATGAATATGAATACACATAACGCGGGCGATGACTCTTTTCACTCCCTCGCCGGCGCCCCCGCACTCACTCACACACACACGCACACACACACAGCATCTGCTTGCCAACAAAGAAATAAAGCCATTTACCAGAGATAAATTTCAATAGCCGCCTCCACCGCCTCTAGCGCAGAGCTCTCTCCTCCCCTCCGTAGCCGGGCGTGAGCAATCGATATCTCGAAGCCATTAGCCACCCGCTTCGAGATCTCGAAAAGCGTCGATGGTGCTGGCCGAGTAACGACCCTCTCTCTCCCCCGTCGTATTATTAATTATTGCCATACCGCTCTTGCTGTCCGTCTCCGTCGCACGGCGGCTGTGCGCAGCGCTGGACCGCCACGGGTGTGACAGAGACGGCGGCAGTGGGGCGGGCCTTGGCGGTGCGAGAGAGACGGCAGCAGTGGGGTGGGCCGGCATTAAAGCAGCAGATGACGCTCCGCTGACCAGCGGCCGGCCGGCAGCGCCCAGCAGCCGGTGCGACTGAAAATAATGAAATAGTGTCGAACTGCCGCAGGGGCAGGGCGCCGCCACTGCAGATCCGTTTCGTGCGATTTCAGCGCGCGCCACGGATTTTACACGACCACTTTTCATAATTGTTTCCCGCCTCGGAAAAGTTGCGAAACCCCCTTTTAAATCGTATTGTTGTCATTCAACGACAAAAACAAAATATTAAAAAGGAGCTTTTTAAAACGCGTTTCGTTTGTTTCCTGGTGTTCTCTGATGGCAGCCGCGGGGTGCGGCAGGCGCTGTCTCTGCCAGCCGGCGCGGCCAGGCCGCTGCTGCTCCGGCCGCTTGCCATCACCGTGTTATGGCGTCATTCGCGGAATACCTCCGTTTGGATGTAAAGCGTCCCCCCAACCCCTCCGCTATCTACACCGGGACACGCGTTACGGTCCGGCCGGTCATTATTGGCAGAGTTCATTTGGGCCGGATCGCCGCCGCCATCAGAGCACTTATTTGCACCACGTTCCCCGCGCTGGCCGCGCCGGTCCTGTTGGCGCTGCCTCGACGGAATTCTCCGGTCGTTGTCATGCAGCAAGGGGACCCCTGGAGGTGGTGAGAGGAGACCGGAGGAGACCGGAGGGGACACGAGATCGTCTTGAGCATGTCGTTGGCGACACGGAGTCCAAAGACGCCTCATGTTTGCCAACTGCTGACGCGCCGTCGACCGACGCACTTACGGCCGGCACGGGGGAGAAAAGAGAGAGAAAGAGAGAGACAGAGACATACAGATAGAGATGAGGGGGGGGGTAGACGCGCTGTCTGAAATTTCGAAACGTTTGCGTTCAGTTCAAGAAAAGGAGAGATAGTTGTTGGTAGGCCTCACCGTAGCCACCCCAACTCGTATATTCAGCGTTTTCGGCCTGAAAGGGCCATCTAACCTTATTTTCAGAGTCCCAGAACGCCAAACTGAGTCCCACTCCAGTCTCAAATCTTGACTGGAAACGGCAAGTTTTTGCCCACCGAAACTGGGCGATGATCGTGCGTCTCTGGTTCTCAGTGCCGGGGCCGGCACGGAAGCAAGAACGCGGCAAGCAGCCAACGAGCGCGCGGAGGAGTCGCCATCCCAACTTTTTCTATCGCAATTTCCTGCCCTTGTTTTGTGAAATTTCCCGCTTTTCCCGCTTTACCCGCGCTAGGCTAGTCGCCGAGTGCGGCTGTTGGCGGCGGCAGCGGCGGCAGCGGCGGCAGCGGCGGCAGCGGCACGGGGTCGGTCGAGGGGGTTGGCCTTGCCCTGCCGGCTCTCCTGCCCCCTCTCGTGCCGTACTCCACACAGCGGAGCGCCATGCGCCACTCGAGGCAACAAAAGATGCAAGAAAGATGGAGATTAAGTCCTCGCCACGGACAATGGGCGAGCGAGAGAGACGGCGCACGGCGGCAGCGCTGCCTGTCGGCCGCTTTGCGGCTGTGGCCGCGGTGGGAGCTTTACAGCGGTACACCGGTATACAACACTAGGCTGGGAGTCCCGCCCAACGCGATACTTACCTGGCAAGGTGAAAAACAGGGGGGATCCTGTCAGTCCATTTTCCCAATTCATGGCTACGCGGAATTTCAGATTTGAAGTTAATAATATGAGACTAATTCAACCAAAAAGAATGAAATTGAAGCATTTGGTGGTCCGAAAACTGATAGGCAGAAGCGGGCTATGACTGGACTGAGGGTGGTGTATTTACTCTGTAACGTTTGTAACGTTTGTAGAGCCGCCTCGCTACCAGAGTAGTTTTGTGTAACGTGGATATTCCGCCCTTCGCTTGTGTTTCACATATGTGCGTGGGACACGGCCGGGAGGGAGGGGCTTCGCTTGGGGCCGCTGACTTGACGGCTGGAGCCGAGCATCTTCTACGAGATAAAGCCGCGCGTAACTTGTTTCCAACAAACATCCGCCGCTCCGAGCTCCCCCACCTACAGTTTGTCTTAATGTCTTAGTTTTAATCACTGGAGTTACGGAGTGACACTCACCGGTGTGCGGTGTCGCAGAGATACATATTCATATCCCACCAGGCATGTGGAGTGGCCCACTCCGAGTGGGTGACCCTCTAACCCCGCATTACACTGCGAAAAAACTTGTAAGCCGTAGAGGACTGTAGCCTATGGGGCATCTGGAGAAGACTATATGGAAGCCGGAGCGGGCTGAGGTACGGTAGCTGGAGACGACAGTGACAGCTGATAGAGACTAGGGCAGGCGGAGGTGACGAGCTGGTTAAATCTGAGGCAGCTGGAGACTGGAGGGGACTCGGCTAGCTGGAGAAAGCTTCAGGGAATCTGGAGAAGACTAGGGTAGCTGGAGGAATCAGAGGCCGATGGGAGAGACTAGGGTAGCTGGAGAAGTCTGAGGCAGCTGGAGACTGTAGGAGACTAGGCTAGCTGGAGACGGCTGGGATAGCTGGAGAAGGCTACAGGGAGAACCCCCGGTGCTGCCGGCGAGGAATCCGACCACTTGTGTGTCGCTCCCTCACGGAATTGCGCTTTTCCGGTTTTTAGCCTGCGGCTGGCTGCGGCCGCTGCTCCGACGGCCCCGGGCGGCAGGCGGCAGGCCGTTTTCCTGCTGGCAGCCCTGGCAGCCCTGGCAGCGCTGGCAGTAGCGGTCTCATGGCGCGCGGCGGGCGCGATGATGCTCGAGAGATGGCGCTGCTGGGGTCGTTGTGTGTAATGACTGGGCCACTTCCTGGCTCCGAGGGGGAGCGGACCCGGAGGGGACGCGTCCGGAGAGAATGACTTGCTGAGACGGATAAGGGCGGGCGGGGAGGGAGGGAAAAAACTGCGCGCTCGTATGACGGCCTACCTCGGACGCAGCCGGCCGAGCCTTTTTCGCCCTGGGCGCGCTGCACCGCTACTACTGTGCCGTATACTGCATAGTGGGTCGGCAGTAGGGGCCGCTGGCGCTGCTGCTCTGCTGGGGAGAGAAACTACTGGCGGAGAGGAACCTGTCAAGTTTTCGCAGCTCTTCTTTTTTCCTTTTCTTTATTCTTTCTTCTTTTCTCTGTCAAGTAATTCTTTGCGTGCTCTTGCGGAAAGTGGCGGATCCTTTCTGTGCTGCCTCTGCATGCCGGAGGCACGCGGAGCGGCATAGCCTCTGTAGTGAGGTAGGTAATGTGTGCCGTGGTGGAAGAGAGAGAGAGAGAGAGAGAGAGAGAGAGAGAGAGAGAGAGAGAGAGAGAGAGAGAGAGAGAGAGAGAGAGAGAGAGAGAGAGAGACAGAGACAGAGAGAGACAGAGAGACAGAGAGAGAGAGACAGAGAGAGAGAGAGAGACAGAGAGGTAGCGGAGCTGGGGGACGGGCGAAGTGAAAAGCGGTGAAAGGATCGGGTAGTGAGCCTAACCCAAAGCCGGGGGCCTAGAGCCCGAACCGCACCGACAGCGCTGGCAGCCGAGACGAGCCGGGCCGGGCCGGGCCGGGCGGGGCTGGGCCGAGCCGAGCCGAGGCGGAGCCTTCGTGAGAAGTTGGCTCTTTTCAGGTGACGTGATTTTGCCCCCCTGCCTGCGACGGTAAACGGGAAAGGAGAGTTGAAGGAGGTGGGGGGAGGGGGGCACACTGCTGCTGGTGCTGACGGAGCCTCTATATAACGTCCTGTCGAGCGCGGCCGGCCCGGCTGCCACCGACTCAAAGTTTATCGAGCTGTCTCGCTCTGCTGCTGTGTGGTGTGCAAAAGTTCAAACGCCGTGCCACGCCTCGCCACGCCTCGCCGACGCACTGATGGAAAGGCAGAAGGGGGCGGCCAGAGCCGGCAGCGCCGGCAGCGCGGGGCTGGGGACGATTTTATGACGGGGCGGGTCGGCGGGGCGAGGGCCATCACACCGTGGGCAGGTCTCGTTCGCGGGATTGAAATTCATCACCTGCACTGCGGAAAGTAGATCAGGTGCGCGCTCCAGTTCTAATCGAGAAAGAGAAAATGGAAATCTGCTTCGGAACCGAAATATTTCTATTGATTAAGGTTTGAGAAGTTTTCTTTTCCCTTTTTTTGAGAGGCGGCGGCGGCGCGGGGCGCCGGAGGGGGGTGATGAGGAGCGTAGTGGACTGGACCTCTGTGGTCGGGGACCGTCCGGCACCGCCTGCTCCCAGTCTGACTGAACTGCCGGGACATCTGTCGACTGGTGGACCTCCCACCCTAACCAAACCACCCCCGGGACGGGAGATCCGTTCTGCGTCCCTTCGGCTGCCCTTTCTTCAATACGCGTCCGAAACCTCCAAACATCGTTAGACACATCACTGTCTAACTTGGATCGTAACGTCACATTGCAAAAAGGTTCCATAATTTAAAACTGTTTTTTATCTTCTTTGTTGCAGGTGAGTGAGTACTTTCAACGGAGACCTCAGGCATCCAGCTTCAGGTTCAGTTAATGCAAAAAGTTCTTCATAAACTCCCAGTTTGTTTTTGTACTTTTTTTTTTGGTGCACGGTGCTCTTACATCAGTCTTGCCAACGTACTGCGGGTTTACTTCCCTCGCGGTCCGGGCCCACCGCTCCGCAGACGACAGTCCACCAAGGCGACCCCACGGCCGGGCAGCGGGCGCACACGGGAAGTCCGGGAAATAACCGCAGTTTATTGCCAATCTCGCGTCTCGAATGCAAGCGCGTGGAAGTCCCGCGTGTGTGGGGGGGCGGAGCTTTTACTAGCACTACCGGGTGGTGCTGGCGGTGCCGCTGGACACTAGAGGGGTCCGGGCTGCTGCTGGAGCGCACTGCTCTGGCTACTTCTCGGCCTAGTCCCTACCGGCCCCATGCCGGGCTCAGACCCCCCGCCCCCGGGAACACATAAAACACACCCCTTTCCTTATTAATAAATTGGCGAGTACTCTGAGCCAAGGACTGCCGGCCGCCCCCCGCCACCCCACCGAGGCCGGTGGAGGCCCGGGGGCCAACACACTGCCCGCCCTGCAGGCCCCCTCCCCCTCTACTCCTTTTCCTGAGATTATACGTCGTGCCGTGGCGCTGGCTGTGCCGCGCTGCCGCCACTCCCACTGCAGCAACGAGAAATTGCCCCAAGTTGAGCCGGCTAATGGAGTAAGTTACGCTTTTCTACGCGACTATGATGGGGATATATCAAAATGTAGTCGTCGTCGCATTCACGGCAAGCGAGAGAGAGAGAGAAAGAGAAATGGGGGAGGGAGAGAGAGGGTGGGAGGACGGGAGGGAGAGAGAGAGAGAGACAGAACAGATAGACAGAAAGACATACAGACAGACAGACAGACATAACAGACAGACAGACAGACAGACAGACAGACAGAACGAGGTCTGCCCAGATCGCCCCCGGCCTCCGCGGACAGAGGGGGCCCGGCGACACGGACCCGCCGGCGGAAGCCACGGCGCTCTCGCGCTCCGGAAAGTAAACGGATTAAACTGACTTTTCATTATCATTGGGTGGGCGGGGGTGGGGGAAAGGGGGTGGAGAGGGGGGTGGCGCCTGCGACTTCCATCCGTCGACTCGAAAACCATTCAGTCCGTAAACGCCCCCGGCCCGGCTCGCCCGGCATGAACGGTTCGGATCCAACAAGCAGTTTGCCCCCCCCCCCCCTCTCTCTCTCTCTCTCTCTCTCTCTCTCTGTTTCCCTATCTGTCTTCTTCTGCGCCTTGCAATGGCGAAGAGAGAGAGAGAGAGAGAGAGAGAGAGAGAGAGAGAGAGAGAGAGAGAGAGAGAGAGAGAGAGAGAGAGCTGTGTGTCGAAATTTACCAAGAAGTGCTTGCATGCAACAACGATTACTGCTGTGAGAATGGGTATGTGGCCGGGCTGCTTTGGGGGCTTCCTGTGACTCCTGTGGGGCTCCCGGTCCCGGGGTTCCGGTTTGGCCGGGCGGTGGGCGGTCTGCCTCTAATCCATGCAAATAAGTGATTGGCCTCAGGGGACTGCAGCAGACGATCCTCTTTCCTCCCCCTCCCTCCCCCTGCCCTCTCTCCCCCCCCCCCCCCCCTCTCTCTCTCTCTCTCTCTCTGAGGGGCGGCCGAATCAGTTCAATCTATCAACGGCCTTCCATTCGTATACGCCTGCTGGCATGTCGAAAGCTGGGGGGGGGGGGGGGAAGGATACAAGGTGGTGAAGGGAGGGGGAGGGGGTACAGGACGTGGAGCCCATCTCGTAGCCCCGAGGCATGGCAGGAGGGGCTGTAAGACCTGTGGGAGGTAGACGTGCGCTCTCCTGTTGCACCAAATGCTTCCGCGGAGCTTCCCGGAGCACCGCGGAGCACGAATAGCGCCCGCTGGGTAGGCAACCCAGACCTCAGCGTGCACGCGTGTCGTGCGGGCTGGCCTACCCCCGCGCTCGCGGGCGCTCGGCGTGGCCACCATCCGCAACAGAATGCTCCGGAGAAGCGCGCCTAAGTGACAAGTAACGAAGAGCGACACTGGAGAAGGTGTGAAGTATATTTTAATCCGAACAGAGTGATTGCTGCAATAGAGCGGTAGTCCGAGCATAAGATTTCTCACGCTTTACTTTGCGTCCTTTTTAGGTACGACTTTCCCACTTTCGTCTTGGGCTGCTCCAATGTCCCCACTGTATCGGAAACAAATCGAACGTACTCGTTGGACGACTCCTGTCACGACACTCGACCCAGCGATATCATGTTCGTGAGGATCAATCATGGAGCGATGCGACTGTCAGGCATCGTCTTTCCCAAGAAAAGAGACACCGAAAGTGAACGGCTACGGCCACACAACGTGTATACGGGCCTTTTCATAGTAGACCAACCCAAAAATCAGAAAGGTTTGATAAAAAAAACAAATTTTTGTTTTGAAAATATAGGGTTGAAAACCGAATGAAGTACCTGTCTGCCGGAGGCGCTGGGAGCGGCGCGTCGACGCCTAATGTATTATGCCCCTATCCGTGACTGACGGACGAACTGCTCCCGCGGGACGGCGAGGCGCGGCAGACAGCGACAACTTTATGCTCGTTTATATCGCACGTGTGTGTGTGTGTGTGTGTTTTTGCGTGCATGCGTGTGTGCGTGTGTGCGCGCGACGGCACATGACGTGCGCAATGGCTCGCGGTGATAAGACAAGACTGCTCTCATGGTAATGGGCAGGTTGCGTGTTTGTCCTATTCCCAATTCCTGCGTTCCCCGCCCCTTCTCTCTCTCTCTCTCTCTCTCTCTCTCTCTCTCTCTCTCTCTCTCTCTCTCTCTCTCTCTCTCTCTCTCTCTCTCGCTCTCTCTTTCTCTCCCCCCGCAACCCGCTCCCCTTACCCGCACCGATGGCATGTCCCTGTTTCAATAATAGGATTACACCGCGAGTGAAAGTTTTCCGCAGGCAGAGTACGTACTAAAAGTAATGAAAATAAATGCCGTCTGAAGACACGCCCCGTAGTCGTGTCCTACAGCCCGGCGACAACTTTATCCATCAATTTTTAAAGAGCGGCATACTTATAAAGGCAGACGACTCTGTGAGGGGGCGGGGGCCGGGGATCATTACTGGGCTGCGTGTTTTGCAATGCAGCAGGGCTCCTCAGGAGTTCGTCGTGTGGTTTTCCCATCGTCAAAAACAACAACACAAAAAAAGGGAAGGGGTGTCTGAAATAGGGAAAAGAAGAGCGAGTATGCACGTCAGTTACAAGAATAAAAACAGCACACGATAAAATCCTCCATAATTGCCGGTCTTCCTCTCTCTTTCTCACCTCACGTTTTACGGGAGAAACTACCTTCTTCCTCTGTTTTGCCTTCTGTTTCTGGTCCTGCTTCCCTCCTCTACTCCTACCTGGTCTCGGACGGCACCGAGCAGCGGCTGGAAAACGCCCCTAATATGCTGGGCCTCGTTCCTGAACGCCGCGCTGCCCTGTCTTTCTCAGGCGGCGTCAGCCAGGGCTGAAAGCTGAAAGCGACCGAAAGAGCTGAAAGCCTTGTTGCTGGCGCCCAGCGGCGTGATAGACGATGCTGGCTGCAAACGATGCGGAGAGAGAGAGAGAGAGAGAGAGAGAGAGAGAGAGAGAGAGAGAGAGAGAGAGAGAGAGAGAGAGAGAGACAGAGACAGACAGACAGACAGACAGAGAGACAGACAGACAGACAGGCAGACAGACAGACAGACAGACAGGAGACAGAGAGACAAAGACCTGCGCGGAAAGTGAAAATAATGCAGAGCGCCAGTGTTTGCGGGCGAGAGGTGTATCGCGCTGCTGCTGGAGACCTTGAGTCGTTTGGTTCTCAGGGTTCCCAGGGTTCATACCGCGATGATCATAGAGACCGAGCGCTTTTCGTATTGCTGTGCGCTGGTTCGAATATCATCTAGCCAGTAGAGATCGAGAGAGAAAGAAAGAGAGAGAGAGAGAGAGAGAGAGAGAGAGAGAGAGAGAGAGAGAGAGAGAGAGAGAGAGAGAGAGAGAGAGAGAGAGGGGGGGGGGGAGAAAGCGCGGTAGCAATTCCTTGGTAATTCCCCTTTCAGCACGATGGCTACTATGGAAGCCATGGTACGGGGAGTAATCTGCGAAGCGCCTCAGAGACAGACAGTGCTCAGGAACACGGAAGCTGCGAAGCCCGACGAGAGGTCGGAACAAGTACGAAATGAAGAAATTGATGGAAAGGCGCAGCGCGCTGTACACCCGAGTGCGGCGGGTCCCTCCCAGAGCTCGCCGTTATTATCACCATTACGAGGAGTGGATGCGAGCCGTCTATTTATGGGGCCGATACTGCTCCGGGCCCCGGGCTCCGGGCTCCGGGCCCCGGGCCCCGGGGGCCGCCTCTGAAGGGCTCGCCGCGTATTCTTTACGATTCTTCTGCGGGCCTCTTTACCCTGCCGTTTTGAATATCCACTGCGATGGCCGTTCTCATATCTGGCCGTCGTAAAGGAGCCGGGCGCTGGCGGCGGCCGGCGGCCGGCCGCACGGCCGCGGCCCGGGGCTCCGTATCCGGGGGTCCTAACTCCTTTGGCGGTGGGCCGACATGTATTGAATTGACTAACAAAATCAAGATAACTAAAATTTGGTCGATTTTTCGACGGGATTTTAGTGGAAACGGCTATGATCTTTGGTTGAATCGTCTGCAAATTTTTCTTATCTTGATTTTTCAGAGTTTATTCAATTTTATTATTCTTAGACTGAGGGGTACATATTTTTCGCGAGTTGTTGTCTCCCGCGAGTTTCCTCCCTGCGCCGTGTCAGCTGCGGCGTGCTGTCACCCAGTGCGGTGGTGGTGGTGGTGGGGGGGGCGGAGGCGGAATCTATCACACGCCGCTGCCACCGATATGGAATCACGTTCATAAAGTCAGCGGCGGTGCCGCGCTGCGCTCGCGTGCCGCGTCGAGCGGTGCCAGAATTGATATGACGGGGAAAATCGAAAGGGCGTGAGGGGAGGGGGAAGGCACAGTTAGTGTGTGCCCGCTCCGCGGAGGGTCCTTGGCGGTGATCTGATGGCAACAGGACCCGGGCGCGGCCCGGCCACTGCCTGTGGTGGGGGTCTGTCGGCCCCTGCAGAAAGTCGGGTAGGCCAGCCCGTCACACACAGCTGTGCTGCAGGCCTTGCCTACCTCCCAGGCGCCCGCGCACACGGCCATTGGGAGCGTGTAGAGCTGCTGTTGCTGCTGCTGCTGTTGCTGCTGCTGCCGGTGCTGCTGCTGCTACTGCTGCTGCTGCTGCTGCTGCTGCTGCTGCTGCTGCTGCTGCTGCTGCTACTGCTGCGGTCAGCAAGTTTGGCGGTTCGATGACCCGCGTGCGAGCCTAGCGAGTCACAGTATTTCGCGAAGATGTCGTCGTCGGGGCACTCCTTCCGCACTCACACACACACACACACACACGCGCACACACACACACACACACACACACACACACACACACACACACACGGGCCGCGGTGGACGGACAACGTGATAGCGTTGGAGCGATAACCGCACAGGGGAGCGGAAACACCTCTACTTTCCACTCCATTGCATGGGAAGGGAGAAGAATAGAGGAAAGACGCGCGGAGGTGTGTGTGTGTGTGTGTGTGTGTGTGTGTGTGTGTGTGTGTGTGTGTGTGTGTGCAACAAGTAGCTCATCGCTGCAGAGGAGGATGGATGCTTTATTGAGGACGGGAACAACTTGTCATGTCTCATTGAAAGATGGTGTGTGTGTTCATGTGTGCATTTGAGTGTGTGGGACGGAGAGATGGATAGGAGAGAGAGAGAGAGAGAGAGAGAGAGAGAGAGAGAGAGAGAGAGAGAGAGAGAGAGAGAGAGAGAGAGAGAGAGAGAGAGAGAGGCTAGAAGCAGCCTGAGACACCCGGCTGGAATCGTTAGCGTGCCCCTCTGCGCACTCCTTGCTCCGCCCCCAAAGTCACACCCCTTGCCTGCCTCGGCCTTGCTTCGGCCTTGCCTCCGCCTTGCCTCCCGCCTTCAGTCTCATCCCGCCCTAAGTGGCGAACCCTTATAATTGGCCGACACTAGAGGGCCGGAGTAAATTATTTACAAGTTGGTTTACAACCCACCCCGGCCCGGCACGGCCCTCTCGGAAAAGCTTTGCCGGCAGCCTGCCTGCGGGGAGGAGAGGAGAGGAGGCCCGGGCTGGTAGGGTTTGATGGGCTCCGTCAAGAAATGCGGTGGCACAAGCGGTGGCGGCGGCAGCGGCGGCAGTGGCGGCAGCGGTAACAGCGGCAGCAGCGCGCCCTCAGGTGTCTGCGGCTGCGGCCACCCGACCCGAACCCCAGCCGCACCGGACTGCCACGCCACACTCGTTACTCTATCGGCGCGTTGATTATAACCCTCCTCCCCCTCCCCCCCTTCCTCCCCTCCTCTTTGCCTTCTCCGTTCGCCGCGGACGTGAAGGAGAAATCATAAAAATGCGAAAGGCTCGACGAAAAGGCGTCGTTAATAGCGTTTGCTGCTGTGGTCCGGGATGAAAAATTGCAGCAGCAGGAAGTCGTGAGCAGCTGGGCTGGTGCCTCGTGAGGCCATGATCACTTCCACTATGAGAGAGAGGGGAGGGGAGGGGGGAGTGAGCGCGAGAAGGGTTGGGGCGCAAAACGCTATGACTTCCGGTGTGGCGCATTAAGGAAGGGGTGGGGTGTCGCAGTGAGGGATGGGCACAAGGGCTTGGCCTGGCTGGCCTGCCTCTTTTCTTCATGAAATACTTCCATCTCCACTCCAAGTCTCTACGTCCTCTCACTCACTCTCCCACCCTGCCACCGCCTCCCTGGACGAGCTCCCCCCCCCCTAACCCCCGCCTCCTTCGGCTGCCCCGAGCTCCGGGGGTCGCGCCCCGATTCTTCAAAGAGGATACGAGACAGAGCGAGCGAGAGGCACAGCACAACAACAGGCGAGAGCGAGAGTGAGAGAAGGACAGTCAGAAGAAGAAGAAGAAAAGGAGAAAAGGGCAGGGAGAGTCTCTGGTCATTCAGTCCGAGAGAGACATCACTGGGATCGATCATGTCGCGTCTTTCCCCCGCGAGTTCGCCGACCCCACTCCAGACTCTCTGCTCCTGGCGCTCCCCCCCCCCCCCCCTAACACCCCAGCCCCCTCCTTCTGAGGGGATGAATTTGCCTGGAGGCTACGCACCCACTTGCCCCTACGGTTTCCCCTCTGCCTCTAATCTGCCACTCGAAACACACGCGTGTCCCAGCCCACCCCTCCGGGCCCCGCCGGGCCCACGCCAGACCATAATCCACTTTGCCAAACCCTCCTGCCAGTAAGCACATTATTTGCAGCGACGCACTGCCGATAACGCGTCATATACGCACGAGACGCCATCCCCCCTGCCAGCCTCGTCAGGGATGGTGTGGGCGGCGGGGGAAAATTAAATAACAGAAATTAAACTTTTTATACGGCGAGTTTTAAAGCGTCCCGTCTCCGCCCCAGAACCGACCCGGCACGCCGCACGCACACACACACACACACACACACGCGCGCGCGCGCTGAACGCAAACGCTCATTCGCAGGTGCGGCACATGAAAATAAGAGCCTATGGCGGCCGTAAAAGGAAATAAACGATTTTGTGAAGGAACACACGTTTTCCAATACACAGCGCAAAAGCAGTGCAATTACATACAGTTTGGCTTCTACTGTGCGTGTGGGGGGGGGGGGCTAAATCGACTATTGAGATCGTGATCATATATTCAGCGCGCAGCAGACTCTGTCGTTTCGCGCGTAAAGCAGGGAACCAGGGGAGAGAGAAAGAGGAAGCGATAGGTGAATGGGGAGGTAGTAGATAGGGGAGAACGCTAACGATTTCCTATGTCAAGAGAGACAGGGGGGTTTCGGGAGGGGGAGACCGGTCCGGAGAGGCGTTTTTGCGCGCAGGCGCAGGCCGCTAGTTATGTTGGCAGCGGCAGCCGCGCTGCGGAAGTAGTTGCAGTGGTGGCAGCCCTGCTCACTACACGGCCGGCAATGTCCCCGCAACCTCTCTCCATCTCCTTCGTCCTTCCCCTATCCGTCTCTCTCTCTCTCTCTCTCTCTCTCTCTCTCTCTCTCTCTCTCTCTCTCTCTCTCTCTCTCTCTCTCTCTCTCTCTCTCTCTCTCTCTCTCTCTCTCTCTCTCTCTCTCTCTCTCTCTCTCTCTAGAAAGTGTGTTTAAGCTGCATCACAGAACTCCCATTTCGAATCTTCTGCCAATTTAGTTTTGTCAGTTCGTCGCTTCTGGCCACGGCCTATGGGACCGCCTAGAGAGCACCGGAGCCGGTCCCTTCTGAGGGTCTCCGGCCCTGGCCCTTGGCTTCACACGTACGCAGGCGGCCCCAGCGGAGTAGTGCAGTGTCGCCCGGTCGAGTGCAGAGCGTTGTTCAATGCAGTGTGGTGCAGTTCAGCGTGGTGTAGTGGTGGTCGTGAAGTGCACTGTAGTTCCCAGAGCTCCGGGATGAGAGTTCCGCTGCTGAGTGCCAACCACCTCCGCATACCTCCGCTCGTCACGAGCCTGCCCTGCTCGGAATCTTATGCCTGTAGGGAAGACCTGGGTTAAACTCCGGCCACCGTAGACAGGAGCGGGCTGACAGGGACTGACGGCTGACAGCTGCCATTGGCATAGCGGAGGACCTACATCAAAAGTAACTGCACTTCGACCTACAGCTATGCCCTTTGGTACATTTGTACTTAAGACCCAAATTAAGGTTTTTGCCCGAAGAGGCATTTGAAATTTCCCTTAGGATTTATTTTTTTGAGTTCCTCCACTAGCAGAGCGGCGGGGGCCCGACTTGTCCTCGCCAATCCACGTCCCCAACTCATGCGGGCTTTTGCGGGTTTCCGCGGACTGGGTCGGGCTGGGTCCGTACGCCTGGACAGGACGTGCAAGTGTGAGTCAACAACATTGCGGCAACAACACCAGGGCGCCTGGCTCCGCTGGGCTCCGCTGGGCTCCGCTGGGCTCCGCTGGGCTCCGCAGGGCTCCGCTGGGCTCCGCTGGGCTCCGCTGGGCTCCGCTGGGCTCCGCTGGGCTCCGCTGGGCTCCGCTGGGCTCCGCTGGGCTCCGCTGGGCTCCGTTGGGTGCACAAAGAATTTTTAGCAGATTTTTAGCAGATTTTTAGCTCTTTAAATAGCGCAAGCATAGCCTAGCTAAACTAAATAATATGGAAGAAAGAGGTGTCAGCTAGCTTGTACTTTCGTTGTAGGGGGAGCCGCGTCCATCCGCGTCCATACGCGTCCGTGTCCTTATCCGTCCACGTCGAGTATTGTCGCATTTCGCATCGTGGCATTGTTGCCCTCGCGGGCCATGCGAGCCATCCTGGGCGAGGAAAGGAAGGCACCTCGCTCCCCTCCTCCCCGCCTCGCCGCTCAAAAATTGCCTTTCCTTTCCTTTCAAATATCTTCGGCTCTCCCTCATAATACAACAAAAGATAAGTTCTGCTTCCACAGACAATTCCCAAAAAGCCTTAAGAAACTGGAAGACATTTAGGGTTGGTATCATCTGCTTCCCATTTAAATAAGGATTTAAATTTTTAAGTTAACTTTCAGACAGGCAGTTAATTTTTGTTCGGAGGGGAACTAAATTTTAGTTGCATCGACGCAAAGTTGGTTGCTTCCAACGCAGAGATTCGCTGAAGGAGCAAAAAGCAGAAAAAAATTTGTTTGGTGCCCGCAACGAACCTCTTTGCTGCAGCAGCTAACGTTTCGTTGGTGCAACTAAAATTTAGTTCCCCCAACAAAATTTTAGTTTTCCGAAAAAAAATTTACTGCTTGTCCCAAAATCAACTTCAAAATTAGTTGCGACCACTGCTCTTTTCTCTTCTCTCCGTGTGACTGCCGGTGGCGGCTGGTGCGGCTGTTCCGGCCGGGCGGTCGTTAAGGCGCACCCGCCTCATGGTGTAATTCTATTATCATAGTTACTTCATTCATCATACAGCCAGGTTTGAGGGGGTGGAGCGTGGGCGGGGGCCGCCGGGGGGCAGCCGGGGGGCTGGGCTGCTTGGGGGGGGGGGGGGGGGGGGGGGGGAGGCTGCAGGTGGGGGTGGCGGGGGCGGGAGGGCTGATTGGAGTAGTTGAGGACGGGCCAGACAGCAAGCGATGAGATAGAAACAAGAGGCTGGTGGTCCTGACACGCTCCCCGCGGGGGGAGGAGGCGGAGGAGGCGGAGGAGGCGGAGGAGGCGCGGCGTTAAGGGGGTAGTAACGCTGGAGGAACAGGCAAGCCGCGCGGGAGGGTGGGCTCTGATTGACATGGGCTGGAATGAACAAACGGGCAGACAGACAGGCAGACAGACGGACAGACAGACAGACGGCCGGACGGTTGTCACAACACACAGCCACCGCTTCTGGAATGTCACTCCTCTCCTCTGTCTGTCTGTCTGTCTGTCTCTCTCTCTCTCTCTCTCTCTCTCTCTCTCTCTCTCTCTCTCTCTCTCTCTCTCTCTCTCTCTCTCTCTCTCTCTCTCTTACTCTCTTACTACTCCGCCCGCAGATCTGCCGCAGATTGTGCAGCGAGCGGTAGGCAGTGCTTATACCAGCCATCGCAGCCACACAGCCGCGGAGAGAGGAGAGGAGAGGGGAGGGGAGGGGAGGGGTGAGGGGTGGCGGAGAGATGTGTCGGGAGATGTATCTTCCGTCAGTTTAACGGGAAGGGTGTAAATGAGGGTCTCCCTGCTGATGGCCTTAGCCGACTGCTCGCTCAGACCGCCAGTGTTTGCGTAGCGCGGCGCCGCGGCGCGGAGCACTTGTAACGCGGATGCAATCAGAGCGCCACGCCGAGCCGAGCCGAGCCGAGCCGTGGTTTCGTTCGTTTGTCGTGATGTAATGGCGCCAGGGCAGCGCCCTGCGCGCCCCGGCCCCGGACCCTCCTCGCTAAATTATACGCGTCGTTTGAAAGTGATAACGTAAACGCGCCTCCAGATCACTCGCCTGCCTTGCATACAGCACTGGCTCATTTTCGAAGACTCGCGTTCAAGCAAGGTGCATTTATTTTTCCTTATTATAACTATTATATCGCATTAATCGCACTAAGAGTCGACACTAAATGTTCAAACCCCGAATCATAAAACCACAACTTGAAAAACCTTACCGCCTCTCAACAAAAAAAAAATTGTGAAAAATTCAACCACTCCATTTAATTCAAAGGGACGCCAGAAAACTCTGAAAAATTCAAAGTAATTTTCTTCTCGGCAGTCTCCTTTCTCTTGTTTTTATTTTGCTTTCTGCGACTTCAGCGTTTTCCTGCGCCGCTCTGCCGTCGTATCCCCGCCGGTTCCCGTTGTCGGTTCCCGTCGGATGTCCTACCGTCGGCTCCCTTTCCGATCGCGCTGGACCGGGGCCCATCTCCGCAGCGATGGCTGGTAGGAGGCGTGGTCTGGTCTATCGGCACGCCTAGGCCTCTGGCGGGCCTCCGGGCCTCCGAGCCTCCGGGCCTCCGGGCCTCCGGGGCCTCCGGGCCTCCGGGCTGTGCGAAAAGCCTTTCCCAGACTAGCACGGGGCTCTTGCCAGCTCAATTTTTCTCAATTTGTCCTTCATGGCGTCCTGCGAGGTGTCCTGTCCTCAGCGGCCCCAGAAGGTCCTGCGCTCCCATGAGGCCGCGTTGCTATAGCTGCTCTCCGTCCTTCTTCCTCATCCACACGCGTCTCTCCCGCACTCGTATTGCTCCGGGGCCGTTGTGTCGTGCTGCGAATGATATCAGAGTGGGCCGGGCAGGGCATCGTGGGGAAAAATGAACTATATCCGGTATTTGAACTCCGGACCCACAAAGGCGTAAGTGGGTTTGGATCCCTGGCTCCTGCCTGGTAACTCCGCACTGAGCACTCTTGTCTGCTTCCGCAGCCCCGACACAGTGGACACCCAGCGGTACCCGGATACCGCTGGGGTAGGAGAGCGGGGCGGGGCGCATGTCCACACGCAGCGGGAGGAGACGAGAACAACCCGTCATTTTACCAGAACAAAAACAAAAAGTTGAAAATAAAAAATGCCCCCACGGTGCGATTTTTTGTTAAAAGAAATAACATGTTCTCAAGAGAGATAAGTTTGCTTCGCCAAGAGGCCGGAGGAGGGCGTTGGGACGGTGTGAGGTCGGCTCGGCACCCCGTTCCCTCGGTTCCCTTTTCACACTCCTCACTTTTCATCTCCATCCTCCTGCATACGGCTTTATCCCCGCTGCCATCTCGCCGGCCCTCCGCCCCCTCGGCAGTCCGTCCTGTGTGCACCTTCTGCTGACTTTTAATCGTGTTGACCGTAACAGCGAAGGCCAAAGACAGAAAACCCCAACGCGATCATCTCCAGAAAGTCATTCCCAATGTATCCGCGTTCCCTTTTAAAAATACGCATTTTAAAAAAATATTAAATTCCGACCACATTTTCTCCGTAAGTCTTATTATACGTATCTCATACCTGTCTGTCCTTCGCTTCAGTTTTTTTTTTGTCTCGCTCCCACCAAAGCGCGGCGCCTTTCACACCAGCCTCCATCCCTCTCTATATAACACAAAGTCAGCCATGCGGGGAAGGTATTTGGAGCTAAAGCGTCACCATCCATCGCGCATGCGCTCTGCTGCCTGGCCTCGCCAGCCCCGCCCTGCCCGTCACTCTCCGGGCACTCCATGGCCCTCCATGGCACGCCGCTTCTGCAGCGCTACCGGCAAAAGCCACTCGGTGTCTCGTGAAAAATAAATGAACGTCAGGCGGGAAGAGGATTCCATTTGACAATACAACGACAGGTGCTTTCTCTGAATCGCTGACGCTGAGCCGCCTACTACCGCTATGTGAAGTGCAGCTCCCCCCTCCCATCTATCCTCTCCATCTCACTCTCTCTCTCTCTCTCTCTCTCTCTCTCTCTCTCTCTCTCTCTCTCTCTCTCTCTCTCTCTCTCTCTCTCTCTCTCTCTCTCTCTCTCTCTCTCTCTCTCTCTCTCTCTCTCTCTATCTCTCTCTCTCATTTCTCTCTCTGTTCCGCGCTTATATTCTACTCCCCGCCCCCCTTGCCCTGCTCCCAAACTAGACAGCTACTCTGAATTGCTCCCTTAATTGCTTGGTCCCGGTACTGAATCATTCACCAGTCGCATTGGCCGTTCCTTTGTTCTCCTTTTTTTTTTCCAAATTAAGCAGTGTGGCTCCCTCTCGATTTCAAACGTGGAATGATTTTTCCCTCTTTTCCCCTCCTCCCTTCCTGCGACGCGCAGAAACGACGGTCATACCGTGAGAGCGTGCGAGCTTCCCCCTGTGGACCTGCAGACCTGCAGGACAGGAAGGCCCGTCCTGCTGGGAGCCTGACGGGGCGGCACGGCCGGGCACGTCGGCACGGCCTCTGCCGGCCTCTGCCTCTTCGAGCGGTTGGCTCCGGCCCAGAGGCCCAGTCATTCGTGTGCAGAGAGGGAGGAGGGGGTTCGTCTTCGGACAATGCAGCGAAATCGCTCGAAATGAAGGGGCGTTGCTGGTGGGGGCGCGGCGCGGGGTGCCGTTGTAGGGTGGTGCGGGGCCAGCCCCCCCCCCCCCTCCCCATCCTCACAGAGTGGATTGATACAAACCGCTCGGCTTTGGACGCGGATCGCAGCGGGGGACGCCGCTCGCTTCCGCAAAGGCTGTTTAGATAACGGAGTGACGGGTTTGGGGACTCCGCCGCCATAACCACCACCACCTCCTCTTTGGGCCGTCATAGCCCTTCTCAAAGACCTCTGCAGACGTCATGGCCGTTAGGGACCGTCCACCACCGTGTGGGTGGCTGGGACGTAATTTCAAGATGACCCCCCCCCCCTCCCCCCAGCACCGCCAAACACGCCCCGCAGACTGAGACGATGCGCAATTTAAATAGTTTGTTTGAACCCCGGGATGATAGCGGAATAGTTCGCGTTCTATGGTGCATATGGGAAGAGCGAACCGGGCCGGCGGGTGGGCAAGTTTCCGCGTCCACTGTACTGCCTTCTGGCGGTTTGTACAAGGCGGTGTGTCTGTGTGTGTGTGTGTGTGTGTGTGTGTGCGCGCGCGCGCGCGTGTGTATGTGTGTGTGTGTGTACGAGGAAGGCGCCTAACCTCGCCCCGGCCTGCCCGCTTCCTGTATTGTGGCCTGCACAAAGTTCACAATCCTTATGTGTTTGGAAGCTTAATCCGCAGCTATCCTGTGGGAAACGGGAAGGGGAGGGGGGGGGGGACCACTTCTGGGTGCTTTGCCGAGAACCGGCTGCTTCGCCCCTATCAGGGTCTCTCTCTGTCTCTCTCTCCTGCTCCTCCCTCCCCGGCTTTGCTTATTTGCAGTCGGCTCGTTTGGTAGCGCCACCATCTTCCGGCGACACCAGCACAGAGAGAGAGAGAGAGAGAGAGAGAGAGAGAGAGAGAGAGAGAGAGAGAGAGAGAGAGAGAGAGAGAGAGAGAGAGAGAGAGAGAGAGAGAGAGAGAGGGAGTGGGGGGGGGGCATTTATTGGCAGAAAACAAGGCATGGGTTTGAGAGGGAGAGAGTGAGAGAGAAAGAATGAAGTGAAAGGTTGGGAAAAGAATGGGGAGGGAAGAGAAGGGGTGGAATAAGTCGACCGACGAAGGACCGCGTACCGCACCGCCGCGTACGGGACCGAATTCGCATGTACGACACAAGTAGGACAGGGTGAGCGGGGTGAGGGGTGGGACGGAGACATACGGTGGCTGAACCACTCTCTCCCTGTGACCGCGGCGAGCACGACTGCTAAGCCGCGGCTCCATAACGCATGGGGAGGGGGAGGGGAGGGTGTGCAGATTGGCGCATCGTTACTGAATTAAGCAGCGTCAGAACGCACGGATTACAGATTATAAAAATAACTAGGCTGCCCAAAGGCCAATCGCGGGCGAATTTGTGTCACGTGTTTCGTAGTGGTAGTTTTAGTCCTTTAGGGGGTTCAAAATTCGCGTCGCTCGCTCGCTGGCTTGATTGCAATTAATCAATAAATATTCAAGAACTTATTATGCTACAATAACAATATTTCAGTTATTCGTTTCAATCATTGCGTATAAGGAACGTCACAGCTGATTATGCACCCATGAGGCGGTGAGCAGCGGGCACACAGTCCCTAGGGCTGGTGTGCCCCCAATGAGGCGGTCGGCAGGGGGGCACACGGTTCCTGGGGCTGGTGTGCCCCTAGTGAGGCGGTCGGCAGGGGGGCACACGGTCCCAAGGCGAGGTGTACATCACATGGCAAAGGCACTGTACACCCAACGGAATAGTGTCATGTGCAATGACTTCCAGTCCCTTTCTCATCATTCCAATCACCAGACACCGAAATTATTCCGAAAAAATTCAGAGCGAGAAAAAAAGCCTGATGGCATGTTTGACCGCTGTTGACAAAACCTATGTCGTCCCGGCTTCCGCCAGGACCCCTGCCTTCAACTTCGGTGATCTTACGGGAACCGGTGCTTTACGGCTGCTAGTTGGCCCCGGGACACAGCACTAGAACCCGCTACCCGGCTTGCGCCGGACGGATCTCCCGGCAACCCCTAGCCCGCGCCAATGCGCGAGGCCCCCTCCGCTAACCACGGCCTCCGGGACTCCATCATACTGTAGTGCCCTTCAACCGCAGTCTGGTTTGGCCCCATAAACCATGGGAGTCCGCCCCTGCGAAGATTTGGAGGACATAGGTTCCCTTCGTACACGGCCGAAGCCGCTGTACTCTACTCGCTACGTACCGAGTAGCGGCATGTCCGCACCTGCCAGATTCAGAGAGAGGAAAACAGAAGCTTCGAACCCTAGAAGCTCCCGTACATCCCCCGAGTCTCCCCCCTGGATTTCTCCAGAGGCACAGAACGCCCCCCCGGGCGGGACCCTCGAATCTAGGGAATTGAACCCTAGACCCTCGGGACCGGGGGTTTGTGCCGGCGGCGCCTTAGCCCGCACGGTCGCTTGGACAGCCATACCTACGACACGTTCGGAAGTATATTTTAGGCACTGTCCGCCAAGCTGTGTCACAAGAAAAAGTTAGGCGGCCGGCAAGAGTTGAACCACGGACCTGTCGGTTTCCGACCGGTCCACTAACCCATGCGGCTACCGAGCCACGATGTTGACAGTTGCGCTCCCGGCACACTAGCTTTACAGAGTAGAGCTGAACATCGAGAGAAAAAAATTTGGAGGCGGAGGCAAGAGTTGATCCCGGGACACCGACCGTTTAAGACCAGCGCCTCAACCGGTGCGGCTAACATGCCACGATACCAATCGCCCGTAGCTTCACTGTAGCATCTGTCCTGAGGGGCACACTAGTCCTGGAAATTTGTACAGTGATTGAAATGCCATATGACTGGATGTGACTGGAAAGAGACTTGACGGACTTAACGAAAAGAGAATGGAAAGCGAGGTTCTCTTCATGTTTCTGCTTTGAGGACAGATGCTACAGTGAAGTTTCTGGCGATTAGTATCGTGGCATGTTAGCCGTTGAGTTGATCCCGGGACACCGACCGTTTGAGACCAGCGCCTCAACCGGTGCGGCTAACATGCCACGATACTAATCGCCAGAAACTTCACTGTAGCATCTGTCCTCAAAGCAGAAACATGAAGAGAACCTCGCTTTCCATTCTCTTTTCGTTAAGTCCGTCAAGTCTCTTTCCAGTCACATCCAGTCATATGGCATTTCAATCACTGTACAAATTTTCAGGACTAGTGTGCCCCTCAGGACAGATGCTACAGTGAAGCTACGGGCGATTGGTATCGTGGCATGTTAGCCGCACCGGTTGAGGCGCTGGTCTTAAACGGTCGGTGTCCCGGGATCAACTCTTGCCTCCGCCTCCAAATTTTTTTTTCTCGATGTTCAGCTCTACTCTGTAAAGCTAGAGTGCGGGGAGCGCAACTGCCAACATCGTGGCTCGGTAGCCGCATGGGTTAGTGGACCGGTCGGAAACCGACAGGTCCGTGGTTCAACTCTTGCCGGCCGCCTAACTTTTTCTTGTGACACAGCTTGGCGGACAGTGCCTAAAATATACTTCCGAACGTGTCGTAGGTATGGCTGTCCAAGCGACCGTGCGGGCTAAGGCGCCGCCGGCACAAACCCCCGGTCCCGAGGGTCTAGGGTTCAATTCCCTAGATTCGAGGGTCCCGCCCGGGGGGGCGTTCTGTGCCTCTGGAGAAATCCAGGGGGGAGACTCGGGGGATGTACGGGAGCTTCTAGGGTTCGAAGCTTCTGTTTTCCTCTCTCTGAATCTGGCAGGTGCGGACATGCCGCTACTCGGTACGTAGCGAGTAGAGTACAGCGGCTTCGGCCGTGTACGAAGGGAACCTATGTCCTCCAAATCTTCGCAGGGGCGGACTCCCATGGTTTATGGGGCCAAACCAGACTGCGGTTGAAGGGCACTACAGTATGATGGAGTCCCGGAGGCCGTGGTTAGCGGAGGGGGCCTCGCGCATTGGCGCGGGCTAGGGGTTGCCGGGAGATCCGTCCGGCGCAAGCCGGGTAGCGGGTTCTAGTGCTGTGTCCCGGGGCCAACTAGCAGCCGTAAAGCACCGGTTCCCGTAAGATCACCGAAGTTGAAGGCAGGGTCCGGGGAAGCCGGGACGACATAGGTTTTGTCAACAGCGGTCAAACATGCCATCAGGCTTTTTTTCTCGCTCTGAATTTTTTCGGAATAATTTCGGTGTCTGGTGATTGGAATGATGAGAAAGGGACTGGAAGTCATTGCACATGACACTATTCCGTTGGGTGTACAGTGCCTTTGCCATGTGATGTACACCTCGCCTTGGGACCGTGTCGACGCGTCCTAAGAACAAGGGCAGATCTCTCAGGTCCGAGCGAACAAAGGCAGATCTCAAAGTCCGAGCGAACAAGGGCCGATCTGTCATTTCGACCTCCGCGCCCCTCCCCTGCGATCGGATGGTGAGAGGCGAGGAGGAGCAAATGAGACATCGGCCCTTTTTCGCTCGGACTTTTGGGATCTGCCTTTGTTCGCTCGGACCTAAAAGATATGCCCTTGTTTTAAGGACGCGTCGGGTGTGTCCCCCTGCCGACCGCCTCACTAGGGGCACACCAGCCCCAGGAACCGTGTGCCCCCCTGCCGACCGCCTCATTGGGGGCACACTAGCCCTAGGGACTGTGTGCCCGCTGCTCACCGCCTCATGGGTGCATGATCAGCTGTGACGTTCCTTATACGCAATGATTGAAACGAATAACTGAAATATTGTTATTGTAGCATAATAAGTTCTTGAATATTTATTGATTAATTGCAATCAAGCCAGCGAGCGAGCGACGCGAATTTTGAACCCCCTAAAGGACTAAAACTACCACTACGAAACACGTGACGCCTAGTGAGGGCACAGCAGCCTAAGGGACTGTGTGGGATGCGGTGAGGCGGTCAGCTGGGGAGCACACAGTCCCCGTGGCTCGGACGACATACGTCCCGGTGCCTGCTGGGCTCGGCCCAGCCAACTCAGTTGTATAATACCAGTTAGAAATGTTCCAACTAACGTTCGGGAACGTTTTGGAAACTTTCGGGAACGTTCGGACCGCCTTCTTGAGGGCACACCAGGCCTGGGGACTTTGTGCCCCCCCCCCCCCCACCCCCACCCATGAAAGACTGACCATCCAGTCTGATCCTACTGCTGACCACGCAGGCTGACCGCTGGCTGGGCGTCAGCCGGTGACGAACGGACAAAAAATTTCGGTCGATGATAGCGCTCCGCCTCGCGGTTCGCTAATGCCCACCCGCTCGCCCCGCGAAAAATATAAAAAATAAATAAAATCAGCGAACTTTTGAACGTCCAATTTTTTTTTTTTGGCTTGTCGAGCCCCAGCTTGTTCCCCTGCGGATGTGCTGAGGCGGGAGCGAAATGCTCAGTGCTGCCTGGTGCCCGGTCCATTGAGTCGACTCGACTCCTTGGCCTCCGTCTCCACCCCCGGCTCGGAGCAGCAGCCCTGCAGCGGAGCGGGGACTCGAGGCCGAGGCCGCACAATTGGCCCTCTCTCTCCCTGCTCATGGATAAAAAATTGAAAGCAATAGGGCAGCACCCCAACAACGAGAGAGTGCGGGGGGTGGCGGAGCGGGGAGATGGGGTGGGGGTGGGTGGGGGGGCTGGTGAGAGGCGATACGGATGCTTAGGCTGATGCTAACTGACGCAGAGGGGAGAAAGGAGGCTTACTACGGCAGAGGCCAACACTTACAGACTTAATCACAGTCCTGAGCAACAGCCCCGCCGGCCGGCCCCTGCGATACGATGCTGCAACATGACAGGGGGTACCAACATATAGAATAATAATTTAAAGTTTTTAAAATTCAGATTTTTTTTTTAATTCAGTAAATTCAAATTGAGACAGTTTCAGATGAATAAGCTCTCGCGCAGCTACAGGTGGCCGCACACCGCGGGCCGCGGCTGTGGAAGAGTCTGAGGGTTCCGTGATTCTCGGCTCCGGTCCCCGGCGGCAGGTGCATTGAGGTCCCGTCCCCGCCCCGCCCCGCCCCGCCCCGCCCGGCCGCTGATCCGATTTTCCAGGCCCCTCCAAAGGCAGTGCCAATGGCCGTCCTGATTACGGCCCTTGTTGCTGCACACGTACGCCGAGCGCGACCAGCCGTGCCGAGCGCCGGCGGGGGGAGGGGGGAGGGGAGGGTAGCGGGCCGAGGAAGAGGGTCTGTCGATACATTCATTGAAGGCCTCGACATGGAGGAGTACATGGAGGAAAGTATCTTCTATTTATTTAAGTGTTTCTGTGCGAAAACATATCAAAGACTGGCAAGAGCTGAGAAAAACGAGTTGTTGAGGCTCAATGCGTGCGTCAAAAATATGTGGGATTATAGTTCGAGCATGGCTGGTGGAACATGGCGACGTTACGTGTCGAAGCGTGGGTAGGGAGCTAGTGAGGGTGGACCGAGGGTGGGCGGTGACGGGCGGAGAGAGATGGAATGTGGGGTGAAGGGTCAGGCAGGCAGGCAGGACGAGAGAGGCTCGACTCCATTAGGTCCAGAGAATCTCCTTGAGAAAACATTATTAGTCGGGGCGACCGGGAATTTCTGTGGAATTGAGCGCGCGTTGGAGTTGGGGCCGAGGCGGCAGCGCTGCGGGGCTGGCGGGGCTGGCGGGGCTGGCGGGGCTGGCGGGGCTGGCAGAGCTGGCAGCACAGCACCGACCCTTCCAAGCGATGCGAGTGCGAATCCTCTTGCATTCCAGGGCATGTTTGGGGATTGCCGCTCCTTGTCAATCCCCCGGCGTCCGCGCCACGGGTGCGAGAGAGACGGCGCCGCCCGGAATCCTTTTTCAAAGACAGACAGTGAAGGGTGGCCCGGGCCTTGGCTCGGCCCTTGGCACGACCCGCCGCCTCCCAGCTGGACGGCACGGCCCTGCCTCCCCGTATATTGCTGCACTTGCACAAAAAAAAAAAAAAGAAAAAAATTAAAAAGGCCTTGCGAATCGCTCGTCTTTCAAAACCCTGATAGTACACTTGTCCGATTTCATTTTGTGGGCTCAGGGCCGAGGAAAAAAGGAGTAAATTAGGCGGAATCGGCCCGTGTGCGTGCTGATGGAAGCAGCCCGCAAGCCCTTGGCTCGGTCCTCGGCGATGCGTAATACTCTCGGAAATCCCTTCGCCGGCGCCCCGGGCGCCCCCTGGACACCCTGCGCCCCGAGTCGGCCGTGTTTAGGGCTCCTTTTTGCTCGACTTGCTCCTCAGCCCCAAGGAAACTGTCCTCTCCGTTTCCTCGCCACCAAATTGGCCCTCCCCTCCCCTCCCTGGCCCCAGCCACCCCGTCACTCATTAGCGTGTGGCCGGACGCGATGTCGAGACGAAAATGGAAGAAATATTGCGGGAGCGCCGAGGACATCATCGAGGTCGACGCCGCGGTCGGCACCGAGGACGACGCCGATGCCGTCGCCAGGGTCATCATACCGCGGCCGTCGTCGCCGAGTTCATCATCGTGGTGGTCCGTCGGCGGCGCCCACCGGTGTGACTGGCAACAGACAGCTTGGGGGTGTCACCACCAGAGAGCGCGGAGGGCCGGGCACCGCTTCGGCACCGCCTTGTGCCGTTGCCAATCTCGGCAGGGTCCGAGTAGCGGTCCAAAGGTCCGGGCCCAGCTCGACTCCTCGAGCGTGCAGTGCGGACTTTATTAAACCAATCAGCGCATAGTAAGAAGGGTCGGTCCGGAGGGGGAGGGGGGGGGGGCGGAGGATTCAACTATAAAGCGCGGCGAGGGTCGACCAGACCAGACTGTGCAACCGCAGCGGGTTGGGATCGGCCGGCGGCCGGCGGGTCAGCGGCCAGCGGCTCAACGGGGCGGGGGCTGCGGGGGCCGCGAGGGTAGCGGGGGCCTCGGCCGGCCGAACCGAGGGCGGCTGGGGCTGGCGCCTGGGGGACTTGGGCTGGGCGGACATCCTCTCCAACACATTGATTCGTCTTTCAAAGGTGTTTTGACCAGCGGAGCGGTTCTATTGTCACTGCCCCTCCCCACTTTAGTGGGGGAGGGGGGGGGGGGGGGGAGTACGGCAAGGAGCCCTTTTAGCCGCGGTGTGACGTCACTCACGGACCCCCCCCCCCCCCCCCCCCGCGGTAGGCCGCCGGCAGCACGCAGCCCTGGGTACGCACTAGTTTGGCAACTCGCAGGGAAGCCGCAGCAGGGAATGCGTGCGGAAAACACGCGGCCAGTCCCCCTGCCCCCCTCTCTGTCTCGCACACTCGCGCGCGCGGTCTGCGGGAGAGAGACAGCAGGGCGAACTCAAAGCGAAGGGCACGCGGGGATAGAAGACCAGGTGGGGCTAGTTCACAGGGACCGCGGCAAGTCTGGGGTAAGTTCAAGGGGGTAAGTCTGCTCGGTCTGGGGTAAGTCTTTAGTAGCCAAGTCAGGGACGGGGGAGACACAGACCGACACGGCCACTGCGCAACCTCAGGGGGCCGCAGGGGGGCAGGGGGGGGGGGGGGGGGCAGGGAGGGGGTCAGGGAGGGGGGGGGGGGGACACACATTCCAGCGGAGCGCACCGCACCCCGTGCCGACCGAAAGCAAGATTAAAGGCCATCCAGGCGGGTTGTCTTTGGCTCGTTGTGTCGGGCGCACAGCGCGGCGGGTTCAAATACCGTCCACGCCAGAGCTAGAGCCGCAGGACCATTGTCCGGTTTAAGATTTGAGTGAGACCGGAGTAAGACTAATCACGGCGCGAGGATTCCCAAAATGGGGTCATCAAACCTTTCCCGGCAGAAAATGCGTATAACTTGAGTTTGAGGTGGCCGCGATGTGAGGCCGCCCACCTCTAACTTATTACAACTCAGGGCAGCAATGGATCGTGAACATTCCCAGTGCGGGGCCTCAATGCGCTGACAAATAGATGAGAGACAGTAGTTCATTATTATCGATTACTATCCCCGCTCTCTGTCTCTGTCTCTGTCTGTCTGTCTGTCTGTCTGTCTGTCTGTCTGTCTGTCTGTCTGTCTGCTGTCTGTCTGTCTGTCTGTCTGCTGTCTGTCTGTCTGTCTGTCTGTCTGTCTGTCTGTCTGTCTGTCTGTCTGTCTCTCTCTCTCTCTCTCTCTCTCTCTCTCTCTCTCTCTCTCTCTCTCTCTCTCTCTCTCTCTCTCTCTCTCTCTCTCTCTCTCTCTCCCTCCCTCCCTCCCTTTCTCTCCCCCTTCCCTCCGTACGTATTGACATCCGCCGCCGCCATGACTTCCCTAGGTCGGGCGCGGTCTGGTCTGGTCCGGGCCGCCCGCCGCCCGCTCGAACGCAAACTTGCTCACGGCTCAACTTAGAAGCCATTATTTCCGATTTCGCATTTCGTCCAGATGGAGGCTGGCTGCCCGGGCGGGGAAGGCAGGCGAGAGCGGGGAAAGTAAAAGCTGTGTGTTTGAATGGGCCGGGGAGAAGGGGGTGATGTAGGGCCACAGACTCTCAACTACAGTGAATGAAGTAGCTCTCGATTCGCCGGGCGAGAAGTAGCCGCCCGCCATCTCGTGGGCAAACAGTGCAGCACCAGAGAGAGAGAGAGAGAGAGATAGCAGGAGTCAGGCCAGCAGATGGCAGGTCGGTAGTGCTGTAAATCATTTTAGACACAACATAGAAACGTTCTAAACTGGACATAAAATAAATAGAAGATCTGAAGCGCGATGAACAGACGGCCTTTGTTAGTGTTTCCGAAGGCCCTCCAAGAAACTGCAATGAGAGAGAGAGAGAGAGAGAGAGAGAGAGAGAGAGAGAGAGAGAGAGAGAGAGAGAGAGAGAGAGAGAGAGAGAGAGAGAGAGAGAGAGAGAGAGAGAGAGAGAGAGAGAGAGAGAGAGAGAGAGAGAGAGAGAGAGAGAGAGAGAGGGAGGGAGGGAGAGAGAGAGAGAGAGAGAGAGAGACGCACAGACATAAACGATAATAACAATAACAACCAGCGCATGACACGCGAGAGCACGGAGCGCGAGGGAACATGGCCGATTTCGTCTGTTGTTGTTAAACGGGGCGGTGTTGGGGTGGTGGGGGTGGGAGTTCCTTGTTCTCACCGGGGCAGACGACGCGCACATAAGAGGGGGCGCGCGCGCGCGCGCGCGCGTGTGTGTGTGTGTAAGCAATATGCAAACAGAAAATGTTATTGGATGCTTAGCGCTGCAGCGGTGGTAGGCAGAGGCAGTCCTACCGCACCGCGCCGCCACCGCAGGTGTCCCAACCCTCCGGCCTCCGACGGGTGCGGCTCGGTTGGCTGCACTGCCGGCAGCACTGTTACCCCCCCCCCCCCCCCCAAACCCTGCCACCGCCGCCGGCGTCCGGAAGAAGGAACCGTTACGATTACAAGGCGCGGCGTCGCCACAACGTGCCGCCATGGTTATTGTTGTTGTCGCTGGCGTGTTCCCAAGAATGAGTGCGTGAAGGGCCTTTATTAGAACCCCCCCCCCCGTCCCCCGCCTCTCACCCCCTACCCGCCACCCGTCCCCCCCTACGGAGTGGATAGGCGACCGTGTAGGGAAGGCAGAGGAGGTTATAGAGATGGGAGGGCGAAACTTGCGCGGACCCTTACATACATGTTTCCCTACATACAGCGGGAGAGAGAGAGAGATTGAGAGAGAGAGAGAGAGAGAGAGAGAGAGAAAGAGAGAGAGAGAGAGAGAGAGAGAGAGAGAGAGAGAGAGAGAGAGAGAGAGAGAGAGAGAGAGAGAGAGAGAGAGAGAGAGAGAGAGAGAGAGAGAGAGAGAGAGAGAGAGAGAGAGAGAGAGAGAGAGAGAGACGGAGGGGGGGGGGGCAAAGGCCTTTGCGGGCTCGCGGCCGGCGATATCAACTCAAGCAATATTCGGAGACGCGAAAAGTTTTCCCTTCCGCAACCTTCCTTCCCCCGCCCAGCAGCAGACGGCCCACGACGCTTCCTTTAGTGCGGCGCGGAGTCCCCGCGGCGGCACGGCGGCACGGCGGCACGGCGGCACGGCGGCACGGCGTCGGAAAACAGCCCGAATCTGTGTATGGCCTGGTATGGCTGCGGAGACGTCGCCGCGCCGTGCCGTCGGCGCCGGCCGGGACGACACAATGCCCCCGAGGTCCATCACACTACTCCGGGGTGGTTTTTGGTTCGCTACTTCTTAGACTCACCCAATGATAGAAGGCTGGGTCTTCGGCCAAATTAGGAACAAAAATTTAAATAGCAAACTGGATTAAAAGAGTGAAGGAAAGCGTGTGCCGTAGAGCCACTCGGCCGTGGACATTTGTTTCATTACTCTAATTATTGTTGTAGTGGACTTATAGCCGAACTCTGTAGCTGCTGTACGTCCCTGCGCCGGCAGCAGCCCCGCCCCGCGCGTCCTCATCGTAAAGCATCCTGTTGCGCAAATGACGCCCGCGACCCGACCTCTCCGGGCTCTGCGCAAACAGCCCCCCCCCCACCGGCTGCGCAATTTTTCATCCGGTTCGCGCCTCGCCCCTCCGGCCGAGCACTGGCGCGGCGCCGGGGGCCACCGCCCTCCGACAACTAACACCTCCGATCTGGCCCTGCCGAGGGGCTGCCGCCGGCGGAGTGTGGGGGGCTCTCTGGGGACCGAGGCCGCCGTGCTGCACCAGAGATTCCCCCTTCGACCCCTAATTGTCTGCCGTGTACCAATCTTCCTCCCTGTTCGGCGCCCTCTCTATCGTTTCCTCCCCCGGCTGCCGCCCCCCGCTTCTCCCCAGTCCGCGCGGGGCGTCGTCGGGAAGGTCCGGCCGCCGCCGTCAAGGCTGCGTGCGCTGCCGATGGCGCTGTGACACCCTTTTCATAACTTTGGCCCACATCAGGTCAAAGTCTCGGGCTCCGCAGCCCCAGTTCTCCCCTTTCGGCGGGTTCGCCGAGGCGTTCACAGTTCACAGCTGTGGTGGCTCCCCCCCCCCCCCCCCCCCCCCCCCACACCGGCAGTAGCTCTAACACGTGACCTTGATGTTGTGCCCGCAGGTGAGTGCCCTGAAGCCCGAGGACGACGCCCATCCGCGCGGTGCCGGCAAACGTTCCGCGGCGTCGTAACCCACGATGTCGTCACCCTCTGGCCCTTCTGGGAGGAGGGAAAGAAGCAACACAAACAATAAACAAACCACACGACGTGTGGGTGCACTTTCATCTCTGCTGCCGAAGACATCGACGCGCGAGAACAGTTCTCCGCCCAGTTTCCCCTATGCTCCTCTGACCCGGCAACAGTATCGCTGCCCGCCAGGCGTGTTGTCACGGGACCCCGCCGGGAGGGTATGCCAGCCCGCAACACAACACTGCGTCCGCGCTGCCTACCCCGCCGGGGGCCGCCGGGGCCGGCTGTACAGAAGGCAGGGCTCCTCCAGGGCCCCGCAGAGCAGCGCAGAGGGTGGAGATTGCGCTAAGGTGGACCGAAATTGGAGCTGAGCCCTGGGAACATGAGCCGAGAATTGGCCCTCTCCACGAGGCGAGGCGAGGCGACCGCAGCGGAGAGAAGTGCGGCTCCGACAGTGGCGGCTGCGGGGGCGGGGGCGGGGGCGGGGGCGGCTGCGGGGGCGGGGGCGAGGGCGAGGGCGGCTGCAGCACCAGCACCGACCATGTCGCTGCGGGCGCCGCCGGAAACACACATGCTGCTATGTACGAGCAGCACCGCGGCACAAGGGCGAGGACGGCGGAGTGAGGACGGCGGGGTGAGGACGGTGGGGGTGAGGACGGTGGGGGTGAGGACGGTGGGGGTGAGGACGGTAAGGGTGAGGACGATGAGGGTGAGGACGACGGGGGTGAGGACGACGGGAGTGAGGACGACGGGGGTGAGGACGACGGGGGTGAGGATGATGGGGGTGAGTACGACGGGGGTGAGGAAGACGGGGGTGAGGACGATGAGGGTGAGGAAGACGAGGGTGAGGACGACGGGGGTGAGGACGGCGCGGATGGAAAAGAAAAGCATGACGGAAGAAAAATAGAGAGGTGACGGCGTTACACGGTCGGATGCGGGAGGGCAGGGCGGCCACGAAAGACCGCCGCCGTCAGGAGTCCGTCGTAAAAACGCGGGAGGGCCGGAGCCACTGGAGCCACCGGAGCCGGGGTCGTTGGGGGCGGGCGATATGATGGCAGGGCAACGGCAGGATGAGAAACTCACAGGAGCATCGCGTCCTCCCGCGTACTCCTGCAGTGGGCCGAGCTGAAAACTGCAGAGAGACTTGAGTGAGCGTGGCCGAGGGCAGGTAGAGATGTCACCCAAACACGGTAATGTGAGTGAGCGAACACAAACGGACCTCCCCCCCCCTCTCTCTCTCTCTCTCTCTCTCTCTCTCTCTCTCCCTCTCTCATCCTCTTTCTCTGGCGTTCTGGCTCTTGCTCCGCTTGCTCCCTGTCTGTCACTGCGCGACGAAAATGGCGATTATAATGCAAGGCGAGGCGACTCTGAGGAGATGAAATGAAGACGCCGACGTCTACAAGGACGAGGAGGAGGAGGGGCGGGAGCGAAAATAAAATGAGAGATGGAAGTGCAAGGGGAGATATGAAGTGCCAAACAAGTCGTTATCCTCTTTTGAAATCGCGTAACAGAGCGCGGCTGGCGCTTAGGGCTCGTGCCCGGGGAGCGCTGTCATCAGATTTTATAGCAGCCCCCCCCCCCCCCCCCTTTCCCCCGTTGACCGCACCCGGCTCCTCCTATACCTGCCCTCTGCGGCTGCGCTCTGCATATCCGAGTATCGCATCCCATTCGACCTGCCGTCGTTTATTTTTGTTTCTCTTTTTTATCCGCCTGCGGGGTGTATCGGGTATAAATAATACCAACGACTACAAACTTGGCGGACAAGAGTAGGCAAAACGCGCTGCAGACGGCCTATTTATCTCAGCCCGACGACACACACACACACGCGCGCGCGCGCTGTAGTAGCTGGTCCGAGATGTTTTATGTATGTCTAAAGAGCTGTCTCGCCGTGTAAGATGAACGATGGCGCGGAAACGACCGCCTTCCGGTGTTCGTCGTCAAACGAGGCGGCCTGTTCCCCACCTGACAACAACAAGCGCGATAAAGTCCGCCTCTGGGGCCGTCTGGAAATTACGTTTTCACGAATGAAAAAGTCATGATCAGCGCGCTGAAATCCAGGCGATAAGGAACTTCAATGAGACTCAGCTCGGCGCCAGGAATCCGACAATGGCCACGTGACCTTTATATTCTGATGGGAGATGAGGAGGTGGTGGCATCATCACTGGCATCCCCGCGCCGAGTCGAGTCGAACTGCGGCCTCAAATCTTAGATGTAATGGCAATACTGTTTCGAAGAAGCCTCTCCAGCCTCTTATTGATATTCGTCCTCATAGTGTGCGCTACGGAGTTGTCGGCCGTGTCCTTGCGGACCGCACCGGGAACGACACTCCCTGTTCGGCGTCTCCACTACACCTCCCCCGCTGCAGCGCCGCGCTGCGCGCACTTTCTCATATTTTATTTGCCCCCCCGCGCGCCGCTCACTTTCGCCCTTATTGAATCTTTTATTTCGGCGCGCGCGCGGCTGGGCGCAAAAATCTGGAAAAAGGTCCAAGGAGGTAGAGGGGGGGGGGGATATGTAGGGGAGCTCTGGGACCGATCCCCCCAGGGGCCTAGGGGGGTGGGCGCACCGCCAGATCTGGTATACTCCGGCCGGATCTAAGCGATGAAGGTTCGTCATCCGACCAGGAGTCGCGCCGGCTATTTTGGAAGACCAGCGGAACTTTATGCCGGACGCAAAAAAAAAAAAAAATGAAAAAAGGTAAATTCACGTTGAAAACCAATCATTGTTGTAGAACTACTGAAAACAATAGAGACAAAGTAGGAGCGTGTGATTTGAATACTGTTTGCCGCCCTGCCGCCACGCAGTGAGTTCGTTAAACACGAGTGTTATTGTTGTTTGAGGGGCTATTTGCTTGCACACGTGCAGACGCGTGGGGGACGCCTAGTCGTCCGCCTCCTCCTCGCTCCCGCCCCCGCCCCCACCCCTGACCCCGCCTCCCCCAGGTGGGGGCAGGCCAGGCCCCCGGGTGGCCCGCGTGCAGCGAGAGAGTCTCCCCAAGGCGTCCGCTCGGGCATAAAGGAAAGTCATGTTCCTGCCATCTTTTGGGCGGACGCCCCGCCCCGCCCACCCGCCACTAGCGCCCCCTGCAGTTGCCTCCCCGAACAACACCTGCGAAGATGAAATAAAAACATTCCAGGTTACCTCGTGCGCATGATGGAATGGGAATTTATGCAAGAACGGGAAAACATGTTTTCGCGCAATTTTTTTTTTAAATAATCCTGATAACACTATAACGAATTTTCAAGGAATCGCTTCACAAATCTTGTCCTTTTCTCAGGTATTTACGGAAATCACCACCGGATGTTATAAGAATTCTCAAAGAAAAAGAGAACTCGTATGTCCTGACTTCTGTGATTGACAGTCGACTCTGAGTTGACACGCTGCACCACATTATAAACAACTGTGCACATTTTCGGGGACGCCGTACCGTTTGGGCCTCACTATTTTCTAACAGTGTAGCAGCGCATAGCTGGTCACCCCGGGCCTGCGCCGGGTCGCCGCGGCCCGCAACGCCATGCCATCGTGCTGCCTTCATTTACGTATAATTAGAAATGTGCTAAATCCTCAACCGTTATTTTTTAGAGGGGAAATTTTAATTAAGCGTAACGGTGGTGGCATCGTACCATGGCCCTGGCGACAGCGGTGAGGAGGAGGACGAGGGGAAAGAGGAGGAGAACGAGGAAGAATGAAGGAAGAGGAAGACGCCTCCACTAGCGCCCGGAGGCAGGAGGGTAGGCCACGCGTCGGCAGCGGTGCGGGCGTGTGGCCTACCTCCCGGGCGGTGCGGGCTGCCCCCGGCCGCCAACGCCGTGCAGCCGGGACGCGAGGCGAGGCGGAAAAGACCTGCGCTTTTCCATGTTTCAAACGTGACTCCCATCCCCCGTCCTCCCTCTTCGCCCCTCCTCACCTCCCCCTCTCCTACTCCTTCGCATTCCGCACCATCGGGGGAAGGAAGTGGTCGAGATTTTCCTCTTCTGTCTTCTGTCGGCGCGCCTTTTTCCGCTCACATCCAGCAAGACGCATACCGCCGCAAATGGAGTGTTAAGATGGAGAATAGTCCCTCTCTCTCTCTCTCGCTCTCTCTGTCTCTCTCCCTCTCCTTTGCACTACACTCGCCGATCTCCGCGGGGAGCATCAGCAGGCCGGAACAGCGGACCGCAGGCCGAAAAGGGTATATTCCCTTTCGCTTCGCAACAGAGAAACTTTGGCACAGTTGTTCGTGGCAATGTCATTCTTTCTGCTTTTTCTCCCCTTCTTTTCGCCTCTCTCTTTCTCTCTCTCACGGAACAGGGCGCCGCACCGTTTCTCTCAGTCCGCTTAGTTCTGCCTGGCCCCGCCGGGTCCGTACCGCCGCCGCCGCGGCCTTCGCATCCAACCGAAAATTTGTCTTGGTGTTATCACCCGCTCTCGCCCGCCAAAGAGGCGACATTTTTTTTTTTTGAAAGTGTAAAATAATAATGGTTTGAGGAGGGCGAGAGATGCGGTAGGGAGCAACCTCCTAAGCACTGCGCTGCCCACGTCTGCGGAGTGCTGCCGTGAGAGTTATCATGAACAGGAAGGGAGGGGAAGAGATTTCCCGCTTTCGGGGATGCTGTGCTCCGCGGCTCCGTGTTGCGGGTCCGTGTTGCGGGTCCGCCTGATCGTGCTCTGTGTGTGGCACTGAGCGTGCACCCGGCTGTGGCCCCGGCTGTGGCCCCGGCTGTGGCCCCGGCTGTGGCCCCGGCTGTGGCCCCGGCTGTGGCCCCGGCTGTGGCCCTGGCTGTGGCCCCGGCTGTGGCCCCGGCTGTGGCCCCGGCTGTGGCCCCGGCTGTGGCCCCGGCTGTGGCCCCGGCTGTGGCCCCGGCTGTGGCCCCGGCTGTGGCCCCGGCTGTGGCCCCGGCTGTGGCCCCGGCTGTGGCCCCGGCTGTGGCCCCGGCTGTGGCCCCGGCTGTGGCCCCGGCTGTGGCCCCGGCTGTGGCCCCGGCTGTGGCCCCGGCTGTGGCCCCGGCTGGCCCCGGCTGTGGCCCCGGCTGTGGCCCCGGCTGTGGCCCCGGCTGTGGCCCCGGCTGTGGCCCCGGCTGTGGCCCCGGCTGTGGCCCCGGCTGTGGCCCCTGTGGCCCCGGCTGTGGTGGCCCCGGCTGTGGCCCCGGCTGTGGCCCCGGCTGTGGCCCCGGCTGTGGCCCCGGCTGTGGCCCCGGCTGTGGCCCCGGCTGTGGCCCCGGCTGTGGCCCCGGCTGTGGCCCCGGCTGTGGCCCCGGCTGTGGCCCCGGCTGTGGCCCCGGCTGTGGCCCCGGCTGTGGGCCCCAGGGGCGCTGCGGGTGACCGGCCGAAGCACCGCGCCACCCTTATTTGAATCCGAGTCGACAGTTTAGGCGGGAAGGGTGACTGCTGGGTGAAAGGGGAGGGTGTGGAAGCTCCACGTGGGTGCGCGAGAGCGAGAGATAAGTGACGATGGGGAGGGACAGAGAACGAGAGAGAGAGAGAGAGAGAGAGAGAGAGAGAGAGAGAGAGAGAGAGAGAGAGCGAGAGAGAGAGAGAAAGAGAGAGAGAGAGAGAGAGAGAGAGAGAGAAGGGTGAGATAAAAAGGGGGATAAAACATGATCCGCCCCTCACACAGCTCATTGCGAGGTAGAAACACAAATGAAGTTACCCCCCACCCCACCCCCCACCCCAGGCCCCTTAATTTGACATGTGGGACCGGCCAGCAGCCCTCCCACTCCATCCCATGCTGTACTGATGACGCTGTGCACTTTTTTGTCGCTGCTTCACAAAAACCAACGTATCTGAACGTACCTAGAGGCGCGAATGCTGGCGGGGATAATCCTCTCGTTATATAGGGGGTCTCTGCGACACGCGGGGGTGACTTCGAAATTTTAGAAAAATGGCACAGAATAGTGGTGATAAAACTGTTCTCGCCTACGGTTACGAGCACAAAAAAGACAACCAAAATAGCCAGGAATTGTGCGACCTGCTGCCTGCTGCAGCACATGTTTCTAATCAAGCGCGCGGCTCCCGCAGCTCCCGCCAGTTCCGCGGCTGAGCGCGCGTAGCGCGTGGAATTCAAATTACTTTCCCTCTGCACGTTCAACCCAAATAAAAAAGAAAAAGTAGCAAAATTCCGGTCGACATTAAAGGGGCATCATCGCAGCGGAAATCAGCGATTCATCACGGCGAACTTGTTACTCCGGGCCATCCTTTTTACCTTAGCAGCCCGAGCGGCGCTGACAGGGGCTTTGGAATGCAATCTGGAGCGCGGCGAGGATAGGGGGGGGGGGGCAGGTTTGCTGAGCATGACCCCGCCGGCAGCACTAGGTCATCACAGGATTGTGCCTAAGCCGCGCGTATAACGATGGGAATAAGAAGACAAAACACCATAGCGCGCGGACCGCTGAATTTTTCAACGCGCGTTTCGGCCGCGCTCTGCCAAGGAAGGCGTTTTTCTGCGCCCCATAGCCCCCCCCCCCCTTTCCCCAGCAGAGCGCCCGTCCTGGTGTACCACACCGCAGGTGAGGGGAGGGGAAAAAAATTACCGCGAGGGAGCCCTGATGGAAAATATCAGGGAAGGTGTATGGCATTGCGGCACGTTACGGCGCTCATAAATATGTGCGAATTTCGATGCTGAAATGGGGCCAAGCACCTCCGCCCTCCGCCATTCCGCCGACCCCCGCGGAGCATCGGGCTAAATGAGGCAGTGGGGGCCGCGGGGGGCCGCGGGGGGCCGCGGGGGGCCGCGGGGGGCACCGCGCCGCTAGTTTATGTGGCGACGTTGCCGTGGTCCTGTTTGCGCGCTCCCGCTCGTCAGGAAGCTGCGCGTTGGCATGATGGAACAGGCGTCCGGCCTCTTCCGTCATTGACAGTGACAACTGGTGACAACGGAAGGAAGTCATCACCCATCGAGTTTTGGGCACTAGGTGACTTGAACCAGCGGCTTTTTTGGAAACTTTGGCATCCGCAGTCAGGATCTGAGACTGGAGTAAGACCGAGTTATACTCGGCCAAGATGATTTTAACTCTGCAGCGAACCATCCCCTCCTGCTCTCCTCTTCCAGCGAAGAAGTATCGATGGGGATGACGTTATTCCCCGTGATGAGGACAATATCCGACGGTAAAAGAATCGCTTTCATTAAGACTAATGTGCCCATACCAATAGCCGAACGCTTGTCTCCTCTTTTCAGCCACCCCCCCCCCTCTCCCGGATCCCCTCCACTGCGCATGAAAGGGTCGTGGGAGGGAGAGAGAAAAAAACTCTCCCAGCTGGCGGTCCGGCGAGGGGCACTAAGAGCCTCTCATAATATATTCATGATATAGACAACGGTAATATTGAAATTGCGTCGCCGGCTGGCGTCCGCCCACTCCTCCGCGCGGCGCCGTGCTGGGGGCCGTTCAGGAACCACGTGACGCGTAATCGAACTTCTTTGGTAATTTGGACGCGAAATAAATCAGCAGGGGGGGGGGGGGGGGCTGTGGGAATAGAACCCACCAGGCCTGCAGTCTCAGTGTCTCAGTGAGACTCTCAGTCTCAGTGTCTCAGAGTCTCAGTGAGACTCCCAGTCTGTGTCTCAGAGTCTCAGTGAGACGCGCAGGTCCGGCGGCAAAGACAGTTTGCTCCAGCACCGTCCTCTAACACCACGCAAAGGTTTCGAATAAGGTCACCTGGTTTGTGAACGCTCCCCGCGCGTGACGAGGGTAAAATTATCTGAATTTCTGTTGTGAAGGAAGGAGTGTGGAGGGCTCGGTGGGGTGGGATTCAGGGTCACCCCCGGGTCCCGGATCCGCGCTTGCGACGTGCCATCGGCGGCCATCGGCGACCTGTGATGTACGCGTCACGGACGGAGGCTAATTTCGGTGCACATTCCATGCGTTCCCGGGCGGGCTTCGCCTAGCTTCGCCTAGCCTCGCCTAGCTTCGCCTAGCTTCGCCTAGCTTCGCCTAGCCTCGCCGGCCTCCATCGCCTCCTCGAGCTGTTTGTCCGGACTTCTCGGGTCCGGCCGGGCCCGGCAGGCGGCAGACACACGGCCGAGGCGGGAGGGGAGGTTCTCTATTTTATTGAAGGCTGCGTTTGAAGCAGCAGCAACGCGAGTTCGGCGGCGCTCAGACTCGGCAGAGTTCCACGCCCGGCACATCCGAACGCACCCCCTCCCCCTCCCGGCCGGGCGGAGAAGAGAGATACATCATAAAATCAGGGACAGCATCGCAAACCTCTTCCGATTTACTGTCTCTGCTCCACATCCAAGTGAGTGGCACTCCCAACTCGAAGGCCGCGCGCGCGTGCGCCGTCCCTCTGTCTGTCTCTGTCCCACGCTTGCGTCACGTCCCGGCGGGCAGACAAGGACAGAGGCACAGGGGCGCAATGTATCCCCGCGAATCAAACCAGGCAGCTGCTGCCGCTGTTGAGAGTGCCCGATATACGACGCGAAGACGAGTCTTCCCAAATAGCAATGATGATGCCTGGGTTCCCGTTCCGTTCCGCTCCGCTCCGAACAGCGCTGCTCGGCTGCCCTGCCCCGGTGGTCGGCTTCGCCTCGCAGTACACGCAGGCGAGCTAGAGCTGGAATCCAATCCCCGCACTCACGTCAATCCTTTCCGTTTCTTCCGGCGAGGAATCGTCCGTTTAAGAACGTCGTCCACGTTACCACTGTCGCAAGCGCCAACCTGACCTCGCCGGACACGGCGCGGGGATGGCCCCTGCGGGGTAGGCAAGCACGGCCTCTGCACGCACGCGCGTCGTGCGGGCTGGCCTACCCTGAGGTTCGCAGGCGCTCTCGCCGCCGCCGTTGTCGTTTTGAGTGAATTTGGATTTTATCTGCCATTATTTGGCGCCGCCCTTCTGCATCAAAATTTCTCATACCTGCTCTCGAGAGCTTCCGGGCTGGGAGTGTTTTTGTTCTTCAGCTTCCGCTTCTGAGCCTCGTTGGTAACCTCTACGGACGACAGCCCTAAATCTGGACAGCAAAGCGTACGGATCCGCCCGCCGCTCGGAGGAGGTGCCGGAAGGGGGGGAGTGGGGGGAGTGGGGGGGGGGGATGGGGGGGGGGGGGGTAATTTATGACAGCCGCTTTACTGCACACGGCGGTGATGCTGCTAGCCGTGGCCGGGCGCATCGTGTTTGCCGCCGACTCCTATCAGCAGCCTATCTGCCGGAGCGTGCGCACACACACACACACACACACACACACACACACACACAAACACAGGCGGGCGCGCGCACGGGGTACCGCCAGGCAGCAGCAATTTCGCGCGGCCCTTAAATAATGCCAACGCACACATCAACACTTGCTCACACACACACACACACACACTTACACACACACACACACACACACCGCACGCATATCACACGCACACGGACCGGCGGCAGATCGCGCAGCCTATGTGGTGCAGTCCACTCTGTGTAGGCAACCACCAGCTGGCTGATACACACACACACACACACACACACACACACACACACACACACGCACACTCACACACACTGCTCCCTTGGAACCCTTGGAGAGAAGTATTAAGGAGGGACGGGTCTTGAGTGAGTGGGTCGGATACCCCCGAGGATACTCCGCACGGCCCGGCTCGGCCCGGTTCCCCGGCTCGGCTCGGCTCGGCTCGGCTGCCGTGGCTGCGGTGGGCGCGCCTCTCCCAGCCCAGCCCAGCGCGGGGTGCACCATAATCCGACCCCAAATTGGATTGAAGGCGGCTGCAAAGTGTTGCCAGGAATAAACACCAGCCAACCCAGCCAGACCCCCGCCCCCTCCTCCTTCCCCATGCCTCCCTGACATGAAATATGCAGCCCCGATCAAGGCTTGTCAATAAAATTTCAATTTTGGCGCGTGGAATGAAATTGTCTGCCCCCCCCCCCTTTCCCTTCCGTCTTTCCCGGGCCACCTTTGGGCACGCTACTCCCAGTTACGTTGCTATTGTCCCTACCACACGCGGTGGGGAGGGTGTCTGGCTGGAGCGGCCTGCGCTTAACCCCCCCCCCCCCCCCCCAGCATCGATCCGCCAATTGTAGTGTGATTTCTATCAGACTAGCTCTGTGGCTTGGCATCCATGCATGCATGCCAACGCCAGTGTCCTATCGGTGCCGCCCCCCCCCCCTTCCGCTCATTACCATGTGCCAGAACATGTGCCATCCGAAAATTTCCAATCCTCCACCAACGTTTTGGCGCGTTTGTCAGAATCAAGAGAATATAGTAAGGGTCAGGGTGAATAAAAACCACTTTAGGGCAAGTGTCTTTACAAAGCTTTAATTCTGTTAACAGAATAATAGAACCTGTCTTTACAAGAAATAAAAGACGTACCTTAATACTAAAATAGTAAAATGAATTATGCAGTGAGGTGCTCTTAATCTCCGGTGTCTACGTACAAAGCATGCTGGTTCAGAGAGATACAGATGAGCGTCTTGCACACCGGAGATTAAGTTCCATAAACTTTTAAAAACTCAAAAGCACAAAGGGAAACATCTGATCAGTTGATATGGTTGAAAAAACCATTCACTGCTCAAGAAAACATTTCATATTAGGTCAGTCTTCTCTACTCAATAGGAAAGTAATGAAAATAAATAGGAACAGACAAACAGTCAATAACTCTGAATGAAAATGTGCTGGCAACTCTAAAAATATGGCAAAATTCAGACAAATACAAAACAATAAGAATTACTTAATTAAGTTTCATGTGAATCAATCAGTTGTGTCATAAGAGTCATAACAGTAATATAATTAATTTGGGAACAAATAAACAACAGGAAATCACACATGCAGAGTAACCTAAGTTCATTGCAAACATTTAAACGGATAAGGCAGATAGGACAGACGGCAAAGTATCTGTCACTAACCCAGAAGTAAACACACCGAGAAACTAAAACACCACAACACAACCAATATAAATATAGAATTTAAGTACAGTATTTAACACAAACAACACAGTGAATTTCATAGGCAAAATGTAGATATTGTTTTAAAATGTGGAAGGAACAGTCACATTTGCATAACTGCTGCATACCAACACACTGTATTCATTTCATACACTCACAACATTCAAAACATTTCAAATTTCAAATAACATACCCATCTACAAATGATGAACACATGCACACTCACACATTCAAATCCAGATTTGCACAAAAACCCACGGCACAATTTTTTTCCCATTTAATTCATAACTAGAAATTAGTTTTTTTGGCAAAGTGGGAAGAGGGTGGGGATTCTGATAAAAAGTGTGGGAGAGGGTGGGAGCTGAGAGTGAGGGTTGGGTGGAGTCGGGGCAGGCAGCGGTTTGCAGCGGTCCTAGTCGTTCCGTGGCCGCTTGACCGACTCCTGGGTGGGAGTGGAGGGCAGACACGAGGGCAGTGTGATGGGCACGGCGTCCGAGAGGCTGACCACGCGCACCAGCAGGTCGGCCGCCTTGCGGGGGTCCCGCTCCAGGAAGGCCTTCCACGCGTCCGAGGCCAGGACGGACCGGCTGTTCTCCCGGAGGTAGGAGAAAACGAGGTCCTCGCCCGTCTTCAGGCCAAGCGTCTGGAAGGCAAGGAACGTGGAAACGGCGTTGTCCGGCGTCAGGCAGCGAAGCAGCCGCGACAGGCACATGGTCCGTAGGTCATTGAGGCCGTACTTGTCCGCCACCAGCAGCAGCTGCAGCACGAACTCGGTGTCGCTGTTCTTCCACGCCGGCTCCCCGCCCGTGTACAGGTACCTGCAATGCACACCAATGAATTGGACTTTAAAAAATGAACAGAGAAGAAGAAGAAAAAAAAGGGGGGAAAAAATACGAGAAAAGAAGAGAAAGATAAAAGCGTACATAATAAATTAATTTTTTTAAATACGGGAGGGCTCTTTTCCTTTACAAGATCACAAAGAATTATTTTTCCCCCTTTCTTTCCCAATATTAATGTAATGGGTACTTCTGTTTGCAAATTGGTTAGAGATTTAAGTTGGGTTGTGCATTTGATATAGACAATAGTCCATTTGTCACTTACTTTATCATTGTTTGGAAGACATCAGGCTCACAGTCAGTAATCAACACCCGACCTGTCCTTTTCTCTGACAGATCGTGCTCAAACATGGCTGCGAATGTTTGGCTCATTGCAGACAGAATAGCTCTGTGGGCATTTATTTCCTTGCCACCCACTTCAAACACTACATCACAAAGTTTCCCAGAGTCCAGCAGAGCCTGTAAAATAATGTAAAAATGAAGATGAGTTCATGAAAATTTATCGGAATAGCACAACATGTGACATTCTACTTACACCAAGTTTCTGAGGAATGTCTTCTGGGTTGAACTTGGGTTCATTTACAGTGATTACTTCCAGGGGACCATCAACATAGACTAATTGAATGGATATGACCACTTTGGCAAGACTGGCTCTAATAGGCATACCCATTCCATTCACTCCAGATCTCAGGACATCAGTATATCCTCCATCAGAAATACGAGCCATATTGAACTTCAGTGAGGCATATCGCTTTGGTGTGGCAGCTTCTTTCTTGTGCTCTTCCACAGTAAAGGAAACCTCTGCATAAATCTTCCGTTTGGTGGCAGTTTGTTTACTTGCCCTGTGTAAAATAAAATCTTTCAGCCAAGATGCAATTGTTGCTATCTTCTAAAATTTACAGCACAAATTAAAGCAAAATCCTAGATATAAAAATGCTTAAAAACATTCACAGCACAAAAAGCAACTTACCACTTTGGTTTAAGTGAAATATCCATTCGGGGATCATTGTCTTCATTCCATTTTGATTCGCTGACAGAGATGATCAATTCCCACTCGAGATCAGTGTTGGAGTCGGAGGGTGCTTTGAAATGGTGTCTCACTTCTTGCCCACAGATAAGGCACCAACGATCCACATGATAAAGTTGGCTGGCAGAATACACTTTCCGTCGGAGATTCATCACTGGCCAACTCATGTTTGCCCTGCAATTCCAAAGAGTCATTTTTTAAAACATTAACATAAAAGGCAACGATTTACGACCAAACGTACATATTTACGACGAAATTGGCAGAGAAACGGCAAAGACAAAATTTTATGCTGAACAGATCGATTCACGGTGAGAATGTCGTTGTTAAATAAACAACTAGCAAAAAGATACGCTCACGTCACAGAGCCGCCTTTTTGTTTACATGATTAAAGTGATCGGATTCCGATCACAAATCCATCAAATTACCTTGACAATGACATGGCTATATTGTCGAAATACAACCTCGAAGTTTTACACATTGAGGGGGCCGTGCATTCGTACTTTCTATTATTTTTTTACCTGAAATTCAGAGGGTGAAGGGCAAGGCCGTCGGCCGTCTGCTGCTGCGTTTTTTTGTTTTTGTGTGTGTTTAGTGAGGTTAGTTCGGCGTCGAGGTATCGAAGTCGTGGACACTATCGATGACTGGCTCTCGATTGTAGTTGGCAATGCTGCCAACGTGTGTCATTACAGATACACAACATGACTCAAGTGATCGCAACAGCGATTGCAGAGCGACTGGATTGTTCAGTTCTAATTTTGAAAGTTAAAGTGGAAAATCTTTTTGGAAAGCACAAGTGTCTATTTAAAAACTATGATATCTTCAATTTTTTTTTCTGTAAAGACGTCTTTATCGCGGCAGTATTTTGAAAGACTGTCACACATATGTTGTTGTTCCTCTTACGCCGGGGGTGTCTGGCGTAGGGTCTAAGTATGTGTGCTCCACATTCCACGGTCCGCCTGCGGACGCTCGTTCACACTTCACTCACTGCACCAGCTCTGGGCCCGGTGGTCACTTGGGGTGGTGTCACTCGCGTCGGGGGTTCGCAGGGAGTCAGGAATAATCACTCGCGAGCTACACAGTATACACACGCGCAGGCGATCGGACCAACAGTTCACTCGCGTTATGTCCCGTTCCGTGGCACACTCGTGTGCTCCCGATCGACCGTCTAGTTCCGCTGCTCTCTACTGACTGCCGGCATGAATCCGGACCGTCTCACACCTGCCGCAGTGCGGCCATCACCCTGGACCACTGACATGCCTCGGGGGCGGTCATGACTCTCTGATGTTTATGCATTCATGCACGCGCGGGCGCCCGGCGGTGTCGCCGCGCGCCGTATGGGTAGGCCACTCAACCGGCCGCTTCCCCAAACATCAGCATAGGCCGCGCTCGGCCTTGCGCTGCGGGGCCTTCGCCCGCTGAGTCATCGCTATCGCCGTTGAGGGCGATCTCTCGGGTCAACGGTTGGGCGGGGGTACAAATAGTCCTGGTGGACATCTACGTCGTCCACTTGGCCACTGTCTGGCCACGATGTTGTGCCTCACCGTCGCTGTTGTCGTCGCTGTGCTGCACCATGGCGTCGCGCTGGTCGGCGCGGCTCCCGTCCCACCGCCGTACGCAGTGGAATACCTGAAGTCCCTCGGGTTCCTCGGCAGTCCTGGCGGGGTTTCGTCGACCCTTGTGACCCCTGTAGCCATCCGCGCGGCGCAGAGCGAGCTGGGACTAGAGTCGACCGGCGCCCTCGACGCGGGGACTCTGGATGTCTTCTCCCAGCCGAGGT
Organism: Odontothrips loti; assembly: GCA_038380765.1. Classification (NCBI taxonomy): domain Eukaryota; kingdom Metazoa; phylum Arthropoda; class Insecta; order Thysanoptera; family Thripidae; genus Odontothrips; species Odontothrips loti. The sequence goes on from CM076246.1 coordinate 7,089,440, forward strand.
GTGGCGTGTCCCCGTTCTGGCGGGGCCCGCCTGAGTCCTCGGGGCGACGTCGGCGGTTTGCTACCTCTGGTAGCCGCTGGCGCCGCCAACCCGTATCCTTCAAGGTATCCAAGTACTCCGCCAACCTGACCGTCGCTGAGGTGGACGACGCCGTTGACAGGGCCACACGGCGTGTGAGGTTCGTCCGCGCCGGTCCTGCCGACGCCACTTGGAATATCGATGTGGCCTTCGCAGACGACGACCACGGCTGCGTGTCGCCTTTCGGCGGCTCGACCCTCGCGCACGCCCTCGACCCTGTGGACGGCGGGGACCTGCACGTACGGAACTCCGTGGACTTCCGTACGACGTCGTTGGAGTACGTGGTGTCCCACGAACTGCTGCACAGCATCGGCGTGGCGCACTCCACTGATTTCGGGAGCCTGATGTACCCAGTGTACCGGTCAGTTGCTCCGGGGGTTGACCTCCTGAGCGCTGATGACCGGGACGTTCTGGCGCTGTTGTACTCTCGGCCGTAGCGTTCCTGCTGACGTCTGCAGTGCTGGGCCGGGCCGTGCTGGCGCGGTTTGGCTCCGCAGCGCGGGGCCGGGTCCTCCGGAGCCGTTGATGTCATGCAAAGAAAGATATTTGGGTCAATCATTGGGTCAATGACACACATTTTGCTTCTGTTCTTATCTGCTATGCCGTGATCGATGAGGCGGGGGGGGGGGGGGGGGGGGACCAATTTCTATGCTTTTATGGTACTCAGGTCCGCTAACGGTATTTCATCTCGGGGGTTGACCTCCGGTGACCTGGGGCCCACGAAAGCGAGGTTATGAAATACGTTCTCGCCACCATGGATGTGGGCGATGGCACGTCCCTTTTTACCTGCTTTCCGACAACACTCGGCGATCGCACACCAACAGAGTAATTTTACTAGGACTGCCATAATCGCAATCCCCACAGACGCGGCTGTGACTGATATGCCTAGCATAGAGGTGATCTGGCCTGGCCCGTACTTAATTACACCCCCCAATCCCGTGCCTTGCACCCCCCCCCCCCTCCCCCCGCTCTCCCATACGGCTTTAAAGTCCGCCATTTGATGGGCGTGATGTGTCAAGAAGGACCAGCTTTGTTTGTCCTCTGTGACACTTGACACATGGTCTGCCGTTTTAATTGCTTCCTCCTGCAATTTTAGGCTTTCGAACACAGGAAATTCTACTGTGTTACGCCATTCTATGCATGTCGCCTCCTCATTCCTTTGCTTCTGTATTCACTGGCCGTGCTTGAAAATTTCAGAGTTTCTGCAATTCGACTTGACATATTGCCTACTCTCCGACGGCCTGATCTGGAACGAGTCCTCGTTGACAAAAACTGTCTCGAAAGAATGCGTATCGGGCAAGGTGGACGAGATGAACGACGGGTCAATCCGTGCAAGGGCTGTGTACATTTTTCCCATAATAAATTCCATTCTCTGGATTTTCCTCAGGAGCAGGGCTTCGTTAAATCTACGCTCTTCCCTCTCTTCGAACAAATTGCCCTGCAGTAATTCAAAGTCCTCCTGCGATACTTGGCTACCTTGCGGAAATTCTACTTTCACGAAATCCTGCGGCCCCTGTCCGGTCCCCCCCCCCCCCCCCCCGGCTTCGACAGGTTATTGAGTTCGCGCGCGATCTCGTCCTCGCCGTGCTGCGTCCTGTGCATCCGGTTTGCAGTGTAGAACGCGAGGCGGACGTCTCCTCCCGCCACCGTGGCCTGCAGTGTGTGCGGGTGGCCTACCCACGGCCCCGGCTTCGGGGTTGTGGCGGGCGGCCCAGCCGGAGCGGGTGCGCCAGCGGAGCTGATTGGGACTTGCCCCGCAAACCTCATTCGAACCCCGTTGAAGGTTATTGTTGGTTCCGGCGCCGCGGGTGTTGTTTTGTTTAGTATTTTAGTTTTTATAAATGGTTTATTTTGACACCATACATACATGAAATACGATAGCTTTAACTCCATGGGGACTTATAAAGCGCTCGGTTGATTGCAGTTGCTTTTTGCCTAGGAGTGGAGACTCCATGAGGAGAACAGACCGTGGCGGCCGCCGTTTCGGCTGCTCCCGCTCCCCTCACAGGTGGTCCACAATCTGGGAGAAACAACAAGGCGTCCTCGCAGAAGCCCGTCGTGTAGTTTCGGTCAAATGGATTGCAGTCAGGATTTCACCCGGAAGGGTCAGCTAGCAGGTCCTGTCCACGGTCCTTATTTTCCTCTTCTGCCCCCCCCCTCTCTTGCCTCCCTCTTTATCTTCACGCTGCTCTGTCCTCGTGGCATTTCTCCCCTCTTCTCCATCGGGCCATGCCGTGCCGAAGCCACCTTACGCTCTGTAGAACTCGACTCGGGAGATCTTGTCGCTGAGAGCGAGAGAGTAGAGAGAGAGAGAGAGAGAGAGAGAGAGAGAGAGAGAGAGAGAGAGAGAGAGAGAGAGAGAGAGAGAGAGAGAGAGAGAGAGAGAGAGAGAGAGAGAGAGAGAGAGAGAGAGCGTAAGACACCCCCTCCGCTCCGTACCGCGCAGTACCGCGCCGCGCTTGAATAGGCCAAACAAAAAACAAACGAGCCACGCGACTTTTCCCCTTACTTTATTTTCGGAAGAAAATTGGCGGAAAACTGGCGGAGATCTGAGTAATAACAACAAATGCGCATGTCGTCGTCGACCTGCGATTGTTATGCCCGCCGTTCGGGGAGGAAGAGAGACAGACATGATTGGGGGGTAAGTCGGTTACAGCGTGGGGGAGGGAGCGAGATGGAGCGAGGAGAGCGCTGCGGCGGGAGGTCGCCGACCCCTAAGGCCTCCGGGGTCAGCAGCAGCGTGGCCAGCGAAAGAAATAAAAGAATACGACGCGGAAAAAAAGATATTGTCTCCGTAGCGGGATCTAGAGACGTTTGTCTTCTCGGACCCTGTAGGATCCAAGGCAAGGCTTCCCACTTCCTCAGCCGGTTGCGTGGCTGCTGAGGCCTGCTTTGGTATTGATGATGGTGGGGATCACAAAACTATTTCCATCCACTTGTAGCCGATCAGCGCGGACCGGCGGTGCCGGCGGCCCCCGCGGGGCTGTGGCAGGCTGTACTGCTGCATGTGGCTGACGGGTACAAATGGGGCTCCGCTACCCCCATCCCTTACGGAAAGCTTAAGCGAAAGCCGTGAGATGTGATGGCAACGAAGGCCTGGGATAGGCTACTTTACTCAATGACTGAACCGTTTCCAGACGCGTCGACACACAACTATTCTCCCCCTAAAACACCCCTTCCATCTCAATAAAACTAGAACACTGTTCACCCATATTTCATCATCTATTTTTTTCCCCCTTGATAATGCGAATTCATCCCAGTTTCCTACGTGCGGCCCTCCCTCCCTCCCCCCCTCCCTCCCTTCCTCCCTCCCTCCCTTCCTCCCGGGGGGCCTACTCGTCATCCATCTTCGGCAGGGAGCGCAGGTGGTGTCGAAGCAGGCGGCGGCCGCGCCTAACGAGGCCAGAGCAGCACAAGCAGAGGAGCGGCGCGGAGCAGCGCCTCGGCGGACCGGCGGCGGCTCTGGTGCATCCGAAGGCCTCCAGGAAGTAGTTAGGCTGACGTCAGAGATTTTTCATCACCTGATGTACCAGCGGCGGCCGGAGGCGCGCTCACACACACACACACACACACACACACACACACACGCACGCACACAGAGACAGTACCTCTCCGCATCCCTTGCACCACCATTGTTCTCGCTTGTCTCGTCAGCAGCATCACCCGGAGTCGTTGCTCGGCTCAGCAGAACGCCCCAGAGCAGCACAGAGCTCGGAACACAGCAACGGAACGCGTTTTCCTCCTCCAAATCAACGCCTTTTCGTCCCGATATTCGCGAGCGGAGCCCCGCCCGGCCCCGCCCGACACATTTCCCTCGTCATGTCTCGTCTCCCTTTTCGGATTATCGTGGAATATATATTCGGCGCGTATCTCCACACCGGCATGCAGCTGGGAGGGTGAGAGCTGCCCGCCGGCTCGGACCGCGCAGTCTGAGCACGGACAGCGCCCGGGTGGGTAGGCAACACGACTCGTGCATGTGCACGCGTGCAGTGCGGGCTGGCCTACCCTGGCAGTCACGGGCGCTCGGGCGCGTCGCGCGGCGCCGCACTGCTCGCAACACCGAGAAAAAAAAAAATAAAAAAAAATAAAAAAATAGTTTGAACTGCGGGAATTGAAATTCTTGGGTGTGGGCATCAAAGTTGTGTTCTATCCGTGCCGCATTTAGCGACACAATCAAAGTTTCTGGTTGTCCGGTCCAAAGTTCTGGGAGTAACGAAACAGTTGAGGCAGTGTGGCTACGCCGCTGCCTCTCCGCCACGTGTGATGTGTGGAGACGTTAGGCAGGTTTGGCTACGCCGCTGCCGCCGGCTCCGCGCTCGCTCCGTATTTCCCGATATCACTCTGAGATTGCCGCCGGCCTGATGAAATGCGGTACGCGTGCCTCCGACCGCCCTTTCAATACCCCCCTCCCCCTTTCTGCCTTCTTCCAAAGAACCTTGAATTCTGTGTGTCTCTGCTCCTCGTTGTATCACGATGAAACGCGAGGAAGGCAGAGGAGGGGGGGGGGGCGTGGTAGAAGGGAAAGGGGAGGGGCATATGTTCTCTCACGCACCTTACGATATTATTCGAAAGCACAGCGGATGTCGGCCGGGAGGAGTGACAATAAATTTATTGTATTGGATTCCCCCCCCCCCTCTCTGTCTGTCTCTGTATATCTGTCTCTCTGTCTCTCTGTCTCTCTCTCTCTCTCTCTCTCTCTCTCTCTCTCTCCTCACCTTCTCTCCTTCCCTCCCTGTACCGGGGCGGCCTATCTCTGACCATTAAATTCTCTTTCGTGCCAAGCGCCGCGGCCGCAGGCAGCAGGGCGGCCTGCGAGAGGAGCGGAGGTGAGAGAGGGAGAGAGAGGTGTATAGTGCGGTCTGAAGGGGGGGGGGGGCAGAGTTCTGGGGCGCCCAACTCGGGCGTTGCCGTGTGCGCGGCGAGAAAATACTGCGGCGTCGCCCCCAGAGTAAAAAAGTCAACAGGCATTACGAATGATGTGACTGTACTAAAGCACCCCCCCCCCCCCCCACCTTTTCCACTCCAACCCACCCTCTCTCCTTCCTTCGCAGCCCTTTCCAAGTTACACCCTTCGCCTTTGCACCTTGCTCATTGAGCACACAACAGAGGAGAAGGGGGTGGGGGTGGGGGGAGGGATCTTAGTCGAAGCGCCTTTAGACCTGGTTACCTGTGTTACCTGTGTTACCTGTGATACCTGTGCAACCGTCATTGAAAACGGCGAGCGCGGCCCTCCTCCGGGACCCTTTTTAGGCGGCGTTAGGCGAGACACCACCTCTGTGAAAAGCCGTTAAAAACCGGTGTGGTGGGGAAAACGGTCAGCTAGGTGCTGTTGAGGGGGCGGAGAGGGTACTTGGGAGGGGACGGGGAGGAATGCGGGGGAGAGTTTGTTGGAGAGGTTCCTGGCGGCGGAGTCCTCCTTGCTCTCTCGACTTAGTCGTCACGGTGGAAGTGCCAGTGAGCAGAGGAGAGGGCAAGGATGAAAGGGGAGAGCGAGAGAGAGAGAGAGAGAGAGAGAGAGAGAGAGAGAGAGAGAGAGAGAGAGAGAGAGAGAGAGAGAGAGAGAGAGAGAAAGAGGATGGAGCAGAGGGGCAGAGCGAGAGAGTCGGCGGCAGAAAAGCGGTATAAAGTCAGCGGTGCTCTGGTGGGTGTAGTGCGCATCACCTTGGGAGCACAATGACTTGAAACAAACGGTAATGCCTGTGCTTTGGTGGCCCGCTGGCCCGCTGGTCCACTACGCTGGTCCCCCACAGCTGGTCCAGTGCACTGCCACACTGTTGGAACATCCAGCAGATGGCCGAGTCAGTTTTGTTCGTCATCGTGTTGATCTTCGGGAAGATCTGGTTTTTTGCCCGTCACTGCATTTTTATGATTATCCGCCGCAACATCAGCCTCGCGGCGCGGCAGCACTTTGTTCACCGATTTTTTTCATTATTAATTTTCTTATTTTTAATTTTTGCTGGGGGGGGGGAGGGAGGAACATAAGACACCGGAGACATGTATTGTTCTGTGTACACGGCAGTCCCGGCAGTCCGGGCAGCAGCTCCCTTATCTGCTGTAGCACCGCCGCGTTACTGCCCCCGCTGCCCCCGGTGCCCCCGCCGCCCCCGCCGCCCCCGCCGCCCCCGCTGCCCCCGCTGCCCCCGCCGCCCCCGCCGTGTAACTGCGGACGGACCGTGCCGCGCTTCGGCTAGGTGAGGTAAGGAGATAGCGGCCGGTGCCCGCAGCAACAGGAAGTACCGACAAATGAGCAGCGCCCTGCGACTTACTATACATATTAAAAGGAAGGAAGTGCGGAGCGCACGCGAATGGCATTCTTTTCTTATTTCTGTTGTAAAGTCCCATCAATTACACACTCCCTAAAAAATTTCACGACGAAAGAAAACCATAGTAGTAAAACGAAAATCATGGGATCCGCGATTTCGCGAGTTTGGCCTCCGCGCCATCCGTCACTGACTCGCACGCGCTATTCATTTCCTCCGAGTTTATTTGGTGCGAAAAACGCATCAAATTACTTTTATCGCTGATTCACGGCTGGAGGTAATCCATCAGAGCGGGCGAAGCGAGCTGCGTGCGCCCGGCTGGAGGCGGGCTGGAGGCGGGCTGGAGGCGGGCTGGAGGCGGGCTGGAGGCGGGCTGGAGGCGGGCAGGAGGCGGGCTGGAGGTGGGCTGGAGGCGGGGCACACGGTGGGGCCCGCGCGGACGCCCCTGCTGCCCCCAGCCGCTGCTGTTCCCATCACCGCGTCAGCAGACATTTTTTCATAAGTGCCAGAAGGGAATGATCGAAACATGTTGCCCACGACGGGAAAATGATTGGTCCACCAAGCTGTCTTAAGCGCCACACATGCTTGCCGGTCATCACCTTGTATGCTGACTGATGCTTCACACACGATGCCTACGACACAAAGCCAACAGCGGGAGACGTTGTCGATATGTGACGGGCGCAGAACACTCTCATAAATGCATGCTTGCCTCAAGCATAACATTTCGATTCTTGTGGGAGTTTCTCAACTAAAGCATCCGTAAAGTATTTATACGTTATTCTTGATTAAAAAATATCCAACGAGCATCAAAGTATGATGGAATCCAACATGTGAGAGTGCGGGGCACCCCCTGCTGCACTGCACCTGGACAATATTCATAAGGACCCCCTCCTTACTCCGACCGTACGGAGCGGCGAACGATCTCGCCTTTACTGCCACTCCTTGTCCATTAATTTCAACCCCTCTACTTTTCCCGGGTCCCCCCCCCCCCACTCTTCCTCGCTGGCCACCCCCCACCCCTCCCGCCTACCTCCTACTCCTTTACTTTTATTCCTCCTGGCCAACGCAATGGCAGCGCAGTGGCCGGTGCCGTCTCACCTTTGCCATTCCCTCCTGCTTCCACCGCCGGCTTTTCTCAGCGCGGCCCCCGATAAATTTTCTGACCGCTTCCGCTGCAACCCCCCCCCCCTCCGCCCTTACACACACACACACACACACACACACACACACACACACACACACACACACTGGACGTCCGCAGCCGCATCGGTCGCCAGTCGCGCGCAGCCTTGGAGGTGTTTGCATTTCGTTGCCCCGTAACTTTGGTGGTAGACCTGCGCCCGCGCCAGTGCCGGCAGACTCGCCGCCGCCGCCACTACCACCGCAACAACTACCGATGCTGCTAAACTGCTGCTGCTGCTGCTGCGGTGGCGGCGACCTCGCTTGTCGTCATTGGTATGCCACCGCCGCCACTACCGCGGCAGCCCGCCGTCATTGTGTGACGATGAATCCATTCATGATGGAGCGTGGAGGGGGCGTTGACCGTTCTCCAACCGCCCCCCATGCCCCCCCCCCCCCCCCATGGCGCCCCCTGCCCCGCACCCCCGGCATGGCGCTAGACCGCTCCTAGTCCCTTCCGGTCCGTGGTGCCCGCGCCGCCGTTGACCTCTGTGCGCCCCTGGCGGCCGGCAGCGTAGGCCAGCCCGCCGAACAGCCGCGCCCGGCGGGACTGCCTACCCTGCGATCCACAGGCGCGCTGCTCTGCGGTGCTCATCCGCTCCGCGCTCTCGCACCGCCTTGTGTCTCTAGTGGGAAGGGGTCGCCGTCGTGCAGTACTTGAACTAGCGCCCCGCCCCGGCCCCCCTCCCTTAAAAAGTGGGTGGGGGAGGGGGGGAGGTGAAACTCAGTCCACCTAATAACCTAAGTTTTTCCGCCCCCGTCCTGTTGACGACGGGGAGGGTTTTTTCTTAGCTCTTCTCATTTTACGAACCTTACTAACCAATGACAAGCCCCATCAGCACCCCTACCTTAGCACCGTTTACCTCTACGTAACCTTCATGCATGTAAAGATTAAAACCTCAAAACCCACTAATTAACATGTCCAGTGTTTGTACCATATGCACTAAAGATGAATAAAGTTCTTTCGTCAGTAAGTAAGGCCCCGCAGAGCCCTATGGAGCCGACCGGGACAGAGTTGTCAGGGACCAGCGGCCGCCGGCGTGCTCCCCGCGGCCCTCGGCCCTCCCCTCGCCGCTCAGCGGCAGATGCGCCCCGAACTGCGTGCAGGTTAAATTTGCCGCGCTGCGCTGGCTGACTGCGGCACCGCCTTGCGAGCGCGGCGTTAACGCCCCCAGCAGACGACGGCCGCAGACGACGCGGAGGCGTGGGGCTGGCGGCTGCTGCCGCCACGGCTACTACCGCCACGGCTGCCCAGGGCCATTCACGGCCAGGCCAGGGGGTCGTATATCCCGGCGGGGGCTGTCTCCTGGACGACCATCGCCGTCCGTGTCGCACTGCCGCCACGCGGAGGGAGAGCGAGAGAGAGACGACGCCGGCGTGTCCTCACTTTCGGTCACGGCCTGTGTGCCGCTGCCGAGGACAAGGGCGGGCGGCTGCGAGCGGGAGTGTGTGTAAGAGGTTTTGGGGGGCGGCGAGGGGAAGGGGCGGGAGGCGGAGGACGTCACATGAATCGAGAATTACCCTTAGGCCCCCCGCCCCCGGCACGCCCCCGGCACGCCCCCCGGCCCGCCCCCGGCACGCCCCGGCACGCCCCCGACCTGCTGCCACCGGCCTGCCATACCGCCCTCCATAAGATCACGTATTGCTCGCCAGTCGCCGTGCTGCAGACGACGTAGTGCCGGCGGTGTCGTTCTGAAAAGTCGGGAAAGAAGGCGGGAGACCTCAACCACACAGTGGGAGAGAGAGCGCGAGAGAGAGAGAGAGAGAGAGAGAGAGAGAGAGAGAGAGAGAGAGAGAGAGAGAGAGAGAGAGAGAGAGAGAGAGAGAGAGAGAGAGAGAGAGAGAGAGAGCGGAGTTGCGATCGGAGGGTTGTTACCCACGGTGGAGTACGAAGTATGGAGTAAGGAGGGCGCTACAGAAAAGCCTACAAATTTTAAAAAATGTAATCAAAGAGGGAGGGGGGGGGGACTCCGAAAAAACTAGGTTATTTCGAGTATTTTTTTCTTCGTTCTTAAAGCTCGTTATTGTTGTGGTTTCCATGGCTCCTTTGGGGATGTGGGGCGGTCGTATCCTCGGACATCCATCGGCTCGATGGCGATATGACTTTGGTGATGCGGGGCTGTAAACCGACATTGTCACCGTGATGTGCCCGGCCGGCCCGTCCGAGCGCTCAGCCCAGAGCCCCGGCCTGGCCCGTATGGCTGCTGGCCCTGCAGGCGGCCTTGCCCGGCTCTGTTCTAGCATTGCTTTTCATACGGTGTAAATCTGTTTGCGATGAAACTTCGCCATGTGACTCTTCCCTCTGGTTTTTCAGGTACGTTCACGCGGTGCTAAAGAGACCGGCCATGGCGCAGCATGTTTTTTTTGGGGGCAAGTACAAGTTTCCTCACCATTTTTCCACCCCTAAAAAAATCTAAAATTCCAGCGCTGAGTCGCCCTAGTCGAACAATGAGTGTCTGTAGTAAATTCAGCAAAGTCACGCTGAAACACTAAATTGTTACTCTCTTGCTGAAGAAATCTCTCTCGCCCTTGTCCTTCATTCTGCGTGTGTCCTTTGGCCGCGTCGTTGTGCCTGATTGAATGGGGACGACAGGACTTGATGAGGCCCGGGCCGGGCCGCAGCGCACGGCAGTACAATCGGCCCATCGGCTGCTACATTACACTTTGGCCGTGCCGCCGGGTGCCGCCGGTGTAGGGTGCTTCGGCAGGGCCCTTATTCTGGACCGGATAATGCATGAAAATCGCCCCGCCATAAAAGTCGAGTGCGGCCATCAAAAGCTCGCGTAGCCCAGCACGGCCCGGCTGTGGGCACGCCGCCTGCCGCCCGCCCCGTACACACATATTGAGTTATAAAAGCGTGTTGCAACCAAATCAGGGCCACGCGCTCGCACGGCCGTGGGGGGCTTACTGGCCATCGCAGCGTGCGGGACGGGGACGTAAAACCGGCGACTCGTCCAGGAGGTATACGTAGCGCCCGGAGCCTCGCCTCCCACCCCCACACCGCGCACCGCACGACCCGCCCGTTTTGTCTAGACTTTTGTCGCGTCATTTACGGACGACCACCGAGGTTCGCAGGAGGCACACGCGAAAGTGACTTTGGGAAAAGTCGCAGCAGCAGCAGCAGTACCAGCAGCAGCAGCAGCAGCAGCAGCAGCAGCAGCAGCAGCAGCAGCAGCAGCAGCAGCAGCAGCAGCAGCAGCAGTAGCAGCAGCAGCAGCAGCGGGGGCAGCTTATGACTTTATCATCGGCATAGCAAAGGCCCCAATGGAGCGAAACGCATTCCAATATCCCTGCGTCCGTCCGCCAGACTTTCGCTCGATGCTGCTGCTGCGGCTGCTGCTGCGGCTGCGGGGAGCTTTGGCTCCAATCCGCGAAGAAAAGTGAGGAGAAAGTCCTGGAAGGGCGAGAGAGTCAGAGGCGGTCAGAGGGGTGGGGGTGAAAGGGGTTTGTAATAATCTTCCGTCGGTGGCGGCCGCAACTTTGGACAGCTCCCTATTCTCAAACCATCAGAGGCAGGCCTGCGAAAAATCTGTCAATGTCCCGCCTCCCCCTCTCTCCCCCTCTCACTTCTTTCTTACTCACTCACTCATTCGCTCAACCAGCCGCATTGTAACTTTTTACTTTTACTTTTTCACGTCTGCAAGTAGTTTGTTATGATTAGCGCTGGCAGGCGCAGAGAGTTCAGCAAAAATATAATTATTAACGACAACCGCAGCCGGCTGCGGCCGGCCGGCAGACAGAAGTCCAAGTCACAGACAGCCTAATTAGTTCCCGACATGCGGAAACACTGAAACACCGAAATATTTTCAATCCCCTCGTGTGACCTCCGTACCACGACGAACCTCGACATTTCACGTCGTCTCCCCTAAAACGGGTAGATTTATTGGTCTCCACGTACGCCGAGCAACGACGCGTTTTATTTTTGATCGTCTTTTTTCATACTCTTTGCGCTCGTCATTACTCGCGTGGTCACCGGCCCGCCTGGTCTCGGGGGCTCCGGGGGCTCGGAGGGCCCCGCGGGGGGTAACGAGGGGCAGTTTTCCAATTTATGCCGGGGCACGATCCCCGGGCCCGGACCTTGTGTGGCCAGCATAATGCCGCAAATGGAGACCCCCGCCGTGCTGCTGCCACGGCTGCTGCCACGGCTGCTGCCACGGCTGCTGCCACGGCTGCTGCCACGGCTGCTGCCACGGCTGCTGCCACGGCTGCTGCCACGGCTGCTGCCACGGCTGCTGCCACGGCTGCTGCCACGGCTGCTGCCACGGCTGCTGCCACGGCTGCTGCCACGGCTGCTGCCACGGCTGCTGCCACGGCTGCTGCCACGGCTGCTGCCACGGCTGCTGCCACGGCTGCTGCCACGGCTGCTGCCACGGCTGCTGCCACGGCTGCTGCCACGGCTGCTGCCACGGCTGCTGCCACGGCTGCTGCCACGGCTGCTGCCACGGCTGCTGCCACGGCTGCTGCCACGGCCGAGACGGGTACAATACCCGCCCCCACCCCGACTATACCTCACGTACAAGCATATTAATTCGTAGAGTAACGAGGTTCGGAGCTTAATGGAATTCAAGCCGGTGGTCTCCTCGATTTTTGTCGGTATACGTGTGTGGCAACGTCTTTGGAGCTTCGTAATAATCCAACTCCGCTTGAGGGTGCGGGGTGAGAGAGTAAGAGAGAGAGAGAGAGAGAGAGAGAGAGAGAGAGAGAGAGAGAGAGAGAGAGAGAGAGAGAGAGAGAGAGAGAGAGAGAGCTAGGGAAGAGAGGGAAGGGGGGGGGCACGGAGGGATATAAATAAAAAAGACAAAAAATTGCAGTGGTGTTTCGTCGTCCAGCACTCCCTGGAGCCTGCCTCTGTCTCTCTGCGAACACCAGGTGTGGACAGCGCCGCGTTGGGATAGAGAGAGGGAGAAATACAGACAGAGAAAGAGGACAGCAATGGATTCGGTTGCAATTAGCTGCCGGAGGGGTGAGAGAAGTGTGAGGGAGGAGGGCGACGCTGTTGCGGTGGACCGAGTGCGTGAGTGGGAGCGAGATAGATAGAGGGCCGGGCGAACCAGTGCCGCCCCGCGCACGCTTGGTCGGGTCCGACACTTGTGCACGGGGGGTCGCGATTGTTTCGTGGGAAAATTCAGTGCACTGACCGCCCCCGCCCCCGCCCGGCCCACCCCTAGTCCCGCCCCTGGTCCCGCCCCCGTGCTCCCGCCTCCGCCGCGGCCACTGTTCTCTTCCCTGCGGAACGTACCTTTTATTTCCATAATTATGATTGCCGGCTTCACCTTTGAATCCCCCCCCCCCCCCCGTCCCCAACTTGCGTGTTGTCGGAATACACGCCAACAAACGAGCGCCATTTTCTTGTCTTCCGCTGCTTTATTCCCTCCCGCTCTGCTATCGGCTGCGCTCTGCGGTCCGGCAGGGCCGGGCTGTCCGGCTGGCGGGCTGCGAGGGTCAGCGGAATCGCCTCGACAAAGGTCCTGGACCGGGTCCTGGACCGAGTCCTGGAAGCGGTCCAGCCAGCCCGGCAGCGCCGCCGCACCGAGTCTTGGCGCGCTGCACGCCCACCACCGTCCCTAGGGCCATGCCAGGTCCGTTCCCACGGCCCACCTCACAACACCAGGGGTTGAACTCAAACTAAGTAATTCTTTTCTAAAAGGAAACCGTTGGGTTTCCGAACAAACACGGCCCGTGCTGCCGCGCCGTGCGCTCCGCGGGTTTACATTTGTACGCCTCCTCTTTGCACACAGAGGAACGCTTTTCGTCCGTGTTTTTCCGGCCGGATCTGTTCTGTCCTTCGCTTTGAAGCCTACTCCACACAACGCCTGGCCCCGGCCAGCCCCGGCCAGCCCCGGCTCGGTCCGTCGGCTTGCGTTAGGACTCCCATATCTCTATGCCGCCGTACTTTTCATCTGTTCATGTCACCACCCCCCCCCCCTACCTCCCTCCCTCCCTCTCCTCTCCTCACTCTCCTTGTATGCATGGTCACGCCCTCCTGCTAAAGAATATTATGAGATTTCGAGAGGAATGGGGTCTAGGCATTTGCAGCGAGGCTCGAGGGCGGAAGTGGAAGGACAAGAAGAATACTTCCAGGAGTGACATCTTCAGGCCGCGCGGTGAAGCTCTGCGCCTGGAGGCTCACGCGAAGAAAAGAAAAGAGGGTGCAAAAACCCATAAACACACACACACAAAAAATAAACAGGAATTGGAACGTTGGTGGAACGCGCATTTGCGAGTCCTCGCCTCCGAATTTCAAGCCCCCATCCGAGAAGTTTCCAAAGTAATGTTCTTCTGGCGTTCTCTCATTATCAAGACGACACTTTTTGGTTTCCTCCTTCAGCACTTGCTGCCTTCCGCGTTTGCGTTCGCATGTCGTCGCCTCTCTTTCTTGGTTATTCGTGCTCGAAACTCTTCTCGGTCTCCCCTTTAGTGTACTTCGTCCATCTTCGCACCACTAAACACCAGCAAGTCCCTTCCCCCCCAAAAGGAAGAACAGAAAATGAAAGCAACGTTTTTTTTAACTGGCGCTCACTTGATGCGGCTCAGACAGGCCTTACCTCCCCTCCCGTGCTGTCAGCAATCGGCTCTGCGTGCTGTGGTCGGCGAACAGCCGAGGAGGCCTCTGGGCAGGGCGGCAAACGAGGAAATATCGCCTCGCCGGGCAGGAACAAGATGCATCCCCAAGCCCTCACACGACGGTGAGGACATCTCTCTCCCTCCCATGTATCTCGAGTGTTTTTGTCTCGCCCCCTCCTCTTCCTCTTTTCTTCCCTCGCCGCCTTCGCGTCGCCGATTTCGTCTCATTTCCGGCCTCGCCGGGAGCCGCGTCAAAGTTTTCAGGATTTACGAGAAAAATGGTGGGAAAAGTGTCGGGCCGTTGCCGGACAAAGCGTATCGCAGCGGCCCTTCTTCTTCTTCCTCTTCTTCTTCTTTTTCTTCTTCTTCTTTTTCTTCTTCTTCTTGTTTTTCTTCTTCTTCTTCTATATCACCTTCTCCCATCCTCCTCCTCCTCCTCCTCCTCCTCCTCCTCCTCCTTCTTCGTGTGTCCGTGTCCTAAAGTCAACCAATCCATTTCAATGAGGTAGTGACCCACCCAAAGCGTTGGCGGAGGGCCTCTCATCGGGCTAACTCTCTTTTCCCTCCCCCGCCAGTGCGAAGCAGTCTCTCGGCCTGCTGGTTGTTGGTGCGCGCCTTTCTCGCAGTCGCTTTCTCTCTCTCTCTCGCCCTCCCTCCCTCCCTCCCTCCCTCTCTCTCTCTCTCTCTCTCTCTCTCTCTCTCTCTCTCTCTCTCTCTCTCTCTCTCTCTCTCTCTCTCTCTCTCTCTCTCTCTCTCTCTCTCTCTCTCTCTCTCTCTCTCTCTCTCTCTCTCTCTCTCTCTCTCTCTCTCTCTTTCTCTCACCCCCTGTCGAGAAGGGGGTGCGACGAGGACAGCACGACGCAGCCACAGCCATACTTTATTTACTTAATTAGAGGGCCGCCGTCGTCCGTCTTTTCGTCTTAGGGAGCCCCGGCCTCCACCGGCCTCGGCCGCTCACTGCTCCTTATTTGCTTTTATTCGCAACCTTATTCTCCTTTTTTTCTTTCCCTCCTTTCCCACGCGAAAAGAAGAGATATCCCCCGCTTTATCGTTACCGACTTTTAATTTGAGCAATACATTTTATCCCAAACAAAGGGGCCGAGGAAACAATAATGTGTCCTGCTTCGTCAGCAAATAATTTACCCAGAACGAGGACTCGGCGGCTCGTCTCGGGTTAAGAATGTGCCCGGTAGTGCCCGGGTGGACTCTGTATTAATTTTTTCTCCAACGTTGAATATTTTACTTTGTTTCATGGAAAGCCAGCGGACTTGCCCTCTGCCTCCGCGGTAGAGAGGGGAGATTGAGGGGGGGGGGGGGGGGGGCGTTTCGGCGTCGCAACGGTATACGACAGACGTACTTACCCGTCGCTTCCTAGGACACTGAGCCAACCAGGCCGTTGAAGGGGCAGAAAAAAATGTAACGGGAGGAAAGAAGAAGAAAAAGTCCGGCTTGGTTATATTTGCGGCATCCTACAGGTGGGCGCGCTTCTTTATAACTCGCCTTCTCCACGCGTCGGGGCTGGTTGGGGCGTGGCGGGGGGCTAGGAGGGGGCTTGGCGGGGCCTTGGCGGGGCCCTGGACCACGGCTGGAGGCCGACACGGCCACCACCAACGGCCCGGTCCGGGTCGAAAGGTAGTAAAACAATATATTTTTACTTCAAGGCAGAGAGAGAGAGAGAGAGAGAGAGAGAGAGAGAGAGAGAGAGAGAGAGAGAGAGAGAGAGAGAGAGAGAGAGAGAGAGAGAGAGAGAGAGAGAGAGAGAGAGAGAGAGAGAGAGGTGGTCGAGGTAAAAGAAGAAGAACAACACTAAATTGGTGCGGAAAAGGGGTCCCTGCTGCAGCGGAGGTGGCAGCATTTCGCAAAGGGAAAAGGAAGGGGATAAAAAGGGGCCGGTATAACTCTGTATCATGCTGTATAGTGAAACTTTAGCCTCCTTCCCCCGGCCGGCAAGAACGCGGTCTTTGTGTGTGCTGGGGCTGGGCTGGCGGGGCTGGCGTGGTAAGGGCGGGCTGGCGGGGTAACGGGGCTGGCGGGGTAACGGGGCTGGCGGGGTAACGGGGCTGGTGGGGCAGGGGCGGCTCGAACCCACGGCCGTGAGTAGACTAACGTGATGGAATAAACTGGAAAGCGATCGGCTTGTTCCGGTTTACCCTCGTGCTTTCTCAGCAAACAGTAGCAGCGGCCCCGCCGGGGGTCCCACTTCCCTCCACTCCCTCTCCCAACACCCACCGCCCCTTTCCCCGGTGCAAAACCACAGGAGGTCTTCGCTGTGTGAAGCAAAGGGAAGTGAAGGGAGGGAAAGAGAGAGAGAGAGAGAGAGAGAGAGAGAGAGAGAGAGAGAGAGAGAGAGAGAGAGAGAGAGAGAGAGAGAGAGAGAGAGAGAGAGAGAGGGGGGAGGGGGGAGAGAGAGAGAGAGAGAGAGAGAGAGAGAGAGAGAGAGAGAGAGAGAGAGAGAGAGAGAGAGGGAGCATAGCGGCTTCTGAGCGTTGGCATATTGACGGGAGAGCCGTTGGCCCGTGGCGGGGGTCGGCCGCGTCGTCGACGGGGTCCTTCTTCTTGTATGGCGAACCTCAGAGTCGCCAGAAGCAGCAAAACCTCTTCCGTCCTGTTGCCCCGCCCTCGGGGGCGCCGTCGAGGCCGTTGGGACCCAAGTGCTGCATGGACCCCGCCCCGCCCCGCCCCGCCCCGCCCGGCTATCCGCCCTACCCCAAGTTAACCCCCACTGGGAGGAGCTGCCGCCGGCTGCCGCTGTCCACGGCGACACACAGCCCGCTATATACATGTGTGTTCTCTTACCAAAGCCGGATGTTGCGAACGTAGCCGCCATGCACGACGACAACACGCGTGAGAAGGAACGGGAAAAGCCATTCGCCCTCACATTTTATGCGCATCGATTTAACGCGGAGCGCTGAGCGACTGTGGCGTGACTGTGGCGTGACTGTGGCGCTGAGCGACTGTGTGTGTGTTCGGCTCGTCACTTCGGGGGAGATGCGGGGTGGGGCCGGCTGTTTTCATCAGCTCCCTCTCTGGCAGAGCGAACACGGCGGCACGGCGGCCAGCGGCGGCCAGCAAACACACGGCTGAGGTGGCGGGCGGAGGCGGGAGTACCATTTTCGGCAGGCTGCGGTAATCAGCATTATGTTTTTCATTGCTTCACTTACCTTCACACACACGACGCACACAGACACACACACACAGACACGTGGTGTAACGCGCTGCTTTACGTTTGCGAGCGAATTACCAAAAAAGTGAGGAGTGCTAGAGGAACGACGTTGCTACTTTCGAAAGAAATAAAAAGGAACAGAAAAGAATTGCGAGTGGGGGAGCGTTGATGAAAAAAAAAGGGGGGGGGGGTGTATTTTGTGGCAATGAATAGTAAATCAAGTCGCTTAATGTACACGTTTGCGAGTTCATCGGGGCGAAGGCGGACGGTAGCAATATAGCAGCACAGGCCGTGGCTATGAGGCGGCTCACTCCTGATTTTCTTTCACAGTTTTCCTCTTCTCTTCCTTTCGACCATTCAAACTCGCCACGTTCTATCCCACTTCTTGCATCGCCCTGTCTCTGTCATCCTGCCACCAATCAGCTTGCGGCCCTATTTCGGCTACACGCCGTCGCTGCAGCCCCCTATGGTTCCGATTCAAAACCGAAACCAAAAATCCTTAGCAGCGACAGAATGATGATACCGCTCTTTACAGTTTAGGGTTTTTTTTTGTTTTTTTTTTTAATTTTTTTTTCGCAGTTGGCTTAATTCACAGCCCTCAGCGTGCTTCTGCGAGCCCAAGTTTGCGCGCGGCTTGGCACGAAATAATTATAGCAGAACAGTGTGGAGCCTCTGGGCCTCCAGCCCTTTATTACTGTTCATCCCTCGGATAACCCCAATCATCGTGGCGGCTGCAGAGCAGCAGCAGCGGCTGCAGAGGCAGCAACAACAGCAGCAGCAGCAGCAGCAGCAGTAGTAGTAGTAGTAGTAGTAGTAGTAGTAGTAGTAGTAGCAGTAGTAGTAGTAGTAGTAGTAGGAGTAGTAGTAGTAGTAGTAGTAGTAGTAGTAGTAGTAGTAGTAGTAGTAGTAGTAATAGCAGCAGCAGCAGCAGCAGCAGCAGCAGCAGCAGTAGTAGTAGTAGTAGTAGTAGTAGTAGTAGTAGTAGTAGTAGTAGTAGTAGTAGTGGTAGTAGTAGTATTAGAAGTAGTAGTAGTAGTAGTAGTAGTAGTAGTAGTAGTAGTAGTAGTGGTAGTAGTAGTATTAGTAGTAGTAGTAGTAGTAGTAGTAGTAGCAGCAGCAGAAACCGCTTCACTTTATTCTTTCCTCACCTCTAACTGCAACACTTCACTACGTGCAGATTGTTTTAAAATTTTTTTTCTCAAGTATTTTTTCCCTACGGCATTGTCAGAGTAGCTGCGGTCGGGACGGACTGTTCGGGCGGTACTCTCAGGGCTGGGTGATGTCCTCCAGGAACGTTTTATACCCAACCCCTCTCTCCCCCTTCTGTGTGAGACAGACTAGGCGAGCACCGCACTGCTGCCCCTCTGACCCCCCCCCCCCCCTCCCCCCGCCCCTTCCCCGAGAGCTGGGAATCATTCCGGAGAGGCGTTAGACAGCAAGCACCTCACCTGGCCTCACCTGGCCGACTCCACCGGCACTCTCTCCCATCCCTGTTGGCCGACAACAAACACGACCGCCGCAGCCGCTGGTTAGGGGGGGTGTCCACTCGTGGGAAAGTCCTGCAGGTAGGTAACAACCGTCTTATCAGCAGACATTCCTGCGAATAGAATCGTCCGTGGACATCTGTCACGGATCGGAACTAAGTCCAAAGATGAAAAAAGACGGGGAGAGCGGAGAGCGGGGAGGGAGAGGGAAAGGAAGAGCGAGAGAGAGAGAGAGAGAGAGAGAGAGAGAGAGAGAGAGAGCGAAAGAGGGAGAGGGGTGACGGCAAGGGCGAACCCTTGCCGCAAGGCGTGCGGTGCGTTAGAGACTCCCTCGTGAGATATTTCAGTGGGAAAGTACTAATCAGCCCCCCCAAGTTTGAGACCCGGCCGTGCCGCGCCGTGCCGCGCTTGTGCCCTGAGCTGGCTGGCTTTGCGGCACCGCTGCCGCACCGGTCCAAACCCCGGCGGAGCTGTTCCAATGTGCTCACATAAACCTTCCGGGTGCGGCGTGCCGGCGTGCCCTCAAACCGACCCAACGACCGGAGCTGCACGGCAGCGGCGGGAATTTCAAATCTTAAACGGAGCGCGCTGGGCTGAGGGCTGGTCTGGGGGGCTGGCGCGGGGGTGTAGTCACGTCCGCAGCGGAACCAGACCGTTCGCGAAGGAGGAAGTCTCGGCGAGGGCGGGTAGCGAGCCGAGCGGTGCTGGCAGTGGCGGGGCGGGCAGCGCGTTGGGTAGGCACGCTTCCGCACGCTGCGGGTCCTCCCTGGGGGCCCGGCTGAGCCTGTGGGGGGTCGTGCCCAGGGAGATTGACCGTGGCCTGCCGTGTGACCCAACTAAGGTATTTATGAAGGCACCCGGGCAATATCCGGCAACACACACCGCTGCTCGGCCTTGAGCCCTTCCCGTCCCTCGCCACCCATCTCCTCGGACACGAGCACACACCTACACACACACACACACACCTACACACACACACACCTACACACACACCTACACACACACACACACACACACGCCTACACAAACCTACACACACACCCGCCCACTCACACACACACACACCTACACACACACACACACACACACACACACACACACACACCTACACACACATACGCACCGACACACACCTACACCCCACCCCCTCACACCCACACACTGAGACCCTAGCAGGCGGGGACGACAGCGTTTATGCATGTGAGCTCAGGTTCTATGTCACATGATACAGCCTTAAGGTACGCGTCCCTAACAACGTGTCTCGGCCAGTCTTTGCCGCCTGGCGGGTAGGCAATCCCAGCCCCGGCACGCACGCGTGTCGTGCGGGCTGGCCTACCCTGGCACTCGCAGGCGCTGTGGCCTCGCCGCTGCCGGGAGCCTGCAGCACGGGCCGTCACCAGCTCGGCCACCTCGTCGGCAAAGCCGTAGCGACCCCACCTGGCCGGGCTCGCCGAGCTGAGCCGGTCCCCGCCCCCGCTTTGTGCGTCGCCTCGCCGTGCTTTCGGCCCCCGCCGACCCCCGCTGGACCGGGACGGGAGGGTGCTGTTATAACTGTGTTAAGGAGTTTGGGTCCGGGCTTGGCGCCGGTGAGCGGGAGGGGGAGTTGTTAAGTGTAGCCCGGGGTTGGCACTGCCGCGGCGGACATCAACCCCTTCTGCACCGGTGTTCCAGCCACACTATTCCGGGAGCCATCTTCATCCATCCCCCAGAAGAAAAATCCCCGGTCGCTGTATTTTACTATAATCTTGTTCTTTTCCTTGTGAATGTTCTTTCATTTTTCCTGCACACCAAATTCTTTAGGAAAATTTTTGGCTGATTCTGTGCACATACAAGTTGCGTATAATTAGTGCATAATTATGCTGAATTTGTGCGTAGTAACGCTTAAAATAATGCGCATGCCCCATCGAATCGTTCGTGATTTCCTCATTAATTCTGCATCAGAATTAAGAGTGATAGCGAGGCCCACAGACTCATCCCCGACAGCCCAAACCTCAGCGCCGCTCCGTCGCCAAACATCTCGGCAGCAGTTCTGCCGGGACTCTCAGCTGTTACAGCCGATGCGATGCCACTGGGTCAGTGGGCTCCACCCACGGCACGGCCCGAAGGACCCGCTGGGCGCTGCACGGCGCTGCGAGGGGCTGGGGAACGGAACTGCTTCTCTCTTCTGCCCACCTCTGTGTTCACCGCAGGACCATGTTTGCCTGATGGGCTCTGCCGAGGTCTGCCTTAGGTATCGGCCTGGTCCGGCTCTTGGAGTTCCCTCACGTGCTTGACCTGCTGGCGGCCGCGGGATCCCCCGGCTGCCAGCTCTGCCTGCCCGCCCGTGCCGCCAGCCCCGGCTGCCAGCCGTTTGCCGAAGGCCGTCCGTGTAATATGTGCGGGGGCGGACATGACGTCAGAGACAGGCGGGGGAGGACGCACCGACACACGTCCGCCACAACGAGGCGACAGTAGCAGCAGCAGCAGTAGTAGCAGCAGCAGCAGCAGCAGCAGCAGCAGCAGCAGCAGCAGCAGCAGCAGCAGCAGCGGTACACTCCTCCGCAGAAACACGTCGCAGTGCTCCCGTTGCCGTGGATCTACCCATTCTCGTTTAGAGTATTTTCGTCGACCAAACTTGAGACAGAGAGAGAGAGAGAGAGAGAGAGAGAGAGAGAGAGAGAGAGAGAGAGAGAGAGAGAGCATCGAGTGAGCGGAATTCCTAAAGTGAGGACGGGCTGCGCGGCGAGTCGTTATTGGTTGGCGAGGCATCCTCTCCAGATCGCTGAATGAGCCCTGCTTCCCATCCCGCGTCCCTTCTTATGAAATTCCCCGAGTTGGGTACTAAGAATAATAACAGTGATGAGCGCTGAGAGGAGCGGGGCCGTTGTTACGGTGAGAGGTGGATCGTATTCGAAAGGCGTCCCACGGTGCGCGCCTCCCGGAACAGAAGCGCGATCAAACGCGAACGTGTCCCTTACTATTCGGACGCCACCTGCGGTCATTGTAATTTCCTACTCAGGACGCTGGGTGCGTTGCAGCTCGTCCCCCAGCCTCTCTCTCTCTCTCTCTCTCTCTCTCTCTCTCTCTCTCTCTCTCTCTCTCTCTCTCTCTCTCTCTCTCTCTCTCTCTCTCTCTCTCTCTCTCTCTCTCTCTCTCTCTCTCTCTCTCTCTCTCTCTCTCTCTCTCTCTCTCTCTCTCTCTCTCTCTCTTTCTGCTGTGGATATTATTGTATTTCATCTCCGCTACCCCCGCTGCTTCCGCACAACATACAGGTGCGCTGGTGTATCTTTATCCTCCTTTTGTTTTAATTCTCGAGCTTCACGCTGTGCGCGAGGCGGACTGTCTGTAACAACTCCGGCAGCCGAGTCGAGTATCGGATTAAAGCGTCGTCCGGAGCCGTCCGGGCTCCGCATGCGTGCGAGTCGAGTGTGTGAGCCTCCTAGCCCCCTGCTCCCCGCCCCAACCCCACCCCCAGCGCCGGTCGGGGAGATATACAGGGGCAAACTGAAGCAAAATATCGGATGGAAAGGAAAAAACAAACAGATTATGGTGCTTAAATTAACATGGCAATGACACGCGCCGCGGCCAGACCGTCGTGGACGAACTGGAGCTCCCCTCCCCTCGGTTACCCTCCCCTCAGCTACCCTCCCCTCAGCTACCCTCCCCTCTCCCGCGTGCAGCGAGGCGCAGAGTTGTTGCACAGTTCCTGCGGAAGCGGCGGCGGGCGCCGGCCGACGGCGGCGCTGTCTCCATTACCCGAATAACGCCGTAGCGTGGCCCCCGCAGCCCCCGCGGCCCCCGCAGCCCCCGTGGCCCCGTGGGCCCCGCAGTGCGCCCTCATTAATTTCTCCTTTTGTGCTGCTTGCAGGTACGTCGGCTCGGCGCATCCCCGGGACTTGCAGACTCCGCACGGTGAGTTCTGTCGGCAGCGGCCGGCAATGCCGGCAGGGGCAGCCCAGAGTCAGCCCAGAGGCAGCCCAGAGGTAGCCTAGAGGCGGCCCAGAGGCAGCCCAGAGGCAGCCCAGAGGCAGCCCAGAGGCAGCCCAGAGGCAGCCTAGAGGCAGCCCGGAGGTAGCCTAGAGGCGGCCCAGAGGCAGCCCAGAGGCAGCCCAGAGGCAGCCCAGAGGCAGCCCAGAGGCAGCCCAGAGGCAGCCCAGAGGCAGCCCAGAGGCGGCCCAGAGGCAGCCCAGAGGCGGCCCAGAGGCAGCCCAGAGGCAGCCCAGAGGCAGCCCAGAGGCAGGACACGTAAGGGGTCGTACTCATATTTCGTGACCCAATTAGGGGGGGGGGGTCGAAGCCAAATACTACGCCCTATCTTAAATACATGGAAAGGTTAGGTTATCCGCGTCATGAGGAGGCCCCCCCCCCCTCAAAAAGTGGCCCAAAATCGGTCACGTAATATGGGTACGGTCCCTAAAGGAGCCGGCCGGCAGCCGCCGCGGAGAAGAAACGGTGACGCAGCTACACCGCACGAGATGGAACCCAGTCCTGCTGAACCCGAACGTGGTTTCAAAACTGGCTGCTAATCTCGCAGGGGGGGGGGTTGATCGCGCCCCCCCCCCCCTTAAACCGCCACTGGCCACCACTGCCCGGGGAAGGGACCTGATGGGGGCGTAGCAAGACTTGGGTTTCGGAGGGGGGTAATGCCGCGCAGATTGCCTACATTCAGACGTTTGTTGCCTACCCCGGTCTCCTGTTTCGGGAGGGGGAGGGGGTGAACGCCCTCCCCGTCCTCACTCCGGCTACGCCACTGTTTAAAACTGGGCCTGACACTTATGATTTGAGACCTTAATCAAACCAAGCTTGGCGTCGAGATTCCAAAAATGTTGGGTCACATGACATATTATCTGACAGGAAATGAAGAAGTGAGCCGTAGGCCTCTTTCCCTTTGTCAGCCAGATGGTCTGGGCGATGACTTTCTCTCTCCCTCCCTCTCACTCGCACTCAGTGGGTGAGTGAGTGGGTGCGAGGAGTGCTCTTGCTGCTTTCCGGACGAGACACACAACGGCCTCCACTGCTGTGGTAGATATCCAATTAGGCGGCTCTCTGGCCGCCGGACCGCACGGGGAGGTGCAGCACGGCCAGCCCAAGATACCCGCACCCTGATGCGATTCAAACCACGTCCCGGCGAACCTCACCGCCGCTCCACTGAGCCCGAGACCAGCCCAGTGGGCCCAGGACGGTCCGGGACGGTCCGGGACGGTCCGGGACCCAAGCGGCTTCATCCCAGTGCTCTCTCTGCCCGAACAGTAGTGCGCGCCTGGGTTGCTTTGCTGCTGCTGCTGCTGCCATTGTAGCGACGGCCGACAATGGACTGGCCTGGCCACGTCCACACTGCGCGCTCTGTGCAGATCACACACACACACACACACACACACACACACACACATACACATACACACACACATACACACACACACACGGCCTGCTCCGACACTGCATCAAGATGAGACACGGGACTGGTTCGGCATTCCGCCGAGAAAAACACAATCCATATACCTAGTCGTCGGACACCTACGAAAACTAAAACCTTTAAAAAAATAAAACTAACCGCGAGTTTTTTCTTTAATTTGTTTTGAATTGCGTCGCCTGCAACACGAGGTATTCTTGCCACTGCCAGTGAGAACATTAAGTAGATTAAGATGATGACTCAGATCCAATCGCAGGCAGGCAGACAGATAGACAGGCAGACAGACAGACAGACAGACAGACAGACAGACAGACAGACAGACAGACAGACAGACAGACAGACAAACAGACAGGGGAGGCGGCAGATGGGTCCTTATTGGGCCCTTTCTTACGGGCCGTAATCAGGACCATTGTGTTTGGCCGGTAGTGTTCGGGGTCGGAGGTTCGCGTCGCGACTCTTGAGGTCCTTCTTTGTCGGGGATCACGTCCCGTCTCTCTCTCTCCAACACTGAGTGGCGGGGGGGGGGGGGGGAAGGGGATGGCAAGATCGTGATGAGAGGCGAAGACATTCAGCACCCACCCGCCGAATTCTCTCAGAATAAGAATCGAAGAAATTCGTTCCCAAACAACGATTTGGTTCTGAAGAACTAAAATTTCGCTCGGGAAACTATGTGCTAGTTTGTGTCCGCAAAAAGACGTGCCTTGTCACCTTACGCGATGTGACAGCAAAGATATATGTTTTCCTGCGTGCGCGAATATTTTTTTTTAAAGTTGTGCGGTTGTGTCCTGACGCTGTTTCGGCATTTTGCCGACGACGAAAACCAGCTGGACCGCTCTTTACAGTCCGCAGCCTCTAATCCAGAACGGCACCGGCAAAGCGGCGCGGACGGTGAAACAGCAGCAGCTGCAGTGCACTGCCACGTTGTGGCTCAGCCGGGCCACTCGTCGGCCACTGGGGTGGACTAGCGGTGGTGTTTTGTATGAGTTCTGCCGCCGGCAACGTCGGCTCCATCATCGTTCTGCCAATCATAAAATATTCCATATACCTGCAAGCCCAATCTCTCTCTCTCTCGCTCTCTCTCTCTCTCTCTCTCTCTCTCTCTCTCTCTCTCTCTCTCTCTCTCTCTCTTTCTCTCTCACTCTCTCTCTCTATTCTCTCTCTCTATTCCCCCCCCCCCTCAAAAAAAATACAGGGAGAAGATAGAAGAGGAGTTATCATCGAGTGCTTTTATATCCCCGCGACTTGGGTGAAAAATGCCAATGCCGCAGCCGGCCGCCGGCCGTTTCATGTTTTTTACACCATCATTCTTTTATTCGGCGTGGCAGAACCTGATCCCCCGGGGATACATTCTCCGTTGTCAGCAGCTAATTTGATTTCGCACGCTTTTTCTCCTCTGCCTCCCCCGCCACCGCACCGGGCCTGTCCAAGGGTATGCAACTTCGGTATTCTTGGTACGCCCTCCAAGTATTCCCGTGGTACATTCTCATGGTATTCTCAGGAAAATAGTATTCGCAATATTCTCGAAAATGAGAACTATAGCTACAAAAACAGATATATTACCGGATTTATCTTCAAATTGAGATGGTATTCTGAGAATTTTTATCAAGCATTCTCAAGTATTCTGAATGAGAATATACTCTTGGTACGGTAATTTTAGAAGTTGCAGACCCTTGGGGCTGTCCGTAGAGGTGTTAGGCGCCCCCAGCCGTTCCTCCTATTTCCCACATTAAATTCGGCGCATTTTGTTTTCCAGTGTCCCCCGTGCGCTCTCACTCGTCCCATTACGAGGTCGGGGAGGAAGTTGGCGAGGATATGGGCGGCACAAATCACAATCTCTTATCGATGCGCGGCTCTCACCACATAGTGAAATTCATTTTTTCCCCCCAGTTGTGACTGTAGAATTACGGCCGCTTCGGGGAAAAAAATCAGTTGCAAACGGCCTCCTCCTATCTAATTTATTACAAAACGTTCATAAACTACATGGTTAGTTTAGGGAGCGGGGGCAGCCGGGCCACAACCTTGATGCATACTGTCAGTAGACCGAGTCTACAGCGGCCAGGAGGCGCCAGGGGGCGCCAGCGGCAGTTGTTAGCCCTGTGCCCGGCCTCCAGTATTTCATGTTTTTCATCCGCGTGGACATTTATGTTAATGTTTCGCTATGCGTGGGGTGCGGGCTGCAGCGGAAACATACGCCTGTCTCTGTCTCACCGCCCCCACGAGTGCGTGCGTGTGAGAGAGACGCCTCCAGCGGGGGGCGCGCCATGTTATCTTGTTGTTGTTTTGCCGGTGAAGACGCATAAATCTGTTCTGGAAAACGCAGTCCCTGATGTCGGGGAGTGCGTTAACATGTCCTCCCCCCCACCCTCACTCGCTCTCTGTCTCATTATTCGTCTAGATGCTTTTGGGATCCTCGCAGGGGGGGGGGGGGGGGGGGGGCGGGGGAAGTCAGGCGTGCTGCGTTACTCACATTTTCCACCGACGCCTTTTTGTTTCGCGCGCTTGGCCGAAATCTCTGATACACTACGGGTCGAGAAATACATGTACGGCGGGGAAAATGGAGAGAGAGTGTGAGCCGCATACAGTGAACGGCAGCTCGTAGGCGCAGTCCCGGCGCCGCCCAGAAGTCTCATTCCGTCTCACTCACTCCCACGGCCCCTAAGGGGCCCGGCTGCTGCGGCAGTTGGCGGCCAGGGCAGTTTATGTCGCACACACCGGCATGGCGGGCCGGAGAGGCTGTCTCCCTCCCCTCCCCCCCCCCCCACCCCCTACTCTATCTCCCTCTCCTGCTCACTTGCCTGCGTGTGAGTGAGATGGTGGCGCATGGTGTGCAACATACCACGCGACGGAACAAATATGGCAGCACACAGCTTTTCGCCTCGCGGCCGAGTGTGTGTGAGGAAGGGGGAGAGACAGAAGGAGGTATAGGCGAGAGAGAGAGAGAGAGAGAGAGAGAGAGAGAGAGAGAGAGAGAGAGAGAGAGAGAGAGAGAGAGAGAGAGAGAGAGAGAGAGAGAGAGAGAGAGAGTGTGTCAGACGCAACACAACGACTTAAATTTCTTTTCCTCTGTTCAATACGCGCATGGTAGAACAAAATATAGAGAGGGCAGACGGGGGAAGGGGGGCATCCCGCCTTGCTTGACACAATGTGTTTGGCTTTCCGTCTGACCGCTCTCGGGGCGTGCCGAAACAAAGCAGTACGCTAGCACTAACCGCCCCCCTCCCCCGCTATTTTCCCCCTGGCTGAAACTCTCTCTCCCACTCTCTCTCTCTCTCTCTCTCTCTCTCTCTCTCTCTCTCTCTCTCTCTCTCTCTCTCTCTCTCTCTCTCTCTCTCTCTCTTCTCTCTCTCTCTTTCTCTCTCTCTGAGGTGGTAGGGGTACGATTCACGGCTCCAGTCAGTCCCAGTCCCAGCATCCGCCGCAGGTGTGCGCGCTGCTCGGAACGCGTAACGCAGCAGGAGAAGTCTTCTTTTTTCTTTTTTTTTAGTTCTTTCTCTTTTTTTGGCGTGTGGACCCAGGAGATATTGGCTCGCGAAGCAGAGCGCGGCGCATTGCCTGCCTATACTGGTGATGCGCAATACATCAAAAAGCGGCTGTCGGGCTGCGGTGTGAGAGCCCCTGCGGTGGAGGCACCCGGCACCCACCGGGGCAGACCACGTGCTAAACAAATCCCCCGCAAAAAGTTGTGTTCCGGTCAGAGGAAGCGCGGCGGGGGGTGCGCTGGTAGGCTGCTACGCGCTGGCGGCCGATGAGGGAATTCCTGCCGCCCCACAAAAGCCGGAGGAGAGGCGGGGGCGGGAGGGGGGGGGGGGAGGGGGGAGGGGGGAGGGGGGGGGGGGGGGGGGCACTGCCTCGCAGGCCTCACGCACACGCCAACAAAACCGCTTCAATTCCGGCAGCCGCGCCCAGCAAATTTATTGACTGTAATTTAACAAAGCATACTGTACTCTTTTCATGCCAACGGCTGCAGCCATATGCGCGCACGCACACGCACTAACAGCCGATCAGCTGCCATCTGTGCAATTTATTTCTCTCCATCTGAATTCTTGCCTGCGCGGTATTCACTGATGTTCTCCACTACTCTTTTTCGTCTGCTTTTAAAGCTTTTAACCGCACAAGAATTTTAGTTTTCCACTATCCGTCTATTATTTAATTAAAACGGGCAAAGATGTGGTCAAAGATATTTCTTTCGGACGCCAAAACGCTTCAAAAGGGAATAGATTTATTGGTGCCGTCGCCCCACGCACCGGTCTGGTGTTGGGGTCTGATCCGGCCGGGAAGGCGCCGCTACCATCCGCCTTGCGGTCTGCAGATGCGCGCGGCGCGGCGCGGAGGGATTCGATAATTTTATTTGCGTCTCCTTGCCGAGTTGTGAAGATATCATGAGGCACCGGCAGCGGAGGAGGACGGAAGCTGATGAATTTCTTAGGGTGCCGCCGGCCGCTGGCCCCGGCGGCGGCCGGCAGCGGCCCGGAAGTGGCCGGGATTATCGGAAACGCTTCAAAATGGCTTGAAAAGTGAGAAAAGCAGCAGTAGTGGCTTCGCGAGAGCACCGCCGTAGCGGCGCGTGGCGGCGCGTGCCGACCCGTGGCCATGCCGTGCGACTCTCTGCCTGCGAAATCCAATAACGGGAGGGCGAATTCCCCGGGATGAAAAGTTGGGCAGCAGGCGTGGCGCTGTGCTCCATCTCTGTCGCAAACGCTTCGGTAGTGCGAGAGAGGAGAGAGAGCGAGCGACCGAGCCCCGAGTGCGTTAAAACCGGTTAAAATCCTTTCCAGAACACATTCAACCTTCATTTGGGATACAGTATTTTTAGCAGATGATGCTTCAGCTTCAGCTAGCTTTAACTCTCGCTAGGTAAGCATTTAGCAGGTTAGGTTAACAGGTTAGGTTAGCAGTTAAGTTATTTTATTTTTGTTGTTGTAATTGCAGCACATGCTGCATGTGTGCATGTGACATGCAGCACAAAATTGAAACTGGTGTTCGTTTCTTCACCTGCTGTGTTTTTAGCAGATGATACATTTATCATCAACTATAATAATAACAACAATATAAAGATAATAATAACAATAATATAAAGATAATGTATCAGCGGCTTGTACTCTCATGCAGAGACAGAAGGCGAGCACGCAGAAGTATTATACCGCACGGGGGGGGGGGGGGGGGCGCGTTCTGCCGTTGGTGTCGCGCATACCCCGCGAGATTGTCGCGCCCTGCTCGGGTAGCATTGTTGTCCAGAACGCCGCCGCCTGCACTCAGCTATGGCCTCGCCTTCGCTCGCTTGGCCAAGGGCCTCTACCGAAACCGAAAATTAACCATCCGGTTACCAAATTTGCCTCAGGAGATGTTCTCCTCTTTCAAATATCTTCGGCTCTCCCTCATAATACAACAAACGATAAGTTCTGCTTTCATTTCAACTTTATTTTTAACCTTCCTAAACCCTTAAGAAACTGGACGACATTTAGAGTTAATATCATCTGCTTCCTATTTAAATAGGGATTTAATTTTTTTTTCCAATCGTGATATCTTTACGTGCTCATGCCCTTCATTACTTTTTCCGCACGTGCCTCGTCGGAAGGAAGATTGAGGCAGGACGCGTTACTTCCTCCGGCCGCGTTGATTATGACCAAGGGCACACATGCGCGGAGAGCCCACAGGGATCCGTGGGGACCCGGACCCGTAAGGGCCGAGAGGGCTGCAGAGCCGAGGGTCGGAGGAGCCGCAGTTTGGGAGGTGCTCCGGACCCGTCCGCCGACCCGACCTGGTCTGTGTACTATGATGTTTAATTAATGAATGGGCACGCACTGGCAGCACTGGCCGCGCTGCCGGGGTCAGGTGGTGCCCCGTGCCGCCCCTCCGCTGGACTTGACGCACTCCGCGTTGCTCGCTGCAGAGACCACCCCCGTCCCTTCCTGTCCGTCTGACGACCAGTCCGACGAGCTCTCTCTCTCTCTCTCTCTCTCTCTCTCTCTCTCTCTCTCTCTCTCTCTCTCTCTCTCTCTCTCTCTCTCTCTCTCTCTCTCTCTCTCTCTCTCTCTCTCTCTCTCTCTCACTGTTTAAGTCCTTGATTTTCCAGGAACGTGACGTATGCCGTGCAAAACACACGAAATATCCCGTTTTTGTTTACTCCTGGTTTTCCGAAAAGTTGAAGAACGGTACTGGCGCTGGCACGCGGACTGCATGGCGTCGTGCCGTCGTCCAGGCTCTCGAATATCGGCCCGGGACTTCTTGGCTACGGCAGAGGGGAGGAGGGGATGAGGGGAGGAAGGAGGGGAGTGGTGAGAAAAAAATCGGCACAGCGGGCACAGCAGCAGCAGCAGCACCGAGCAGCACCCGGGCAAAAGCTATGGGAAGCAGCAGCAACGCCTTTATTTCACACTCCATTAGAGCACCGTGCGTGGCTAAAGGAGGGGGTGGGGAGAGAGAGAGAGAGAGAGAGAGAGAGAGAGAGAGAGAGAGAGAGAGAGAGAGAGAGAGAGAGAGAGAGAGAGAGAGAGAGAGAGAGGGAAAAGGGGGTGAAAACAAGGCGAGGCGGCGAAGGGGCGTGCCTAACGCACGATGTATTGGTGCCTTGGCGCGTCGCTGCCGCGCAAAACGCTACGGCAAGCAGTAAAAAAAAATGTGTCGGGAATCAGACTACTCTACTGGTGCTGACGCCGTGTCGAGCGGCGCCATGCGGGGCCTGCGGGGCCTGCGGGGCGTGTATCGCCCGGTATGGTGCCGAGCTGGCAGAAATGTGTGCACCGCCGCCTGGCTGTACCGGGGGAGCTCACATTCCTGTGTTGTGTACCTTATTTTTGCTCGGGGGAGCGAACAGCACATGGGCGTAACGGGCACCGGTCATGTGCTGCTCCAGGACTGCTGTCGAGGGTGCCGGGCCGCGGGGGTGCGCCCTCCTGGAGGCCCACTGGAGGCTGTCAGGAGGCCCGATGGAGCCCACTGGAGCCCACTGGAGCCCATTGGAGCCCACTGGAGGCTGTCAGGAGGCCCGCTGGAAGCATTCTCGCCGTGGGCCCCTGCTGACGTCGTCTGCACTCGCCGCCTACGGTAGAGCCGCGAGCGTGAAACTTCCTGCGCCGGCGGCGCCTTCCTCAAGTTGTTGCTGTTGCTGAGCTACACCACGCCGCCGTACACCGTTGGTACCGCGTCGGCAAGGGCGGCAGCGGCGACGGCAGCGGCGGCGCGTCAGGCCGACACGGTCTACATGACGGTCTACACTGCCTCGTTAGCCTCCCATACTCTAGTCGCGAGCGCAAAACCAAGTCTGAGCGCAAATAGCGCCTGCTGGGTAGGCAATCGCGACTCCTGCCGTGCACGCATGTCTTGCGGGCTGGCCTACCCTAGCAACCGCAGGCGCTCGGCTTTGTCGCGTTCGAAGGTCGAAATAAGAAAAGGAGGCAACGCTGTGTTCACAAAAATGTGCGTAAAGTGGCGGTGGTGCCAGCGGCCTCATCGTGGAGGGGGGGCTCACTGCGCCGAGTCTGTTTTCGATAGGGTCTCGTGGGCCGGCTGGCGGGAGGCGGGGAACGGGAGAGATTAAGAGGGGGAGGGGGGAGGGGGAGGACGAACACCACTAAGGGGCGTGCCTGCTTTTGACAAGTGTCGGTCGTAATTTGCAAATCGAAACCGCTCCTGTGGTCAACAGGCGTAGCGATACTAGGGAGCAGGAGGGGTGGGTTAGGGGGTTGCTTAGAGATAGAAAGAGAGAGAGAGAAGAGAGAGAGAGAGAGAGAGAGAGAGAGAGAGAGAGAGAGAGAGAGAGAGAGAGAGAGAGAGAGAGAGAGAGAGAGAGAGAGGTGGGAAAGCGAGGGGGCGGGGGCTCATCAGCATGACATGGGGCAGTGTGTATACATCCCCGCCCCCCGGCTGTGTCCACACACACATACACACAAAGACACACCATCGACGACTCTACGGGGGCATATGAGTCACAATACATTTTTTGGCTGAGCGATAGCGAAGCCCTTACCCCACTGGCCCAAAAATGTTTTGTCTGTTTGTGTGTCTGTGTGTCTGTGTGTCCGCGCGATTTCTCGAGAGCGGTTCATAGTAGAGGGCTCAAATTTGGACCACTATCTTCTTGCATCATACCAGAGTCAACCTCACCTCGGGGGCACCGTAGAACAAATAGTTTCTGAGATAATTTTTACAACTGGTCTTGCATTTTATAAAATAATTAACAACTCAATTACGATAGTGACGCACGCATCGATTCCTGTTAATATTTCGATAGGACAGTGCGAGATACGAACATTTTCATGGGAATGGACCCCAACTTAAATTGTCCAAGAGACACTCACAACGTGCCAAAACCGACCTCAGGTGCTGCTGCAGGTGCCGGTTGGCAAAACAGGGACTTCTTGAGCACAAACTGGAACGGCTGGGCAAACTTTTAAATCGTGCAGAATTCGTAAGAGAAGGATAGGTTCAGTTAGTTGAGCACGATTGAGTACAGTAGAGAAGTTCACAATACGGTGGGAATAGGTACGTCAAGGGGTAAGGTTAGGAGCGTAGCGTCCTTTGCGCCCTAAGACCGGCGCCGGCAGGGCGCCGTACTGACTGATTGGCCCCGCAGGGTCCTATACGCCCGGTGACAGCCGCCGGCAGGCCAAGGTAGGTATACGCCAGGCGTGGAGGGGCGGAACAGAGGTCCGCGGTGAGCGAAGCCTGTTATGCCACGACGCGGTCTGGCGTACGCCTACCTTGTGATTTTCCTTACCGTCAGGAATTTTTTTATTTGAATTAATCAGTGAAATCATGGCAAAGGTCCCGCTTGGCAAATTTTATTCCAGGCATACAAAGTTACAATTTACTGTAATATTCCCAGGGCAGGGCGGGGTGGCAAGCAGACAAGACGTCTGTGGCCAGTCCGCTGCTTACCGTGCCTCCGCCCGGCTGAACCCCGCGCCTCGCTGGCCGGGTTTTAAGTAGCGGGAATCGGCACTACTTTGCCCTGCTCCGGGTGTGGGCGGGGTGGGGTGGGGGCCGGGGCCTCACGAGGGCGCCGTAGGCCCGGGCCCCCGAGTACAAGGGGCGGCAAATTGTAGTCGCCGAGAGTTGTCGTGTGCCTGAGAGAGACGGAGGGAGAGGGACAACGTCACAGCACAATATGGCAGCGCGCGGGGTGCGACAGAGACATATCTTGGGATGGGGGGGGGGGGGATGAGACAGACATGGTTTCGCGGGGGGCAGGGCTCCCGCACGCGCGCGTGAGTGCGAGACTAGTGCAGAGGCCACACAAAGCCTCACTTAGCCCTGCCACTACGCCATGCTGTGTGCCCAGCCACCATTTCTCTCTCTCTCTCTCTCTCTCTCTCTCTCTCTCTCTCTCTCTCTCTCTCTCTCTCTCTCTCTCTCTCTCTCTCTCTCTCTCTCTCTCTCTCTCTCTCTCTCGCACACATTATTCGCAAGCAGCCCTATAGCGGGGTAAGGTCACACTCAGCCTAGGCTGGGATTGCGTTTATCCCCACTTGGGCTGCCCTCTCATCTCTCTCCCCTGCTCTCGGTTCTCTCTCTCTCTCTCTCTCTCTCTCCCCCCTCTCTCTCTCTCTCTCTCTCTCTCTCTCTCTCTCTCTCTCTCTCTCTCTCTCTCTCTCTCTCTCTCTCTCTCTCTCTCTCTCTCTCTCTCTCTCTCTCTCTCTCTCTCTCTCTCTCTCTCTCTCTCTCTCTCTCTCTCTCTCTCTCTCTCTCTCTCTCTCTCTCTCAGAATAGGCGCGGATTTCACTCGCCAGCAGGGCTTAACAATGAAGGTGAACAGCCCGGTATGGCCAGGCGTGGAACTCTTGCCAGAGAGGCAGCAAGCGTTATTCGCACCGCACGTTTATTCATCTTTCTTTTTCTTTGTAATTAAAAAATAATTCTTGCGATGGAATGGACGTGAACCACAGACTAGTTTGTTGTACCGTTGGAGGTCGCGCTACATGTGCGGACGTCCTATAAAGCCGTGCACTTGCAATGTAACTCTGAACAACAACTGTTCGGCGAGCGGCAGAGCAAAACCGTGCGAAGCAGGGAGCGGGCGGGGGATGCATGTTGCATCCGCAGGAAGGCCGCCCGCGTCCTGCCTGCGTGCGTGCTGCCTGCCCGCTTGCCTGCCTGCCTGCCTGCCTGCCTGCCTGCCTGCCTGCCTGCCTGCCTGCCTGCCTGCCCGCCTGCCTGCCTGCCTACCCGCCTGCTTGCCTGCCTCCTTTTACGAAGCAAGCGGAATTATTAAATGCTGTTTGTTGCTGTCTCTTTGTCCTCCCGCCCCTCTGTTCTTACCATCTCTATAATCCTACCTTGCTACCCTACCTCCTGCGTGCTCTTACATCCCTCCCCTACCACCGCGCCGGCTGACGCGGCCCTCGCGCACATCTGCAGCTCGCCCGGAAGGGGGCGGTCTCCCTTCCTGGGTCTGCCCCGCGCTTGGTACCCCCGCCCCACCCCGCCCTCCACCCAGCCGCTCAATCGGTGCGTCGTCGCCCACGTTTCCGCTCGTCTGTGCACCTTCCTGTCTGCCCACGGCACGACGGCATACCCCCGAGGCCCCCGGCCACCCCCGGCCGCCCCCCCCCCCCCCCCCCCGGCCGCCCCCGGCCAACGCAGCCCCCTAGTTCCCACGCGCACACCACTCGCGTCTGATTGCCTAAGCGGGCTGCGAGATTACGGCGCCTGCCTGCCCGTCCGCCCCGCCAGCGAAGCAGCTTCTGCCCATTGTGTCGTGCGGGCCGGGCCGAGCGGCGCTGAGGGGAGGCGCCGAGGAGCAAGCGCCACGGCGATGACGGGGCTCATTGGGGGGACGGGGATTAGGGAGGGCGCCCGCACCTTCGGCGGCACCGCAGCGTGACTTGGCGACACTTGGCGCCGCGCGTACAGCGATCCCTCGTGGCACACCGACAAATGAATCGCGATGTCAACCTGATTGATATTTTGTCTTTTAAAAAAACCAGCCACTAAAGTGGCTGCTGCGTGACAGGCCCAAATTTGAAACGGTAGCCAATGTTGCAACGGCCTTTGCGTAAACATTTGTGTTTATTTGCTACTGTTATTTACATGTTTTAATTTTCAACCTTTTTAAATGAAAACGACGAATATCTAGTTTGGAATTGCTAGCATCAGTTTAACGGCACGAAATTGTTTTTTTTAAAATCTGTATTTACAACCGGGAAACAAGTCCACGCAATTTGTGTCCTTTCCTTTCCTGATAACTGAGCAAGGGCCGGTAAGGGAGTCTGGGCGCGGAGAGCCCTGCGCACGTGTGTGCGGGAGCGGGGGCGGGGGGAGCGGGAACAGGAGGGGTCGGCGCCATGCAGGCGAAGCAAGCCACGCCACGCCATACCGCACCCCGTGCCACTCCACTCCACGCCCCGCCTCGAGTGCGTGCCAGCTCCAGCGCAGCCTCGCCACGCCACGCCGCGTCACAGCTGTAAAACTGAGATGTAAACACCGCGCCCCGTGCCAAAGCAAAAGCTCAATCATCGCCGCCCGGCCGCACGGCCATAAGTCGCCCGCCCGGCCGTCACAGCTGTAAAACTGAGATGTAAACAAAAGCTCAGTCATCGCCGCCCGGCCGCACGGCCATAAGTGCATAGACAAGGGCCTACTAACAGCAGCCGGCCAAGGCACACGAACTGTAGCCTCAGCTTAATGCGCCGCCACTACTTATGCACAAACCGGGCAACGATGAAAACGACGGGCCCTCCTGCGTATGAGGTCGCTGGCTAGGGCTGCGAACGAACTAGCTGGGGCTGTGAAGGAGCTGCGAAAGCTGCGAACTAGGGGAACGGTCATGCCAGCCCTTAACAGGGCCTGTCAAACCCATGGGGCATTAGCCCCCAAATACGCTTTAAAGAAGCCGGAATAAAGTTCCCTGCCATCCATGGTGCCGTCGGAAACCAACGCGACGCGTCGCGGCCAGACAAGTCCAGACCGTACCGTGCAGACGAGGGACGTGCGACTAATAACGACTAGCCGAGATAGTCGACTGTTTGCCTTCCGAGAAGAGACGACCGCGGCAAACGGCGGAGGCGGGCGGCGGCAAAACCAACCACCCTCACCATGACTTCTCGGAGACCATAGTCAATAGCGACGTTTGGTAATTTTTCACAAAGCTCTCTGACGACAAAATTGAGTGTGATCTATGCAATATATATTGCCTACAACCAAAACACGTCAGCTTGCTGGAATCATTTAAAAATACATGGTATCAATTCCACAAACATCCAAGCAAATATTACTTGCCGCCGCCAAGAAAAAGAACTCTCAGCCACCCAGCCACCCTGACCGTCACGGCCATCTCCACCCCCACCACGCCCAGTTCCCGCCCTGGTTCAATAAATTTTTCAATAACTGTTTGACTGCTAACTATTTTATCAAATTAAATAGTCGAATAGGCGAAGCGCCACGCCGTCGTCCGCTTTCAACCACAACTGTCTGCTACCGCCCGGTAGCGGAGGAGGCGCGCACTCCAAACTGCCACAGCGAGCGCCCGATGTAAACTAACGCGCGGTGAAACAATGCTCCAGTCTCGATCCAAAGGCGCCACGGTGGAAAGGCGCGCATGCGAAAAGAAGACGCGCGTACCGTTGTTGCGACGGGATAGTTCGTATTTCAAAATATGACGTCAACATTGTACGACCCCCCCCCCCCCCCCCACGTCATTTACCGTCATGACGGCGGTCGACCCCCCCTCCTCCCAAGTGACGACGTAATATGTGGACGGCCCCGAACAGTATTTCCCCCTTCTTCTGAGAACGTGATGA
Source organism: Odontothrips loti (assembly GCA_038380765.1). Classification (NCBI taxonomy): domain Eukaryota; kingdom Metazoa; phylum Arthropoda; class Insecta; order Thysanoptera; family Thripidae; genus Odontothrips; species Odontothrips loti. The sequence continues at coordinate 7,126,294 of CM076246.1, forward strand.
GGGTTGTTTGGAGCGCCTCTGCTGCCGGCGGTGTCGTGGCCGTGGGCTGCCGTCGGCTGTCGTGGGCCGTTGGGGTGGGAGTCCAGAAAACTCATCCCCCCTGACTCCCGCCGGGCCTTAGCTCAGCAGTATCCAGACTCGTCCAATCTCGTCTAGCAGTTCCATCCCGCGAATACACTTCTCGATCCGGCTAATGGACCCCCCCCCCCCACTATCCTTTAAGTGATATGGGGGCAGCGGCAGGGATTTCGAGTCCCGGTGGCGTCAAGCACTCTGGAACTCGATTTTTACTCGTTCTTTGCTTACTACTACTGCTACGACGTAGGAGCAAAAAAGAACGAGTACTGCACTCGCCCTGTCAGTTAAGACCCCCTTTCAATTCGCAAACCGCTTAACGCAAGTGTTGCGTTCACGCGACATTTTGATAAGTTGTTGATTTAGTTTTGAAAATGACATAAGACATTTTGAAAAGTAAAAATAAAATCTCGTTTGCGGCCGTTTTAGAGAACGTATGGGCGGTCGTTTGTCTTGGGATAAGGCGCCGCCTCGAGTCAACAATAGATACCTTTGTTCGTCGCGGTCTAGCGGAGTGCCCCCTAACAGAAAACAAAATCCCTACGAAGTCCCCGATGCCGGAATCCCTCTGTAGACCCTAAACCGAAGTCCCGGGAAGTTCCAAAAGGGGGAAAAATAGGGATAAGGGATTTCGTTTTCCCTTGCCAAATTCACCGCACCCCAAATCCCTCCAAACTCCCTTTCAGCGATGAGAAGCCTCCACCCTGCCCACCGCTATTTATTCACCAGTGGTGCGTTTACCGAGAAGTATGTTGCTTCGCGCACATCGTGCATTGTTTTATCCTTAATCCGGAGATGAATATTGACACTCTCCCTTCTGTAACGCACCGGAACCAAGGGGATGACCAGACCCTGAGCGCAGACGGAGCACACCGCGCGCAATTCCGGCGCTGTCCGAGAGACAGCCGCGAATGGCGAATGGGACGTGGCGGCTGGCCAGGCTCAGCGCGCGGACATACTGTATTTTTTCTTTGCAGGGTCTGAGTCTTGAGGATTCAATATACTTTTGAATTTAAAAAAAATTATTGAAATGAAACGCTTTCTACCAATGAATAGAGAAAAAAGGAAAACCGCGAAAAAACAAATTCGACCAATGGTGCATGAGTGTAACGAGCTTATCACTTGTAAAAAAATCAAAACTTTTCATCATTTGAATTCACTTGGACAGTTGTGGACATTTCGTGAACCCCCCTTCCCCTCTAAGTGCCCACGTGGTATCTGAACAGCCCTAAAGAACGAGCCTGTCCTAGAACGGTGAAGCGTTCTCAATGCCTGTCTTGTTTTTATATACTGACAAGTTTGGTCCAGCTCATTTTTACGTGCCCCAACGAAATAACGGATCCCTCGGAGGCAAATAAGGCACGGCCCCACCCCCCAAATCTCATCAAGGAAGGCAGGGGATCTGCTGTCTGTCAGATATTGAAAGACGGTTACGGTGGGCGAAAACGTCCCCTATCTCTCTGTCTCTCTCTCTCTCTCTCTCTCTCTCTCTCTCTCTCTCTCTCTCTCTCTCTCTCTCTCTCTCTCTCTCTCTCTCTCTCTCTCTCTCTCACTCTCTCCTTCTCTCTCTTTGCGAAAAGCGTTTAATTTGCATTTTAAATGCGCCACCCTCGCTTGCAGGACGCGATGGGGCCAATGTCTAGATGGGGATCCCAGACGGCCATCGGAAATACAAGTGTCCCTCTCTCACTCTCACCGGGGATCGGCCAGGCGAAGTGAGAGAGAGGGAGGGTGAAACCGGCCTGGCCGTCGCATCTTTCTCTCGTTTGAGGACAGAGTTTATCCCCCCCCCCTCCCCTCTCCCGGAACGCGAGACGCGGCCAGACCCCCGGCGAGCCCAAAGGACCCTGCCGAGCCGAGCTCCCCTCCGCAAACTACCTAGCGGACCTAGCGGACCTAGCGGGGTCCGAGTGTGGCTCAAAGAAGAGCGGACAAACCGGGGCGGAAAAAAGGGGGCGGGGGAGGGGGGAGTATTTGAACCCGCGAGCGATGTGTTTGCGCGTGCTGATCCGGAATTGATGCCCCTCCCCCCACTGGCGGAAGTAGGCTGTAGTGAAAGGAGGAAAGGAAAGGGGGGGGGGGGGGGTTCTGGGAGCACAGGGGGAGGGCAGCCAGTGTGTCACCCGATCAGGGCGGGGCCTAAGTGCCGGATCATGTTGCTAATTTCGGGATTAGCGCACGGAGCCCTCCATGTAAAGTACCTGGCGCCTGCGGGGAAGGGGTAGGGGGGGGGGGGGGGAGGAAAACAACACAGGGTGCGCGCGAACACTGCAAGCAGTAACAACAAAACAAAAGCAAATGGCTTCGCGAATTTATTAATGAATCTATTGAGTGTGTTCGTCACGTGACACACATGCAAGCAGAAGCAGTCATCCCTTTCTTGCCGTTTCAGCAAATATGTTGTCACTTGGTCTCTGAAGTGACGACTGATTCGTTTTCCAGATTCGGCCAGAGGATTGTCGTAGAGTGACGATAAATATTTTCAGGGCGTTGGTGATGACTTGTTCAGCGTCGAATAACGGCGAGATGTTCGGATCTCGGCCGGCGGCGGTTCCTCGGGCCTCGCGGCCGACGAGAACGAAGTGCGAGAAGCGATAAGGACCTGCTCTGTGCCCAGAAGTTGGATAGGACCTTGTCTTCGGCAGCTCACCGAGGGTCGGCATGGCGGTGCCCGCTGCCGGCTAGTGGCCCGGCCCAGAGCCCCCCGCGGACCCCCCACCGCGATGCATACATCCGCTTGAGGCGGATGATATCGGGTCGGATGGAATCGAATCGGAGGACAGAGAAGCGCCGTGGGCCCGCTAGTGCCCGCTGGGCTCGTGCCGCGGCCCTGCAGCGCTGTGTGGTTACGGCAAGGGGTCCCTCACTGAAAAACAATATCAATGTACCCCCTCAACTAAATTGGCAAGGGGTCCCTCACTGAAAAACAATATCAATGTACCCCCTCAACTAAATTGGCAAGGGGTCCCTCACTGAAAAACAATATCAATGTACCCCCTCAACTAAATTGGCAAGGGGTCCCTCACTGAAAAACAATATCAATGTACCCCCTCAACTAAATTGGCAAGGGGTCCCTCACTGAAAAACAATATCAATGTACCCCCTCAACTAAATTGGCAAGGGGTCCCTCACTGAAAAACAATATCAATGTACCCCCTCAACCAAATCGTATTTTTTGTGTGGAAAAAGTCAGAAAAAATCATGACAACGTGTGATCAAAAAATCGGAAAATTACCCCCCAAAAATATTACAAAAATTGGAAAAAAGGCAAATTTAGAAAAAAAATCAATGTTTGATTTTTAATTATGTTACACTGTCTTAGAGTGATGCACCCCATCGCATCGGGCTCCCGCACAGCCGCCCCTGACAGCTCGCCCGCCCTCAGCCCCCAGCTGGGGGCGGTTGGGGGCGGCACGTCTACGGCGCTTGCTGCCTCGTTCACAGGCGCGTTTTCCCTTTCAAAACCAAATGACTCTGGATAAACATGTCTCCGTCTCAAAGCGATATGATAGGGACGGGACGGGCCCGCAAGAGAATAATAACAAGGGGGGAAATATGAAGGAGGCGCACCGCGCGGCCAGCGGGGAGGGGAAAATAGGAAATACATTTAAGGACAGCAAAAGGGAAAGGGATGGGGAAAAACTCAAGTTGAACATATTCAAAGAGAGTGCAAACAGCTTGCGAAAGGGATCTGCGGACAATCTCCTGCTCCATCGCGGAGCAGTGCGGGGACGACAGACGGAATCGCCGATCATCCCCTAAAAATTTAGGATATGCACGATATGTTTTTTGAAGTTTGTTTTTTGTGGTTTTTTTACGGAGACTGAGACCTCTTGTGCAGCTCTCATTTGCACGTTATCTTTTCTGTCGGTTCTGTTCTTTTCCCTGCTCTCATTCCCTTGTCCTTGTCCGGGGCAGGGAAAATGGGGGGGGGGGGGAGGGTTCTCTTGCGGCGAATTTCATTGCATATGGAAAGCGACTTGTGACGGCGGCGGATATCCTCCGGGATCCTTGGCGGGATCTCTCGGGATTCCCCCCTCTTTGTGCAACTCACATCAGAATGCGCCGCGCGGGATCCCCCCGCACTCTTTGACGCGGAGATCAATGGGATCCAGGATCCAGGGAAGGCAAGGCTGAGGAAATAATGAAGGTTTCGGTCGCGTCTGTACCGCGGAGCCCGGAGTGGAGCCCGGAACACTAGAGGCTGGAGGATGGCTCGGCGGGGGCTTGCAGCACCTCGGGGGGCCTCGGCCTCACTCGCCATGGCTCCGCCCGCAGGACCGCGGTAGGGTGCTGCTCGTGGGTGCTGCTCGTGGGGGTGCGTCTGCTATCGACAGCGACGAGTCTTTCTCTGTCTTACGCTCCCCTTCCTCCTCCTTCTCCTCATCCTCGTTCTCCTCTCCCTCCAGGCCGCCGCTGTGCCGCTGTCCCCACCCGCACAGCGGGTGGTGTAAGCGGGCGTAATGGTAATCCCAATCATAATAATAGTAAAAATAATAATAATTTTAAAACTCGCACATCCGCGAGTGGAATGGGCAGTGTTGTTTAAGGTTCTCGTAAAGCCCCCCGCGTCCGTGTCGTCGGCTCGCTGGCGGTGTCGTTCGCCCGTTTGGCGCGGCGAAGCGCCCCGCCGCCGTAAAAAGTGCGCCCGCGGCCTGGCCTGGGCTGGGCCCCGTCATAAAGTCCTCTGGCCTGGCCGGGGGAGGTCGGGGGTCCTCGGCCTCGGTCCTCGGCCTCGCGCAGGGCGGGGTGCTCTGGGCCGGCGTGAGCGCTCTGGCGGCGCTCAGGACACGTGCACGCGGCGCGCGTTTGGTAACCCGGGAACCTTGTCTGCCCGGAGCAGCGCAGCAGCACGGAGCTACCCCAGCCCTCCTCTCACACAGACCAGCGCCGAAGGCCGCCGCGGGGCCGCAGCCGGGCCGCAGCCGGGTCACACCAGACGACAGGGTTACATTTCCGGGGTCGCTTCCCCTCCGTCCGCTCCGCAGGCTCCGCTAGCCGTGTTTACGGCCAGAGATAGCCTTGTCCTATCCCTGCCCGCCCTCGCCTCACCTTTAACATCAGTGTATATCGTGCCGCTGCCGTAAGGCAGCGCGCTGAAGCCCAAAAAAGCGGGAGGGAAACGAAAGAAAGTATATGTCTCGTCCGTCGTGGTGTGTCAGGGAGCCGCCGCTGCCGCTGCCGCCGCTGCCGCTGCCGCTGCTGCCGCTGCTGCCGCTGCTGCCGCTGCTGCCGCTGCTGCCGCTGCTGCCGCCGCTGCCGCTGCTGCCGCCGCTGCCGCCGCTGCCGCCGCTGCCGCTGCCGCTGCCGCTGCCGCTGCCGCTGCCGCTGCCGCTGCCGCTGCCGCTGCCGCTGCCGCTGCCGCTGCCGCTGCCGCCGCTGCCACCGCTGCCGCCGCTGCTGCCGCTGCTGCCGCCGTTGCCGCTGCCGCCGCTGCCACTGCTGCCGCTGCCGCCGCTGCCGCCGCTGCCGCCGCTGCCGCTGCCGCCGCTGCCGCCGCTGCCGTCGCTGCCGCCGCTGCCGCCGCTGCCGCTGCCGCCGCTGCCGCTGCCGCCGCTGCCGCTGCCGCCGCTGCCGCTGCTAGCAGACGACGCCTCGCCTCCCGTCATTGTCTGCGGCCGGCGGACGAACAGATGCCGGCGGGTGCCGGCGGGTCCCTCTGCTATCAGGACGCTCCATCTGACCACCAGGACACTGGCAGGACGCTGCCGCAGGACCGTCTGCGGTCACAATGAGAAAAGTTGCGGGGTGCGGGGGCCGCGGGGCGGGGAGGGGCGGGGGCGGAGTCGCGGAGCGGTGTGGAGACCGGTGCGGGGCCGAGCCCTAGCGGAGCCTTGGTGAATTTATTCAGCTCCCTTCTGTCGGGCGGGTCCCTGCCCGCCCCGCGCCGCCCAAGACGACCCTAACCCTATCTCTGCGCCATCAATTCCTGCCTAGGAGGCGAGGCCGCCGGCGGGGCCTGCTCTGGTTAAGACCTCCTTTGGCGCCGTTCTTTCGCACTAATCCCATCCCCGGCGATGCCTTCGTGTCAACTGTTAAGGAGGGGGCGCGCGGCCTCGCGGCGCCCCGCGCCGGGCCTTGCCTCGCCACCTTGCGGCCCACCCGCTCTGCCCGCCGGGGCCCGCCCAGCCCAGCGGCGTTGGGAGCCGTGCCGTGCCGTGCCGTTCCCTTCTGAGTCATTAAACGGATTCATTTTCGTTGAACCTCTTTACAGCCCAAGCCCTTCCAGCCATCACCCCTCGCTCCGCCCCGCCTTCAGCTCCAGCCCGTGGCGACCCGCGGCCCTTAGTGTTGCTCGGGAGGGGATCCGCAGGGATCCGCAGGGATCCGCAGGGATCCGCAGGGATCCGCAGGGATCCGCAGGGATCCGCAGGGATCCGCAGGGATCCGCAGGGATCCGCAGGGATCCGCACAGCCTCACTGGCCTTCGCGCGGATCCTGCACTTATCAGATCCACCAACTACTGCACGTTGCCAACCCAACCCAGACCCGCCGGCATGATTCTTCCCTTTCCTTGTTTTACGCATTTCCTTGTCGAAAATTTGGTTTTGTTGGGGATGTGAATGCGAAAACACCGAACTCCCCTTTATGTACTTAGCCTTGCTCAGGATGCCGGGCTTACGCATGTGTGTGTGTGTGTGTGTGTGTGTGCGCGCGCGCGCTTGTGGGATTGGCAGCTCTGTGGCGCTGTTCGCAGCGGGGTGACTGTCCTGTGTGGCAGAACGCCTGCGGTGACAGGGAGAGTCAACGCGGCGGAGGCGGCGGCGGTAGCAGCAGCAGCAGCAGCTGATGCATAGCGGCGACATCGGTCTGACAAAACCTCACGAGTTTGGGAGCACTTTGAAGGGTTTGAAGGGTTAGCTGTGGCCGCACGAGGGGCAGGGGGAAGGGGCAAAGACCGCACCGCACGGCAGTGGGGAGTGACGGCTGGACACAGCTAGGCTCTGTGGCGGGCCGCCCCCGCCGCTCCCGCCGCCCCCGCCGCCCCCACCGCCTCCACTGCCCCCGCCCGGTCGGCTCGTCGTCGGAGAGTTCGCAGTCGAGGAGGAGAGAAAGTTGATAAATCGGCATTAAAATGCCGAGGGTGTAGCGCAGAAAGGTTTGTGTGGTGTTGGCGGCCGGCAGTCAGGTCCGGGCAGCGCAGGCACTCGTGCGCGGCGCCGGAGGGGGAGGAGGGGGGAGAGGAGGGGGAGAGGGAGAGGGATAGAGGGGCCTCCACCCGCAGAGCATCACAGACGGGACGGATACAGTTGAGACAGAGGGAGGCGAAAATCTGGAAGAGCAAACGCCAAGCGCGCTGCTGTCCAACATTCTCTCTCTCTCTCTCTCTCTCTCTCTCTCTCTCTCTCTCTCTCTCTCTCTCTCTCTCTCTCTCTCTCTCTCTCTCTCTCTCTCTCTCTCTCTCTCTCTCTCTCTCTCTCTCTCTCTCTCTCTCTCTCCCCCTCCCTCTATCTCTCCGCATTTCATCACCCTGAATATCCAAATAGGGGCCGCACCAAAAAAAGAATTGTGCCCCCGCCCCCTCCCTCCCCTGTCTGAGAGTGCCCTGGGAGTGGACCGCACACAACAACAGCAACAGCATGACCTTGTTCGCGCCTGCTGCACGCGCAGGCTTGCAGTGTATAATACTACAACCCCACTGTGTGTCATTTGCACACTAATGATACAAAACTCGCGAGCCGAGGACACTGCCGGAAATGAGATGGAGAAGGGCATGCGGCGCTGCTGCAGAGGGCATTGGGCATGCACGTCACATCTGAATCTTCGTTCCCGCATCGGAGTTTGTATTAGGGGCTGCCCCTGCTGGCTGGGAGGCTTTTCCTTGGGCCCTCGGCCCGGCCTGGCCAGTCCCGCCTCTCGGAATATGCGTGCCCGGGACGAGGGGGCTATCAGAAACAGAGGCGGCAGCTGCTGTGTTATCCACCGGGAGCATCGGAACAGTGCTGCTTTTGATCAGGGTGGGAGGGGGCCAACCGCACGGAGCCGAGGAAGGTGTGGGCTGACAATGCTTGGCTTAGAGGGGCTCCCGGGGGGGGGGGGGGGGGGGAGGGTACTGTGGGTGACGGCTCGGTGATGTGATTGTGAGTCCCCGGGAAGCGCCGTGCCGTCCGAGGAGTCGGCAGCGGGTCACACGCCGCCCGCGGAGAGACAGGCGGGAAGAAGGCGGAAAGAAGAAGAGAGCTAGCGAGAAGGGGGAGGGGGGAGGCTGTGCTGCCAAGAAGGGGGAGAACGAAAGGGCGAAATTAACACCTCGGGCTTGCCGCTCCTCGCAAGGAATTAGCCAAGGCGGTGGTCTGTACACACGCCCGCTGTAATTGGCGGCAAAGGCTCTGGCTGTACGCTGCTGTTGCCAAGGGTTTCGTAATTAGAACAAGAGCGTTTTGCTGCGGCCGTGCCGAGGGGGCTGTGCCGAGGGGCCGCCGTGCTGTCTGCCCCCTCACATCGTTGTGGAGAGCGGCCTGGTCATTTCCTCCCCCAGCCCGGAAGTACGCAGCGGGCAGCGCGGGGGCCCCGCCTCACTTGAAAAGAGATGTTTACGGACAAGCGGCGGGGCCGGGAGAGAGAGAGAGAGAGAGAGAGAGAGAGAGAGAGAGAGAGAGAGAGAGAGAGAGAGAGAGAGAGAGAGAGAGAGAGAGAGAGAGAGAGAGAGAGAGAGAGAGTGAAAAACGCTGGGACCTGAGCCGCCTGTGCTCGCTCTCCATAGCGTTCACGCAGATTTAAGCCATAGGATACGCAGAGGCGGCCCAGCAGCTCAGCTTCACAGAGGCGAATTAATTGCCTAAAATGACGACGCCTCTGGTGGAGTGCACATAATTTCAATCCGTACTGGTTTATGCGCACACTGTCAAGTCAGATCGTTACAAAACAATCATTGAGGCTTTGAATGAGAACCGAACTCTGTTACCAACTTTTTTTCTTGAATTTTTATCGTCATTGCAATTTTTTATCGTCTTTGCAATTTTTTTTATCGTCATCGCAATTTTTATCGTCAGTGCAATTTTTTTATCGTCATCGCAACTTTTATCGTCATTGCAATTTTTTTTTATCGTCATCGCAATTTTTTTTGTCGTCATTGCAATGCTTATCGCCATTGCAATTTTCATCGACACTGAAATGTAATTTAGAGTGCCGCGTTGAACACTGACCGGTGGGTGCCAGTCGTGTCGTGGCGACGCTTTGTGTGGAGTGCGCGGACAATCAGCGCAGCAACGCCTCTGATTGATTACAGCAAGAACCCCCGACATGCGCCGCTGCTGCGCATTGCGCATGCGCCAACCCAGCTGCCCGGGACCACCGCAGGCCCGCGCCACAGCCCAGCGCCTCGGCTTGTCTCCAGAGCAGCTTCTTGTCGTTAGCGAAGCTGATGCTGGGGGCGTTTTGCGAGCCCCACGCCCGATTCTCAATTCTGATATCTGGCACATTTGGCGCTTCCTGCCTATTTCTCTTCTTACAAAATGTCATGTGAAATAGGGCAAGTGCAGGTAAAAAAAAGAAACACGACGTGGGGTAACAATTAAAGAATAATCTTGTTGCGCCCCCATCTTTTTTTCTCTGGCACTTGCTAATGACAGGGCTGAACGGAAGACGCAGCCACCCTCCCCTCCCACTTCGTCTCCT
>CM076246.1:7143486-7178486 GCA_038380765.1 Odontothrips loti
CTTTTATCTCATGTGTAGATACGAATTCAAAGGTGACACTGGCAATTTGTTTTCACTCCTGGTGGTGTAGCTGTATTTCATACACTCGCTCATATTGCGATATCTCTTCTCTGTTGCAGGTACGTCATCCCGTCGAAGGAGCCGCTCAATGGAACGTCGCCAATGAAACAAGAGAGGGACCAAAAACAAATCACCAAATAAGGAAGAGGAGTTACAGAAGTTGCCGTGTCTCTGAGGGAGGGAAAAAGGCACTTTTTTTATTGTGGATGAAGTGCTCACCCGCGGATTCCATACGCTTTTGCCACGACGGAGATTTAGAGGGTGCGAGAGAGAACGACGTAATGAAGTGATGAACTGGGGCGGGGCGGGCGGACATTTTCGCTGTCGTTTAGCGTCGCAGACAGTGTTTTGTTTTCACGGCGCCGTTGGGAACGGTGGGGGGAGAGAGAGAGAGAGAGAGAGAGAGAGAGAGAGAGAGAGAGAGAGAGAGAGAGAGAGAGAGAGAGAGAGAGAGAGAGAGAGAGAGTGGCTGACCTGGGAGAGTCGACATGGAAATGGTGGAGAAGAAGATGGGGAAAGAAGGAGAGGGGTTGTAGGGCGGTAGAATGGGGGGAGGGGGGTGGGGAGGAGGACGGGAGAAATTACGAAAGTGATAAATCTGGCCGGAGTCTGGAGAGAAAATGTGACTTGCGTGTCAAGCGGGGAGGCCGGGGCGAGAAATGCGGAGCGGGGGCGGGCGGCAGGTGGGGCTGCGGGGGCTGCGACCGCCCCCCCCCCCCCTCCCCCTCCGCACCCGCACCCACCCCGCGCCCGCCCAGTGCCGTGGCAGTCGTCGTGCGGTTTGGAATTGCAACGCAGACGAACAAAGAGTGGAAATAAAAACGCGGACACGACCAGCACGTCACTATTCCAAAATTCTCTCCTGGGCACGCACTTTGGGCGGCAGCGTATTTATTGCGCGGGAGCACGGAAGAGATGAAAGCGTGGGGAGAAGCAGTGCGGGAGAGAAGAGAGAGAGAGAGAGAGAGAGAGAGAGAGAGAGAGAGAGAGAGAGAGAGAGAGAGAATGAGAGAAAGAAAGAAATCGTGGCGGGGAGCGCCTGGGTGGGTAGGCAACATCGCAGCCGCAGCGCAGCCGTGCCTCCGCAGTGCCTACCTCCCAGGCGCTGACGGCAGACTGCCGTGTTTCCGGGTCCCTCCTCACGCTGTGCCGCTCTGGGGGGGCCCTGCATCCGCCGCGCACCTAGCCCCCATGTGGTGCCCTCCTCCCCTCCCCTGTCTCTGTGTTTGATGTGGTCGCATGTGTCCTATCGCTCTCTCTCTCTCTCTCTCTCTCTCTCTCTCTCTCTCTCTCTCTCTTTCTCTCCCCCCCTCGCGGGCCGTTAACCCTGCTATTTGCATAATAATGAATAGTGAACATGATGCCTTACATAGCAAGGCGAGATGCACAGAGTACACACCCGCCTCTCTCTCTCTCTCTCTCTCTCTCTCTCTCTCTCTCTCTCTCTCTCTCTCTCTCTCTCTCTCTCTCTCTCTCTCTCTCTCTCTATCTCTCTCTCCTTCACACACACATACGCACACACACACGGCCGCGCCCACATTCCCTCAGAAGCCAAACCCTCTTTCAACGCATTACTACAGCACAGTGACGGTCTGAAATTAAAGTCAAGGAATGTTATTTCTGCCATCGTGTTTGTCACACAGAGTCATCATATGGCGATGTGCAGAGCTGTCGCGCCCCAGTGAGTCAGGCCTGTCGGAAAGATTTTGGCCGCGCGGCGCGGAAGGACTGGAGAGGCTCCTCATTGGACTGGCCACTGTGAGTAGAGGACCGGCGCCTGCTGGGTAGGCAACCACGGCCTCCGCACGCATGGCGTGTGTGTCGCTGGAGGCGGGACGAGGAAAATCGGATGTGCTAAATGGACGCGGCAAAAGGCAATGCGATCGCGTTACCCTGACACTGCGCCGCTCGCTCCGCACCCTCTATTCTCTCCTCCCCTCGTCTCCTTTCTCTCTTTCCGTATCACGTGACACACTGCTGCATGACTAAATAACACGCGCATACATACACACACACACACACACACACGCACACACACACACACACACGTGTCCTGTGCTCGAGCTACACACACGGCGGGATGTCGTCCCGCACCACTGCCACACCTGCCCCACCACCTCCCTCTGCCCACACAAACACACACACATGCGAGAGATTTTGTTTTTGCGCTCCATTATTATACATTCCGTAATTAAGTCGTACACGCCGCGACCCGATTTTTTTTTTGCCCTAATCCGGTCCAGCGGCAACCCAGCGGCAGCGCAACGCTTCTACTGAGCCCCTCGGCGAGATCCGCGTAATAAGGTGCGGGGTACCCCCCCCCCCCACCCCCCCCCGACCCCCTGCGAGGCTCAGGAGCAGTTCTCGTTGTTTCTCCGCCGCTCTCCCCATTTCCCCGCTCTTTCGCCTTCCTGAGTCGAATAGCGTCATGCCAATGCCCGGGACTCGTTCGGCCCCTGCTCCGCTGCTTGGGTCATCAGGACCTTTCCCTCTCCTGTTGTAGCGCCTTCTCTGTCCCTCCTCCGGTCGAAAGTGCGCGTGGGACAGAGAGAGAGAGAGAGAGAGAGAGAGAGAGAGAGAGAGAGAGAGAGAGAGAGAGAGAGAGAGGCAGACAGACAGACAGACAGAGGATAGTCGCCGCCGAGTCTCCGGCCAACACGGCGCGGCCTCTGGACTCGGGCCAGGCCTATCTATCCATATCTATCTGTCCTGTCCATCTATCGCTCCCATATATCTGCCGGTTTCGTCTGCTCGGGCTGCATTCCTATATCGATCCCGGAGTCCATTATTGGTGGGCGGCCGAGATGGGCGCGCTGCACTCCGGCCACGGCGGGCTACGGCCCGGAGGGTTTGGACACGGCCGTCGGGTTCGGTTTGGAAACGCGCCCCGCCGCCGCGTCCCGGGGGGATAGAATCCATCTCATCCCGGATAGACACACACCCACCCACACGCACACACATACGCGCGGGGATAGAGGCAGCCAAGTAGTCGTGTCGTGGCTGCCAGACGGGGCTCGGCCCCGCCATGCCCCGCCCCGCCCCCGCACGGTTGGTCTCGCTTCGCTTACCCGGTCCGGTCGGGTCCGGTCGGGTCCGGTCGGGTCCGGTCGGGCCGTGTCCCGGTGCCGATGCCGCCCGGTAGGACCCGGGGACGGAACGTTGATTGCTTCTAGCAGATTTGTTCCTTGAGTGGGCCGGAGCCGGGTTCTAGCCGGGCTGTAGCTACGAGATAGCCCTGCGTCAGCTCCCGCCCGACTGACCCCACGGCCGCCCCCGCCGGCCCCCACCCGGCCCCCGCCCAGCTCCAGAGAGTGCCAACGCGGCCGCCCGCCGTGTTCCACAGCTGCCGTTCAAACGCCTCATTCGCCAAAAAAAAAAAAAAAAAAAAAAAAAAAGTAGTCAGGCGGCGCAGCGTTGGAAGAATGCGAAAAATAACGACGCGTCGTGGCTTTATGGGGTTGCTGGTATTCGAACCCGGGACGACAACGAATCTAAGCGGCCGCCGGAGGATGGCATCGCACCGATCGGGAGCGTCCGTGCGTGATATGTGTCTGCGCGTGCGTTCAGAGAGAGAGAGAGAGAGACAGAGAGACAGAGAGAGAGACAGAGAGAGAGAGAGAGAGAGACAGAGAGACAGAGAGACAGACAGAGAGAGATAGAGAGAGGGAGAGAGAGAGAGAGAGAGAGGGAGAGAGAGAGAGAGAGAGAGAGAGGGGGGGGGGGGAGGCGAGGTGCAGCCCTGGCCGTGTAGACGGTGCAGGGTGCATGCCGGTGCCATCGGCACGATTCTGTTTAACATGCAGAGCGCCCGGCCGGTCCCACCGCGGTGGGGGACCACCGGGAGCCCCTCCCCTCCGCCGGTGCACAAAACATTCGCGAACCAAAAAAAAAAATGAAAGATAGTCCAAATTGAAAAGATGGATTGATAGAGCTGCATTGGTGCGTTACGTTACGTCCGTTTGAAGCGTACTCGCTGCTACACTAGTTTTGAAGCGTAGCAGTCCTGTACAAATGTAACGCTTCAAAAGAAGAACGCACCGTTGTGCTTCTAGCGCGTTCTGCTTCAAAACAAGCTTGGGCTGCGCTCTGGTTTCACCAGGTTCACACATTTTCGAGAGCGGGAATAAGTATTGCAGGTGTCGGGAGGGCAGGTAGGTACGGTGAGTTATTTCCCCCTCCCCCTCCCCCCCCCCCTTCCCCCTTTCCCCTCCCCCTTCCCGTGTGCTGCACCGCCCTTAATCAAGTCCTCACAGCGAGCGCGGGGGTCGGATAAAGTTTGGTAAACTTTGTGCCAGCAGGCTGTTTACAAAACCTGGCGTGGGCGGTGCACTCGTGCTGCACCCGCGCGGGCATAGCGACTCACGGGCCATTCGGGAACTCCATAGGGAGTCGAGGCGGTAGCGGTAGCAGTAGCGGTAGCAGTAGCGGTAGCAGTAGCGGTAGCAGTAGCGGTAGCAGCAGGACGGGCAACACGGTAACTCCATTTTCGCGAAAATTTTTCGCTTCGTCCATTTCCATCGAAAAAGGAGTGCGTGAGCCGTCTCTAGCAGCCACATCCGTGCACAACTGCCGATGCCGCTGCCATTGCCACAGCCACCGCCACTGCCGCGAGACAGCGCCACTGGCTGGGCCACCGGCGGGGGAGTGGGAGAGAGAAGAAATCAAGAATGCTGATCAGAGGATCGTGATTAGGAATGCCGCTGGGAGAAAAATTGGGAGTAAGGGGAGAGAGAGAGACAAAGAGAGAGAGAGAGAAAGAGACGGGGGGGGGGGGGGGAGGGGGCAGGCACGGAGTACGACGAGTGCGTACTAAAGAGGGCGTTTATTGAAGGGAGAGAAGGAAATGCTATTTCTCTCTCTCTCTCTCTCTCTCTCTCTCTCTCTCTCTCTCTCTCTCTCTCTCTCTCTCTCTCTCTCTCTCTCTCTCTCTCTCTCTCTCTCTCTCTCTCTCTCTCTCTCTCTCTCTCTCTCTCTCTCTCTCTCTCTCTCTCTCTCTCTCTCTCTCTCTCTCTCTCTCTCTCTCTCTCTCTCTCTCCCTTCTCTCCCTCTCCACGCCGCTCGCGCTCTAAGTCACCGCAAAACAATGCCCGGCCACTCATCCCGGCTCATCCGCCGGATAATTTGGTGATCGAACGGGTCCGAGTAAAGCAGCCCAGCCGTCTCGCTTTGTCGTGACGCCGCCGGAATGTTATTTGAAGGCCTGGTGAGGCCTTTGGGCAGCCGCGGTCGTCCGTCTCCGTCTGCCCTTGGGGGAATTAGCCGTAATAGACAAGGTAAGCCGCACGGCCCCGGCTAATCCCCCGGCAATGAGTCTTTTCCGCCCCCTTCCCCCCTCTTTCTCGTTCTCTGTCTCTCTTGCCTCTACCTCTCTATCTATCTCTCATTCTCCTCTGTTCAAGTTTTCCTATTTTCTTCCCTCTTCACTCTATACGCACAACGTGGTAGGGGGTCGAAGTTGTGAAATGCTGAGTGACAGGCGTCTTAATAGCGTATGCAGGGGGCGTGCTCATATGCGGGAGGGGGTTGACGCCGCTCTCTCTCTCTCTCTCTCTCTCTCTCTCTCTCTCTCTCTCTCTCTCTCTCTCTCTCTCTCTCTCTCTCTCTCTCTCTCTCTCTCTCTCTCCCCCTCCCTCGCACGCCTCACACTCTCCTTCTCTAACGCACGTCACATCCGGCTGCGGCTAGGAACAGTTAACAGCGGCGGTGTTCTCATTCCTCTCATGCTACGTCCAACTGCACGTGGCGCTGACGGTGTCAACAAATCATGCGACTTGTGGTCGTGGGTTCCAATACTGACCTCCGAGTCATTTCTGCCTGGTTCAGCTACTTTTGTTTTCGCCAACGGTGGCACATTTCCTTTAGAGGGCGGGGAGGTAGTTGTTTAGCTCGTCTGACATAGCGTGCGCGCGTGTGTGCAAGAGAGAGAGAGAGAGAGAGAGAGAGAGTGAGAGAGAGAATGGGAGGGAGAGGGGGGGGGGGGGAGCCCGCGGCAGGTAAGAGTTCTTCCAGGATCCGGGGCATCGTGCGACGGCAAATGTCGCGTTTTACATGCAGAGCACCCTCTAGCAAATGGGGTTAGTTAAGGCGGACGGAATTAGGGACTCATTTTTGCCGCCATCCACTTAGATTTTGCATTCGCGGCCCTTCCCCCCTCCCCCTACCCCTTCCCCTCCTACATCCCTCCCACCCCGGCAGGATCTAGGGGGAGCTGAGCTGGGCAAAGCAGCAAACAAACGTTTTGCACCCCTTTTCCGCGATCCTTTGGGATTTGAATGGCGTCTCGTCAAAAATCAGGGACGAAATGGCGGAAAAGTTTAAGTTTGTCTCGTCCTCCTGGCTGCCGTGGCCGGCCGCCGTGCCGTTCTTTAAGGCTCAAGGAGGAAGCACGTCTTCCCCTCCCCCCCCCTTCCCTGACGCCACCTGTTGTTGGGCGCCGGCGCGGTCCGGGGTCGGCGCCCTCCGCGGGAATACGTCCTCCGCCGGCGAGAGGGGTATCGCCGGATCACCTTACCTCACCTCACACGTTTTTATTCCCCCCCCTATCTCCCTATCTCTCTCTCACTCTCTATCTGTTTCTCTCTCTCCTCCCCACACACACAGTGGGACGGAATGTTTCTGCTGCGCTTTCACAGTGCAGATACCAGCATTTCTTGCCTGAAAGTTTCAACGACCCAAACTTGCCTACCTGGTGGGCGCCCCGCTGCTGCCGCTGCTGCCGCTGCACCCCTCGGCACACTGCCGCCAACATGAACCTGCTTCAAAAAAAAATTTATAAATAAAAAAATCTAAAATGCGATTTCTGTATGCGGTTTTTTATCCTTTGAAGCGGCGTTGACGATCACACAAAATTGATGACAGCGCGGCGTGTTCCGTTAAGTAATTGCAGGCGAATCCATACGCGTGGTTAATCCGACGCTGCTGCTGCACAGAGGGGAGGGGGCGGTGACTACAGCAGGGCTGCCATCTGCGGCTCCCGGGCCCGCAGGCCGCCGCCAAGGCCGGCAACATAGCAGACCGTAAATTGCGCGCCAGCTGCGGCCGTGCGTTGGCACCGTTGGCACCCCTGTCCGCTCCGGCTGCGGCCGCCACGTGTTTGCCGCGCGCCGCGGCCACACTTTCACCCCCACAGGGCGGCGCTGCCGCTGCTGCCGCTGCGGCCGGCTGTGAGAATTGAAAACTGGTATTTATTTTTCTGTCTCCGGAATATGCCGGACCCGGGCGGTTCCCACCCCCTTACCCTCTCACCCCTGCAGCCTCCGCTGCCCGCTATCTGCCCCCTCCCTGCCGGCGCCCTGTCGCCGCGCCACATCGTGATGTATTTATGATCGCAGCAACCCTGGCCAAGCAGACATGACTGCCATGTGTCATGTCGTCTCCCCCCCCCCCACTTCCTCTTACAAACCACAAAACACACAGCAGGGACACACGGCGGGTACAGAGCCCCCTGCGGGGCAGATACCCCGCGCCGGGAGCCGACCTAGGAGGCGTATCGTGTCAGGTGAGAGTGGAGAGGTTGCTCGAGAGGTTGGTACCCACAGAGTGAGAGAGAGAGAGAGAGAGAGAGAGAGAGAGAGAGAGAGAGAGAGAGAGAGAGAGAGAGAGAGAGAGAGAGAGAGAGAGGGGGGGGGGAGAAGGCGGTTTACGTCGACTGGCATCGGCAGAGTCGCGCTGTCGGCAGCGGGATGGAGTTGTCGAGTGTGATGCCACGCCCTGCCGGAGACAAGGAGGGGACGAGGCCCGCGTCATTTATCACGCCGCGAGTGTGAGTGAGAAGGACAGAGAGCGCGGCGTGGACGGGCCGAGTGTGCGAGTGAGAGGGGGCGTGGCGTGGACGGGGCCGAGTGTCGGCTCGCGGGTCTTAGTGCTGCGAAGTGTCGCCGCTGCGCACACAGCGTTAGGGTTATTAATGGACGTTCGGACGCCCGCCGTGCGCCTCGGAGTGCGCCATAAACAAGTCCCGGAGTACAAGCAGCGCGGCAGCGCGCCCCCCGGGGATGAATTAAAAGGAGGCAGCACGGCAGCGCGCCCGGGGAGGTGGGCAAAGCGGTGAATGCAGGGCGCTGAGACCATTGGCAAAACTAAGGCGTCACGTTACGCCCCTTTGAAGGGTACTTACAGCTACGACTGTTTTGAAGCGTAGCGGTTCTATCCTCCGGCTCCTCCGGCTACTCGGCCTGTGGGCGTCCAAGGATGTCAGGGGTCTCGACGAGGACGAGGTCGACTATGTGTAGAGAGGGGCTCCGGGGATCCCATTTGCATGTTACAAGGCCGCTGGCCCGGACGACACAAGGGCTCCTCCGGGCTCCTCCGGGCTCCGGGCACCTCCTGGCTCCAGGCTCCTCCGGGCTCCTCCGGTGTCCTCCGGGCTCCTCCGGTCTCCTGCTCCGGGCTCCTCTAGTCTCCTTCGGTCTCCTCCAGGCTCCTCCGGGCTCCGGGCTCCTCCGGGCTCCTCTAGTCTCCTTCGGTCTCCTCCAGGCTCCTCCGGGCTCCGGGCTCCTCCGGGCTCCTCCGGGCTCCGGGCTCCTCCGGGCTCCGGGCTCCTCCGGGCTCCGGGCTCCTCCGGGCTCCGGGCTCCTCCGGGCTCCGGGCACCTCCTGGCTCCAGGCTCCTCCGGGCTCCTCCGGTCTCCTCCGGGCTCCTCCGGTCTCCTCCGGGCTCCTCTAGTCTCCTTCGGTCTCCTCCAGGCTCCTCCGGGCTCCAGGCTCCTCCGGGCTCCTCCGGCTCCTCCGGGCTCCTCCAGGTTCCGGGCTCCTCTGGGCTCCTCCTGCTCCCCCGGGCTCCTCCGGGCTCCTCCGGGCTCCTCTCTACCCTGGACTGATGGTGGGTTATCCCACGCGGCACCACAACTGCCACCATCCGGCCGGCACACACAAGGCGGGCCCGTGTGGACACAAATCGGCCTCTTGGAGTGGGCCACGAGGCTACAGGCCGCAGATCCCGGGGCGTGCTGTGGACAGACCCCCGCCCCCGCTACGTCTCCGGTGTACCCTGGAACTCCGAGGCCGAGGTCAAGGAGGCCAGGAACTTTGCACGTCGACTCGATTCATTGGATCCTTGCTCTCCCTTTGTGCCAGTGATTTCTGATCCTTTTGTTGAACCCTCTGTTTGCAGGCCGGTCCCATGACCCATCCTACAGCCTGTTTCGCCTTGGACAGCCGGCCAGCCCCGGGGTGCGGGCCATGGCGGAGACGGGACGCTCGGAGGTGCTGGAGGACGAGAACCAGGGCGCCGCCGGCGTCTTCGACGAGTTCACCGCGCCGCCCGTGCACTCCGGGGCCGGCTGGACGCAGGCGGAGTTCTTCGTCGACGGCAATCACTCGAGGGTGAGTAGTGCAGGGTTCAAATACCCGAAAGCTCTGGCCCGTTTCCGAGTTTGGAAGGATTTTCCTTTTTCGACGGTTTGCCATACCGCGCAGTGGAGATGGCCATCCCCTCGACGGACTCGGGGATGGACCTGAGCTTCATGCTTCGTGTCCAATAACCCCTTGCCGGAAACACTTCCGAGAACGACTTCCGGTCAAAATCCTCTCCGTTCGCATGAGGCTCGTGGAGGGAAGGCGGTGGACGCCGCTTCGTCTCGAACTTTCCCCACTTCTGCACTTTTGGAGTGTCTCTCTTTCTCTCTGCTCTCTTCCCTCTTTCCCTCCGTCTCTCTCATTTCGTGACGACCTGCCCTCAACGGCTTGGGTCCCGTTTCGTTTATTTTTCCCCTCACAAAAGTGTGAAGGTCGTCGTGAAGGGTGGCCTGATGATACGAGGTTTTCTATCCGTCTATCCAGGCCGCATCTCTAGCATCTATTCGACGAGGTCGGGGGGGGGGGGGGGGGGGGGGGGGTGACTTCTTGCCCCTTATTAGCAGAGTGGCACTTGGACTAATTCGCGGAGGGAGGATAGTATAACACGAGGGCGCTTTGTCATGCAGATTCTTTGTTTCGTTTTGGCAGCAGAGGCTGTCGTCTGCTAGCGTCGTCTGCTAGCGTCGTCTGCTGTCTCATGCGGGCCGTAATTGGGGGTTGGTTTGCGAGCCCGGGCCTTCTGTGGTCGTGGGGAAGAGAGTTGTTCCGCTGAGGTTTCTTGTTTTCTCTTCCTTTTATTCACCAAAGGAGGAAAGATGTAATAAAATAATGAAAATGCGAATGATGAAAAGAAGAAAAGGGTGGCGCACGGTGACTGAAGTGGGGCATTCATAAAGCAACGCGCGTAGTTTTCTTGCATACATAATTTATGAGACGCGGACAGCGAAGAAAAGAGGGGGAGGGGTAGGGGGCGAGTGAGGGAGAGGGAGAAATAGAGAGAGAGAGAGAGAGAGAGAGAGAGAGGGGGGGGGGGAGACGTGATTGGCAAAGAAGTGAAGGAGAGGGAGTTGGGATGCGAAAGAAAATAGATTGCAATACGTCAGCCAGAATAATCCTGGGTTGCGATTTTAATTACGACCTGATTAATTATATCGCACGTCAATATGACTCATTATTCGACGCGAAAAGACGATGGGGGCAGCGGAAAAGTGCTGGTGGCGAGGGGGGGGGGGGAGTAAACAGCGAGCGATGTTTCCAAGACGTTCTGAAACGACAGCAGCAGGCGCGTTTTAAACAGACCGCGGAATCCCTAAACGTCGTTTCAAAACCAAGCTTTGTTCAAAATCGCGTCACTTTATGATGGCTGTTAGGCCGGGTGCGCGCCTTTGAAGTCGTGCGCACAGTCGGCGGCGGGGCGGTAACTGGGTTGACGTGGTTGGCTGCCCTGGCGTCGCCATGGCGTCGCGACGAGCACGCGAGTCAAGGCCGAGACTTTATAAGGTGGAGCAGATCCCATCGCTATGGATGCCGGGCCGATTGAGGGATGTCCGCGAAAAGTTTCCCGAAAGAGGCGAGACGACCGAGGCTCAGGAGGGGAAGGGGGGGGGGGGGGTCACCGCCTGTATATCGCGACATCATCAGCGATGTAAGTCTGACAGAGCGATATGGTACAAACCGTAGGACAGAACCCGCCCGTCCACTAAACTCAGAAAAATCGAATCGACCAAAATTTAGTGGTCTGGATCAAATATTTAGTGGTCTCAATCAAAATAGAGTTGAGAATTCGACCGAAATTGAGTCGAAAAACGACTGAAATTAAGGCGGTCGACTTTATTGTGCTCAGGTGTCGCTCATGTCCCGCATCGTGCCGTCGCCTGACTGGTTTGTGGGCATCGACGGCTTCGACCTGTGCGTGGACGGCGGCTGGATAGACACCATCACCATCGAGGTAAGTTCCATCGAATGTTGCTTTACCATCTCTCCTTTTCTCTTGCTATCATTTGTTTTAAATGCAAAAATCCACTCGTAGAAATACGTGGACTGCGGTTCAGAGGTTGAAGTTCTTGATGAACCCTCTTCAGTCTCCTCGCATTGAGCACACTTTGCCCCTGCTCCCTGCCCTTGCAGGCAGGGTTGCATAACTTAACGTAACATTAGGTATTTTCGTTACGTTAAATGTTATGAACAAAATACGTAACTTTAACAAATATCATGGTTTTAACGTTATTTCCTCTCAACGCAGGAGAAATGTTATGACAATAACGTTATAAAATAACGGGGTAATAACGCCTAGCCATGGGCCTGGACACTCGCCTGGCTGGTCCTAGAGGCCAAGGCAAAGGACACGCTTTTCTTTTAACGCGAATATATATAACGAGGAGCGTAATAAAGTACTAGAAAGCAAATGTTAATGTTACTAACATTAACGTTAATAGCTCCGGCAATTAATATAAAATAAACAACAGAACTTAAATTCTCAAAGACGAAAAACATAAGTTTTGCAACATTTTGGCGTTACGTGTTATGTTAAGTTACGGAACCCTGCTTCCAGGTGGACCCGCTGGACGCCGGCACGGACAACGGCTTCACGTTCACTGCGCCCAACTGGCCGACGGAGCCGCAGGGGGTGGTGTACCGCATCACCAGCAGCCACCCCCAGCACCCCGCCGGCTCCTTCTACTACCCCTTTCTCAAGCGGCTGCCCCCCATCGCCACGTTCCAGTTCATCAAGGTGAGCAGAGCAGAGCAGAGCGGACGGCGCCTGCGGACCCGAGGGTAGGCAGCCTGCCGTGCAGCCGTGTCGCGGCGCTGCCTATGCGCTCTCTGGCAGGCGGCGAGGCGGGGCCGCAACCGAAGAAAATAAAATGACGATGGAGCTGGCAGTATTCGAACCGCGGACCCGATGGTGCGGCGTGCGGTTCGTTGCTCACGGTCTACTTGTTGGACACGGCGCGCCGAGTTATCGCCCCCGGCTGCCTCCGGCTGCCACCGGGCCGCCGCCGCGGGGGGCGGCGATAGGTTAGCGGACCATGAAATAACCATCGCCATAAATCTCATCCCGGAGGAGTGGCCGCCGTCAAGTCCTCCCGCGGCGCCGCCTCACGAATATATGTTTTCGCTCGCGTCCTCTTTGGAGTCTCCGTTTTTCTCTTGGAGTCCCCGCGCCGCTCATCTGCTGGCGCACACAGTGCGGCAACGACTGGCAGAGGAAACCGGTCGCCGCGAAGCAGACCACGGCGGGTGCCAAAGGCGAAGGCAAGGCGGCGGGCGGCGGCCGCGGGCTGAGTCCGGACGCTGGGAGCAGCTGCCGGGGAAAACAATTTCAGTGTTGGCGGGGCGGGGCGGGGCGGCCACGGTTAATGGCAGCACAGCCCTGGGCCGGGCTCGGCCCCCCCATCCTCCATCTCTCTTGCCCCGGCTGGACCGCAGGGACGGCCCGGGCGGAGCGACGCAGACAGACATTCGGATCTCCGCGGGTGTACGCACCGCCGACACACCACCAGGCATTCCGCCGGCCGGCGTTGTCGCACTGCTGCTGCTGCTGCTGCTGCTGCTGCTGCTGCTGTTGCGGTTGCTGCTGCTGCTGCTGCTGCTGTGGTGGCTGCTGCTGCTGCTGCTGCTGCTGCCGCTGTTGCTGTTGCTGCTGCTGCTGCCAGTGTGGTAGCGGTTTACGGCGTGCCTTTAAAACTACTACAGCCCCTCCTCCCAACGCCCTTGTGTGTCTTGTAGCAGCCCAGCAGTCGCAGGCCGCGGACGAAGACGCACTGCCTAGTTTGGCATGAGGCTAAGAGGACGCCCCCCCCTTCCCCCTCCCCTCCCCCGCCGCCCGCCGAGAGCTTTGGGTCACTTGATTTATGAAGCACTGGCCTCGGCGTGGCCATGGGATAGGATCTCGGGTCTAGCTCGGTCCGGCGGCGGCGGCTCGCCGGCTCCTCCAAGGCCCTCCTCTTCGTGGCTATCGGCCGGCTCCGTTGTCGCCCCGCCGCGGGGTTCGAGTCCCCGCGCATCATAACATCGCCTCGATGATATTCCCACACCCCGCCCAGAGCACCCAGAGTGAACCTACGGCTCGCGGCCCTGGGTATTCCCTCAAGGGCTCTCCAAGGTTGTGCTATCCGGGAGATACCGTCGTGCCGTCCGTAGGCCCCGTCGTACCCCTCCTCGAAGGGTACTCTCTTCGCAAGCGAGAGAACTCGTGCATGCTAGAGGTGCACTCCTACGTCCCAGATTCATAGGACTTGCGGTTAACGAAAGGCCGAACCTTTCGACGACGAATGGCTGAATCCTTAGCCATTCGCCCCAGCCGAGTCTCGCCAGACACACTTCCCGGGGTGAGGAGCCGAACCAGCGAAGGTTCGACACCGGGAAGCGCCGCTTACCACCAACGCTGACGCGTTAGTGTTCACGGTTATTTCGGAGTGCACACATGATGCCCGTTCTTTTGGTATATTTTACCCTCCGTTCTCAGTCGGTAAACTTGCAGAAAAAGTTCGACTCCGGCAAAGAGTTGCACCACGAACCTTTCGGTCGCCGACTCGTCCTCTAACCAATGTGGCTACGGAGCTGCGATGGAGACAGGCAGTGCGCTGCCGGTACTATAGCCACTGTCGTCTCGCAGAGCAGAACTGCTGGCTCGCGCGGGGTGCTCTGTCCGCCCGCTAAGCCTGCCCAGCCGCCTCGTCCCGTCACCTGCTGAGATTGCGGCCAGGTGCTCCGTTCAATTCTCTATTAGGCGGTGTGCACAATTACGTCATCGGCCGTCATTGTCGGATCGACCCCCATTCCCCTTATACAGTCTGAGAGGCCGTAGCAATAAGTTCTTGAATATTCATTAATCAATAGCGTATTCTGGAGAACAGCCGAAACGGAAGTATGAAGTTATGAAGAATCAAAGAAGCGGAACCAGTATGAGGCGAGCTGTAGTAGAGATTATCTCTGCCCGCGACGTCGGGCAGGTGCCTACCTCAAAAGATTGGAGGCTTAGCTCTCGCTGATGATATGTAACGACCCTTTGGTAGGGTCACACTTTGCCGAAGCCGTGGCGCGGTACTCCAAGGTGATCCCTCCGTCACACGATCAATAGGGTGGGCTTTGGGACTGTATGAAATGGTCGTGACATATCGTCAGCGAGAGTTAAGGCTCGCCCGCTTGCTCCCCGAATAATTTGTCCCTCAGTTTAGCAGCAGCGATGTGCCGGTCGGTCGGCAGAGCCGAGAAAAAGCGTTTGCCCTCCGCGTTCCGTCGAGATCAGTCGAGATCGAAAGAGACAGGAGACGCATTCGGACGCGTCCGGGTATCTGCTGGCCGCCCGTTTCTTGGCTTTGCCGCTCGCCCGGTCGGCGCTCTCCAAAGGCCCTCCGTCCTACCCGCCCGCACCCAATGGCTCCCGAACGCCGCGCGTCGGCCTTCAAAAGGAAGGCAGTGGCGGTGGCGCCGCCGGTGCGGGCCCTGTGCGTGTGTGCGTGTGTGCGTGTGGGCGTGTGAGGGCGTGTCTGTGTGTGGCCCCCGCCCCACCAGGCCCTTCGATGGAGGAATGCCTGCCTGCCTGCCTGCGCCCCAAATTACACCCGTCTTTCATTCGCCGCGCCGCCGGGAGCACACGCTGCCGCTGCCCGTTGTGAATTGCACAATCGGGGGGAAACACGGCGCGGGCACGGCGCGGCACGACACGGCACGGCGTGCGCGGCAGGCGGGCTTACAGAGCAGGGGGAAGCTGTAATAGTGGAGATGAAATTTGGGCCCTCCCCTCCCCCCTCTTTTCTCTCCTTGTCGCTCTCTCTCCTTGTCGCTCTCTCTCCTTCTCTCTCTATGTGCTCATCCTTTTGAAAGCGGCGCGCTTTTTGCGCTTATTTCCCTCCGCCTTTCACACTCTCCGTTCTCCGCGCTCATCGGCTGCACCTCCTCCGGCCTCCTCCGGCGCCCTCACGGCACGGCCAGTGTGACGGTCGAGAAGGGTAGTCGTGGGTTCAAATACTACGCGCAATTTCCAACGCGACTCGAGAACGGTCGGAGGAGACACTCCTCGCCCTCGCAATTTCTCATGCCCGCTGCTCCCGCTTTGAAAGTGTTACTCGTGCTCTTGTACTTCCGCTGTGCAGCCTTGTTGGAAACATTCCACAGACTGACTATACCCGCGCGGCCCTCTCCCCCGTCTTTGAAGTTAAGCGCGGCTACCTGGCTGCAATAACCATGTCCAATAAGGGAAACATTGAGGGGGACGAAAATTGAGAACCGGACTAAAAAACATAAAAGAATATTAAAAAAAAAAAAAAAAACGCAGGGAAGAAGGCGGCTGGCAGCGACAGCGCGACGGTGCAGCCTGTCAGGAGCCATGAGGATAAATGGGCTCCCCAGGCAGCCCCCGTTTGTAATGATACTCATAATAATTATTCACCGCTCGGTCAGACCCTTATTTGGAGGATTCCCGCCCTGAAATATCACCTGGCCGGCGTTTTCCAATATCCCCGCGGTGTTCGCTCGGCCCCGTCTCGTCCCGCCCCCAAGACCGCCCCCTGCTCCTCCTGCTCTGCTGAAATTCATCATTATTACGGGAAACATATTGCGTCTGCTCTCACTGCTGGCACCGCCCGCTCAATCCGTTTCGCTAAGGCAAAGCAGATCTGCGATTCGAACCCGCTGCTGTATTCGTCACGACACGATAATTAAATGAGTACGACATGCCGCGCAGTGCTACCAAATCCTGCAGGGGAATGGTTGGCCGGTAGCTGAACCCGCGTCCCCACGGCATCGGCACTCGTTGACCTCGGCGAATATATATAGGTATAATGAATAGGGGGCACCTTCCATCTTCCTGAATTACTTGGCCTTCGGAACGGGTCCCGGGTTTTATGGATGCTTTAGTTCCCCGATCCCGGCGGTGAGGGCCGGGGCGGGGGCGGGGACCTCTTGCCTCCGCCTCCTCCCCCATTTCCCCATCCAGCTCTCACGGTCCGCCCCCCCCCCCCCTCCCCCTCTAGATTCGCTGGAAAATATGTCGCTGTCACAGTAAGCCCTAACCTACCGCACGCGTTGGCGAGGCGGCCCCAGGGCGGCCCCAGGGCGGCTCGGTGGCCCCCGTCACAGGCCCGCTGACCTCCTTTCCCCCCGCCAGCCTGCGCCGCTCTTCCAGCTTCCTTCTTGGCAGTTGCCGCGGTTCAACACTAGGGGCCAAACTCGATACCGTGCCGTGCCGTTGCAGGTGAAGGAGTACGAGCTGTCCGAGGTGTTCCGCCACTCCGAGGACAGCCAGCACTTCGACGTGGTCCGCGCCGAGCAGCCGCAGCACCCCAACAGCATCCCCCTGCTGGGCCAGGGCCTCGGCCAGGGCCTGGACGGTGTGCAGCAGGAGATCGAGGAACAGCGCCAGGAGGAGGAGCGCCGCATGGAGCTCACCACCACCGGGTGAGTGTACACAGCATTTTTTTTTTTATAAAAAAACGCTCAGCGAGCGCTTCACAGGGTTATCGTCCAATCTGGTACATTTTGAACAACTTTGAACCTTTTTTGACAATTTTGAACATTTTTAACATTGTTTGCCTTAGCCATGCTGAGCAGTGTGTTGTGACAGCTTACGTGAACTAATTTCTACATGCACGTGAACTTCGAACTTGCACGTGAACTAATTCGGACTTGCACGTGAACTTATTTGCACGTGAACTGAACGTGAACTTATTCGAACGTGAACATCCACGTGAACTTATTCGAACGTGAACATCGAACGTGAACATCGAACTTGCATGCCTCTCTGGTCCTCGCTTCCACCGCCTAAGCGAGAGAGACGCGTCGAGGCACCACTGAGCTAAGGGGGTAGGGCCGAGCTGTGCTTATTCCATCTTTGTTGCTCCCGCTTTTTGAGCCTGAGCGTAGCGAGGTGCTCTCTACTTTTTTGACAGGCCCTGTTAGGGGCTGGCATTACCGTTACCCTAGTTCGCAGCTTTCCCAGCTCCTTCACAGCCCTAGCTAGTTCGTTCGCAGCCCTAGCCAGCGACCTCATACGCAGAGGGCCCGTTTTCGTGCTTGTCCGCGTTTGTCTGTGCATAAGTAGTGGCGGCGCATTAAGCTGAGGCTAGAGTTCGTGTGCCTTGGCTGGCCGCTGTTAGTAGGCCCTTGTCTATGCACTTACGTCCCTGCGGCCGGGCGCCGATGAATGTTTGCTTACAACTCGTTTTACAGCTGTGGCGTGGTGAGGCGTCGCTGGAGCTGGCACGCACTCGAGGCGTGGCGTGGAGTGGTGCGTTGTGGCTGTGGCGTGCGTGGCGTGGCTTGCTGCGCCTGGCTAGGCGACGCCGACGCGCTCACCCCGCTCCCGCCCCCCGCGAGGCGCGGGAGTACTCGTGTGTTCCTATAGGCTTGGCGACCTCCTCAATGTTATGCTTGCTGGATAACTACGAACGACGCCACGGGGCACGGCCACGGCCACGTCCACGGCCACGGCCACGCACCAGACCCCCTAGTAGTATATACTAGTATAGAAGACAAGAGAATAACTAGCAACTTGTATACAGCAGTTACCTGCAGTTAAAGGGTTAACTAACGATAACCCTAAAAAATCTTTAGTTTTTCTGCATTTCCTATCACAAACGGTGAACTTATTTTGGGAATCCTGGCTTCAAAGCTAAGACTAACCTCAATTGACAAATGTCAGAGTTAGTTTTCAAAATAGCATCCTGAAGCCAATAGAGTACTCTGGAGTAGCTCACAAAGGCAGTCAGAAGTCGTATCGAAGAAGAAGAATGCAGGGGAACTATGAGAAATCAAGTATTCGGAATCCCACTGCCCTTAACAATTCACGCGGTTTCTCATATTTTCTCCGGGATTCTTGTTCTTCGTCACGAATTCTTACTTCCGATTTGGGATTGTCCGGAGTACTCTATTACCAGCCGTGCTCACTCGTCCTTGGCTGCCTGGACAGGTGGCAGAGCACAGCGGGCAGGGGCTCGGCGGTGGCGGCCGCTGACAAGGCGGCCGTCGTCAGCTCCATCCTCAACACGTACGGGCCGTGGGGCGGGCCGAGCTACAGCCTCAGCAGCCCCAGCCCCGCGCCCACCGCCGCCCCCGCAGCCCCCACCACCGCCGCCACCGCCACCACACCGCGGAGTCCGCGACGCAAGCACAAGACAGTCCGCAAGATCCGTGAGTAGCTCCGCGCCCCGGCTGCCTGGCGGTGCCTGGCAGTGCCTGCCCCCGCCTCTATACCCCCTGCCTGTGGCCTGCGGCTCGGCTAGACCCCACGCGCCGAGGCTTGACACAACAACTCTCTGCATTCCAGGCGCGCCGCGGGACTGCCGCGTCGGCGACTGGGGCTCCTGGAGCGAGTGCTCCAAGTCGTGCGGCATCGGGGAGATGCAGCGCCGCAGGGCCGTCCTCAAGCACCCCCGGCGGGGCGGCCGCGCCTGCCCGCCGCTGCTGGAGACCAAGTGGTGCGGCTCGGCCAGGGACTGCGCCAAGAGCTACTTCAAGTGGTGAGCGGGCCGCCGCACCAGGTAAGGGTCGTCACCACTCCGGTAACTGTGTCTGTTGTCAGCGCAAGGGTTTCGGAATGGGGGTCACTTGTCCTGTCCGATAAGAAATACGGAAGTTCTCTCAGTACCTAACCCAAGTGCATCAACCCAAGAGAACTTTCGCTTTCCTCGTCGAAAAATGTCAAGTGACTCCCATATTCGGAATCCTTGCGCTGACAGCAATTTGTATTAATCGCCACTACATCGTCACAGTATGTGCGGTGCCTTAATAACGGAAAAAAACCAACAATTATTGCAAGGTTCTGCAATAAAAATGTTTGCAAATCGAAATAGAGTGTGGTGACCGAGCCTGTTGTTGCAGCAGCCCGCCGCCCCAGGCATGAGGCGGCGGGCGGCACTGCGACCCCCCGCGGAGTACGCGGCCTGACGGCGCAGAGGTCCCCTGCTGACCGCCGGCCGCCGCCGGCCGCCGCCACAGCGATCATCGACAGCAAGCGACGATCGACACTCGAGGCATATCGATGCGAAAACTGTCAGCGCAGTACAAAACTAATAATGAGAAGAGCCCGCGTTATTTTTCTATACATAGTCAGGTTTCCAGTACGAGTATTAAATGATGCGTCGCGGAGGGCGGACCCGAGAACAAACGAGGAGAGTTCGGCGCAGACCTCAGATTTCTTTTCTGCCCCGATATGGTAAAAGCTTTAACGTGAAGTCAATGAAACAAGTTTATTGTCTTCGCTCTCGTCTCAGGCGTCCACTTCGACACTGTTAAAAAAAAAGACCTCTGTTTGTATAGTATTAACTTGTCTCAAATCTCCTTCAAGTTAGATGTATTTTCATTAGGTTTGTTTTTTACATTGTACGTTCTTCCCTTCTTTTTCTTTCTTTATTTAAGTAAGAGGTCAGTGTAAGTTTTGTATCTTGTGTATCTCTGTAGTGTGTACTAGTAGGGAGAGTTTATATGTTGTAACACAAACTCACGCCGAGAAACGGAATAATTAATTTAGTCTATTCAGATATCAGATATCGGCTCTGATGTGTGCAACGACAGATATAAATCCTGTGTCTTCATCCCTATTACTTTGTCTAGTAAGCTTTTCTTTTTCGGAGCTATCGAAACCATTTTGCAGCAGCATCACTCAGTAAGAGAACTCTTATGTATGACAGTATGCCATTGCACTTTCCAGATTGGACAGATATGCTTTTCTTACTTGATCCAGAAAGTGCATTGGTCTGTGAAAATTCCAACCCCCTAGTCGCACTCTTCAGGCGGGTGAGGTTGTCATAAACAAGAACGTCCTGCTTTTGTCCCAAAAAATGTAGCAAGCCGTTTGTAAGCAAATCTGGAACTAGCAGTCTACCCACTGTAAAATGAAGTAACTTAATAAATGTGTACATTTTACATACCTCACGCCAATGAAACCCTGCCTGACATCACGATGGTTCCGAATGGTCGTCTGAGAGGAATCAATTTTAAAATAATCAGACAATACCCCTGGCGGTGAAACCTGAATGAGACTCCCTGCGGTGAGGGTAATCACGGCCCTCCGCTGAGACTCCGCGCGGGGAAGTCCCACCACGACACGGGGTATCGATCCAAAGGATACCCCAGCGCGCTGCTGCGGGGAGTAGGGACGGGCGAATACACCCCGTGCCCGGCCTCGCTAGAACGCTCTTTCCACAGGGAACAGGGCCATGAATTAACTAGTACGCTGCCCAAAGGCCAATCGCGGGCGAATTTGTGTCACGTGATTCATAGTGGTAGTTTTAGTCCTTTAGGGTTCAAAATTCGCGTCGCTCGCTCGCTTGATTGTAATTAATCAATAAATATTCAAGAACATTCAAGAAATTACATGAACAATATTTCAGTTATCAGTTTCAATCATCGCGTTTAAGGAACGTCACAGGTGATAGACACCCATAAGGTGGTCAGCAGGGGGCACACAGTCCCCCTGGTGTGCCCCCAGTGAGGCGGTCGGCAGGGGGGCACACGGTCCCTAGGGCTGGTGTGCCCTTAATGACCCGTTAGTAAATTTTCAAATTTACCTTATGGCCTAATGCCAAAAAGGCATGTTCAAAGAAATGTTTCGATTCTAGGTCAAAGAATCATTTGAAAATGCCTTTTCGTACTTTCAAACCAAAATCGAGGAAGTAATGACAAAAAGTGAACTTACGACACCCGGCCCTGGGTATTCCGCAAGGGCCAACGCGTCATTTGGGGCACACGGCACACCAGCTAAGGTTTATTTGTAAAATGACTTCTAATAGACGATGAATAGACAGTATGACTGGAAAAAGCTGCGGAGTTAATGACCGAACTAAAAGGCATTTTTAAATGATTCTTTGACCTAGAATCCAAACATTGGACACTGGACAGTGTGACCGGACAAAGTTACGGAGATAATGACCGGACTACAAGGTGATGACCGGACAGTAAGACCGGACACTTGAGCGGACACACTTATGAGAATGATGACTTTACTGATGACTGTGTCTGGTCATAACTGTGGTGACGAACGGACAAAGAAATCTTTCGTCGCTGACAGCGCTCCGCCTCGCGGCTCGCTCGCTCCGAGAATAAGTGGCGAATCAGGCTGTAAGAGCGTTGGGGTTGGAATGCATTTCTATTGGTCGAAATTCCTCACTTTAAACCTTTGATCATTGACTAGCACATTTGGATCGGAATCTCCCCTCCCCCCCCCCCTGTGTCGGCTTTACCGGCTAGGCACTCGGACTCGACGTACCTAGGCTCGGAAACCGGCTGGGTGTAGACTCAGTGGTCGTACCAGGGAAGTAACGCAGGTTGTAGTTGGGAATAAACACTCACTGGATTCAAGTTAAAGAAAATAATTGATCGGAATAGTGAGGCCACCAAGCACTTACGGAGCTGGTCTTTGCCAGTCGAGGGCCGGAACACGTCTAACCGGACGGCCGGACCCAGCGCGCTCCCGGGCCGTGCTTTCCGCTGCGCCCCGAGTATCGCGCAGAGTCTGGGTCGGATGTCATCGCGCCTTCCTCTGCAGGGCCCGCGAGTATTCAAACCTACGCGGCTCCCTGACATCCCCCGGTTGGGGAGAAGAGCGTCTCGATCTTATTGACAGTTTCAGGCGAATTCGCGATGACTTAATTTTACAATGTTTAATCAATTTAGATTGTACAATTTACATAAAATTTTGGTAAGTGATTGGTGTCTCAATAATTACTTTTCTTTTATTTATAAAATAAAAATCCTTATAGTAAGTTGCTTATGCTACTTAATTTTACGAAATTCTATGACTATGACAACTACTATATGACAACAATCTGATCCGGCATTCTCTCTCTCCCCTCTCCCTGAAGAAAGATGTCCTCATCTTGATTGGTGCCTTTGTAGTTGTCTGGTGTCCCATCTACGTGGAATTGCAGCACCGGGGTCGGTTCTTCATCCCGGTTGATCTTCGTAGATGTGTCCTTGCCAATACCGACGGAGGTGCGATGTACGCCCCTGCGCGGTAGAGCGGTGATGGCGCGCCTAACGCCTTCCAATCACACACCCCCAACCGACACCGTTCCTCGCTATGCGACTCAGGTGGCGGTTGTCTGGACTTGTAACCCGCTCTTGAGGTCACCACAATAATGAGCTCTGCCTCCTCCTTTCGGACTCGGCGTGCAACTAGATGGTATGGTATTTGTTGCTGTGGGACCCGGGTTCCTGGCGCGTGCAATGTCCCCTCGGCTAGGGTCGGCTTATGCCTTTTCCCGTCCGGCCTCGTCCCTAACGGACTTCGGCAAGGGGCAGTTCGAAAACTGTGCCGCCTCCTTACAGGACTTGGCAACATTCGGATTAAGTGCGCACCGCCAGTTGGACAATGGCTGCTTAACTGCTATTCTAACTATTTTAACATTAAGGTACCACATAGAAAAAAAATGAGCACAAAATAAAATGCCTACAGATTTGTTGTCTGGACGGGATTATTGGCCACTTGGCGTAAAAACCGTCGAGCCCTTGGCGTTCTTTGTGCCATTTCGACCTCCGCATATTGACTCGGTCTTTCCCCGTCATTTTCTGCAGTTGTATTTCTAGTTTTTGTTGACAGCCAATGACAGCATGCCAACAAAGCAGTACAAAATTTACATTGTTTTTCTAAATATAAGGAAGTTCCAATACAGCCAACAAGAATTAAAATAATCCACATAATTATTTCTAATTTACCACTATGAAACAGTGGCAAATCATGCCATGTTTTTGCAGCTGGCATGGGACTAACTGTAATAAAAGACAATTCCGGGAGGGTTACATTTTCATCCAAAAATTTAACAATGTGCCGTTTAGGCGCGAATAGATGAAGAGATTGGAATTCCTCTGTCGCCCATTCGACTTTAATGGCTACCTCATCACTGGAGATGTTACAGATAGGATTAGCATGAACCAGAATATCTTGAGTTCCCAAAACTTCTTGTAAAGCACACTGACATGGGAGACTTATTTC
Organism: Odontothrips loti; assembly: GCA_038380765.1. Taxonomy (NCBI): domain Eukaryota; kingdom Metazoa; phylum Arthropoda; class Insecta; order Thysanoptera; family Thripidae; genus Odontothrips; species Odontothrips loti. The sequence continues at coordinate 7,166,776 of CM076246.1, forward strand.
TACTCGACCATTCTTTGTTTGGGGTATCTTCTGGACAAGCTGGTTCGAACAGATAACGTTTACGGTAGTACCAGGATTTAGCAACACATATGTGGTTTCACTGAGAACTTGAATTGTTGAGGCTAAAACGTCTTTACACAACAAAGGGCAAGATTTTGACATGAGTGACAAATCAGTCTTTTTTACTAAATGATGTATACAATCTGATAGGTGTTCCGGGGAATTATGTCTAGGTAACATATAAACATTGAGACCTCCGAACAATTCGGCATCTTCCAGATTCCTCATTTCTACACCATTACTTGCTACATTGATTTGTTTTTCCACAATTTGACAGGTCAAACTATTCACCAAAAATTTCATAGGTTTCAGAGAAACAACTTTCCAATTGGATGATTTATCGACAATCGGCAATTGAATTGTTATTTTTAAACTGTCTTCTTGTAACAATTCACATTTTGTAGTTTTCAGTTCATAGTATTTACTCAGTTCAGCATGGGAAAATAATAATACAATGCCGGAGGCATGCAATCTTTCTTCTTCCTTAGACAATGTCTGATTCAAATCTTCCTCATTCACAACAAGTCGTGGAATCATGAAATTCTTACAGCTACTGAATATAGATTTAAGTGATAACAAATGAGTTTGCAGAAGGTTGACCTTAGTCTGTAATACAAGTGATCCCAAAACTTTAGAGAACATGAGATCTGAAGAATAAGAGTCATTATTTACTGCTGCTGCAATTATGTTATAGGCTTCCGAGAAATATTTCATTTTAGACTGAAGTGTAGCGGTTAAACCTTGCAACACTTTTACATTATTATTTGTTGCATTTATGACTCTATTTGTAGTTTCTCCTATCACTTGTACTCTTTGGCCCAGACTGTTCACAGTTTCTATCACTTTGTCCAGATCACTGTCCGTAACAGTCCCTTCTAGCCAATGACGAATTCTGCCCAGAATTGGAATCAAAGATCGTTGTTTCCTTATCATCTTACTTCTATCAGTAGTAACAAATACTCTGTTTAATTCCCGAAGAATAGTATAACTAGTCACATCCATAGCAGAACTTGCTTTACAAAGGTTTTTATAATCATCTGTTAAGGTCATTTTATCACAGTTATCAGATATTGGAGATACATTTTTCAAAGCCATTGACGGTAAATTTGTAGTGACATATACGTTTAAGGAACCTGTTGCAACGCGAAAATCTGTCTCCATAACTTGGAGAGCTTTAGTCTCAGTAATAAGAAGACTGCCTCCTGATTATCACCCTCTGTTCTGCTTATGAGCATAAGGCACAGTAGTAACCACGGCGTGAGCGCCATGATCACTAAAAGTAAACGTCAGTAATGCTGTAAGGAGAGAAATGCGGTATTAGTCATATGCGACGGTCCGACCCATTAGACGAACTTTAGAAGTGTTGGTGGACATAAGATCAAAGGAAAATTTTAAAATTTTGCAAATATTAAGAATGCAATAAAATCATTTAAATCTAAGAAGGTACCAGCAGTTAACCCCTAAGTATCTAAAATTCTACACCTATAAAATGGAAAATTAAAGGTAAACTAAGATCTACACCTAACAGTGCCTGAAATAAAACAGGAACGAAATGAAAAGAAATTAGAAGTGACAAGCGAGAGATTTATAGCTACAAGCGTGCGACGCACCCTGAAATGAACCAAAACATTGTCAAGTCTTCCATAAGGCCGCAAAGAAAAACAGTAAAATAAGAATCTGGTATGAATTCTTATATTTAAAAAAATCCAAATTAAACTATGAATGAGTGAGAGCAAGTCATTAGATTTTCAAGTCTGGCGGTCTATCATTATATGGTCTGATATTGATGATATGATATTCTTTTACAACATCTCTTTCACCACCGTGTGAGTCTTTCTCACGCACCATCACATAGTAGAAATGCGATGACTTCTTTCCAACAACTTTATATGGTCCAATCCAATTAACTTTTTTATTCGGCCATGAGATGTCGTCACTTTCATTTCTCACTCGTACTTGCTGTCCAATGGAGTATGCAACTTGTTTTCTGCCTTTGTCATAATACTCTTTAGTTTTTGCTTGAGCTTGTTCAATTCTAGATTTCAAATTTTCCAAAAAATTTGTATGGTTTTGGATCTTGATATTTAGGTTTTCTTCTGAAGCTGGTACAAGTTGTAGAATCCCTGGCACAACTGGATTAAATCCATGCACAGCATAAAATGGACTACATTTAATCGTGTCGTGATAATTTATATTGTAGAATAACGTTGCCAATTGTAAGTATGATTCCCAGTCTTCTCCAAATTGCAGTAGGAATTCACACAAAATTTTCTTTAGTGACTGAATGGATCTTTCGCACTGCCCATTACAGTGTGGTATTTTCCTGAATGAATTGTGAAAAACATCCCACTTGTTTAACATATCTTGGAAAGCAAATGACGTGAAATAAGAAGCACTATCAGATGTGTAGGTGTCACAGACTCCAAATAGAAGAGTGAATTCTTCCAAACATTGTATCGCATTAACGGAATCCGCTGTCTTAACGGGTTTAGTCCACATGTACTTTGTGTAAGCGTCTACAATTACACAAAAATGTTTGTTTTTATTTTTGCTAGCTTTGAATTCACCAACGAAGTCGCACGAAATTTGAGAAAACATTCTTGTAGGTGCTACAGGCTTCAAAAGTCCCGGTTTTATCATGGGATTATTTTCAGTAGTCATACAATACTGACAACTTTGCACATAAGTGAGTGCATCTTTATTGACAGTTTTCCACCAAAATGTGGTTAAGATGTTTTGTACCAAATGCTTATGACGCCTATGTCCTCTGTTGTCATGAAATTCGGCAAGGATATATTTCCGGCACGAACGAGGTACGACTAAAAGAAGTTTAGAATCATGATCCAAGTAGAGTAATCCATCCTTTATCTTGTAATTGCTATCCTCGAGATTTGGTGTTCCTTTTTGAAGCTGTTCCACTATCGCTGTTAACTCCGGGTCTGCCTGTTGTAAATCCTTGACAATTGATGATTTATTCAGTACCAAATTAACTATTTCCGAGTTGTCATTGCTTTTGTTTCTGATATCCAATAATTTTGCTTGTTCTTCTGCCTGTTGTTCTTTGGCCATCTGTCGTCTTGTCGTTACAGCTTCTATATGGCTTCGGTCCTGTATCCTTTCGGGGAACAGTTCCTCTACCATGTCATCAACAGTTCCTTCGGTTTCTGATACTGGATGTCTAGACAGCGTATCTGCGTCTAAATTCTTCTTTCCTGGCCTGTATTTTATATTAAATTTGAATTGTGAGAGAAACATTATATGTTTAGCAATTGGCCCTTCAGGTTTATCTGTTTTTAGTAATGATTGCAGTGATTGATGATCAGTAAGAACTTCTGTTTCCACATTTCGATTTTGCAGATAACAACGAAAAACAACAAAAGCATACACAAGTGCAGCGCACTCTAGGTAATAAATTGGCAATTTTTTCTCCGAATCCTTTAACTTTCTGCCAGCGAAAGCTACAGGTGCGAATCTTCTAGTATCCGGGTCCTGCTGGTAAAGTGCACAGCCTAAACCTTGATACGAAGCGTCTACACACACCCTGTTGTTATTTTTCGGATTATAAAGCCTTAACGATGGTGGGTTAGACAAAATGTTTTTCAATTGATCGAAAGCATTTTGTTCCTTGTCTGTCCACTCGAAGTCTACATCTTGCTTGAGAAGATGGTTGAGTGGCTGCGCTATATGTGCGTATGACTTAATGAACTTTCTATTGTAATTAAAAATTCCAAGAACTGAACGCAATTGATCTTTATTTTCTGGTGCCTGAATTTTTCTGATTGCTTCAATTCTTTTCTTTGCAATGTGAACACTTGTTCCGTCTACTTCTAAACCAAGAAATTTCACTTGTCTCTGAAAGAATGTACTTTTACTTATATTTAATTTTATTCCAAATTTCTGAAGCAATTGGAAATATTCTTCAAGTACTTTTAAATGCTGCTCAAAAGTTTTTGTACCAATATGCGTGTCATCAAAGTAGTTGATTACCTTTTTCTTCTGTTTGAGTTCCATTAGTATATGATCCATTGCCAATGCGTACAACGCTGGTGCGACGCTTAATCCCTGCGGCATACCTTTCCAACGGAAACGGCTACCACTTGGAGAGTCGAATGCTGTTATGTCTCGACACGACGGATGAAGCGTCAGTTGCGTGTATCCGGAACAGTTATCAGTTACTGAATGCCAGTACTTTCCCTGAAAACTATCAATCAGTTCTTGTTGATCTGGGATCGGGTATTTGATGTCTGTTAAAATTTTATTTGTCTTCCTGAAATCTTGAACTAAACGGAACGATGGACGATCCTTGGTGTGATTTGGCTTGGGTACCACTAGGATTGGCGTACAATACACAGACGTACAGTATTCTACCAAATCCGCTTTCAAGAGATCCTGTATATAATTTTCAACGAAATCTTTCTCATCCGGGCTCATTCGGTAATTCCTCTGTCGTACGATTTTGTCTTTATCGTATTCAATTTTAATCGGTGGGTATTTGCACCTCCTCAGCTCCGAAACCTTTGATACGAAAACATCTCTGTATTTTTGTAGTAATTCCGTAGCTGTTTGTTTTTGTTCTTCCGTTAGATTTTTATTCAGGTTAAAATCAATTTTGTCTTGCACATGTACCTTCGCTTGCGCATCTATTGCATTAATTTGTTCTGCAGAAGGGTAAAATATTTCCTCATATTCTGAATCAACTGCTAAATTCAATTTCAAGTCGATTTCTTTATACTTATTACTCAGGTTTGTAATTTGAATAAATTTTCTGTCACCTGGACCTAAGACAAAATCTGATACCATCAACTCATAGTGCTTTAACAAGTTTGGGTTTCCAATAAAAGTCGTATCTTGAAACAATTGATGCGGAGTTGTTGTTACTTTGACCCATTTAACTGTTCTTGGCGGAATCGATACTGGTTTAACAGGTTTCACAAAAGTAGGACCAGAATAAATTTTATCAACTTCTATACATTCAAACACATTAATGCTGTTCACTGGTCTGTAAAATATTCCAAACGGTACTCTTATTTTTTCTTTTCTTGGTGTTATGAATGTTGCTATCAGTCTTTCATAAGAAATGTCTGCTTTTGCCTTTAACAGAAATTTATTTCCTAATATTATATTATGCGATATACCTTTGCAAACATAGAAATTTGTTGAAAAAGTTTTAAATCCTATTTTGAATTCTCCTTTCCAAACTCCAATTGTCTTCAACGATTGCTTATTAGCCGTAAGCAACGCTTTATTTGTCTTGATTATTTCCGGTTTTGCAACAACTGATTTTAATGTGTAGTAGTCAATGCAATTGACATTTGCACCTGTATCAAGTAAGGCTGACTTTTTGCTTGAATTTATTTTTATTTCCATTAAAGCAACCATTTCCTCTTCTTCTTCGTCATCTTCATCAAACTCAACAGTCGGAGATTCAACCACTAATGCTTCATTTGACTCTTTATGACCTATTTTAATTTTTGGTACTTCAATGACATTCCTCTGATGCAGTCTCTTTACTTGCTTCGGTGACTTGGCAACCTTTTCATTCAAACAACCCACATAAGTATCTTCCGAATTTCCAGTATCTTCCAGTAAAGTGAATTTATTTTGTAGCGGAATACTGAAAGCTGGTAATTGAACTTTATTTTTAGTTCCCATGTAGAAAGAACTCTTTTCTAGCCATTTCTTCTCTGTGTTTGCTTGATGGCATTTAGCAGATGACAGCTGCTGGAGGTTATGGTCGTGGTGCGAATAACGCTTCTCACCGCGCTTCTGCTGCGGTACGTTATCTGCACTCGGACCACTGCCCGCTGAGTGTGTCGGCGACGGTCCGTCGCTGTCCACGCGATGTGCTGATGCTGGACTTGCGCTGACGGCCGCGGAGCCTCGCGCTCGCGAAGCAGACGACTGCGGAGCGCGCGCAGACACGCCCCCTTTCGACGCTGATGACAGCGGAGCGCGCGAAGTCCCTGCCACGCCCCTCTGCTGTGCAGATGTGCGTTCGCTGGGCGCGACGCGCGGCGAATCTTGCCTCGCACTGTCTTGCACCTTATCCGCACTTGTTGCACCGACACCAACCGAGCTGACCACGGCTGCGTATGTTTGACAATTTCTGCGTCCCTCCGTGGTTTCTTCTAGGTAGTCATAAAATCCTCTATCAACACTGCCTTCGAAGGAAAGGTGAATTTTGGGTCCTGTGTTGTTTTGACCCACATAAGTCACAATTTTGTCCCTATGTACTATTATGATACAGTTGTAGATCTCTGCTGCTGCGTGGAGATCTGCAAAGTCACCCATTCTATTGGCTTTGTACGCAAATTTTCTGAATGAGGTTATTGACGGAAAAAGCCTTCCAAATTGGTCGACAGCAAAGTTTTGATATTTCTCCCAGTTTTTGATGATATGGGAATTAATTCTTCTTCTTACTTCTTGAAAATTTCCCTGTATTCCATAAAGACCATAGGAAATTGCTCTAAACATGCAGGAACCATCGTGAACCATTTGAATTTTATTGTAATGTTGTAGTTGAGTTTGCGGTTCACTAGCGCACACAACTACGTCCTGTCGTTTTTTGAATTCCCTCTTGATCCGCTCTTGTCTCTGTTTTGCGAACGATCTCGTTTCTGAGATCGGTGACGGCTGCTCGATCGATCTCTTGAGTCCCTGGAGCCTCTTTGATCGTTTGAGTAGCCTCGACGATCTCCAGAGTAGTCTCGGCGATCCTTGGAGTAGTCTCGGCGATCTTTGGAGTAGTCTCGACGATTTCCGGAGTAGTCTCGACGACCCTTGGAGTAGTCTCGACGAGTTTTGGAGTAGTGTCGACGATCCCTGGAGAAATCTCGATCTCTTCTTGAACTACGGCGATCCCTTGAGTAGTCTCGCCCCCTGGAGTAGTCTCGTGACCTTGAACCATCACGACGCGACCAGGAGCGTTCCCGCCCCCTGGAGCCGTCGCGCCCCCTGGAATCCCGACGATACGGCGTGTTGTCTCTGTATCGTGAACGGTCTGGTGATTTTTGTCTTGATGGTTGCAATCCCAGTTCTTGAAATGCGGCAACAACAGAACTTGTGATATCTTCTTTCACATTGGACCATTGAACTCTTGGTTCTTGGTTCTCATGGCCTCCTGATTTTTCATCAATTTTCTTGTATACAGATAACCTTCGGTTTGCTCCTTCCAGGTTTACCAATGTAGATGTTAAATCTTTCACTGTTTTGAACACCAATGCTCTTAAATCATGCTGAACATCTAATGGTAGGCCGTCAACAATGTACCTAATTTTATCAATTTCTTTCATGTTGATATCAAATCTGGCAATCAGTTCCAATTTTTCTAAAATGTATTGCCTCATGGTCTCTTTTGGTTTTTTCACTCTGTCCTCCATTTTGTTGCGAGCGTCTACATCATCATAGTCGCTCGTAAATGCTTCAATCATGTCACTTTTCAACCCAGCCCAGTCACAGTTCCTTGAATTTTCCAATAAATATCTTCGAAGCCATGACTCTGCTTCAGATTCTTTCACACAATCCTCCAGATATGCCAACATTTTCATTCTACTTGGCTGAAACTGATTCATTCTTTCTTCGAACCGACTCAAAAAATCTCGGACATTGATGGCTTCTTTGAATTTAGGAAGGGGTAATTTGGGTTCCCATCCATTGTACCGAGGTCTGTTTCCATTTCTATCTGTTTCCACTCGATCCCGGTCATTCCTGTAGCTGTACTCGTCGTCTCTCCTTTCTGGGAATCCCCATTCCTCTTGACGATGCAGAGACAACCTTGGTTTGGGTTTGACGCCTCCGCCAAACCCTGAAGTCCTTGACAGGTTTTCAGTCCCTGTTTGTTTATTTTTCAGGTACTCTGAAAAATTACAAACCAGAGGCTGCTTGCCTGACTGATTTTGGTTGCCGGACGCGCCTAGTCCGCCAACTGCCCCATCGTCGTCTGTATAGTGATGCATTCTCGAAATGTGTTCTTCGTTTGGTCTCATAATATCTTCAAGTTCACTCTGCAATGAGCCGACGATCTGGCGTTCCTCCTGGTTATTTCGATACACTTGATATATCGAAAATAACACCTTGAGTCCTGCCTTACGGTCTTTTACAATCTCGTCCGCTGGTGTGGTTTTTTCTCCTTGATATTGGGAGATGAAATCTTGCAGTCGAACCAGATCAATCACAAACGAGTCGGGTGTGTTGTTCCCGTCGTCTAGGCCTGCAATTCGAACGTGCCTGTTGAGAGCACTCCCGAATTTGATAAGAAGATGGTTTGCAGCTTTTTGTAGGTACTCTCTATCTTTCAGGTAAAATTTGGGTCTCCAATCTTCAAGTTCGGCCAGCAAGGAATCGACAATCTGTACTGCTTCGTCAACTCTTTCTTCCGAAATTCTTTTGAAGTTGGTGAGACGAATCTTCACTCCTACAGTGTCTTTACTCGCACCAATGAGTTTTTCCAATTTCTCAAAAGATTTAACGGTGGATGCCTCCTCGGACGCCAGGATGAAAGACTCGACGTACCTAGGCTCGGAAACCGGCTGGGTGTAGACTCAGTGGTCGTACCAGGGAAGTAACGCAGGTTGTAGTTGGGAATAAACACTCACTGGATTCAAGTTAAAGAAAATAATTGATCGGAATAGTGAGGCCACCAAGCACTTACGGAGCTGGTCTTTGCCAGTCGAGGGCCGGAACACGTCTCACCGGACGGCCGGACCCAGCGCGCTCCCGGGCCGTGCTTTCCGCTGCGCCCCGAGTATCGCGCAGAGTCTGGGTCGGATGTCATCGCGCCTTCCTCTGCAGGGCCCGCGAGTATTCAAACCTACGCGGCTCCCTGACAGGGGGGACGCCGGCGACCAAAGTTCGCCGCTGGGGGTGACGCTAGCGCTGCACCACGCGGCGGCAGCGCGAACTAATGAGGGCCGCAATAATCCCAGCCGTCGGCTCGGCTCGGCTATCACCTGCACCCCGCGCCGGGTCGCGTCACCGCCGCCCCCTTTGATCCCCAAACTCCACGGCATTCCTCCGCCCCTTACACTGTCAGGGCTTGTTCACAACGCACAATCCAAGTCACCATATTGTGAATACGCACGACGACCTATAGTGACGTAATATGTGAACGGCCTCTATAAAAGATACGCGGACAACACGCCGGGCGGCGGCAGCAAATCGCGCTCACACTCCTGCTGCCCTCTGCCGCCCTAAAGTTTAGCCGCTGCGAAAAGAAAAAGGCAGTGGGGAGGAAATACTGGGGTCGTAATGCATTGGGAATGGCTGCTGCCGTCCGGGAACACCTGTTAGGGCCCGCTGTGCCGCCCTGTAACGATATGTGCGGGAGGCCGGGCCCCTGTTGGAGGGAAAATGTCGAGGGAAAAAAGGGGGTTTTGGAAACAAGGACGGGATTGAAATCTGAAATGACGACGCTCATTTTCCAAAATTTAGCCGTGATTCTTTGGCAGTGTTGCGGGCTTCAACTAAAGAGGGCAGACGCAGACGAGATACGGAAAGGTGCTCTGCCCAACGCGTTGACGTGTTTCCGTCTTTTCAACCGCCCTTTGCCGTGCCGTGCCGTGCCGTGCCGTGCCGTGCCGTGCCGTGCCGTGCCGTGCCGTGCCGTGCCGTGCCGTACGTGTCCACACGACTGGGCCCTGGGCCCTCTCTTTTTGTGTGGCTCCGGCTGGCCATGGTCTGCCATACGCACCCGGACGGCCCTGGGGGTCTGACCCGGTCGGCCTCCTCTGACGGCCTCCTCTGACGGCCTCCTCTGACGGACTCCGCGGCCCGGGCTGCCGTGCGAGGAGCCGAGTTTTGCAGAGCGTTCCTAGGAAACGGTCCGTGACATTTGCATGTCAAAGCGGGGAAGGGCGCCGCCGCTCGGCTGTGCTGTCCTACCTGGACGCGCGGTTCTCGGTCTCGTCGGGGCGGGCGGGGCCCCGCGGGGGCGCCTCTACACACGCATACCACTCCCTCCCCCACTCCACGTGACCCCGCACTGGTATTTTATGTCTTGTCCCTCCGGTCACGGGTTCGAATATCCACTTTACTCGGGCGGGTTCCAGAGAGGAGGGGCAGTGCGACGGGCGTGGCCGGGCCGACCGGCATAAAGAGACGGCAGCACAGCGATCAACGTCTGTGAAAAGAATGGGGGGAAGGGGGGACGCCATCCGGGAGCAGAGAAGTAAGACCCCCCTCCCCCCCCCCCTTTCTTCAGTCTAGCCGTTCTTATTTTTCCAAGCGTAAAATAAACGCAGCAGTAGCAGCCGTTTGTTGCTGTGAACAGTTGAGGTTTAGCTGCCACTGTCCATGCAGTGCAAGCGCCCAACTTTTTGACAGCACCCTCCCCCCTCCACCCCTCCTCTGCCCGCACTGTCTGGGTAATGCTCCCGGCGGAAAGTTTTGCCGCTCGCGGCCGCCTGTCTTTATCTGTAAAGTTGGCACGCTCGCTGCTGCTTTAGCTGCTTTAGCCCTGTGCGTTGGCCGCCCTGAGAGTCCGGCGGGCATCGGCCGCACCGCGCCGCACCGCGCAGCCATGCCAGTGTATACATCATCTTTCAATGCGTTGTTATGCCCGCTGCTGAAACCTGGTGGGGCGGTGGGTTGGTAGCATTGCGCCGCGGCTGGCAGCACTGCATTCTTCCCGCACCGCGACGGGCGGCGGTGTGTTGTAATGGGCGGGACGAACAGGGCTGGCGAACCTGTGTACCCTGTCTGCGCAGCAGATTGGTGCTATTCTCGTTAGATTGGCAGCAGTGCGAATCGGCAGCCTGAACAGGTGCAGGCCGATTTTCCTGTTTCCGCTGCGCTGCTGCTGCTGCTATTGCGTTGATTGCCCCTGGCGACATCGCGTCCCCTATTTACCTGTTGCAGCGGAAGCCGGTGGCCGCGGGGCCTGCGTAGGCTGTGCTGCACCGGGCTCGTCTCCGGTCCTCCAGGGTGGAAGTTGAATCATATTAGCGAGGCAGGAAACTGTCTGAATTCCACTTCTTTTAAAGTCAACATTCACTTGCTCTTTGCTACTACTATTGCTCCGTTCAATTCTCTATTAGGTGGCGTGCACACATTACGTCATCGGCCTTCATTTTCGGATCGACCCCCCATTCCCCTTACGACACGAATTCGCCCGCGATTGGCCAGTCTAGGAAATGGCACTCAAGTAATAATATGCTCAAAAACTTTTTCCAAATATTTACATAAAATAGGGGTTCACAAGCATCAGCCACCCCCGTTGACCCGCCCCCTTCAGCCGGTTCGCCCACGGGCCGGAACGCGACCGGATCAGTCAGCCATCCGGCGTGCGAGAGTGAGGGCGTGGCGTCTGGAAGCCCTCCAGTAAGCCCCTAATGATTCGCGCCCACACCGCGCCGCGCCGAGGGCGGCCGAGGGCGGCCGAGGGCGGCCGAAGGAGGGCTGACCCCGAGGCCGGGCGCTGCCCTCCACGCCGGGGCCCTCCAAGGCCAGCCCCGGACAGGGACCCCGCCGTGTCCTTCACAGAGTGGCCCGCTGGGAGCCCACGACGGCAGCGTTCTCCGGCGTCCTCCTGGCGGTCCCACCGGGTCGGGGAGGGCCTTGTTATCCAGCACGATCGACGCCCACGGCTGGGTCTGTCCGAATGTCCACGGCCTGAGTGTAGTCACCGAAGTGCCTCCCCGGTGCGGGGTTGCTGG